>JANFCV010000187.1:0-600000 GCA_024500475.1 Phthorimaea operculella | reverse complement strand
ATGATGTAGGGGCAGCCCTGGCACAATTTCAACAGCTCTATTTCCTGCTTCACGTCCTTCTTTTGCGTAGACACTATCTGAAAAACAAAATGGCGCACATTTAGGGTTCCGTAACAACTCGGCTCTAAAATGTAACCATTATGAGATATACCTACGCTTTAGAACGGTACCAGTGTTTTATGTGAAAAACTTCTATTTCAATTGTTAATAACCGCCACCTTCTTAAATGCTAAAAATATAAATTAAATTCTATTCGCAGGTGCAGCATGTTCCATAATACTTGGGCTGTAGGCTGCTAACACTTAATCAAAAATTTGTATGAAACTCCATGTTTGATCCTATGTCAGATCAGAAGTTTAGACTGAATATTGTAGCAGCATACTTCCACCATGTCTTACAGTGTCTCTCGCTAACTCATGAACAATTCCATTTTTAGGTTTTTAGGTTTTCTTCTGAAAAAAACTATGTTGCAATTCAATAAATGTTGCTGCATCTAGAAAAGTAACAATTAAAAATCGAAACCTTACAATTTGGATTGTTCATGAGTGAACGGGAGAGACTGTACGTGTTGTGTATGTAACATTCTGTGTGTGTGTGTGTGTGTGTGTGTGTGTGTGTGTGTGTGTGTGTGTGTGTGTGTGTGTGTGTGTGTGTGTGTGTGTGTGTGTGTGTGTGTGTGTGTGTTACCTTGACCGCGTACTCCTTGCCGGTCTGCCTGTGTATGCACTTCCGGCAGACGGAGTACGAGCCGTCGCCCAGCAGTGGGCTGCTCAGCTCCACCGACTGTTCGTGTGTGTGTGTGTGTGTGTGTGTGTGTGTGTTACCTTGACCGCGTACTCCTTGCCGGTCTGCCTGTGTATGCACTTCCGGCAGACGGAGTACGAGCCGTCGCCCAGCAGTGGGCTGCTCAGCTCCACCGACTGTACGTGTGTGTGTGTGTGTGTGTGTGTGTGTGTGTGTTACCTTGACCGCGTACTCCTTGCCGGTCTGCCTGTGTATGCACTTCCGGCAGACGGAGTACGAGCCGTCGCCCAGCAGTGGGCTGCTCAGCTCCACCGACTGTACGTGTGTGTGTGTGTGTGTGTGTGTGTGTGTGTTACCTTGACCGCGTACTCCTTGCCGGTCTGCCTGTGTATGCACTTCCGGCAGACGGAGTACGAGCCGTCGCCCAGCAGTGGGCTGCTCAGGTCCACCGACTGTACGTGTGTGTGTGTGTGTGTGTGTGTGTGTTACCTTGACCGCGTACTCCTTGCCGGTCTGCCTGTGTATGCACTTCCGGCAGACGGAGTACGAGCCGTCGCCCAGCAGTGGGCTGCTTAGGTCCACGGCGTACTTTTGGAAGAAAGGCGAGTCCTGGAACGTAACGGAATAACATTAGGATAGGTACGGTACAGTCCGGATGAACTATGAATGCAAATCTAAGAGACATACAAGTATAAGGTGAAATATTACTTGTGATAGATAGCAAAAATGATAGCGAAAACTTAGAATTAGCTAGTGATAAGGAACAAATCGCAAGAAAGCATAGGTCAAAATATAAAAAGTAATTTTGAACCTGATTCGAGTTGCTATGGGAGGTCCATTTTTTTTTCTTTTTACCTATGTTCCTTGGGGAAAGTTGTTCCTCATTACTAGCCGGTCCTGCCTTTTCGCCACTGATCAATCACTCACTAGTAAAATTTCACCCTATACCGGGAGTAACAGAAAGGGTATAACAAGCCGAAAGGAGGTCTAGGTACTCATGAAACTGAACAACTTTCCCCATGGAACATCGGTCGAAATATGAAAAAAAAATTTGGACTTCCCATAGTAAATCAATTAGCTGATCGGCGATTTTGTATGGGAGGCCCAAATTTTTTTTTCATATTTCGACCCATGTTCCATGGGGAAAGTTGTTCAGTTTCGTGAGTACCTTGACCTCCTTTCGGCTTGTTATACCCTTTCCGTTACTCCCTGTATAAACAAAAGTCTTGAGTTTCGTCCGTTAATTTGCCGTGTAGTGGCGGCTTAGAATAGCATCACCCCACTTTCGCGTGGTTGTCGTACGAAGCGACTAAGGAATTTAAAAGTTGTTCGGCCTAATTTGGACGCCTAAATGAACTAATAGAGACGCGTTGATTTTGACTCGGCCCGCGCGCGTTCGCCTAAGCATGAGCATGCATTGCCTCGGGTGAGCCACGTTATTTCCAGCGAGCAGCCTCGCTTGGTGTGGACGCGCCTAAGGACTTAAAAAAAGCGGCTGGTAATGACTGGATGGCAAAAACGGGAGATCGTGCCTTGTGGCGTGCTTTGTGGCGTGTCTTGGGGGAGGCCTATGTCCAACAGTGGACTGCTATGGGCTGATGTGATGATTGACACGTATAAAATCTATTGATATATACCTTGATCCGCCACCCTTTGAACTTGTCGTGTTTCTGTCCCGTGGTCTGCATCCAAATCTCGTCGGAGATTATGTTCTCGGAGAACAGAATGCTCGGCGCCACGTACGAGTAGCCTGGAACAAAACAAAGCAAAATAAATACAGACAAACATTATTAACCAGCCCTTTTACCGCGGCGGAATTTTTTAGGAAAAAAGAAAGGAACAACGAATATTATGCTTGTATTGTGCTTAGCCTATTATCGCTGAACTGCACTACTCATGCAGAAAATGTATTACGGGCATAGTAAGCTTAACATTTCATGTTAACAAAAACAAGAGAGAAGCCACTGCGCCACACAAACACTATACTTATTTGCAAGCGAAGCGAGCTCGACTTTTCACATTGTTTGATTCCGAAGCTGATCTTAGCGCAGTGGAAACAAATTAAAGTTATCTTAAAATCTAAAACTAAATGGTCGATCAGCCTCGGAACAACATTTGACTACGATTCGTAGTGCTCTTTACTATAGCTAAATAAAATAAATTTAATGAGAAAATTTTCTGTTCCGGAAAATAAAATTTCCTGTTGAGAAATTTTTGTTTCCGATGTCTGTGACGGCCCTTAATCTCCTACAAGATGACTAATATTTTACCACACTACCGCAGCTCATATCTAAAGTAAATGTACCAAGTTCCGGTTGTACTAAAGGTCATCAAGGTGGTGACCTCCACGTAATGTTGCTAAATCACTACAAATAAGGTACTTATACAAAAACTAACAGCGAATTGCTCACCGTTTGGCAAGTATGTCGCCGCCGTTCCCTTGTGAGTCAAAGTGTGACAGGAAAAAGGTATCAGGAATTTTGGAGCACATAAGGAGGGAAACTTAAACACTAAGACTCACGGCAACCGGATACCAGCTTGAGCTCGCAATCCGTCACTCCAACAATTTTCACAAGCACTTGAGTTCACTATTGTTCACAGTTCGACAGCAAAAATAGATATCATTTAAACGTTCGAAAGCGCAAAACCACTATTCACTATTGTTCGCGACAGCAAAAACGTTCGCTGTACAAGACGCGAAAACCAAAGGATTTCTCCCAGCACAAGAAATCCACCGAAAAATCCGAAATTGTATTAAAATGGGGCTAATACCGGTAGCGCACACGGGGCGAGCGAGTGAGGAATGAGGTTATATCGCCGGCCGCGTGGTTCTCGGGGACCGAACCAACAAAAGAATGCAAGATGGCGCCGACCGGGGCGTCAACGTCACAGGCCGCGCGGTCTGTCAGACGAAATGGCGCGAAACAACAAAACGTATTCGCGCGCGTATGGTACGAAACTAAACACACATTAAAAAGGCTTGCAAGTAAACTCACTGTGCTGCACTATCACTACAAGTTTTGCGAGCGAATCGAGCTCGATATTTCGTGTTATAAATGCATGCATGGAGACACAATTTCCTGTATCAGCGATAAGTATTGCGAGCGCAGCGAGCTCGATATTTTGCGTTAAAAAGACATGTGACGAGACACCGTCCTACATCACTAGTGTAAGTTATGCGAGCGAAGAGAGTTCGGCATTTCACATTGCTAAGATACCCAGCGAGTATAGAAACTTTCGAATGGGCAGGCCACATAGCCCGTGAGCATGATTCGTGGTATAAGACAGTTGTTGAGTGGAGACCATGGGGAGAAAAACGCCCTGTAGGAAGACCCCAAATGCGATGGAGTGATATTACAAGAGCGGCTGGTTTCAAGTGGATGCAGGCAGGTGGCACATGATAGACAAGAATGGCGTAAAAGAAAGGAGGCCCACACCAAAATGGTTGAAGAAAGATGAGAAGAAAATGGTATTACCTAGGAAGAGCTTGTCGCTGTGTTTGGGCGGCATGGCGGGCGAGTCGGTGGGCGGCATGCGCGTGAACTCGTCCGCGAAGTTGCACGTGTCGGCCGCGTGCGACAGCGCGGGCACGAACGGCGCCGGCACCTCGCGGCGCGCCACCGCCTCCCAGTCCAGATCCTGGAAGACCACACAGATATTATTACATTAAACAAAGTTTTACTGAACAAAAAATAAAACCAGGTAGACCTTACTCATGAAACTGAACAACTTTCTCCATGGAATATAGGTCAAAATATGAAAAATAATTTGGACCTCCCATAGTAACTCAAATCAACTGATAGACAATTTTGTATGTAAAATATTTCGATCCATGTTCCATTGTTCACCCCAATTCTACCCGTGGGTGTCGAAAAAGCGACTAAGGGATACTCATGCAGGGAATGAGCAGCAGAGTTCCCTGTCAATGCAACATCTTGCACTCCGCTCGCCCATCCGCCTGCCAAGCGTGGTGAGTATGGAAATACCCCCCTATAGGGGAAGTCCCATGTCCAGCAGTGGACTGTTGTCGTTGTTATGGTTATGGTGTGTTTACCTTAAAGAATGGATGCCGTTTCAGCTCATCAGCGTCGTCTTCGCCGCCACCCAGTCTGCGCCGCGGGTCCTTCACCAGCAGTCTGCAAAATTAAGACATGGGAAACTTAAGTAACTTCTTTGTTCTCTAATCGTAATTAAACTAGGGCCTGTAACTCTTGTGGAGGAGGAAGAGCGTAAACGGCTTGAAAAGACAGCCATTTACACCACGACTGACAAAACTGTGAGAGTCATTCAGAAGACTGTGTATCACCATAGTGACAGGATGTCAACTTGCGCCTAAAACTGCAATACACATCAACTATCAAATCCCATAGTCGCTTCTTACGACACCCATGGGAAATATATGGGGGTGACGCTATTTTAAGCCAGTACCACACGGCAAATCAACACAACACAAAATCATGCATGTCACATTAGTAACTGCCTTAGTTTTTTTTATTTATTTGCAACTTATAGTTATAGCCGTGTGGTAGCGGCTAAGAATACTGCCAGCACTAGTCAACTCAAGAGTGTTTTGTAGAAGACGACGTAGAGTTTTCGACCTCGGCTGAATATCTGTCGACTATGACCAATCACATGGTGGCGATGATACCACCTACAATATCATTCCCAAAGAGGGTTGACGACAAACATTGCTTCATGATTTTGTGTCGGTTGAGACAGCATGTCTATAAAAGTTTACACCAATAATTTGTTTGAGCAACACGAATTATTTATTTTTTGTATGTTGGAGGCTCCCGTGAGTAATGTTACCTCTTAATAAAGTCTTGCACGTCAGGGCTGACGTCTGTGGGCACGGGATAGCTGCACCTCACGATGCGTTTGGTGATCTCCTGTTGCGTATTCTTCTCTCCTTCCACTGTGAAGGGCGATGCCCCCGTGAGAAGCTCGTAGGTTAGCACGCCAACTGACCACCAGTCCACCGCCTGAAACAAACAGATGATATTGTCAGATTTGATAGGTCAATGATTTCTGTGCACTGAAATAATGAAATATTTGCAGTGAATTTAATTGGACCTTTTAAATTCTTATCTTATCTTTTCTTTATTATTTTGTATGTTCCACTTTGTGTTGCAATTTCTTGATAGAACTTTTAAAATAACCTAGCTTTATTATGGAGTCCTTAAAATATTAGTGGAACTAGTATTGAATCGATTTTGAAACGATACTATTAGGAGAGCGGATGAATCTACGTTGCATTTATTATACCAAAATTAAAGATATTTGAAGTTTTGTTTTATCACGTCTATATATCACTTACGGGGTAGGCAGAACGGAATGCCGAAGAGACAGAAATGCCGTAAAAATATATCCGTTATCGCCACGCGTTTCGTTTAAGATCCTAACAGTGTGTATATTGACGGATCAGCAAATCGCCTGAAATTATCATTAATATACCTGAAATCCCTTAATCTGTCGCTTTTCCGTAAACAAAATTAATGAAAGCAAGTAAACACTAAAGTAGTGGCTATCTATGTATCTATCATAAGAACGTGGAGCTAACCTTCCGCTTGCTACCGCGACCTCGGTTCCATCACGTTCAAGGTTCGACGCCGGTGCCGAGACATACAAGCGATAATCTACTCTGTGTACGTAGTGTTAAAGTTCATTATGGGTATACGTGAGGTGTGTTGAAATTTTCAGTTCCATATCACGTTTGAGTCTATATTTTTACTATACACAACACTATTGTTGAAATCCTAGTTTTGATTTTATACCAAGATACATGTAGTATCTATACTCGAGCAATATCTATAGTTTGAATGCTAGTACGAGTCGGAACACGAAGGGATACAGAGCCAAATGTATAAAATGGCATATAATATTATTTTTTTGTATGGGACTAGGATTCCGACCTTATGTTGTTGAAATACCTCTCATTCGCATGAAGCGATTTGCTTGCCTCAAGTTTCATCAAGCGAAACGGCTCAAAGGAAGGGAATTCCCTGCCGGTGGATCTGTTTCCGGAACATTCTAACTAACTTGGGTCTTTTCAAGGAAAGATTGAATAGGCACTACCTAGGCAAGCATAGTCCAACATCGTCTGCATCATCAATTATGAACCAGTGAGATTAGCAGACAAATGCAGGCCCATCTTAAAATTAAAGCTGCAACAGAAACAAAATATCTGAATATTTTAACTCTCTATCACAATTTATGAGATACAGCCTAGTGACATAGACAGACAGACAGCAAAGTCTCTTCTTCTTCTTATGTAAAAAAGTTACTGAATCCTAAAAAAACGTCACCATCCATTGCGTGGTTTACGAGGCAAATTCCACGACAGACAGAGAAACGCAAAAAGCGACTTCATTTTATACTTTGTATTGATTATGTATGATATTATTGTTTAATCTTCTTCTGGAAACAGCTCGCGCCGTAAGTAGCTGGATGGATGTTGGTCGGCCCTAAATCTTGAACACGGAAAACACTTTGAATGAAAGTCTGTAAACTATTACTAAACTACTTTCACTTTTGGTTCGTGACTAGTTCCTTGTTGTCATGGAAAATAGTGTTTTATGTTCAGTTACATGCTCAAAAATGGAAGTAAAAAATACTCATATTATTGTAAATCTTAATATTTTTTGTCATCCGTATTCTCTGGAATAAGATAAACTATTTGTACTGGCTGGTACAAAGTTTTCAATACTACAAGTATTCAATACGCTGGTAACCTAGTAACAATAAGGTCAATTAAATAAAGCCAGAAGCTAATGTTATGATCTTTGGAATGAATAGATTGGATGGTTCCCATGAGATTATAAAAATATTAACTTTGTTGAGTCATTTTGATCTACCGATCTACTAACTACTACTAATTAAACCGTAACATACATACATATATCAGAGCTATATCACCTGCACCTGCGGAGTAGGCAGAGCGTAGACGGCTGTGAAAAACGGCCATTTACACCACGTCTGACAAAAGTTAGAGGTCATTGTCAAATCAACTGTCAAATCCCTTAGTCGCTTCACGACACCCACGGGAAAGCTATGCGCTGATGACATTCTAAGCCGGCACCACACGGCAATCTATGTAAATCGTAACGAATCTTCGATATCCGTAGTCCAGTCCGAGTAATGCATAGTTAGTTTCGTTGATAATTCGATTGTTCTTGGCCTGATAGCGCCGCTCCAATTATGACGCCAGGGCCGCGCCGCGCCGACCTCTAACAGTTTTCAGCTTAGATATTTTACCAGGAGTAACAAGCCGGAAGGAAGTCAAGGTACTCATGAAACTGAACAACTTTCCTTATGGAACATGGGCATGGAAATATAAAAACAAAATTTGGACCTCCTCTCATAGTAAATCAATCAGCTGACCGGCGATTTTGAATTAGAGGCCCAATTTTATTTCATATTGACCTCATTTCGGCCTTTTTGTTACTCCCTGTATACCGTGTAGTTCCCAAAGGAATACGCCTTATTCCCACCTTATTTTAGTATTATGTCAAGCAAATCCAGGTGTACAAACAAGTAAGAAGGTTCTAATTTTTGGTTATTATCTCGAAAACGGCCACCCTGCTCTTTTTTAATAACAATTCCGGCATATTTCCAACAAACATCGGTTATAAACGTAATGCTACTTCGGCAAACCACTCTACATTACCTAAACTGATTTGCTCAAGGATATTCCTATAATCGTATATCGACTACATTAAGGGTTAACCCGGTTTCCGCTAGTAGGTAGCTATGTATACCAATTACGACGCAGCACATGTATATTTGCTTACGTCTATTACAAATGTTTTGGCGCAGTGTTAGTGCGTCTGTCAGGTCCTAGATTCGATGCCGAAGGTCACAGGTTTAAATCCTGGCTGCGGTGGAGAATTTTGCAAGTTTTCCAAAAAGTCCTAGATTCGGTTTCTGACCTGGGCAGCCATTTTAAACAACTTTTAAAAAAGAAAACTTAGTCATTTCTTTTATTCTATGTATGTTAAAAAAGTTTTTTTTCGAGAATGTTATTCAGTTTGACGAGCTGGTTCACCGGTATCGTGACATATTTACCAGTAACCCTGTATACGACAAAGACAAAATAGACCAATCCGAAGTAGGTTTGTATGTCTGTCCTGCATACAGCAATGTGCTTGCTTAACACAATAGAATTGTGCTCCGGTGCACATGCCCTTAACTAATCACGCTCCCTTTCTATCTTACATCGCGCCTGTACCATTTGCAGGGTAGGCAGAGTATACAAAACTTATCTTCTGTTACGTGGAACACCCAGTTGACGAACGACCCGATTAACCCTAGTGAAAAATTTTAAACCGCTTTCTATTAGTAATTAAGTCTTGGCATGATTGAGTAACCATAGACAGAGAACAGGGACTGACGACGTCTTAACATGCCATCTGAAGCAAGGAATCAGCCGTAAAAAGAGCGTTACTGCCATGAATAACAAATACAGTGTCAGAAAATTATGAAGTTATCTACGTTAGGTATCACTTTGCAGGTTCCCATCGCAAAATTTACAAATTCTCTAGTTGCCTTTTACATAGCTGCAGAACAAAATAACGAGCTGATGCTATTTTAGCCAGCATCACACGGCTTCAAACACGAACAGACTATTGCTACAGCCATAATATCTGAATAAGTAGATAAAGGCAAAAGAAAGTCAGACACGTGCAAGCAAGGTTAAGGACATTTTTATATTGAACTAAACTAGAGACCGGGTTTCACTTGCTGCTACACGATTTTCAAGCTTTTTACCGTTGTAAAAGATACATAACAAACCTTCCTCCTCCTCCTTGAAAAAATATAACAAAATCCGTAGCGTGAACAAATATAACAAAATCCGTAGCGTGGTTTTAAAGATAAGCGATACTTATGGACAAACAGAAGGACAACTTTGTTTTATACTATACAGCGACAGGGAAAAAACATAGGTCCTCTTTTGCACGTGACGGCTAGGTAATAATTAATTAACTAGTTATTTTAGCGTCTGTCTGTTATTCTATAAATCGTTATTCCTGTGTTGGTTAAGTTGAAAACGTTCAATAAGCTGATTTAGCTGCAGCATTGTATTTGGTAACAAATAAACATTTTTTTCTTTCATTTTGTTTTCTAGAGTTAACAGGACTATGCGACACTGCAAAAAGTATGCACAAGAAACGCGTGGTGAGCGCGTAAGCTGCGCTAGTGACTTTGCAAAAAGACCGTGATTTCTTTGCCATATTTTGGCTATGATGGTTCGGATGCTGTAGTGTAGTGTATCTAATGAAATAGTTAAGACAGTTAAAAAATTTTACAGAACATGTATTACTATTGCCACTATAACAACAAATACTACTATACTATATTAGCAACAAAATAAAAAATCCACTTAGTAATTTTCAGAACACTTAACTGATTTTTTGTGTTTCTCAAATGTAAATCTGGATCAATATTTTCCAAAAGAAGACTTATTTGTATTAGAATGAGAAAGAAATAAAAAACATGAGTGTATGTAGATCGGAAGATGTCGGAAGATCAGATCGTCCCTTGTGGCGTACCTTGGCCTTGAGGGAGGCCTACGTCCAGCAGTGGACTGCTATAGGCTGAAGTAATGTGATGATGTGTACGTATATTTAGCACATGTAGGATGTCTTTGTGCGTAGGTAAGTGTACCACAAGTGCGCCCTCACTGTGCAAAATACAGTCCACCCGCACCATTACCACCATTATTCATCAAACACTTGTTCCTCATTACAACCCTTCGCGAGGTCGTGTCAGGTCAGGAGCCCCAGAAGCATTATAATTTTTAGAAAAAATGCAACGGTTTTCTACTGCAGGCAAGATATGAACCTGCCACTTCTACAAATTAGTACAGTAGATGCTAATATAGAAATTGTATGCCTAGCACGGGAATTGTTTTAAAATTTAGTATTTGACCGATTTAACCTTTATTGCTTTTGAATCAGCTGCAGGCGTAGTGTGTATGTGTGCATGAGCAAAATGGCGTTTAAGTACTAGATTCGCATTCATAGTCCATCTGGACTATACATATCCGTTTAAGTACTAAGTGGCAACCGACACATGACAACCGATGTGGCGCAGTGGTTAGCATGCCTGCCTGCCACGCAAAGGTTCCGGGTTCAATTCCCGGTGGGGTCACTCACAAAGTTGATATTTATCACTTTGTGAATTTGTTCCCAGTCTGGTTAGGACATTGCAGGCTGAACCACCTGATTGTCCGCAAGTAAGATGGTTCCGTGCTTCGGATGGGCACGTTAAGCTGTCGGTCCCGGTTGCTGTCTATGATGGCGGTCGTTACACAGCCATGTCAGAGGCCTGCTACTTGTAGTAGGCGGTTGAAAAACTCTGACACCAGGGTTCATCGGGTCGTTGAACGACTCGGTGTCCCACACGAAAAGAGAAGAGTACTAAGTGACACAAACACCCCAAAATCCCACACATATCCAGCCTTCAAACGTGCTGAGGTCACGTGGCGAGCCGACCGGCCGACGTGACTTCACGTGACCAACCTTACGTAAATACAATTGTTGCATGCAAGTTTCAAATGCCTATTCAGGGGTTATACTTTTTTGAAGTTGGAAACTTGTTGGTTTTTCACCGTGGCCGTGGTTTTTGGTCATTTTGCAGCATAGCATACCCGTATGTATTTCTATCCGTCAGTGCCGTAAAAGGCGACTAAAGCATGACTACACGAGATCTAACGAAAGGGGCGGCAGCGTTTTAAGTAGGTAAATCTATCTAAAATACCCCAATTCCCCAATAGAGGGTGACCGATATCGTTGCTGTTGAAAACTGATAAGAGCAAGTGAAACCGCTGAAACAACCTGACTGCGGTAATTTCAAAAGAATATTTTTCGTTTAAAAACCTAAATTTTGAATTTATATGATTATAATAATATATCCAGTGTCGTGTCACTAGGTCATTCACGCTGCCTTGTCCACATGCATACATAGTATTACATAGTCTAGAAAAACATAACGCTTCTTCAGAGGCAGTCGGGTAAAAATTGAGGCTATCAATCTTTATTAATTGACGAGTTCTAATTTGCTAATTTGTATGTGTTCTTATTACGTTAAATAAATGCTATAATATTAAATTATTATTTATTGATAAATATTTTTATTGGTTCAAAAGCATTGTCTAACTAAAGTAACCAACAAGTGTCATCAAATCGATTCAGTGGTTTTCAAGATACAGGCATTTTGTTAAATGACGACTTGTTGAAACCCCAATGGATAGTAGCCGTTTATACGATTCCTTTGTTCAATAATATCAGCTGAAACTCGTGTAGCCCGTCTGTCCTTGAGACAGCGACACAGCGTCCTTCAGACTTGGATATATAGCGTAAAATATAGGGTTCATATTCATAGTGTAAACCTTAATTAAGTACAAATATTTTCAGGGTGTGTTTTTTCACAAAACTGAGCAACTTCTATTAGAAACTTTTTTTCGAACTATGAATAAATTAAGGGACCTCCCATACAAAAATGTTTTGAAAATGTGTGGCACTTAGTAAAAAGATTTAAAATTATTTATCATATTTTTAAGTAAGGTTTCTAATAAAAGTCTTGTGCGTAGAACACAGAGAAGAAGTAGATCTAGACTTCCACTGTCTTACTAATATTATAAGTGCAAAAGTTTCGACGTGTGTTCTGTTTGCTAAAAAGGCTGCATCGATTAATAGATTAGGTAATCATCAAATAAGTTCAAACCAAAAATCATTATAAAACAGCAACGCTCCCCAAAGCCAATTGAAGATTGTAAAACAGAAGCAAATAAAATTCACCATTGTCAGCGATTGGCAATCAGAGATATGTTTGGCCTCTATTCTCGCAAAAGCTAGACCTGTCAATCTATTAAAATAATGAAAAACTGTCTAGGGCTGTGTTACTGAAAGAAAATAGGTATAGATGACGGATTAGATTAGCATCAACCCATTTCTACCCGTGACGTAAAAGGGATGGATCCAGGGAATAGACAGCAGCATTCCCTGTGAATGAATATCTATAACACTTTGCACTGGGCTTGCCTATCCGCATGCCAAGCGTGGTGAATATGGCAATACCCCCAACTGGAGGAGGTCCATGTCCAGCAGTGGACTGTTGTGGCTGTAGTAGTAGTAAAGAAGCGCACCCTCTATATTTTCTCTTCGATTACATGGCCCTGGACAGTTCCTCATTGTAAAAGCAAAGAGGATAGAAATATACTGCAAACAATGCAATTATTTACCGACCTCCTTCCTAAAGTCCGGAAAACATGACCATTCAAATATTTTGTGAGTTAGGTCTAGTCTGCCAAAGTCCCTGTTCGTTTTACACATAAAACGTGTTTCGATTCGTCTCAGAGATATCATTTTTTGTCCCTGCTCGTCACATTCTCCATAAGTCTTCTGAAGTAGGTATAGCAAAACAAATCGCTAAGCAAATAATAATATTATTAAGCATTGATGACTAGGAGCTCATTGTACGAAAGAGAAAGTTTTTAACAAACCGGGACTGAATCAGTTTTGTGCAATAAGATTTTTTGTATTGTAGCGTGTTGAACACTAAAAATGAGCAAAGAAAACGTCGCACAGAATCGGCACCATTGTATTGCAATACTATCGTCAGTTTATCGCCTGGTTATCGATATGGACGTGTTCTTGTCACGATTTTCGTCAAATACGTGCTGGTAGAAAAAAAACAGGGTATGTTTTACTCCCAAACCTGGACAACTTTGATTAGAAACTTTTCTGCGATATTGACAAAAAAAGTTTTTACCTCTCCCATACAAAAATGTAGACTCTGAAAATATTTGTACTTAATAAATAAATGTAATCTTTTATATTGCTTACTATAAATATAATAATAAATAATTACCTAAAGAGATAGATAGACGTGCTGCTGATAGTAGCTAAAATAAAAATAGAGCCATTTCAGTATACGTACACTGTATGCTTTGAACCCGCTACCAAGCAAACACATCTTAGAAACAGGCAATGAATAACATAGTAGGTGTCTTTAGTAACCCTTGCTGGGTAGAGTATTTCTACTGCAATTCAAGATAAGCGTTAAAGAGATCTACAGATACTTCCTATAAATTCATCATCATAGACGGAGACGTAGGCCTCCCCGGAAACTCACAAGGCAAGATTTGAAACATTTTTGCCAAAGTCAAAATCGTTTCGCAATTTCGTATACCGGGTAACAAAATGGTATCATACGCCGATAGGAGGTCAAGGTACTCATGAAACTGAACAACTTTCCCCATAGAACAAGGGTCGAAATATGTAAAAAAAAACGGAAGTCCCATAGTAAATCAATCAGCTGTTCGGTGGTTTTGAAAGGGAGGCTAATTTATTTTTTCATATTTCGATTTTCGCCCCATGTTGTTTAGGGAAAAATTGTTTAGATTCTTGAGTACCTTGACATCCTTTCGGCTTGTTTATACCCTTTTTAAAAATCTGACACTAGGGTTTTCCAAAAGTTGTGAATCAAAACAGGTAAATCTTCGGAGGCGTCCAATTCATGCTTTATACATTGCTGCCTTGCCTTTAAACTCTTCTCACACGTCAAATGTCGCCGGCAATGGACACCAATGTTGAAAGCTAAGATGGCAACGGTAATATGGCGTCGCTAAGCGAGGTCGCAATATCGAGGTTAGTGGGACAGGTCAATTCTGACAGCACATTTTCCTTAGATAATCCTCCTTCTAGGTATTGCCATACAATTGGGGGAGGCCCATGTCCAGCAGTGGACTGTTGTGGCTGTAGTATTAGTAATCCTCCTTCATCTGTCGTGGGGACAAAGAGTCGATGTACAACCGGGTGAACCATGATTGTCAGAGTATTTTAACCGCCTGCTTCAAGTACTTAGATAACCTCTGACATTTTTGAGTAACGGCCGCCGTCTAAGTTATCTTATCTATAGATCATACAGCTTAAGGAAACATCAAATTCCATTTCCTGATTTCCTCAAATATTCTTTTTCTTACATGATCAAAAGAAAAGTTACAGAAAATCTCAAAAACTCGGTCATTTTGAGGAATTATTCATAGTTTCGCCCCATAAAGCGTAAAGAGACGAATGCTGAGTAAGTATGCTGATGAAAATGAAGTTATACAGGTACAGTACGCGCCGCGTCGCGTAGCTTGAAGTCTTTGTGTGTGTTTATCGCACTATACAAGGAAATAATTATCAGAAATGTCACTGAAACCTAACTCACACATGAGAAAACAAGAAATCAAAAATCTGTTATTCATGCCCGGGACGGGATACTTTATGTATGAAAATAATATTTAGCACTGTCAGTGTAAAAATCTAGCCTTTATTGGGTCATTGCCGCTCCACCAACACCGTAACGGGTTACAGGCGTGACTTAACTCGTTGCGTCACCTGAGAGTAGTGGGCGAGCCGGATTTTAGAGCTCTTACGGTACTTCTTAACCGGTTTCGGATTCACACCGGCCTGTCTGTGTATAAGGTTAGGTCTCTTCGCGTGCGCAAGAAGATTTGCATACTAAATTTAATTTTAGTTACAAATGTGTAATATTAATTTTTCGTAAATTGTTATTCGGGACTTGAATCCGGTACCATGGAGCACCGTCCCACTGCTCTACCAACTAAGTCGATGTGGCCTAGTGGTTAGTACGACTGCCTACGACGCAGAAGGTTCCGGGTTCAATTCCCGGTGGGGTCACGCACAAACTTGATTATTTATCACATTGAGAAGTTTTTCCCAGTCGAAGTCTGGTCAGGACATTATAGGCTGAACGCCGAACCACCTGATTGTCTGAAAAGCAAGATGGTTCCGTGCTTCGGAGGGCACGTTAAGTCGTCGGTCCCGGTTGCTGTCTATGATCACTCAGACCGGCAGTCGTTACACAATCTTAAAGCAGTCGTAATATCAGACAGAGGCCTGCTACTTGCAGTAGGAGGTTGAAAAATTCGGACTCCATAGTTCATCGAATCGTTGGACGACTCGATATTCCACTCGAAGCAGAAGAAGACCAACTAAGCTACCCGTGCTCGAGCTGCTACCACCAAGTTTTATAACCTCTTGATAATGCTCGTGTCGGATCGACGTTAGCGGCATATTCTTTTAGTTTATTTAAGTAAGTGATTTACTAGTGAGTAGATAAACTGCGTTTATAGAAAAGACAATCACTGCCAATATTAAACAACGATAAATCTACAGATAAAACGAATTGGTATTGGCCGAGTAAGTATGAATGTAGGTTAGTAGGCCGGGCCTCTCGGCCGGTGAATACTGTTGGAAAATCGCTCGTGTTGCACTGGAAGCCCCGTAAGTCATATAGACGCGATTTTACAATTTGCTCTTTAACGTTCACCCCGCTAGATATGCAGGCGCGACTTGACGCAAGGAATAATCAAATCAACGAATGATTTTCAATGTGGTGGCGAAAGTCTTAAGAGGCGACCGAGCGATGAATCCACAGAAATACCTTGCACTGCGTTCGCCAATCCGTTTTGCAGCTTGAAGATAATGGCAATCATCTTTCTATAGTGGAGTGGAGTGGGAACCCAGGACTATCACTATATGTGAAAGAAAAGCAGCAAGTAGGTCGAAATATTCAAATACACTAACTAACCCCGCCGACTCAGCGACCCAAAGAGGATCTTGGCCTCTGAAACGAGCTCTCTCCTCTGATCCCTGTCCCAGTCAAATACAGCTCGCGTAAATTTTACTGTCTTGTAAGTAAGGTACACTTAGCAAATACATAAAATTATTGCTTATCACTTATCACTTATTCTAGTATTAAATTAGCAAAATAAAGTATGGCATTGGCCGTGTAAAGGCAGAAGTGAAAATGTAGGTTAGTAGGTCGCGCCTTTTGCCGGTCGGCAAATTTGGGGGCCGGGTTACTTTTTACAGCTATATCTTACTCGCTGATCTTATTCTTATTATATTACTTACCTACTCTTGAGATTTTTACTGGTGTTTGCCAGTGCCGTGTGATACCCGGCTTAGTAGCATCGGCCAAATTCTTTCCTGCGAGTGTCGTGAGAGACGATTAAGGGGCTGGAAGTTTTTTATGTTATGTATATCACGGTGATGGGCTGCAAACATTCAGAAATTCACAATATTCAGAAATGACCTACTATTGATATTTGAACGTAAAAACAATGAGTGGCTAACGTATTGAAATATGTATTATTAAATGGGGGTCAAATTGATAGCCAAATTTTTTTAATCGGTAAATATTTGGCAGTAATTTAACTAAAAATCGTCACTAATCAATAGTGTATGAAACTCTCACGCTTACTCGGTTATGTAGAGCATTAACTTTTTAACCGACGAAAAAACAAAAGAGGAGGAGGTTCTCAATTCGCCCCGAACTTTTATTTACAATCATACATATATCACGCCTTTATCCTTTGCGGGGAAGGCAGGTAGTTAACAATAGCCACGTCTGACAAATATTTGAAAGACCTTTCAGAATAATCGTGAATCAGTGACTGGTTGTCAGCGTGTCGCCTAAGAATTGAAATATTTTTATACCTTCAGTGGCCTTTAATGATACCCGCGGTAAAGAAATTGAGTGATGCTATTCTAAACCAGCATGACACTTTTTTGAAATGTGTTTAAAATCGGTAGCAATAAAACTTAGGTACAGATTGTCAACCGTGTTACTTTCACGCTTACCCAGCTATGTAGGTCGAGTAAAGGGGTGATGCTATTCTAAGCCGGCATCACACTTTTTTAAATGGGTTAAAAATCGGTAGCAATAAAACTTAGGTACAGATTGTCAACCGTGTTACTTTCACGCTTACCCAGCTATGTAGGTCGAGTAAAGGGGTGATGCTATTCTAAGCCGGCATCACACTTTTTTAAATGGGTTAAAAATCGGTAGCAATAAAACTTAGGTACAGATTGTCAACCGTGTTACTTTCACGCTTACCCAGCTATGTAGGTCGAGTAAAGGGGTGATGCTATTCTAAGCCGGCATCACACTTTTTTAAATGGGTTAAAAATCGGTAGCAATAAAACTTAGGTACAGATTGTCAACCGTGTTACTTTCACGCTTACCCAGCTATGTAGGTCGAGTGACAGACAATTTGTAGGGCGAATTACATGAACATTGCCGTTGGTAATCAGTAGAGATGGGCGGAATATTCGGTTTATGTTCGGCATTCAGCATGTTCGGCAGATTTACCGAAAATTCGGTTTTCAAATGTTCGTTGAATTTGCCGAATATTAGGCCGAACAAGAACATATCCTTTCTGTATATTTTTCGTCGTAAATTGTTATGTCAAGTCAATACAAGGAGTGACGCAGTTTATTTATATTTGTTGCCATGTGTCTAATGAGAAAAGTTAGATGGATAGCGAAAGGAGTGGTCCGGTGCGAATCAGCGAGTATTTTATTAACAAGTAAGGCTCCTAAATGTTTTATACCAGGAGTAAAAGAAAGGGGGTCAAGTTACTCATAAAACTGAACAACTTTCCCTATGGAACATGGGTCGAAATATGAGAAAAAAATTTGGACCTCCCATACAAAATTGCCGATCAGCTGATTAATTTACTATAATTGACCCATGTTCCATAGCGAAAGTAGTTCAGTTTCATGGGTACCTTGACCTCCTTTCGGCTTGTTATACCCTTTCTATTACTCTCTGTATAGACATGGTTTGGCTAACTTTTTACTGAATTTGCGGCCGAATATTCGTATGAAACTTATGTTATGCCCATCTCTAGTAATCAGTATGGTATAGCAGTATCGTTCGCTGATATTTTTCCATGAGAATAAATGCAAAACATTTTACCGAATATTCGTATTGGTGAAACCTATGTTATGCCCATCTCTAGTAATCAGTATGGTATAGCAGTATCGTTCGCCTGATATTTTTCCATGAGAATAAAATGCAAAACATTTTACCGAATATTCGTATTCGGTGAACCCTATGTTATGCCCATCTCTAGTAATCAGTATGGTATAGCAGTATCGTTCGCCTGATATTTTCCATGAGAATAAATGCAAAACATTTTACCGAATATTCGTATTCGGTGAACCCTATGTTATGCCCATCTCTAGTAATCAGTATGGTATAGCAGTATCGTTCGCCTGATATTTTTCCATGAGAATAAATGCAAAACATTTTACCGAATATTCGTATTCGGTGAACCCTATGTTATGCCCATCTCTAGTAATCAGTATGGTATAGCAGTATCGTTCGCCTGATATTTTTCCATGAGAATAAAATGCAAAACATTTTACCGAATATTCGTATTCGGTGAACCCTATGTTATGCCCATCTCTAGTAATCAGTATGGTATAGCAGTATCGTTCGCCTGATATTTTTCCATGAGAATAAAATGCAAAACATTTTACCGAATATTCGTATTTGATGAAACCTATGTTACGCGCATCTCTAGTAATCAGTATGGTATATAGCAGTATCGTTCGCTGATATTTTTCCATGAGAACCGTAACCGGATGTGGGTCAGTTATCGCCATTTTGCTGTTCTTAAATAATACGACACGAGTATAGTTGGGTGAAATTCAAACTACACGTCTTCCATCATCTATCAAAATTTTAAATTACCCCATAAGTATAAGTCATGCACAATAATATAACCATTTTCCTCTATGTATTTTTTACTAAATTAAGACGAACTAGAGGCCCGAGAGGACCTAGCGGTAACTCCCGCGACTACCTAAGAATAGTATCACCCCATGTCTTCCCCTGGGTGTCGTCATGGTGTGTATTGCAATTGCAGGCGACAGGCTGACACACAGTCTTCTGAATGACTCTCAAACTTTTGTAAGACGTGGTATAAATGGCCATTTACGCTATATAGCCGCTTACGCTCTGCCTACCCCGCATGGGATATAGGCGTGATATTATATGTATAACGTATGTGTAAATTCTTCAATATCAAAATCCCCTTTGCAATAGGATAAAATAACCCGTACTTGGCTTTTTACCCTAACCCAGTTACAAAATCCTCCCTCGTGCCTTCAAGGACCCGACCTGAACTTGACATAATGAAGGGAGGTCTCGTAAGAACCCTTATTGACGGATGCTATCAATAGAATGATACCTGTGTATACTATTATTATACAAAGAATAACTTAGTATGCCTGCCTGCCAAGCAAAGGTTTCGGGTTCAATTCCCGGTGGGGTCATTCACAAAGTTGATATTTATCACTTTGTGAATTTGTTCCCAGTCTGGTTAGGACATTGCAGGCTGAACCACCTGATTGTCCGCAAGTAAGATGGTTCCGTGCTTCGGATGGGCACGTTAAGCCGTCGGTCCCGGTTGCTGTGCTTCTATGATGGCGGTCGTTACACGACCATGTCAGAGGCCTGCTACTTGCAATAGGCGGTTGAAAAACTCTGACACTAGGGTTCATCGGGTCGTTGAACGACTCGGTGTCCTACACGAAAAGAGAGAGAGAGAAAGAATAACTGAACGACCGGCTTTTCTGATGCTGCTAGCTCAACAGGTCAAACTGCATATTTTTCCCCGAGGACCAAAGGTCAAAGTATGAAATAAATAAACGGCCAAATGCGACTCAGATTTGCGCACTAAGGTTGCCGTACTATTGTGAATAAAAAAGGAATAAAAATCACGTTTGTTGTTTTGTATGGGAGCCACCTATAGTCGTGTCCCACTGCAGGGCCTAGGCCTAATTTTTAGTACTTACCTATTAGTTCACGATAAAATGATAGAAAACAGTTCTGCCTACCTCGTTCGAACACATACGCATGTCTTTCAAGCAACTATGAACATCTAAAATATAATGCCGTTCGACAGTATTTATTTTCGTAACGTTCTGAACAAAAATAGGTGGCAAAAACGTAGGTGTAATGAAACAGTGTGTAGCAAACGAGTGTGTGACGTTTTAAACACGTGCTTGCTTGAGAGGAAGTGCTCCAGTACTTATTGTCCGTTCACAGGACGTAAAAAAAAACAGTCAAGTGCGAGTCGGACTCGCGCACTAAGGGTGCCGTACCATTGTGTATAAAAATAGCATACAAATTACGTTTATAGTATGCGATCGCACCCTTATTTTACCGCCACAGCATCTGTAAAAATTTCAACTGTCTTTTACGATTTAATTAGATACAGCCTGATGGGTGACGGACAGTCAGCGAAATCTCAATAATAGCGTTCCGTTTTCACCATTTGGACACGGCACCCTAAAAATGAGAGTTTTGGCCCTCTCAATTAAATTTTATAGGGTACTTACTACCTGTGGATCTAGACTAGACCTATGTTTAGTAAGTACGCTACTTAGCTTCGTTTTTTTTTTAATTCATGATGTTTTTAGAGGGCCCAAAAAGAACGCAATGACTAAAATAGTCTAGTTTAGATAGGGTATTATTAAAATGGCTTGGCGTGATAGATATGTTACGAAGCCCTATTTTCTTATTTTGTCCTATGCTCCATGAAGAACATTCTTGGTCTGGTTCACACCTTGGATATTTTGCTATTAAATATCGCTTTATCACAAAAATCCGCCAGTATTTCACAATCTACGATCGAACGATGACACTCATATCATAACTGTACGGTGTTGGATACGGAATCGAAGACAATTTTCTTTGTGAAGCATCTTTCTGTCGTTCTCATGTATATTGACCTCGTAATACAACTGACAGATACAGATATAACGTTTTAACTTCGTGATGTTGCTAAAGATAGCTGTAAAATATATCTATTATGCGTTCAAAAGCGTATCGACAGCTAAATTCTTCATCGTCATAATAACGTCATAGTAGTATGAATAAGATTTTTGTAAATAGTATACAGGGAGTAACAAAAAGGGTATAAACAAGGCGAAAGGAGGTCAAAATAGGTACCTACTCATCAAACTGAACAACTTTCCCTACGGAACACGGGTCGAAAATAGTCGATTTATACAAAATCGCCGATCAGCTGATTGATTAACTATGGAAGGTCCAATTGCTTTTTTTTAATATTTCATGTTCCATGGGAAAAGTTGTTCAGTTTCATGAGTACCTTGACCTCCTTTCGGCTTGTTATACCCTTTTTGTTACTCCCTGTGTAGAGCATAGTGACCCATAGTCACCGTTTTAATGAAAAATGTAGTCTAGAACGTCAAAAATACAGTACTCCGGTCACGGGCACACCTTGCATCTGTAATTTTACAGTTTACAGTTTGCTTGAAAGGGATAGCTGTTTCAGAGACTATCACCTCTTTAAAATGCAAACAAGAACAGTTAGAAAGACAGACCCAAAAAAAGCAAATAAAATCCCACAGTAACTTCTCACATTTCCTCGATTCGCGATTTTTTACGACAATCTCGATTCTCGCGGCGCGATCCGCTCGCGCGCACCATCCGTTTCACTTTTGCACACTTTCACTTGCTAACTGTACTAGCCGCTTGTAAGCAAAAACATGCCTTATTTCGTTGACGGTAAGTCT
Organism: Phthorimaea operculella; assembly: GCA_024500475.1. NCBI lineage: Eukaryota > Metazoa > Arthropoda > Insecta > Lepidoptera > Gelechiidae > Phthorimaea > Phthorimaea operculella. The sequence goes on along the minus strand of JANFCV010000187.1, from coordinate 577,849 downwards.
GTAGTCACATCGTATTCTCATTTTGATAAAATGTACAGAACTGATATAGTAGACATACAAAAGTTTACTTTATTTCCTTGAAGCTTAAGTGTCTATTTGTAAGGAAAGAGTAATCATTATAGTGCTTTTTAAAGTTTTACGGAATGGTACCTTACGTTAATGGAAAAGCAGTTGTCTGTCATAAGGAAATAAAGAGCAAATTGCCTTAAAGAGCGAGGTAAAGCCGAACGAGGTAACTACCAGTTGGTTGAGATTTACAGGTTGAGTTTTTATAGATTCTCAGGAACTGATTGCAGAAATGACCTGATATGAATTTAAAAATTCTCTTTGATAATATAAAAATAACAATACTTACTTATCTCACTAGGTTAGGCATATTTCCCTAACATAGGCTACTCTTCAACGGGAAAATCCATTACTCCAACAGGAAAACGGTAAGCTGAAAAGGTAACACTGCGATGGCCTCAAGTAGGTATTATATGCCAATAATATGGCACTATGAGTGCATTAAAATGCAAATAGATAGATTAAGCAACAGCTTCTGGTTTGAATTCCTACTGTAGTGTGGACTAACCAGGAAATAAAGTTGTAAATACTTTCTACAGACGTCACTAGATCATCGCTTGGATACGAGCATCAAGAGATTAAAATTTGCCAGGCATCGATCGGTGCATTGCATCGATAGCACTGTGGCAGAGCGGTGGGGTGTTGTTATTGTTACCCATGCGTCCGGGTTCGAGCCCCGGTCGATGCATGACATTTTATCAATTTCTCAGTTTCATATATGAGAATAACATTGCCATTTCGGTGTCTATTCTTAATCTGTTCGAGTTATGTTAGCAAGGCGCACCGGCGGCCGGTACCGTAGCCCGTAACAGCTTGTGTCATCCGTAACGGTGAAACTCGGTTACGTTACCGCTACTTACGAGAGAGCTAATTGGAGCAGCTCTTCGCGATTTGGCCGCGTTATACTTCATCTGAATAAACTGTTTTATCACTTTCATGGTCACAAGTTTATAAGGTCCTATTAAATTCACTGCAAATATTTTAGGGGCAGATCAAATAAAATATAAGCATGTACTAGGCAAATTTTCAAAGAAAACTACACGCTAGTTTTCGAGAAAATTGCATTTAACTAAAAAAAAAACAAAACGAAAAAAAGTGCACCCTGTTTGTCCTAGAAACACATACTTCGATGAATTTAAATTACGCGCCAAAAATAGGTGCTGTGATTGGTTGGTTGTTAGTGTGCGTGCCGTGTAAGTGAATCCTGTTTACGTGGCGGAACATCAGTCGGGCTCAGTCAAAGGATGTTCACATAATTAATTAAAAAGTTTGTTTGAAAATGAAAAAAAAAAAATCTAGCGTGTAGATTTCTTTTTAAATGCCTTAGATGTTTTTCACGAGAAGTGTTTTAAAATTTGGTATTCAATGTTTTTCTTATACATATTTACGTATGCACTTACAATATTTGCAGTGAATTTAATAGGACCTTATATATATAATTAATTAAACACGGAAAATTCATTAAAATCGTCATCGTAAGAAGCAAGATTAAGAGAATGTTGAAAATTGGGTAGGTAAATGGTATTTATCACGGGGTGGGCAGAGCAAAAACGGCTGGAAAAAACTGCTATTTACACCAACTGTGACAAAGTTTCTCAAAAAGTGACAAAGACTCATTCAGAGTATTTATGACTAATCTGGATTTTCACCTATAGAGGTAGGTCCCAAACGCTTTAAAAGAGACTGTGATTTATGCTGAAAAGAATATACGTCAAGACATGTAGATTTATTATGTTTACCTTCACATTCTGAATGTCCTGAGACGAGTACAGAAGTTTTATAAATGACAGACAAAACTTCTGAGAAATGAAATAGTCGCTACGATACAACTCTGCCGGACAATTTCTTAGCTATTCCTGTTACCATTCTACAAATAGCTGCTTCTGATAAGTATAGTTTAAAAAAAATGGGAATATTATAAAGTTTATGGTAATATTTTCACCAAATCATACTTTGATTGTCCATGTGGTGATGCCTACTAAGAATAGCATCACCCCATTTCTAACCATGGGTGTCGTAAAAGGCGAATAAAAATGAATCCAGAGAGCAACACCTCGCACTGCGCTCGCCAATCCGCCTAAGCGTGGTGAGTATGGCACTACCCCCAATTGGGGGAAGCCTATGCCAGCAATGGACAGTTGTGGCTGTAGTAGTAGTATAATTTGATTATCAGAAGAGCACCGTATTCCAATTCTAGGGTTGTTTGTGTAGATGGCGCTAGGAATGAAAGATGGCGCAGGTTATAACTGGAAATCGTGTTCAGAAATAAATCTACGACCAGAGCACTCTATTGCCACAGAAGTAGGCATTGTATTCAAATGCAGTGGTGTAAAACGGGAAACATTATTTATTTGTAGACCTGACCTTTGAGATTCCAGGCGATTTTTTTACCTGACCTAAAAAGGCGTTAGTAGGTAAGAACGTCTAAGTGAGAGTTCCCGCGCGTGTTGCAGGTTAGCCCCGCTTTGGAAACTAATCTTTATTATTACTACTTACGCTGTGTTAACAAACAACTGTAGATTTGGCAGAAGTACTTACCTGAAAACAAAGAAATAACTATTAATAAAACATCCTGGGTTGAATATTTGGGTCATGTACCCGGACATTCGGAAATGACACGTAATACCAAAGCTTATAAATAAAAGTGGTTATTTTTCGATGGAAAGCTAAGCTTATGAAAACTCTATAACATATGAGACCAGTTCACTGCCGCTTCAGCTTGCTACACTTACAGACTCTGTCTGTTACTTTTGTCTTCGGGTCCGGGATTATCCATCTCAGTAGCCTACCCTCTGTTACATTAGGCACACTTATACATACGGGTAAGTTTCTTAATATTCAGCAATCGACTGCAAAAATATCAGGGATATTTTTATTGCACGAGCACGACATCAACAACTCAGAATATGCACTTGTGTTATCAGATACTATCAATCTGCCGTGTCCAGGCATTGAAACATTAGCTATTTCGTGGAATACCTTACGCGCATCACTATGACGTTGTAGTGTATGGGGTCGTATGAGACACGACACACCGCGGTACGCGCATGATGACGTGCACGTATACGCAGGCAGTGGGTGCCTCTCATACATTCCCATACATTAGAACTGGTACGCGCGTGATGACGCGCACGCATACGTCCTGCATACGGAGGCGGTGTGTTCTGCCCTTAAACCTTATTTTCGCGAACAATTGCATTAAGTCGAATGTTGCTTTATAATTATAATTTGTCCAAATCGGATGGTGGGCACGCCTCTAACATAAATCGGAGCACGCTTTCACTCTCGCTTTTAAGTACCGGAACAGAACCTTCACTTCGCTTGCATCTGTGTTGAGTCTTGGTTGAGTCAGTGCCGGTGTAATTTCATTATGATGAATATAATCGGGTCGTTGGTCGACTTGGTGTCCCACACGGAAAAAAAAGAAGAAGAACCCAGCGACCTTCGGCATATGTACTGCCGACGCGACTACCAACTGGGCCACCGGGATCCTACCCTGAGAATTAAACTAGGATAGAACCGCGGACACGTCGTAGGTTCAAGACCTGCCTGCCAGCGATGGACATTTTTCAAGATTTCCATAAATTGTTATTAACAGCACTCCTAGTCTGCTACAACCTACTAAATAAAAAGACCACTTCTTGCTGTTTATCAATATCCGTGTGGAGGATCAGTATAACACGGTCAGTTATAGAGGTTTCCTGTTTCTGTGTAATGTTTTATGACATAAATTATAATAAATTATCCCCTTACGTAAGTTACGTACGGCTCATTTTCCGATTTCTCTGAAAGGGCGCGCGGAAAAACGTCTGTATGTTTGCGGCCCCTTGATAGATCGTTATATATTTTGGACCGGGTTGAATTCGGGTCGGCTTAAACACTATCCATTAAAATGTCGCTAGACCAGCTGACAGTTTCCAACCAACCAGAATAAAGCCGGAACTAAAAACCTGGGCCGCACAATAGAGAATGCCTTTGCCTAAGCAAGATAAAGAAAAAAACTGCCAGTGAAAGTGCCAGTAACGTCTGATAATCAACATTTAAAATTGGAACACGCCGACCTCATTCCGCACACATCTTCGCATGGGTGCGGACGGTCTTTAAATAAACCTTAAAAATAATATCCACATTTCTATTTATAACAATGTTCATTCATGCAAGACTTTATGTATAGTAAACGACAGGTTAGATTTCTAAAACATGCACGAAAATACTAGGTACTCGATGTGAGATTGTTCCCAGTTTGTTTGCTAAGGGATACTGAATTGTATATCTTTCCTGTGGGTGTGTATCAGCATAGATAGGCTGACTACCTGTCTATGCTGATATACACTGTCTTCCGAACGACTCTCAAACTTTTGTCAGACGTGGTGTAAATGGCCGTTTTTATAGTCATTTACGCTCTGCTAACTCCAAAAGGGATATAGGTGTGATATACCTATTATGTATGTATGTATTAGTTACAAAAGCAGGGTTCATCGGTTCTTTCGTGGATTCTGTGCACACGACAAACAAGAACGACGGTTTTATTCAAATGTTACGCTCTGATAAGTAAATTATTTCGGCAGCTTTCTCTTTGCCGAATGGAATTCACGAATTCACGGATCTTTGCGAGCCAAGATGGCTACATGAATGATTTTACGATATTGAAATTGATGTGGCCGTTCGGTTTTATAAACGGTAAATATGAAATCAAGCAAGGGTATTACAATCTATGAGATAATAGAAACAAATAAGTGAAATAAGTAAGTACTTGTTGTTATTTGGTGCTCAATATATCGTGAGATTTTAGGTATTTTTCGACATAAAGTTGCAACGTCTAAAATCAGCGACTTGCACTAGAAATATTATATTTCTAAATTGTAAACATTAAAGATCTCATAATAATATTAAAAATACGTTTCAAATGTTGGTTACTTTTGTTACTTTTCTCCATCGAGCGAAGTTAATTTGTCCGAAAGCAATTGTTTGGTGTTTTGGCTCTTAAATCCTTTTTTGTCCTGTTAAAAATGGGCCACCGAGTCGACGAACGACCCGACGAACCCTGTTGTAAGGTAACTATTTACATTGTTCACTCGTATAACTGCACTGGCCTGACCTCTAATGATTGGTGCTCGGCTGCTCGCTCATCGCACGCTATACAAGTAGACACAGACTAGAGATCATAGTCAAGGTTATTGTGCACTGAAGGTTTTATATAAGGTTATTTGTATTTTGTGTAAATTCACTGCAATTTGCACTGAAAGAGGCGACGACGTAGTACCATCGAGTACTTTAGGGCGTCTATAAAAGTGATGGGCCGAATATTCGGTTTATGTTCGGTCGGTATTCGGCTTTACCGAATTTCCGGTTTCGGCCGAATGTTCAGTCTTCTTTTCGTGTGGGACACCGAGTCGTTCAACGAATGTTCAGTGAATTTTGCCGAGTAAAACCGTATTCTTTTTATATGTATTGCATTGTAAATTCTTATGTCAAGACAAGCAATGAAGCAGTTTTATTATAATTTGTTGTCAAGATTTCTAACGGCGCAATGCAGTGGCCTGGTGCGAATCAGCGCGCAATTCGTAATCTAGTTAGTGATGCTCCAAATTATTTTATATGGACATCGATTCCTGTCAATTATTCGGTTCGGCAAACTAAAAGTTCGACTAGTCTATATCTTCGAAAAAATATAGATTTTAATGGTCTCACTGGTGATCAGAGTTTAAATAATAATAACGCAAAACTAATAAATAACCTACATAATTTTTTTTTCATATTTGTTTCTCATTAAATTAAACCTCAGAACACGCAAATATTAATGCTGAATCATTCAAATTCAAATTCAAATTCAATAATTTATTTCTTAGTAGGAATTTACAAGATTCTCTTTAAGAAAGTCACATTCTAATTCAAACTTAAAAAAGAGAAAATTTCTAATGCAAAATTTTCTATTTTTTATAACAATTTGTGTTCCTACTCTAAACGCGGCACGGGCGGGATAAAAAAAATAAAAATAAAGGCACTGCCTCGGGGCTGGCCAGGCTAACCACACAGCATGTAACTTTATGCCTCAGTGATTGACAAGTAAATGGAATTACATTCTGTCAATATTTTAAAAAGGTGTTCCATACGTATAGTTAGCCGGACCCCCTGGACAGGAAAACCCCCCAAAAACCTGCCCAGAAGTGCACCTATTCTAAAGTTGACAATATTTTAGGCCCTATGCTACCCTATCTAAGCTAGAAAATAAATTAATAGTATAATAGTAATAGCCAAAAACGGCTCAACAAAATAAAAATAATATTACAGTAGATTATTCTAACTGTTTCGTCTTTAAAATAAAGGTACTTTAAATATACGAGCAATAAAATAACATAACAAAAAGTAAATTTACAGTAAATGTAAAAATACATGTCAAAAATTTAAGAATAATAAGTATGAAATGTCAAATTTAACCACTATACATGTCAATTTACATATCATAAAAGTTTAACCACTAAAATATAATGTCATGTTTATTTTTAAATAATGCCTATCTCTTGCATTGTGTTGGAGCAACTGTTGCTACTAACCAGACATCTTTGTCTTTCAGATAATGTTCAGTCTTGTAATACGCTTTCAAACATAAAGTATTCTTTATTTTAATTTTAAATTGCCTATCATTTAACTTTAAAATTTCCTCTGGAATTTTATTATAGTAGCGTACACAGTTACCCATATATGATTTACTGATCTTACTTAATCTAGTTTGTGGCGGTACAATTTTATTTTTATTTCTTGTATTACGACAATGAATATCAGAGTTTCTTAAATAGGAACTGGAATTCTTACGTACATACATTATATTGTCAAATATGTACTGCGAAGGAAGCGTAAGAATGCCAATTTCCTTAAACAATTCTCGTAGGGATTCATGACTTCGCAGTTTATATATTGCTCTTATAGCCCTTTTTTGTAACACAAAGATAGTTTCAATGTTAGCGGCTTGCCCCCATAACAATAATCCGTAGGACATTATGCTGTGAAAGTAACTAAAATACACAAGCCTGGCTGTAGCAACATCGGTCAATTGTCGAATTTTTCGAACAGCGTATGCCGCTGAGCTAAGTTTACTAGCCAGTGCTAGTATATGTGGATCCCATTGAACGGTTGCGTCGAGTGTAATCCCTAAGAAAACTGTTTCAGTTACATAATTAAGCTTTTCATTATTTAGAACAACATCGTGTTTAATACTTTTTACATTAGGCAAAGAGAATTTAATACATTTAGTTTTTTTAGAATTCAGCACTAAATTGTTTGACGTAAACCATTTATGAACCTGATCAAGTGCGCTAAAAAAGGAACTTGTGCAATGTTATTTCGCATCATTGTTGTGAAATAATGTGCAATATTTTTGTTTGCATGTTGACATTGTAATAATACCTACAACATTGTCCTGAATGTTGTGATTTATCTTATCATTATATATCAGCTATCGATTATTGCTCTCTATGTAAAGTTGATAACAACCAATTTATATTCTTAGACGACCTATGATTTTGCTTACTTATGCATTCTTTTTTCGAATTCTAATCGAATTAAAGGCGAATTTGATATTTACATCCTGTTCCAACATGCCTTCTGATCTTCATTTGTCGATTGACGCTAAATATTTACTGCACGTTTTGTGACGAACATTTTCAGTAGACAATATTTTGACGCGTATTACCTGCACACATCCGTGTATGTAGGTACGTGGGTATGTAATAAACGAGACAACCACCATCAGGTAATAAGGATTTAAGGTAATTAGGATTTGATCAAGCGACTTTCGATACTATTAGTATTAAGGCTCATCGGGTCGTTGGACGACTCAGTGTCCAACACGAAAAAGACGGAGTACTAGCGAAGCCTCTATTAACTGGGTTCTCGCAGATCAACCGTTATCTGCGAAATTATGCAAGTGCATCTCTCAAGTAAATTTTAATATATATTTTTTTTTTAAATGGCTTCACATCTTATTATTTGAGACGTATAAATTTTAATATCTCAAGTAACCATGTGGTAATGCAAATAAAAACTGATTAATGGTTAGTGTCATGTGTGGCATGACTCCATCAACCGGGTAAATAGAATACGGGGAGTATTTTTAAAAAATTCGCACCTGTAGATAGAATTATTAACAACCTTAATAATGTTGGTATTTTTACCTACTGATAAAAATTCCGCGAGTCTCGATATAAACTTGATAATGAGTACGAAGTTTTAAATAAAAGTATTATTTATTTCTTTCCTATATTACCAACAAGTATTATTAATTAATCACCAAAATTATCATAATTTATTCAACCCACATTCGCCAGATTGAATAACCACTAAAATAGATACGAATATAAAATACAACAATAGATCTGATGCTATCTTTATATGAGGTGACATTGAATAAAACAAGAAGATTCCGCAACTGCATGCATCGTGAATTAGAATGAAGGTTATTTTTGAAAAGACTTCAAAAAGCAGGTCAATTTCTACTTATTCTATTATTCTTATCCTACTCTGTCGTGAAAAATTCCAGCTTTTCCATACGTTTCGGTGCGTCAAGATGCCTACTAAAATCATTTCAGAACTTGAAATACCAACCTATATGGCCTGGGTATATCTATGTAGTCATTTTTTTGTGCAAGTCATCAATTTGTCTGGTCAAGGTTTTCACGATTGTCTAATGGATCTTAAGTGTGTGTAATATGTTTCGAATCAGGTAAGGCGTTCCGTTTCCCATACAAAAGTCCAAAGGAGACAAAAGTCTGATTAAAATCTTGATGGGTAGTCCCGTTGTTATACAGGGTGGACCATGGAGTAACGACAATAAAAAGAAATAAGATTCCTTACATCTTGGGGTATTCGAAAATACCCCATGTATGTTCCGCGATTATTTTTAGTTTCCGAGTTATTCAACTTTTAAAGTTGTAGGTATGATGGGAAAAACTCGAATGGCAGAATTTTTTTTTTGTACGCTAAAATGTATAAATCATAAAGATTGTGCTATGAAATCAACCGCGCAAAACGCCTTTATACTGAAGTAAAACAGGAAAGAAAAAAATTACAATTTTTTTATTTTCCCATACAACTTTAAAAGTTGAATAACTCGGAAACTAAAAATAATCGCGGTACATACATGGGGTATTCTCGAATACCCCATGATGTGAGGAATCTATTTTCTTTTTATTGACGTCACTATATGGACCACCCTGTATAACATTTTCGCAAAATACTATAAATATTTTTTTACCATCTCCCCGTAAGAACCGTTTCGCCACTTTACGAAAATATAGATGGAGCTACTGCTGCAATAAATATGTTCGATTTTATTATGCAGAAAATACTCATTATTTTTTAACCATAAGTAGTTTTGCGACAAATTCACTTACACCTTCATTCATAACATAAAGTTTTGGTTTTTAATTTGCTCTGCAACTCATGTTTAATTCGATTGAAGTGCAGTTTTTCCTTTGTATGACGTGAAGTTTCGCCTTAAGTATTTGAACCATTAAAGTATTGACAACTTATTTTACGCTAAATTGTCAACAATAACGGTATTTGTTTTGCTATGCAAACTGGAACAACAAATTAAATTGCTTGAATAATAAGGTCACGTTGTCCTATTGAGGTAGTGCTGTGTCATTTGACCTAAAATTACATTTAATAACGAGAGTAGGTAAAGGAATGCCATGTGAGAATCGAGACCTGTAGTGACCATACAATCTGAAGTGTTAAAATAAACTGAAAAACTGTCTCCCATGAACAAAATGAAAAAATTGCAATAGACACGCCAGCCCTTTGTACTAAAGTTGTGGGTTCGAATCCCGTTCGTGTGAAATTTTTGGTTTCAACATAATATTACCAAATTCGGAGAGGCACATCTTCTTTGCTACATAGGTACCATAAGTAAATCGCAAACATCTATCACAAATCAGAGAAACGGCGCGCGGGACGCCTATACAGATATGGCTCACTCAGTACTAGCGACGATTTTGACGCTTACTGATTTTATCTGGAAATAACGGGAATATCAGGGGAACTTAAGGTAACTAAGAAGTTGGTTGCCACGAAAGTCATATTTCTTGGCTTAAAATTGGCTCAAAATCATACGACGATCTTGTATCAGATTTTGCTGTTTTGAAATTATTATACTTTGAGATTTTTGACAGTAGCAACCCTGGCTATGTAACAAGTGACAATCGAGAAAATCCTAAATAGAGTCGAGTGATCCTTCTGTAAACTCTCTATTTTGTGTCTCAAGGTTCTACCTGTTTGACAGTAACAAATCCAAGATGGCTGCACAAATGATAACTTTCTATTTCAAGATAGTGTGTCTGACTGTGTTGCGTAACCGGCCCGCGTGCATGGTCAAGTTGTTATAGGAAGTTATGCAGTGCAGTTTCAAGTACCACAGATATCCGATAAGAAAGATCGTTCCGTGTTTCGGAGGGTGCGTTTAGTTTAGCCGTCGGTCTCGGCTGTTGCCTGCATTTTTAACTGAGACTAAGTTTTATTGGGCTAAAACTTAAATTGGGATTTTAGTGGTTTAAAACTGAGATTAGGTCTTATCGGGTCTTTTAGGACACCGTAACCAAAGGGTGAAACGGAGCCCTATTACTGCGACTTCGCTGTCTGACCGTCTGCGCATAAACCGTATAATAGCTAGAGAGCTGAAATTTTCACAGATGCCGTATTTCTGATGCCACCATAACAATTAATACTAAAATTAGATAATTAAAAATAAGGCTGTTTCTTACAGCCTACCTACCCCGCAACGGCGTGAGAAATGTATGTATTATTAAAAATAAAGGCGGGCTCCCATTCATAAAACTGTTATTTTTTGTCCGATTTTAGCTATGATGGTTCGCAGGCTGTATTTGATGAACGGTAATAGATTATCACACAACATGTATCAAGTATCTGCTATGTTATTCACCAATTCACCACACACAAACACTATAAGACATTACAAGTAACTCACGTATATAAATAAACAGAATAATTATAACCTCAAACACGGTTACTTGTTTATCGCTAACTAGTAAACAGACACTGTATAGTTATTATAAGTGTATTATACGACAACAATCTGTGAAGAAGTTATTTTTATCGTCTCTCTATAATTATACCCAGACAACATTATTTCTAGGTATGTACCCATCCATACTAATATTAGATATTTTGCAAGGATTTTGTTAAAGAAGTGATCTAGAAACATTATAATTATAGTCGAGAAGAACATTCTTCGCGGCCGCATGGCGCTACCTTGCTCCCTTGAGTTTACCACTAAATGGGAAAGGGAGCGCTATACGACCGCCATACGGCCGAGAATGCAGCGAGTGATCTTCTCGACAATACACCAACTAAAGCCTTCGTGTGTGAGAAGTCCTATTTGGAACGCATAATCCATGTTGAACACTGACTTAATAAGTTAACAACTATGTCACATAATTCCCTGCTAATTTTCAACAATATTTCAATAAAACTTTATTGATAATATAAGGAAACTAGGTTTATTTAGAGCCGATTGGTCAATCGTGTTAATATGTCGCAATTAGCAAAAAGAACAAAAACAACAACAACGGTTTTGTTTTCCTTGCCAAGATGGCGATGGATGATAGTATGACGAAGGAAACGACTGAGGTATGTCATTGACTTCCTTTGATGTCTAACATCTTGTTGATCTTCAGATCGGATAATTATAAGAAAAATGTTGTATATGAGGAAGGAGCTCTATAACTTCATTTAATTTAAGCTATTTATGTATAACTACTACAATAAAGACAGCAGGTTAGTTTTAGTCTGTATTCTAAACACATACCTATGACTGAGTAACATTAATTCTGTACAGTTATTTATTTGCCAGACTACGGATAAGGGAGTCTTACAGTACCTATTACCTAAAACATTATTTGTAAGGGTTAACAACTGGTCAGATGTCGTGCTTACAAAAATGTGTTCGCTTTAGTTGTATACTCAATTCTGGTCTTTAATAACACTTCAAATGAAAATGAATGACAAACAAAAATGGGAGATCATGCCCTATGGCCTATGGCATACTCTGGGGCTTCTACGTCTAGCAAATGGGCTGCAACATGCTGCTGTGATGTGACGTCTTTAAAAAACATTTTCTATGTAAAACCCATGTTTCTTTAGCAACGTTATCAATTGCCGTCAAGTCGCGAGAATGTCTATAAATAGATAAGAGGTTTTTTTTAGCCGTTGCCGGTTGGCAAGCGAGCACGTCTAAATGTCTGGCGTGTGAGATCGTTAGAGACAAAGCTGTCGATTGTGGCCTAAGTTTTTCCTACATTTTCATTAACAGCATCTACGCCCTGTCGATAAAAAAAATTGCAAGATAAAACTAAGTTTGATGCCTAAAATTTTGCATACTTATTGACCAGAAAACCTCGTCAAAAACCATGTTGAAATAGGATTTTTATTTTTTATTTTAGTAGACCGGTGTCAGCTGTATAAAACTTTCATTAAATTGTTCATAGATATAATTATCAGGATTTCCTATTTTTGGATAGGATTATCCTAGAAAGAAGTTAAGCAATGCGTAGTCCAGAATCGACACCATGTTGATTATAATGTTTGTTAAGATACTTATTTTGTGTTTTACCAACTTATTTTGTTTACATTCGTCACAATGTTTCTTTAGTCGTTTAAATTGGGCCTTTATTGCGCACGAGCTCACGATTTTTTCTACTAAAAATACAGTTATTCATGGTAAAAATAGAGAGGTTACAGGAAACGAGTTTTTACGTAACTATGGGATCAGGCCCAAACACTACTTTGAGACTTAACGTAGGTAACAACTATTCAAAGCGACTATTCAAATACATTTTTGCGCTTAACGAGCACCGTTCTACAACAATCATCCATGACCTAGCCATGACCTGGATCAAAACGAAAACATCTTGCAGAGCCGTTGTCACTCTGGCTACACCAAGAATAAAGGCTGTAAGTATGAGGGAAAAAAACTGGAAAGTAACAGTTAAAACAGTATCATTTACGAATTCAACGCTCGGAGATAGCACCGAATTAGCACCGACCGGCACGTCGCAAGCATGTAGGTCACGGTCCGGCGAGACTGCGATAACAAACACGCACTTTACATGAGACAGAAAGAGACAGCTATAAGTATAGAGGTTCGGTTTAAACCGGAGCATTTAGGGTGACCATTTGTGGCAGATTTCCACAATTTTTGCAGACTCGATAGTTTTTTCGCTATGTCTGAGTACCATGCATTTGCAGAACTACCTGGAATTGATCATAAAATGGTTCAGTTCTTGTATGTTGTATGTTATCTTTGTTCGTTAAATTAACATGTCTGTCTTTTTTTTTGTTATAAAAGGAAGTTTATATTCTTAATATTATTTTTAAAAACTATATAACAATACGAATTAAGCAGTAAATATAATTTATGACCAAATTTTTACCCGTTTTGTGAGATTTGCCGTTTACGAGATGGTCACCCCGGGAGCTATGCAACCGGCTTTACGGTGATTGCCGAAACATTTTTTTGGCGGTGGTTGCGTTTGTTGTAATCTTTTCATGCATTATTGTATTGTGAATGCATTTATTTAAATAGAAATCGACGGTTTCGCACACCGTTCCTAAGGACACGATTGTCGAAACAAACGAATTAGTCTAAGTAAACAAGTTAGGTTAGGGATTTGGATAGTAAAATTCTTAATTATACTCTTTATGGAGCATCTGAGTAAATTGTCATTACCTCAGCCTATTTCAGTCCATTGCTGAACCTACGTTTAAGCTCTGCCTATCCCGCAAGGGATACAGGCGTGATATATGTATGTATGTATGTATGTATGCTGGAGTTCCATCGTAAATAAGGCACGATTTCCCGTTCACGCCATCCAGTCCCTCAATACCAGTAGCCTACTTAATTATTATTTTCAGACTAAAATTAAAAAAATAGTACTTAGGTAATGTGTACAATTTAAATCAGTTTCCTAAGAGGCATAAGTTTTGGCTCGCACCCAAGTGAATTTCGGACCAAGATTGTCGAGCGCGGCGGTAGCCATCTTGTTTCTAGTACGGCAACACCGCGTCAGCTGATTTGTACAGTTAAACAAACAGCTGATGTAGGTATATAGTGTAGAGATTAAAGTCACAGCTATTCGGATAGAGCCAGGAAACAGGCACCTGGGCCGTTGGGCTCCATCTCTAATTTTTGATCAGTGGGTCAAAGATGAACCTTCATGCTAATTTTCAGCTTCCTGGCTAATCGAATAGTTATAACCGGCTATTGACGTTATTCTTTACGCTAACACCTATGTTCTTGTTGAACATTACTTTACTTATACACAACTACAAGTCCAGTTAGGTATGGGGATATTGATGGTTGTGTAACAAATATTATTGAGCTGACTACCCCGACTACCTGTCACTTAATGATCTTAAACGTTTGTCAGACGTGATGTCACTTTTTCATTTTACAACCCTGCTTTGCAATATGCGTGAATGATGTGACCGACTACTTAACGTGCCCTCCGAAGCACGGGACCATCTTTCCTAACCTCGCCGTCCATCACAACACCCATATTGACGTTCTCATATGACAATAACATCGCGCGCAAAAATTTCGCGCATTTCTCAAATCAGCTGTTGCGACGTACGCAATGAACGAGTCGGTAGAAAGTTAAACACGCTCATCATTGTAATAAGCCGGTGCACAGACAATGGCGAACGCCGCTCGATATGTTACACTTCACACTTAACATCGCTATATTGTTATAATTAAGTTCACGATGAATAGAGAACCTCCTCTGCTTTTATTATTCGGTTATAATTAAATATTTTTTTATAAATTACCTAATTTAATCAATCATTTTTGAAACTCTTGGAAAAAGAACTTGGAATTACTAGTGTGGTACGAGATGATAAAACGAATTACACCCGGCTATACACACACATATATATACACATAGTATGTGCTATACGCATACACATACAGGGTGTCTGGCGGATAGATGTAAGCATTTTAAGAGATGATTGGTTGGGTTGTTATTATGAATCGTTTTAGCTATATTAAGGTACTTAGTCGTCTAGTTATTTAGATACGGACTATTTAAGATATTTCATACATTTTCGCCTTTTCAAGATTCACGGCAATTACATAAATGTGTCGCGTGAAACTGAACAACTTTCCATATACAGCCAAAGGTGGAAGCTAAGAATAGAAAATTCATGATCAGGTGACTTGCTCTCAGTTTAGGCAGTCGCTTTTAGTCGTTTACCAACATTTTGTTTTCTAAGTAAAGCTTTTTGTTTATAATCATGCCTGCAAACGTTGTCAGTACACCGTATACGGTAGAAATTGAAATGGGTAAAAAAATAAGGCTCTTAGAATTTTATTGTAAGGCATCTGATAAGTATGGACGTGTCACCAAAATTCCTGGTGCCAGGCCAGCCTATGAGTCAGAGCCGACTTTAAACTAGTGTTGCCGTTCGATAGTGAATTATCGATTGCCTACAATCATCGATAGTATAATTTCACATGCACGATTTAAAAACTATCGATCGTATCCATTCACTGCAAAACAATCGATAGTCTCAAACACGGAAAGGTCTCGAACTATCCGATACTATCTATTGTTTGTAAGTCATGCGTGAATTACCTAAACTATATCACACTACAATCATGATTATACTATACTTGAGAGACGTAATTTTGCCGTCCGTCCGCAATGAAAGCTGTTGACACTACTAGCCGTGCTGATTCGGTCTTATTTCGTTTCGTGCATAAACGATGGCGTGTAGGTGTGTGTGTGTGTGTGTGTGTGTGTGTGTGTGTGTGTGTGTGTGTGTGTGTGTGTGTGTGTGTGTGTGTGTGTGTGTGTGTGTGTGTGTGTGTGTGTGTGTGTGTGTGTGTGTGTGTGTGTGTGTGTGTGTGTGTGTGTGTGTGTGTGTGTGTAGGGACGCTTCCTTGTAGCAACACTTGTAGCAACACTACTCCAAACCGTATCAGAGTTTATCAATAACGGAGCTCTGACTGTACTAAACATTATGTCACTCACTTGTATTTGTATCTTTTACCAGTTGGTAATGAATGAGTCACGGGTAGTGGTAAAAGGAAGTCGAATTTTATTTATGCTTATAAACTCTAAATACATAGTAAAAACAGAGTTCTTTCCCAATGTTTGGTGCTTTTCGAGTTACTGACTCGAAACACACCGAACACTAGGTATTCAGTATTTGTGACCGCGAAAGCTTAAGACAGTTCAATATTAATTTAGATAATTTCGAGATCTTTAGTAGATGCTGAAATGAAAAGGGAGATTTAATATAGTAGTTCGCTGTATTCCATAGTTGTTCATGTTTTTATTAATAAACGAACAAGTTTCACTAATTGTTTATGTAGGTTTACGCGACCTACTTGTTATTTACTTGCATACGCTACCTACGTCTACCTTGTCAGCACGTGCTAGAGTACGACAGACGCATCTGACGAGCGGCGGGCGTTTGTGATCCGTCGACCTATGGAAGATGGCTGTTGTAAACAGTCGACTTCTACCAAATAAACAACAAGTAAGTCGCGTAATTCTACATAGTTGTTCATGGTAGTGTATGTCAGCCGATGTGGCGCACGCAGAAGGTTCCGGGTTTAATTCCTTTCGGGGTCACTTACAAAAGTTGGTATATTTATCCCTTTGTAAATTTATTCCCAGTCTGGTTAGGGCATTGCAGGCTGAACAACCTGTATGTCCGAAAAGCAAGAGCAAGATGGTTCCGTGCTTCAGATGGGCACGTTAAGCCGTCGGTCCCGGTTGCTGTCTATGTCGTTACACAACCATGTCAGAGGCCTGCTACTTGCAGTAGGCGGTCGAAAAACTCTGAGGCCAGGGTTAATCGGGTCGTTGGACGACTTGGTGTCCCACTCGAAGAAGAAGATGGTAGTGTATTACTCACAATATCATGTCCCTGTGAGCCGATGGTTCCGCAGAAGCTGTACGCGCGGTCCTCTCCGCCGCAGAGTTCCTTGGACAAGCCGAAGTCGGTCGTGTAAACCTACATAGTTGTTCATGGTATGTATTACTCACAATATCATGTCCCTGTGAGCCGCTCCGCACCACCTCCGGCGCCATATATTCGATGGTTCCGCAGAAGCTGTACTTGGTCCTCTCATTCCTTAGTCTACTTCCTTCATGGTATGTATTACTCACAATATCATGTCCCTGTGAGCCGCTCCGCACCACCTCCGGCGCCATATATTCGATGGTTCCGCAGAAGCTGTACGCGCGGTCCTCTCCGCCGCAGAACTCCTTGGACAAGCCGAAGTCGGTCGTGTAAACCTACGTAGTTGTTAATGGTATGTATTACTCACAATATCATGTCCCTGTGTGCCGCTCCGCACCACCTCCGGCGCCATATATTCGATGGTTCCGCAGAAGCTGTACGCGCGGTCCTCTCCGCCGCAGAGTTCCTTGGACAAGCCGAAGTCGGTCGTGTAAACCTACATAGTTGTTCATGGTATGTATTACTCACAATATCATGTCCCTGTGAGCCGCTCCGCACCACCTCCGGCGCCATGTACTCGATGGTTCCGCAGAAGCTGTACGCGCGGTCCTCTCCGCCGCAGAACTCCTTGGACAAGCCGAAGTCGGTCGTGTAAACCTACATAGTTGTTCATGGTATGTATTACTCACAATATCATGTCCCTGTGAGCCGCTCCGCACCACCTCCGGCGCCATATATTCGATGGTTCCGCAGAATTCCTTGGACAAGCCGAAGTCGGTCGTGTAAACCTACACAGTTGTTCATGGTATGTATTACTCACAATATCATGTCCCTGTGAGCCGCTCCGCACCACCTCCGGCGCCATATATTCGATGGTTCCGCAGAAGCTGTACTTGGTCCTCTCATTCCTTAGTCTACTTCCTTCATGGTATGTATTACTCACAATATCATGTCCCTGTGAGCCGCTCCGCACCACCTCCGGCGCCATATATTCGATGGTTCCGCAGAAGCTGTACGCGCGGTCCTCTCCGCCGCTGAACTCCTTGGACAAGCCGAAGTCGGTCGTGTAAACCTACATAGTTGTTCATGGTATGTATTACTCACAATATCATGTCCCTGTGAGCCGCTCCGCACCACCTCCGGCGCCATATATTCGATGGTTCCGCAGAAGCTGTACGCGCGGTCCTCTCCGCCGCAGAACTCCTTGGACAGGCCGAAGTCGGTGAGCACTATGTGCCCTTCGGCGTCGAGCAGAATGTTCTCCAGTTTGATGTCGCGGTAGATTATGCCGAGCTGGAAATAAAAGGAAGAGTTTATAACTAAGAAGAGTTAAAACGGAAGGCACATCTACTAGGCGCTGAACGTCCCGGTTTCTAAAAGTCCCTTGCCCAGTGTTTACCCCATTCTTAATAAAAACAAAAAACTATCCTTTCCTAATAATAATGTCGTTTAAATTGTGATGTGCCGAATGTGGATTGGATCGAATTCGAATTCGGTTTGTCAGAATACCGAATACGAACTTCATCATGTCAAAAATTAAAAAACAGTAAAATCCGTACTGTCAAAACGAAAGCAGTTGCTCCATAGATACAGTCGCCAAATGTATGAGAAGTTTTACCGGGAGTAACAGAAAGGGTATTAGAAGCCGAAAGGAGGTGAAGGTACTCATGAAACTGAACAACTTTCTATATGGAACATGGGTCGAAATACGAAAAAAAATTTGGGCATCCCATACAAAATCGCCGATCAGCTGACTGATTTACTTGTAATAACCCTTTTAGTCATGGTCCTTAGCAAAAAAATACTGTTTTGCCGGCACAGTTGATGCCGCTTTGCTCAGTGATACTAGGGACCATTGTGAATGATTCCATCCGAGGAAATGAAAAATCCATCCACTGGATTTCAAGATGGCGGACCATCGTTTTTTTGTATGGCACTAAAAAAATTATTCTTCTGGAGCCCATCGTGTGGGGTATCAAATGAAAGGGCTAGACGAGACGATTTCAAAAATATATCGTTTTAATAAATTTCCATTTCCCTCTTAGAAAAAAATCAACTTACATTTTTAAAAGTAGTCAAAACATGCCAAGTTTGAGGTCCAGAAGGTACGAAATGGCTGACATATAGTTTCATAAAAGTATGCCAAATGATCCACCATCTCCTCAACTCTAACGTGACGAAAGGAATTTTGAAAATAATAAGATTTAATGTATATTTTGCAATGGAAAGTAGATCATTGGGAACTGCAGTAGGTTAGTAAGAACTGCTTGTGCGCCTCCATAAATGTTTAAAATGCAATTCTCATCATGATTGCTTTTACACTTAAAGCTAGATTATGATGTGCCGGATCATTTTGAATCTTCGGGCACGGTTGTGCCCCCGCCAAGTCGAGTAAAAAGTGGCTTTGCCGTACCACATTTCTCTTAAAGTAGTTTCGGCCAAAGTTGAGACCCCTTTAACGATATGTTGGATAAAAATAGAAATATTTAATTCAGCAGATATAGAAGCTCTAAATGGAGTAAAATACTTAAGTTTAAGAATAGAAAAAAAAAATAACTATGTGATTCTATGTGAATAAACAGGATTACCATTTTAAATTTACAGCGAAACAGCATTCATTGCAGTTTTAATTGTAGAATCATGTTAGTCTTTAGTGTATAAATATGAAATACAATGATTCTAAAGTTATTTCGTACCGACGACGACACGTCGTGGATTGCACAACGCTTCTGGTGGAGTGGCGGACTTGGCTGTCTTTAACAAAATATATCTTGCAAGTAGTAAGTATATGATTATTTGTTTTTGCAATTATTTAATTTCGGTCGCTTAAATAGGCCACATTTGACAACTTTCGGATATAAAGTTTTTTTTTTCTTTGATGATGTGTTTTTAGTATGGGCTGTCAAATATGGCCCATTGGGACGACCGTACTCGAAGTTAATATTTTATGTACGAAAACTCAAATTTTTTTGCGGTAGATGTACCTAATGAGTGGTGAGACTTGCTTTTTTTTGAGTTGTGTTTTTATGGTATCTCATATCTTTACATAAGGCTTTTTTGATCTCACTTCATTCATATACCTAGGTACATGTAATCTAAAAGTGCTTTAGAAGTTTTATGGTCCGTCGATTGAGTAACAGATTTAAGGGAATTGAATGATTTTTTGAAATATTGAATGTTAATTTAATGACTGTTTGGGTCCTTAACACACAGGTTTCAAATGTTATCCAAAATATCGTTGTTTTGGGCGTCGAAATTGGCCTGAACTGTTTCGAGAGAAACAATTTTATTTAATTTAATCATTTACTGTAGGTAGGTTAGGTACATACACAAAAACAAATTTCAGGACAAATACAAAAATGAAAACGGTACAGCAGGCACTACTTATTTCTAACATGATTTTTTCTTACAGGCCTACTAAACTGAGATAGCATTCATGAGTAGAGCAACATGGCTCCTATGGCTTTTTACTCAACTTGGCGGGGGCACAACCGTGCTAACAGATTCAAAATGATCCGGCACATCATAATCTAGCTTTAAGTGTAAAAGCAATCATGAGAAGAATTACATCTTAAATATTTATGAAGGCGCACAAGCAGTTCTTACTAACCTACTGCTGTTTCCAATGATCAAGTTGGCTTACCGCGCGTACTCCTCTACTTTCCATTGCAAAACATACATTAAATCTTATTATTTTCAAAATTCCTTTCGTCACGTTAGAGTTGAGGATATGGTGGATCATTTGACATAATTTTATGAAACTATATGTCAGCCATTTTGTACCTACTGGACCTCAAACTTAGCATGTTTTAACTACTTTTAAAAATTTAACTTGGTTTTTTTCTAAGAGAGAAACTGAAATGTATTAAAACGATATATTTTTGAAATTGTCTCGTGTAGCCTTTTCATTTGATACCCCACACGATGGGCTCCAGAAGAATATTTTTTTTAGTGCCATACAAAAAACCGAAGGTCCGCCATCTTGAAATCCAGTGGATGGATTTTTCATTTCCTCGGATGGAATCATTCACAATGGTCCCTAGTATCACTGAGCAAAGCGGCATCAACTGTGCCAGCAAAACAGCTTTCGGGTGATATTTGACCGTACCCGCTTAGACTATTTCTGTTACTCCCGGTAGAGGTTCAATCGTATTGTCACTAGCCTTTTTACTACTAACAAACAGAGAGGTTGTGTGCAGACTAGTGCCAGCCAACCGTACTAACTTTTTAGACTACTTAAATATACTCTAAGTATGTTACATAATAATTATGTACTGTGTTCTGTTATCGTAGCGTACATACCTTATGTAGTTGCTCGAGCGCCAGTATGATTTCGGCGATGTATATCCTAACTTCGCTCTCGTGGAAATGGTATGTAAAGTAGACTGCAGGGTAGATGCTTCATATTAAGTAGTACTGCATACCTTATGTAGTTGCTCGAGCGCCAGTATGATTTCGGCGATGTATATCCTGACTTCGCTCTCGTGGAAATGCTCGCGTTGGTATAAATGCGTGAATAGCTCGCCACCAGCTACGTAATCTGTGGAAGAAGGTGACATATTAGTTTTATTTGCTTCTTCTAGCAAGTGATTACTCATAAATACTTTAAAATTTTAAATATTCCAAGGGGTGATACTGTACAACTTTCCCTACGGAACATACGTAGCTTCAATAGCAATTGCAAAACGGACTTGGCAGGTATTATCCACTCGTATATGCCGATTTTCGTCAGCTTTTTAGAAATTTGCAATCCTAGTCAATCTTCCTTTTCACGCTATTTTAAGACAATATTTGTATATTTATGTGTACAGCGCGGCCCCTAATCATTATCAATCAATATTAATGAAAAAGTATAAAATGTAGTCGCTTTTTGCGTTTCTCTGGCGGTCTGTCGTGCAATTCGCTAAATTTCTACTAATCTAAACGACGCAACGAGTTTTAATGTAATTTTTCGTAATAGATAGAGTGATTCAAGAGGAAGGTTTACATGTATAAGATATGCCGGAAAAGCGTCTTTTTATCCACAAGAAAATGAGTTGCAGCGGGTAAAACCGCCAACGGGCCGCTTCTAGTTACTAATAAAATCGTAACTACACATTTACCACCTACTTACTACACTGCTAGACTACAAAAGAGTCGTTTTTTCTTGCGTAGTAACAATTATTTATTACAGCTACAATATACCGTACGTACGACCTCCTATTCAAGGTGATATTGGCGATAACTTATATTTTAACACCTTTTGAGTTTGTTTGTTAAAATACCCGTTTACAAGTAATTTATACGAATAAGCAAAGTGCTCAACGGTGTTACCCGTTTTCCCATGGAAATAAGGAGTTTTCTAGAGATATCTATTTGTCAATGTAGTACAAAAATAGTACAGTAACTATGCAACAAGGTGCGCGCGATCTTAGATCTAGGCCGTACGCTCTTTGACCTAGATTTCAACTAGATAGATGGTAATAAGTAACTAAGCTAAGCAGGTAGAGATGAGAAGTTGCTTGTATGAGGTGTAAAAGTAGGGTTTGCAATAAAAAAAATAGGTGAAAGTATACCCATTTCTCATCAGAAAAATCCAAACACCTTACTTTTTACGGATCATATTATCAGAGACATCCGAAAATCAAATATATTTTTTATAGGTTTACGTTTAGTTTAGCAGTCAAACGAAAGTGTCTCTATAATTCTGCTAATTGTATTTATGTGTGTGGAGATCTTTGTTCCTTGGGAAAAGTTGTTTCTTATCACCAGCAGGTTCTGAGTTTATATTGATATAATCAATTGGCTATACAAGTTTAGGCCCCTCACAAATGCCTCGTAAATCAAAATGTATGGTCATGAAACTCGTAATCGTAATACATTATTCCTTGTACTACCTAGATTATGCTGTCATAACTACTTTTAAATTATGTAACGCGAAACTGATAAAACGACGCAAAATACAACATAACCTAAAAATAACTGTTTTGATAGCATTTTGCTCCAATGTGAATTACTATTGATATTTAAATACATAAAATCACACCTACATCCTTTATGGTGAAGGCAGAGCGTCAATGGCCTTATAAATAACAATGCTTGCCACATTTCATAACATATGAAAATAGCTTATAATTTTGAATTTGGGATTCCCGGTTCGTATAAAGATGATATTTGCAAAATTGTGATAAAAAAATCAATCATAATTTTTAGTTTTAGTAAGAATTTCATACAATACCGTTTTCGGAATTTGGCAAATTCGGGGTGGGCCCAAAATTGATTATCACATTTCACCCTGTATTGTATGTACTTAAGTATGTATCAAGAAATATGGTAATTTTTTTTATCAGAAATTACTACCATTTTGTCCAAAATCAGCACGTTTAAAGGTCCGTCGACCCTCAGAACCTCCAGTCGCTAGGCAAGGGCGTTACGCAACTCAGACCTCAGGGTAGACGAACCCCACACGCCCTTAAGGTTAAGGTCCCGGAGACCTTCGAAGGTCGTAGACTTACGAGGGGAAATATTTCAGATCTTTTGTGCGTATCTCATGTCGTTCTTGAATCCGCTAGGTACTTGACTGACAGGTCAAATGAGCTACTTTTCAAGACGACCAAAAACGTTTTTTTGTAACAAAATTATAGAAATATGACGTGATAATTCAATATTTTGAATGGTGTAAAAAAATTCTTTTAATTATAATTACGGTGTCTTTTAATATTTTGGCAAATGATGAATGAAGTCTGTAGTATTTTTGGAAAATTGTTTTAAGGATATACCTAACTTTTGTATTTTATTTATGACCCTGTCAAGTTGCGTACATACGTACACTAGCTCTTATTTTGACAGATAAAGCGCATATTGCGTCAAATTTTTAAACACTTTTTAGTCACGATCGTCGCCTTCCTATCCCTTTCCAACCCTATATGACGGAAAGTGTCAGCATATTTTAGGTAATGAAGTTAAAGGATATTACCGAATTGACATCGACATAGACAATATTATTTCGGCGGATACAGTATAGTCGGCTGCACTTTCCCAACGAACTGGTACTGTAGGCAGTAGGTCAAGGTACACACAGACCCAAAACCATTCAACTGACATGCTATCGACACACCATTGAAACTATCTTCAGTCCAGGACCAACTTACGGTTTTCTTAACTTATTTGACGGATAGGGACAGCGCTATTACCGAATTGACATCAATTCTTTATTATTATTTTAGCCTAAAGTATCCCACTGCTGGGCAAAGGCCACTGCTGGGCAGACTTCACGATTCTCTGATGTTATAGGTCAGTTAGGATCACACTCGTCGAGGTCATCCCGCCATCACTTATTCGGCCTACATATACAATACTTATCATACAAAATTGCTTCGGCGGATAGAGTACAGTCGGCTACACTTTCCCAACTAACTGGTACTGTACTATAGGCAGTAGGTCAAGGTGCACACAGAGAACTGGGTCGACCGTTTTGCCATTCAGTTTGGCAACCGCAATGTTTTTTAAACAACAGGGTCTGATAGACTCTGGCATGCCAGTCATATTATTCAACACCTAATAGTGTATTGGGATTGTAATGCATTCTTATTTTCACTTGTGAGAACACCTAATAGTATTCAAAAATACAATATCTAGCATTTTTTTTACAAACAATTGAACTCAGCAACTTTCATGTTACGGAAAAGAATTTGGCAAGTATAATACAAAATGTAAAAAAAACTGCAAATATATTAAAGGGTGAACCACCCCACGCAAATGATCAACTTTTTCCAAGGAACATATATCGAAATATAAAATAGTTTTTGGACCATCGAGTCAATTTGTATGGCGGGCCTAAGTTGGGGAAAATAGTTCAGTTTTATGGGCTGATTCGCCCTTTTAAAATATTTGCATTTTTTTAGACTCATCATCATTGGCCTCATACGTCTGAAACAGACGATTTATTCAGTGTCTGAGGCAACATTTTTTATGGCTGTATAAGCCGATACGGGAGCGGCGTGACTTTATGCACGCTTACTACAGACACTGCGTTGCCTGGGACGCAATTATGGAAAACGCAGGGCTGCCCAGGACCTGCGCCACCCTCTCGGCCTTCCTGGCTGACTCCACAGGAACGACGGGTCGATACGTGCGGAGCCAGGTCGGCTGCAGGAGTCTGCCGCACGATTTATTACCAGTCACTCGTGCCTGACACAGACCCCGTTCCGGGTTTGTGTGTGGAGTTTTCCTTCTCCAGGACCCTGATTTGCTTGGGTCGGATTTATCCTTCAGTCGCCTCTTACGACCCCCACGGGAAGAGATTCTACTCTGCCGGCACCACACGGCACTTTTTTAGACTACACGCCTTAAAATGATTCTTTTGTTTGTTGGTCCGAATTTTGGTTACTGGTTTAACCTTTTCAATGCATTTGCAATATATTGTAATTTATTAATAGTCTGCGAGTCTATCTTTGTGAATTAAATCGTATTCTTTTAAAACAAATCATGTAATCATATTTACTTGATCTTTTGTTACAAGTTGTAAAACAGTATTGTATGTATAAATGAAACGTCTTCCATTTAGTTTTGATGGAAAGCAGAGGTCATATTAGCAATTAAAGTAATTGAGAAAGATTGGCTAAGCAAACAAACTTGTGTTCGTCTCTTTCTTAAGAATATTCATAGACAAGCACGTAGGCAAGCTATATTGGGTGAAATTTTACAAATGACTGATAGCGAAATGCAGGATGTCCTGGTGATAAGGAACAACTTTCTCCAAGGAGCATAGGTCGAAATATGTAAAAAAAAACTCGCCTCCCATACTGAATTGCCGATTTGATTTACTACGGATCGTCCAAATTTTTCTTCATATTTTGACCTATGTTCCCTGGGGGTTCCTTATTATCACCTGGCCGTCCTGCATTTTTTTTTTATGTACTCACTAAAACCGTAATGATACTGTCATTGGCATCAATAGGCCTCTACGAAGATCCATAGATCATTTACTTCTATCAGGCCCATCTACATACCGTCAAACAATGGACCATTCGGGCCTAAACAGCTTTAATTGAGCGATTTCACTTTTCGCCTTTAGACAGCGTGTCTTTCACTTATAATAATAGGTACAGGGTGAAATTTTACTAGTAACCGACAGCGAAACCTCAGGATGACTGGTCATAAGATAAGGAATAATTTTACCTACGGAGATCATAAGTACATGAATACATGCATTCCTCAAGGAACATAGGTGGAAATACAAAAAATATTGGAATACATAATGTAACAGCCGACCAAGTCAATTTGTACGACGGGTACTTTTTAGGGTTTCGTAGTCTACTAGAAACCCTTATAGTTTCGTCAAGTCTGTCTGTCTGTCTGTCTGTATGCCGCGCCCTCATAACTCCGTCAGTTTTGGAGCTATCGACATGAAATTTGGTGTGGTATCACTAAAGTTTTAAGAGAAATAAAAGTTTTTCAATTTGCGGTTGGTAACCATACAGCTGCAAACAAACCAGCAACAAAATTAAGTTTGTAACTCTGAAAAACCTGATATTATAGGCAGTGATATAGATGCACCGTATCTATTGAGAGCGCATCATTACTTATCTTTGAATTTCCTTAGATTTCCTGCCATTTTAGCTCCATTTCCGGTAGCTAGCTGGTCCAATAGCGCCCTCTACCGGAAACCATCTGTCACAGGAGAGTGGCGGCGCGCCGCCATATTGCCTTCATAGCGTCGTTACTTTTTCTACCGTTAGGACGTCTCGACGGAGTTCCGTCGAATTTTTTCGAGATTTTGAAAGTTCTGCCTATTATTAATTTCTCGCTTTAAAAAAGTTAGAAAGTAAAGAAAATACGTGAAGTGATAGTTCCTCGCGTGTCCTTAACACGCGGAACATTTTATGGTCGGTCCATGTGACCGGTCATGTCCGTTTTGTGCTGGCTGGCGGTGCGGCCCCGGCTGCCGCGCCGCCGCCGCTACTCAGGATTATGTGAGGTAAAAAGGCCTCAACCCTGGTGAGTAATTTCTAATTAAATACTTCGT
The DNA here is from genome assembly GCA_024500475.1 of Phthorimaea operculella. Taxonomy (NCBI): domain Eukaryota; kingdom Metazoa; phylum Arthropoda; class Insecta; order Lepidoptera; family Gelechiidae; genus Phthorimaea; species Phthorimaea operculella. The sequence goes on along the minus strand of JANFCV010000187.1, from coordinate 550,791 downwards.
ATGAGGAAAAGTTACACAAATGTGATTCTACCCTCGCTTATCACTTCGAAATTTTCCGACGTACATGATACATACCGTTCGTACGGTACGTTCGCGTACCTATACCTTACCTGATTTGGAGCCATTCCGATCAGCTCGTACAGTCAAGCTCACGTGCAGTTATACACTCGATTTGCCAATGTACCTACAGACCTAAGTCTCATGCGCGCAGCATATGAATGTTCTAAAGACCAAACTGTTGCTCAGCCTGAGCTTGACCTAATCTTGCACAGTACGGATTCCGATCAGTTCGATTCTGAGAGGACCTTGCTCATCAACGCACACATCGCGTTCGTCGAGGAGTTTTTGAGCGACCGCTCAGCCAGGGACGGTTCCTACTAGCCCAGGGAACCTGCTACTTAGAACTTAGCTTCTATCGCGTCCGTCGCTTTAAATCAACATTGTCTGTTTAGAAGGAAGAAGGCGGTTATTCTAGCTCTGCCTATATCAGAATTAGAAAGAATTTTACGTTGTCCTGCATACAATTTTACGACTGAACCCTAAATACGCTTAAAGTTCTTGACGTGAATTGTGGAATATATAAGTAAGTAAATAAAGCAAGTTTACGCAAGATCTGTAGAACATTCTCAGAATATGATATGTGTTACGTATCGAAAGGGCGTAAGTACCGTCTCCATAAAACGTACCTACCCTTTCTAAGTACTAAGTCAACGTAATAAGTAGTTCTGTCTGTCTAAGAATATAAAAAATTCAAATTTTGATTATGATCACCGCCGCCAGTTTAAAATTACCTATATCATGTGTTTCAATAATTGCTGTGATGAACTGAGAACGAAAACTAAACTGCTTGACATTCTTGCTTGCATTCCACCTACAATGTAGGTATGTGGTGAAAATACGTTCGAGGCGTATTTCTTTCTACTTATTCAAAACACCGTATTTCCTTCTATATAAAACACTGGTACCTAACTAGCTAAATGTTTTTGAATTGTGCATTTGTATTTCTAATAATTATACTCGCAAGCGCGTCGTTAAGGTACGTTGAAATGAAGCTCAGTCAAACACGCACATATCGCGGTAAATCTCGTCGTTCCTGGCGTCGAGAACTGGCTCTTGCATTACAATACAGATGCCTTATTTGAACAAAGCACAAAGATACACTTCTTCCATTCTGTTAAGCTTTACTCAACTGTTATCACTACTGACCGCTGCTGCCTTGTCACAGTGGATAAAATCTCCGCAGGTCGTTTTCTTTCCCCTTTTGTTTAGCTAGTTGACCTGTATGTACTCGGCTTGTCGCCGTGTATATCATAATAATACGCTGCTGTCGCTATCGCACACAGCTTATCTAAACAGCCGCTGCTGTTTCTTATAATCTGGCAGCTCATCATGGTCCGCTGATCTATCACGGTACTCGCCATTGCTTGAGATAATACATTTGCAAATGCAAATTAAATACGTACCTACAATGAAATTTACTATCTACAAAGAAACCGGTTTTATGGAGGCTGTCCCGGAGCGAATCTGGGGCAGTGGTTTGTGCGCTGTGGGCCTCGTAGGCCTTTTCTTCTGCGTATGCGCCTACCAGTTACCTCCAACCCCTGCTGGTGCGGCCGCCACAGTGGGTTCTTCACTCCTTGATACTCCTTATCAGATCGTGCCGCAGCGAACATGATGCTAGGCACATAATGATGGAGGTTGAAAATAAACCGGTGGCAGCAGAGACAATGAGCTTGGTTGTTCCGAAATCTCTTATCATACTAACGGCAGCGCAACTGTCTTGCCTTGCACCTTCAAACCCCTAGCTCCTAGCAGGAGCACAACTGAATGTAAAGAATTAAGCACAGGCCAATGCTGTAAAAATACCAATAAATGATACTGTAAATACTTATGAGAAAATGTTTCTTCTCGCTCGATTTAATACGCCAGAGGCTCAACTGCGACCGAGAGCGACAAAAAGATTTGTAACCACATTCTCCGAACACAATCAAATTTCTACAAATACCGTAATATTGATGACGGCCTAGACTTCCACAGTGGTGGTAAGCAGGAAATATCTACTTATTTATTACCTACTCCTCCCCCTCATTCATATTAAGCGCCTTGACACAGCGGAGGACTGACCCGACATACCTGCCTGATAAATATAGATATAGATAGATGATCCTAAAAGGAATGACTATTGCAGGAAGAGATATAATATATATTATGAAGTTGGCTTCCAACCCGACCTTGCGCTAAGAAAGACTACAAAGACGACTGTGCTACCATCAGCAGCGTCAGCATCTGAACCTGTATAATCTAAATGTCATAAGCGTGATCGAGTTTTCCGGCATAAGAAAAGGAATTCTGATCCCTTAGCAGAAATAGACATAACCTTACAAGAAAATCTGGTAATCCAAATGGGGGGGGGGGGGGGGAGCACACCCATGAATACGCAGCAGCGGTAGCAGCACAGCACCCAGCAGCTTAGACAGTCGGCCGTCACCGCCACTGCGATATGCAGTCTGACAATCACAGTGCCAGTAGCCTCTTTTTATTTATTTTTTATACATTTTACATAGTTATACAAATATTTATGTTTATAGATGCAGATTGCAGGTACACTCACCTTTTACTTCTCTACCAGTTATAACTACTCTCAAGGTACTTAATTGATTTTTGTCAACTGATCATCCAATCGGTTGTCCACTATCTTTAACAACAGGTGAGTGTCAGGTTGACTTGATTGTCAACCATTGCCATTACATTGCAGAAGAGTTACCTACCGCATATATAAGCTGTCTAGTTTGTATCTACCCACCCACAAAGAAAAATTCGTTTCGTGTATGAACACAGTAGCGATGGGGTTTACACCAAGGGTTTACATATACCTTAAATTATTATTTGCTGCTAAATGGATTAATGTGTAATAGTGATAAAGAAATATATCTCTAGTGCTTGTTGCAATAAGTACAGTTTTGACCACCCTGATTACCACCAACCAGATTTCACATTTTTTATTGTGAGTGGTGTCAATTCTCTCTTGAGCCGTAAGTTGTATGAACTCTATAATTCCTAGCTCTACCAGGCTGTCTCTACAAGTCCAGGACATGGGAGTCGTATGCCTGGATAACTTAGAAGTTAAGCCAGTCACCAGATAATCGTATAATAATTATTATTTTTTGTAAGTACTTCCCTATTCATACATTTATTTTTGGAGCGTTCACCTTGAAGCAAGGTACCTTGTTGCACGAATGTATGTAACATGCCGGAGTAAAGTATTATATCTGAAAATTTTATCTATCTGAAGTACGTTAGCCCTTAAATCTGAATACAATATCTAAGGGCGGAATAGCTACCCATCTTGTAACTTTGATAAGTAAGTACCTAACACGGTTCCCTTACTGCGCAGAGCCGTTGTGAGCTAAGCGACATACCTGTTTAAAACATTACATTTATTTTGCACTGTCGCGCAGTGACCAAGAGTTTTGCTTGAGAACATATTCCATAACGCACATGTAGAGATGTCGCTAACTACATCACTCTTGTCGTGATCTTTGGTCTAACAGCTATTTTCAATCTGGTGAAACAATATCTAACATTGTTCCATGATAGCTCTTCTTTTCTAGAAAAGGCCTGTAAAATTGTAAATGTACGCTGAACATATAATTGTTATCTGTATCATAGCATACAGCATAGTAATCCCAGTTGACAATAGGGGCTTCAGCGATACGTAAGCCGAACGTCTTTTGACACTGATGAAACTATCTCAATCAAATCTTAAAAACTTTCATTGATAGTTAAATTAATTAGTAGTTAGTTGAGTATATTTCGGACTTATCCTAACTGTTTTGTTATGTTATTTACAATACACACACATGCCTAAAATATTGTGTATCGTGTTATCGGCTGGGTTAATACATGTCATTCATTAATTTACTTTTCACTAATAAGATGAAATATGTTGTCATTTAACATCACATTTTAAATACAGGTACTTTATCCATCACATAGCGTCGTTAGCTGTCACCAGGAGTTAGAAACACGTCTCTCAATAGATACGGTGCATCTATATCACTGCCTATAATAGTGCAAGTTTTACAAAACAATAAAACTTGTATTATGGTGCAGATATAGATGCACCGTATCCGATAAGGGCTCCTGGTGAGAGACTTCTATGAAGGCAATATGGCGGCGGCCGCCGCCACTCTCCTGTGACAGATGGTTTCCGGTAGAGGGCGCTATTGGACCAGCTAGCTACCGGAAATGGAGCTAAAATGGCAGGAAATCTAAGGAAATTCAAAGATAAGTAATGATGCGCTCTCAATAGATACGGTGCATCTATATCTGCACCATAATACAAGTTTTATTGTTTTGTAAAACTTGCACTATTTAAACGTTGACTACGAAACCCTATTTGTGGGCGTGTCTGACACGCTCTTGGCCGGTTTTTTATGTAAGCTTTCCTTTTAAATAACCCTGATCTAAATATTTTAAAAAAGGCTGATTCCTTTAGTTCTTAAAATCTCTGTACCTTCGATGCGCAATGACTGATAACAATCTTGCTCTTTTTCCCAACACTTCTTAAAGTAATTGTTCACTAGCGACCCGTTAAAGGCCCTTTTCCGGTATGTGTTATACATATGAACCAGTGAACCTTCCTCTTGAATCACAATATCTATTACAGTAAACCCCATCAAAATTTAGCGAATACCACGACAGAGAAACACATAAAGCGACTTCATTTTATACTACGTATTATAAAGCAGCTTTCTTCCAATCTATTCACAGCTAAATAAACGCAAACTCACCAAGTATGAGATGTAGCTTGGCGTCCGTCTGGAAGGCGTAGTGCAGTGTGACGAGGAAGGGGCACGCCCTTACGGCCTCCAGAACCTGTGGAAAAGTGGTTTTACAGATACTGACCAATAGAAATGGCATAATTCTATGGGGTAACAGTACGGATGTACATGAGCTGTTTACTAAACAAAAAAAATGTATACGAATAATTTTTTGCATACGAAATCAACAAAGTTGTAGGCCGTATTTCATCAGTCACAAAATATTGACTCTACATTCGCTTTACATACTTGAAATGGCAACATTTGTTCGCAAAAATATAGATAAATTTACCCCAAAAAATAGTCTTACCACCCACAACTTACGATATAAAAACAATCTTAGATTGCCTACCACTACGATGACACTATATCATAAAAGCACATATTTTACCGGTGTTAAGATTTACAATAAACTACCAGAAACATTAAAGTCCGAAACAAAAGATCATATTTTTATTCAAAAACTAAAATCTCTACTCGTCAATAAATGTTATTACAGCCTAAATGATTTCTTAAATGAAAAATAAACTAGTTAGGCATGCTTTACTACTTTAGATTCACAATCCCAGTCTTTAAACTTAAGTAGATTATAGTATTATTTTAGTATTTAAGTTTCATTATGTTTGTTAAAATAATTATATTATTAATTAGATAAGCCCCTCTCAAATATTGCAATACCCTAATTAAGAAAGGGTTTCATGTGCTGAACTTATGTACCTAATAAGACCCAATGTACCATGTGAACTGCAATAAAGATATATGAATATGAATATGAAACAGCTGTACCATAGGCACAGGTGCTGTAGTAGAGGGGAGTATTTTTTTATGTTTCTAGGCGGGGAAGTTGTAAGTTTTGTGTGCTAGTTCGCCCAATACCTTAAAATAAATTTTTACAAATACAGAATTCTAAAATACTATTTTGCAGGTTACGATTGAGCCAGGGTTGTCTAGTTGTCAAAAGCATCGGCAGTACATATGCTGAGGCAGTACATATGCTGAAAGTCGCCGGTTCAAATCCTGCCTGCAGTGAAAATTTGGTAGTTGTACAAAAATTCTTATGTTTTGTATATTTATGTAGGAATGGCACAGACACCGACGCCCAAGATTTCACGTGAAGAATAAAATATACCAAACAAAAATAAGAAATTGAAAAATTTCCCATTCGTCGACCGGGGATCGAACCCGTGCCGAATGGGCGACTGTCACTAGATCGTCGCTTGGAGACGAGCATCGAGAGAAGATTGAAAAATTTGGCAGGCATCTACCGGTGCATCAATAGCTCCATGCCAGAGCGGTGGAGCCTCGGTCGATGCATGTAATTTTATTCAATACTCTTTTTTATTCATGAAACTAATATAGCACCGTAAGTGCATTTAAAATACCAATAGATAAAACATACCTGTCTCTCAGTCCGTGTGTGTTCTGCAGTCTTCAATTTCTGTACTATCGACGCCTTTTTGAGCACCTTCATTGCATACAACTTGCCCTCGTCCACTCCGACCCTTTTTCTCACTAGAAACACCTTGCCGTAAGCTGTAACAAAAGAAACCTCCGTTTAATTCTGTGAAAATAAGAAAACATCATCATCATCTTCCTGCCCATAATCCAAATCAATTTGGATCGGCGCATCATGATTTTTTACCACACAAAATCATGTTGCAAAAGTATTTGGCAACGTTTTATGACCGTCCGCCTGCCGTATGTAGTATCACCGCCACCATGCTGTTGACCATAGTCGACAGGGGCTGGAGTATTCTTAGCTTAACGTAAGAAAACAGTATACAAATCCTACTAATCCTACTAATATTATAAAGGCGGATGTTTGTGTGTGTGTTTGTTACGACATCACGCAAAAACGGCTGATTAGATTAACATGAAACTTTGCAGAAATATAAAAGGGCATCTGGAATAACACATAGGATACTTTTTACTACGGAAAAATGTCTCATTCCCACGGGATCACGCATTTTCCAATATTTTTGAAATAGGTGGCGTGACTGAGCCGATTCGCGTTTTAAACGTTTTCGCCGTAAACTAACAGCGACATCTCTTGGCGAATAATGCTTTTTTCCCGCGGAATAATAGGTTGCAGCGGGTGAAACCGCTGACGGGCAGCTAGTATAAAATAAAGTAGTTTTTCGAGATTCTTTGTCTTGTGGATTTTGATGCGGTTTTTCAAATATATAGTATAGTGGTTCAATGGGGAGGTTTATATGTCTAATACACGCCGGGAAAACGATGAGCAGCGAAGTGCAATGGTTTGGCTGACCGCTGGTTTCATAAAGCCTTAAATAGTTTGTAAGTTACCAAATAAGTAATACACAAACAAGAGTAAGTTATAATTTTTACCGGACTGCCTAAGAAGGAAGGTATTTTTCTCGAGTATTATGTAGTAGGTATGTGGATACGAATGAGGATAAAACATCTTTTTCACGGGCTACAGACAGCCTAAACAACTATAGTCTAGAGGGATCTTAATATTGTCGTAGGTCGTATATTGATATATGGCTACGACACAACATCTTTCTATCGACTATATCTTTGTATCTACTATAAGAGTCGTTCGTACCAACAAGTCATCTACATACTGCATAGTGCTTTGTTCAGAACCGGACGTATCTTGTTTCTGGATCGGGTGACACCTGGCTAGAGATTCCTCAATTTATTCACTAGAATGAGCTACTCTATGACTTTCATGAAATATTTTGCATTAATACCTATTGAACCTTTGGTTTCGACAAAAAGTAAATATTATACAAAGTAGGTATAGAACGCGTGGTTTGAAGGCACAATTTTTCCGTACAACCTGTATGTATATCGACCTGCGTTCCTTAGGAAAAGTTGTACAATTTCAAGTGCTTGTTCATCCCCTAAAAGAAACGGAGTGCTTTTCGTAACACCCGGTATAATACTAGTTTCAAGGACCTACCGCACAGAAGGATATGAAACCCTCGGATGTGGGGTGGCAAGTAACCTGACGCCAATCGACGGATGAACGGCGCTTATGATCGAGCTACATATACCACATACATACAAATATCACGCCTATATCCCTTGCGGGGTTGGCAGAGCGTAAACGACAGTAGAAAACGGCCATTTACACCACGATTGACAAAAGTTTGCGAGTCAAGTCGTGAGAACATTTTGACCCTAGTCTAATGCAAGTACTTTTTGATGTTATAGCATATTGAAACTAGTACAATTTAACTTCTACTCATTTATGTCCCCGGGCGATTTAGAAGACTGTGTATCACCATAGTGACAGGTTGTCAGCTTGTCGCCTAATATTGCAATACACATCAACTTTCAAATCCCTTGGTGGCTTCTTACGACACCCACGGGAAAGACTGAAGTGACGGCACCACACGGCCAAACCTAACCTATACCACGTGTAAACTAACCTTAACAACAGGTCCCAGCTGGATATGGGCATCCCCCTATCGGGGGGTAATACCGTACCTACTCACCAAGCTTGGAAGGCTTAATGGCAAGCGCAGTGCAAAATGTTGCTATAGGCAAGAACTGCCATCAATTTGGATGATTATCCCTTAGTCGCTGTTACATGTCAATGTATAAAAAGCCGGACCTCTCTGGACAGGGAAACCCCCGAAAACCTGCCCAGCGACTATGTATCACCATAATGACAGGTTGACAGCCTGTCGCCTAAAATTACGATACACATCAAATCTCACATCCTTTAGTAACAGTTGCTTCTTCCGACACCCACGGGAAAGATATAGGTTGATGCTATTCTAAGCCGGCACCACACGGCTAATATCTTATGTCTGGTCTGTTAATAAATGAACATAATTTGAGCTAAACTCGCTCGCATTTAGCTTGAACAGTAACAGTTTGTTTTGTACAAAAGGTGACACGTTATATAAAAATAATCTTCGCAGTCATACTTTTTGTGACGTGTTATTTTTAGTTCAATGTCCGTCCTAGTGAGGACATACAACCGCGTATAATCTACATATTTCAACTTGATGATATACCTATTATAAAATTTTGAATTTTCGCACGGTTCTGTGTAAAAATACCGGAAAATATAGAATAAACAAAAACAACATGTATTGACAGACGCGACTTTTTTGTTAAGGCCTCTTAGCTCTCTACCTCCCCTGCAAGAAATACAGGATTATAGTTGTATGCAGACTTATTTCTTGACGAATATGTCATCAATGTACGAAGTGATTACACTGATTTCACGTTATCAAACGAGTGCAATGAACTTAGCGCTCTGCTACAGGTCGCGCCTTCCTTGCCCTCTCTAGGACGGGCATTCAACCTGCTTTTTCTACTTACTTCTTAAAAAGATATTGTCAATTTGATGATATTCGATAAAATGTGGTCTGGTATTGGTCAGGTTTAGGCTATGCAGGATAAACCTTATTAGTTCATATTATGAACTTCAGGGTACGTAAAATGGTCGGTTTCGGCTGTTTACGTTAACGGTCGGTTTGTACCCGACCTCCTCAGAAGAAGGTTGCTGTTTTACGAGAGTATGTATGTAAGTAAGTATGTATATGTATGTAACTTTCATATTACTGCACTCGTTTGTTTTAAATAATTAGGTTTGTTTTTCTGCTTATAAACCTTTTAAACATTACAAGGGTAATGTTTAAAAGGTCTGCTTATAAACCTTCTAAACATTATAAGGAAATGTGCTGCCAGATTCGAAAGAATAGCATAATACATACAGGCTTTTTAGTTTAACTAATAGAAAGCAGTAGCTTAATATTACCACACTATCCATGACGCATTTTTTTAATATGCTGCCTCCACCGAAACTTTTAAGTAGGTGCGAATTGATAAAATGCTAATTCATACATTTTTGCGTCGGGTCGACGAACCGAGCGATCGAACACGTAACAATAATATGTGCGAATTTGACTCAACATTTGCAGTTTCTAACCCTGCTATACATTCATCCCGCTATACAATAGATATATGTCGCAGTACGATGGCAGAATTAGGATTTTGGCCTATTATAGCCGGCATATGGCAAAATCTTAGACTTCGATCGTACTAAGAAGATACAAGATTTGTTTAGTTATATTTATATGGCTTTTATATTGCGAATCGGGGGAACAAGGAGGGTTTAAAATTACTATTTGGCATTTCTACGAATTGTAGTACCTTAAATTTCAGAGTACATCAGGTTTTTTACAGATGCGTCTGTTACTTTTGCACTATATGTTGCTTCAGGAACAGGCGCGCGAGGAAGAAGTATATCGTTCCTTCGTCGTTCCTCGTTCCCCTGAATCGAAATACTACTAAAACGAATCCTGGATTTTCTTCGGACCATGGCTGACCGAAGTCTACGATTTTGCCATATGCCGGTTTTTCGCCATAATCGAAGGATGCATGCCTATGGAATGCCTTTAATAAATAAAAAAGAATCGTACCTCTACATGCATTATACGGTAAATAGCGAGAAGCTTTTCGAGACACCAGTACTTACAAAATTTTCTTGTACTTATCTCATACAAATTGTCTTACTAACAAACTCCTTTCAGAGAGAAATTACCCTCTGTAGGCAATAAAAAAATCTAAGCATCACAGCATAGTTCACCCTGCCTAAACAAAGTTCAACGTAGCCCTGCAACCTTCCGAAGGTGAGGGCATAGACCTAGTCTGCGAAGCTGATGGACCCTTTAACGGATATTACTCTAATATCTAATTAAATCTATTCAAAAAACATGTAACTAACTCTGAACAATCCTAATTAACATCTTCCAAAACTATGTCCGAAAAGGCTGCCCCGTATCAAATAGTGAGAACCTTTTCGAGACTCCAATAGTACTTTACGAGATCTTTTTCATGTGCCGTGTGATGCCGGCTCAGAATAGCATCACTCCATTTCTTTCCGTAAGAAGCGACTAAGGGACTCGAGGGTTTATACGCATGTATTGCAATTTTAGGCGACAGGCTGACAACCTCTCTCTATTGCAATACACGACAATAGCTAAAACGGCTCTCAAATATTTGTCAGACGTGGCGATAACGACCGTATTTTTACGGCTGTTGACGGTCTGCCTAGCCTCCAAGGGATAAAGGCGTGATTAATGTACGTATGTACCTATTATCGCAAACAAATATTTAGGGGGAACTACCCTCTGTAGGCAATAAAAAAACACTAAGCATTACAGCAGTTTACCCTCCCTAAACAAAGTTCAACGTAGCCCTGCAACCTTCCGAAGGTGAGGGCATAGACCTAGTCTGCGAGCCTGAGGGTCGCCGGGGACGCATCCTGACCTTGACCTTATGACATTACATCTGTCTGGTTTCGGAGGATCGCACAGTTAGTTCATAAAGCACTGGGGCAGCTCTCGTGAGTTTTTACGAAAATCCGCATAATGACTCAAAATAGTTAAAACAGGCCTCGTTTTTAACTGTCCAATATTTCAATATCAAACCAATTGCATCGCGGTAAGCACCTCCTTTTTACTATTTTGAGTTTTTACGAAAACATCTTCAAGATCCTTGTGGCTCAACGTCAGACTAGTGGCGTCCACAAACAGGGAAAAAAATCCTGGCTGAAAACGCTGGAAGAGAAACTATTGTACCATTTTACGGCAATAACTAACAACAAACATTATTTAAAACTTCTTATACCGTCGTCATCTCTTATGAATTCATAGAATGAGTTATAACCGTTTTTTTAATTATATAAATAGAGAACTAAGAATGATCGAAATGATGAATATATTTTGCTACAGATTTGATTGGTATTTGGGTTAGTCGCGAGCGCGACCGAAGAGGTGTATGGACGAATGTCTTATTTAATAATTATAACGTCTTATTATATTGTCTTCCTGAAAAAAAAATTACCTACATAAAGTATACGGCCGTTCGAAAAGGCCATATTTGACAACTGTCTGTACCAGTAGAAATGTAAGGCGCAAACTCCACCAAAAAGACGAAGGGCATAGGACGTAAGAATGACAGTTGACAGACAAGTAATCGTCAAACATTAACATTCTTCTTAATTTTTGACGCTAGCTGTCATAGATGCGACGCTTTGGCGACGCTTGTGTGTGCCTTTGTCAATACGTTTTCATACATTTTATATGGAAACCGTTTCCAAGCGTCGCCAAAGCGTCGCGATATCAAACGTCAAGCGTCGTAGGGCATGCCCTATGTCCTCTCTGTGGAGCTTGGGGCTAAGGGACTATATGAAAGACATACGTGATTACGTGCACGCATACGAATACGTAGCCAGTGTGCTCTACCCTTAAACACGCACATGCCATGTCTGACCGGACCAATAATTTGCGCTGTTGCTAAGCGAAGGATTAAGTAGACTGGACAGGAATAACTTGTAACGATGTTGTCATTGGGTGAAGCTAACGGGAATTATTTATTTATAGTTATAATGAAGGTCTACATAAATACCACGCCTATTTCCCTTGCGGGGTTGGCAGAGCGTAAACGCTATTCTAAGCCGGCACCACGCGGCAATCCTACTAATATTATAAAGGCGGATGTTTGTGTGTGTGTTTGTTACGACATCACGCTAAAACGGCTGATTAGATGGACATGAAATTTTGCACAAATATAGAAGAGTATGTAGAATAACACATAGGCTACTTTTTACCACGGGAAAATGTCTTATTCCTACGGGATCGCGCATATTCCAATATTTTTGCAAAGGTGGCGTGACTGAGCCGATTCGCGTTTTAAACGTTTTCGCCGAAAACTAACAGCGATATCTCTTGGCGAGTAATGCTTTCTTCCCGCGGAATAATAGTTTGCAGCGGGTGAAACCGCTGACGGGCAGCTAGTAAAACTATAAATTCAATAATACGTTACGAGTATGATAATATTATGTGGAATTCGTATCTTAACAGAAATATAAATGCTTTTTTAGCTTCGTCCTTGCCAAGATAAACTATAGCAAGTATTTGCTATTGAATAAGAATGAATGAATAATTAAACCATCAGGTAAAGGTAACTTTTCGTGGTAGATGCAAAAAACGTGCTCCCAAGCCGTTCATTCATTGTTCCATTCACAGTTGCGAAGGATGATTTGTTCCTGTTTTGTTTTGATTCTATTTACCCTCAGGTTTGCCGGTAGAGAATGCCCATACAAAAACGTGTTTTCTAATGTTGTTTTGCAGGCTGTATCTCATGAACGGTAATAGTTAGACAGTTGAAACTCAGACACCGGGGTTTATCGGGTCTTTGGACGACTTTTTGTCCCACTCGAAGAAGAAGAAAAAGTTGAAATGTTCAAAGAACATGTGTCTTGTTGTTACTGCCGTTATGATGATTATACACAATAATGCGGCAAAAAAGAACTAGAATCTTAGTAGACAGATCCTTTTACACAGAGTGGTGAATAGTTATATTTCGCGACACATTCTTTGGACGACAACATGTGAAAGTTATTTAACCATTGGAAGCCAATCTGAAGCATATTCATATTGACCGAATCAAAACGTCACCAGCCGCACTAAAAACCCGGCTAGGTTCGCATGGCAATAAGGTAAACGGCCCCAACACGGCACATCTGCCCCCGGCGCTGTAAAAAACGCGCCACCTGGCTCGAACGCGCCGAGCCGTGCACCAGTTATGGGATGCTTACCTTATGTCAAGCACTTGATGTGTTTTAAAGTTTTGAATATTAGATTCATGATTTAAAATCATTTGTACTGGCGAAGATGAATGACTTAGGTTTCAGGTTAGATTTTCGGTTGGTCAATCACGAAGTTGATATTTATCTCTTTGTAAGTTTATTCCTAATCTGGTTAGGACATTGCAGGCCGAACCACCCGATTGTCTGAAATAAAGATGCTCCCGTGCTTCGGAGGGCACGTTAAGCCGTCGGTCCCGGTTGCTGTCTATTATTTATTACTTAGACAGCGGTCGTAACACAACCATGTCAGAGGCTTGCTTCTTGTAAAAGGTTGTAAAACTCTGACACCAGGGTTCATCGGATCGTTGGACGACTCGGTGTCCCACACGAAGAGAGAGAGAGAGAGAGAGAGAGAGAGTCGCTCAACTTTCCCTGGAGGTCAAGAGTTAAGTGTCACATTCTTAAGATAGTTTTGACCTGATCATGTTCAATGACACATAGACTTTTAGATAATCGATTTAGACATGATCAATCCGAATGTCCTATAAAGAACATAAATTATTTCGCAAACGGAAAACTTGTCAAGTATACCGTGAATATAGGATGATAGGTTTCCAAAACGCTTTTTAACCGAATTTGAATACAGACCAGGGGGGACCGTCGCGTGTTTAAGCTAAGCTCAACTAATACACACGCAATTTAGCGGATGTCTGAACACGACCCGAGTCTCGCTCGCATGCAAATATTTCACACTAGCTGGTACCCGCGAACTTCATTTCGTTTCGTTCCGTATATACCTTTGAAAATACTTATTTCCACAACAGCGCCCTAACATTGTGCACCCGGTGATCTACATCAGTAACTCCAAACCTTCGATGTCTATTGGCCAGCAGAAGCGCCCCATCAAGCTAAAGTCTGAAGTCTTTGCTTTGAAGTCGTATATTTTATAGTTTAGCCTGGCTCCTGGTGGTTTACATCAGGTACTCTAGACCTTCGAGTAGTAGTAAAAGTAACTTATGTCCGTTGTCGGCGTGCGAGCAATCTCTGTGCCAAATGTAATCAAAATCTATCTGGTGGTTTAGGTGTGAAAGCGTAGCGGACACATAGACAGACAAGATTTACTTTCGAACTTTTAATATTAGGTAAGTATAGAGACTTACGAATTTCATTGCACTCGAATGGACATTTCCAACAAAACTCAGAGATCCCAAATGTAAACAAACGCATTGAAAGCTCAAAAGTTGGTGTTCCCTCTTATCTGAAACACGGGTAGGCTGATGTCAACGACCTACGCCCCCTATCTGATGAAAAAAGAACCATTTCAACGCATAATGTCCTGGTCATGGTCTTGGTGGTGTATTACGGTAAATGGTTGTACGATAGGCCGAATATTGAAATATTTAAAGAAGCTATGTTATACTGGTTTAAGGGCAGATCGCACGGCCTACGTATGCGTGACGTGCACGTCGTCATCACGCGCGTATCTATGACTTTGCAATGATTGTAATTGTATGAGATACGGCACAATGCGGTACGCGCGTGATGACGTGCTGCATACAACGCAGGCAGTGGGAGCTGTCCTAAATTCGTATAATAGTCTGAAAACGACTTTATTTTGAACGGTTAATAAGTCCATTAGCCCAGATATAAATAGCTTCGTTTTTATTATGCTCATTACATGGCACTTTACTTTTAGAAAGTTAAAGCAATTTAACTTAAAAAATTAAAAGTTACGAGTTGAGTTGCAGATTTTAAAACTGCAATATTTCTTAGAAAGTCGTTTAAGACACGTCCAAATATTAATTTACTAAAATATATGTGTTCATACGAACCATGTCGTCAGTTTTATAAATAACTCATTTTAACATTTACAATTAAGAGAGTAAAAGTAATAATTTTAAAAAACTACGCATATTAATTTAAATTTTACCGCTTTCCAAGAGAACAAAAGTTTATCAAGTCGTTCGTCAACTTTGTTTCCCAAACGAAAGGGTAAGAGGCAAACAAAAGTGATAAATGGAAAAATATCAACTTTGTTTTAAAAAGGCAAGTCAAGTCGTCATAGGTCAGGTCAAGTTTATTTTATTAGTCATGACCTTATTCTAACACAAAATTAAGTCTTAGACCTTATTCTGTTGTCTTTGGTACCAGCTCAATAATATACAACAATTAATTTAACCCAGCAAATTATAAATAATTTGGTCGGATATAGCGGTAGTCGTGATAAAATTATTTCCGTATGTTTTTCGATTAGATGCTCTAATCTAATCAACACCATCTCGGGTAAACAACATGTTTATTTGGTCTAACATTCGACTTTGACCACGCCTATTAGAAACAAATGATCACAAAAAATAATACTTTGGTCTGATCTACCAGGTGGCCATAAGGTCACAAGAGTTGGAAGGACGGAGGAGTAACGACCGGGCACCGCTACGCGCCAGTTTTCGGGGGTCATCGACCTGCCGCGTCCTGGCCTGTCTATACTAACTCCTACCTTCTGCGGAGTTCTGACGCCCTGGTACTTTACTTGGCGCACTCATTGTGATCTTTGATTGGTACTTGAGTAGAAATGCATTTTTGTACGTCTCGTCATGTGATTGGTTCGATTGGTGATTAATAAGCGGTGATTAATAACATTGCTTTATTATTCTTAATCAGTAAAGACTGCGGAGAATTGACTTTGAAATAAACAATCATTATCTTAATTACGATGTAACGAATTTTACTTTAAATTATACAGGTACAATGCTAATTTTGACCACACTTTATTTTAATAACAATTTTGTAATCGTCCTGTGTCTGATGATTACATTTTAATGAGCCCAAAACGCTGTGACAATCTTGATAAAGTGTAATGAAATGAGATTATGTGTTCAAAAATATTGAAATGATGTAAGCTATCCTTGAAACTGAACAACATTTCAGAAACTGTCACTACGTATTCATAAGCAAGAGAAGTTTCCTGCTACGTTATTTATTACAGTCAATGTCAAACTACGCAGTTGGTACGTACATAAAGATGTTTACGTTCAAACTCGATTAGATCAAGTACTCGCATCACACGTGAAACGTAAAACGCCATTAACCGATTTCAAAGAAAGATGAAGAGTATTAACCTTATTTGTTGTTACATCACCCCATTTATTCACTCGAGGACAGGATATGCCGTCGACCTTCGGATAGTGTTTCATAGAAATCCATACGAACCAGTAGTGCCGCGGCGGCCGACAGCCGATATCATCGGCTGCTGCGACAAATGCCGTCAGCCGCTCTGTACAGAATACCACCTTGCCTACCCCGAAAGGGATGTAGGCGTGGTATGTAGTATTTTTTTATGGTGTCAAGAACGAAAGCAATTCGCGAGGATCAAAGGTCGTGATAGCTCATTGGAACAAATAATTGCTCGTTTCACGGTATCTCCAGGGCAATTTTCCTCAAGAACAAATTATCTACAGTACAGTTATATAGGCAACACTGCCAACTGTAAGATATGAAAGAAAAATCGGCTGGATTTCGTGAGCAGACCAGATCATGAAACTCAACAACTTTACCCAAGAAACAACCTATGTTCCTGGGGAAAGTTGTTATATAACTATTATGTGCCTGTTTTGCATCTTGAAATACTATTCAACTTTTTCATACTCTTCAGTCTATACATATCAGGATTTACCAAAGGGACGTCATAGTCTGATATAAGAATAACCTTATTTTCCCATCCCACGATAAACTTTATTGTATAAAAAAATATTTACCTGTAACTCTAGAGACATGATTTGGAAAGAAAACAGGGGAATGCGTTTGTATGGAGCCTCTGAGACCATGAGTGCTCTTAAGCGATGGAATTTTATGAAATTTTTAGCGTTTATCTGTGTTTATTAGATTTTTTTGTTATTATATCATTAAAAACTGAATTGACGCCTGTCTAATAGCGACGTCTCTAACCATCCGTATTCCACCAAATTAAAAGTATCTCACATAACGCGTAGCATGGCTCCTTCTACCAGGAATGGGACTGACAGCGAAATTGGCAGGTTCAAATCCTACCTGTGGTGCGGTAGACAGTTTTGCAAGTTCCTACAGCAATTTTGGTAGATGAATATTAAGTTATGAACAGTTATCATAACAAAATACAGATTATTATCTGCCCAACTGGATAGACAAGACAATCACACATGAATACGCACATGTGCAAATAAAAACAGTATGTTTAGTTTTACCCTTATCTAACAAACATATTTTGTATGTTTGTTTTTGATAGTGTTGACGAGGGTAGAGGATAGATTACCCGGACATTGAATATTATAACACATTAGCAACCTATTTCACATGTTATTTATAACGATTGTGAGACAAATTACAATTGACTCTTGTTCAGTGCTCGGCAATCACGGCTGACGAGCGGGTCTATATGTGATCTGTCGAAAACTGCAGTAAACAGATGAAAACTTGATAAGGTGTCGATAAGGTGTCGTTATAATCGTCTCAGCGCGAGTGAAACTGGCTATATCAAATCATAAATTCTAAATAGCAAATTTTAACTTTGAATTTAACGCAGTCGATTTTTTTGTTTTTTAATGTAAATACTCGTTATTATTACTATTTCTAGATGTCAACGACCTGACGCGTCCTTTTCCTCGATGTGAACCATAATTTCCTATTAACTTTGACCTGTACTCCTTAGGGTGCCTACGGACTGTGACTGGGCCGATTGCAATAACACTAATGCAATTATAAAACTTGCGGAAGTTACCGCTAGGCGCCATTTTATTTACACGTGGCGATAATAAACAATAAGACATACATACAGTGGCGGACTAACCCCGTCGGTTGCCCGGGGCGGTCAAGCCGTCGGATGCCCCCCAGCGACAGCAAATTTTCTTAATGTAAAACCCTCTTTAAGAACTTCATTATTGGTATTTAGGTAGGTACTCATAATTTCAGGTTTGAACTAAGATCTCGGCCACAATTAGAGATACAAAGTTGATGTTTGTGACAATAGTATATCCTTGTTACACTCGGGCGAGTAAAAAGGATAGGAAGGCTGTTGTCTGCTCGCAGCGCTGCGAGAAAAGCGGCCACAGACCTAGCCACCGGGCAGGCTGGCGTGGTTGTTGTCTGCTCGCAGGTTCGCCATAGATCTAGCCACCGGGCAGGCTAGCGTGGCTATTGTCTGCTCGCAGCGCTGCGAGAAAAAGCGGCCACAGACCTAGCCACCGGGCAGGCTACCATGGCTGTTGTCTGCTCGCAGCGCTGCGAGAAAAAGCGGCCACAGACCTAGCCACCGGGCAGGCTAGCATGGCTGTTGTCTGCTCGCAGCGCTGCGAGAAAAAGCGGCCACAGACCTAGCCACCGGGCAGGCTGGCGTGGTTGTTGTCTGCTCGCAGGTTCGCCATAGATCTAGCCACCGGGCAGGCTAGCGTGGCTGTTGTCTGCTCGCAGCGCTGCGAGAATAAGCGGCCACAGACCTAGCCACCGGGCAGGCTAGTGTGGCTGTTGTCTGCTCGCAGCGCTGCGAGAAAAAGGGACCACAGACCTAGCCACCGGGCAGGCTAGCGTGGCTGTTGTCTGCTCGCAGCGCTGCGAGAAAAAGCGGCCACAGACCTAGCCACCGGGCAGGCTAGCGTGGCTGTTTTCTGCTCGCAGCGCTGAGAGTAGAAGAGGCCACAGACCTATCCACCGGGCAGGCTAGCGTGGCTGTTCTCTGCTCGCAGGCTCGCCACAGACCTAGCAACCGGGCAGAGTAGTGTGGCTGTTGTCTGGTCGCAGGCTTGTCACAGACCACAGACCTAGCCACCGGACTGGCTAGGGTGGCTGTTGTCTGCTCGAATCGCAGGCTTGCCACAGATCTGGCCACCGGGCAGGTTAGCGTGGCTGTTGTCTGCTCGCAGCGCTGCGAGCAAAAGCTGCCAAAGACCTAGCCAACGGGCAGGCTAGCATGGCTGTTGTCTGCTCGGATCGCAGGCTTGCCACAGATCTGGCCACCGGGCAGGCTAGCGTGGCTGTTGTCTGCTCGCAGCGCTGCGAGCAAAAGCTGCCAAAGACCTAGCCAACGGGCAGGCTAGCATGGCTGTTGTCTGCTCGGATCGCAGGCTTGCCACAGATCTGGCCACCGGGCAGGCTAGCGTGGCTGTTGTCTGCGCGCAGCGCTGCGAGCAAAAGTGGCCACAGACCTAGCCACCGGGCCGGCGAGCGTGGCTGTTGTCTGCTCACAGGCTTGCCACAGACTTGGCCAAACTTTAACTTTAAGTCCTGGGGGCATCAAAATAGCCTGCGAACACCTTTGAACTAATCGTAAAAAACTTTATTAACAATTAAATTCCTGGAGGCAACAAAACAGCCTCCGAACTCTAAAAGTCCTTAGCGGCATCAAAATAGCCTCCTTAACTCCTTTGATCAAATCGTAAAAATTGTATTTACAATTCAAGTCCTAGGGGCAACAAAACAGCCTTTGAACTCTAAACTCCTGTGATCAAATCGTAAACAATTACGATTCGGTCTTTGGAGCATAAAAATGGCCTCCTTTGGAGACCATCTTGATGCCCCCTGGGACTTGCTGCCCGGGGCGGACCGCCCCCCCCCGCCCCTACCTTAGTCCGCCACTGCATACATACATATACAACGTCTATATCCTTTGCGGGGTAGGCAGAGCGTAAACGGCTGTACAAAACGGCCAATTACACCACGTCTGACAAAAGTTTGAGAGTCATTTAGAAGACTGTATCACCATAGTGACAGTTTGTCAGCCTGTCGTCTAGAATTGCAATACACATCAACTCTCAAATCCTTTAGTCGCTTCTTACGACACCCATGGGATGTGTGTGATACTAATCTAAGCCAGCACCACACGACTTTTACAAACAGGCAGATTGTAATTTAGCGAGATATATTGTAATTTAGCGTTGTTTGTAATTTCTCGGTGATAATAAAGTTATGTGAGGTCGAAAATGGGCTGAACTGCTTCCTCCTCCTCCTCTTCTTCGCTCGACTTGTTGTTGTATAAAAAGAAATATGCACTGCAGTAGTATTTTTGTGCGCTTGCCAAGTCTCATTTTTCTGGCATGAGCAAGTTAAATGTACTGTTAGCAGTTGTGTATTAACAATTACTAACATAAACTTTGGTAAGGATATTAAACAATTCAGTTCATCATTCTTGTCAAAGGATAGAATCCAGGTGGAGTATTAATGCAAATCGGTGTAGTATTGATTGATGCACTTCCATACCTGATAAGCTGAAATGAAGGCGAAACGACCCGTATGTACTATCGCCAGCACATCATTCTACTTATTTAAACGATATCAATATGTCAAATAATAAGTTTTTTCAGTATAAATACCATTAAGGGTGAGAATCCACCAGAGCTGTGCGAGTAAAATGTGTCGTACGAGGATGTGTAGCTGTGCTGTGGAAATGCGTAGGAGTTTCCACCAGAGCTGTGCGAGTAAAATGTGTCGTACGAGGATGCGTAGCGGAGCTGTCAAAATGCGCATTAATATGCGGAGCGAGGATGCGTTGCGAAACTTTCAACATCAGCCGTCTATTGACTGGCAGGGAATCTTCGCAAACCTCGCTACATATTCCTCGCAGCACATTTTTCGCAACGCATTCCTCGCAACACATTTCTCGCTTATTTTGTATGTAGAATGGCCTCGCTTCGCTAAACCCGATTCCACCAGAGCTGAGCTGAGCGAGGCTAGGAAAATGAAGTGATTCTATTGGTGGATTTTTTCCTCGCACACCGCTTAGCTACCTCGCACAGCTCTGGTGGATTCTCAGCCTTAATACTGAGAAAAATTAGTGTTAGTTGATCCCATAGTACCTTTCATTTGGATGCTGACTAAGTTTGCCAAAATATAAAAAATGTACAACAATTAATATAAAATTTTCTTTTCTAAGCGTTGGTTTATCCCGTTTCCAATTTTAACATTGTCACCAACATTTTATTACTGGAAATTCAGAACGGGTTATTTTTCTGCAATTCTATGGTTTCAAAGGTCGGAAAGATGAAAAAAAAAAAGCGGAGAAAACAAGAAAAAGTACAGGGTTTTCCTCATAACAAGTACACCGGCGACATTTGCTTGAGAAACGTGATTATTTGCAAGTATTTTACCAGGTACATGGTATCAAATGCTACTATAACTTGGTAGAAAACCCAGCTTATGTCAGATATTTTCAATTATAAACCAAAAGACAATATGAAATAAGGATAAATCGTATTATATAATCGTTATTTGTTTATCAGTGAAATATTAAGAATGAACAGTATTAAAAAACCGCGAACATGAAAAACTTTGTGGAGTAAAATATTTTTTCATCATTAAAATATAAGCACCTAAGTAACATAAGATACCTTTTACCACAGGAAAGAGTTTTACCCTCACGGGAAAACGAGTAGCAGCGGGATAAAAGTACATGCGGGCTTCTTGCTTTGTTATAAAGAAAAATAGATAGCAAGAAAAAAACGGTGCAAAGAGGATCGACAAGATCATTGAACCTATTTTTTTGCAACGTATCCATTCCTAAGCAGTAGCCACGGTACATGAACACAACGTAAAAAGGTCAACGACCCACGGAAGTCAGCTGAGTGGTCATAATTGTATGTAGTTAATTGTTGCCACCTGCTAGTGGACTTTCTTTAGATTTTTAGATAGTGTCTTTCTAGGAGGAATAATGCACATGTAATCCGCTACTTGACTGACAGGTCAAATGAGCTACTTTTTAAGACGACCGAAAACGATATTTTGTATGAAATTATAGAAATATGACGTCACAATTCACTATTTTGGATGGAGTCAGAACAAAAACTTTTATATCATTTTGGTGTTTATCTGGGGGCACGGCAGTGCCCCCACCAAGTCGAGCTGAAAGCGGCACGGCCGTAACATCCTTTTCTCGAACCAGTTCAGGCCATTTTCGACCCCCCTATAACTCCCTTGTCGATAAGTTTAGAACCCTCATTTTAAAATATTTTATCAAGCACTGCATAGACACGATAAATTTCAAATTTCATCTAATTTGTACCTGTGGTTTAGAAGTTATAGTTAGTCAAAGTTTCTTAATTTTCTGCCTGACTGACTGACCGATCATCAAAATTCTAAGGTACTTCTAGCAGACTGAGGAGCTTCAAATTTAGAATACAACTTGTATTTAGTGTATGAATAAAGGGAAAACTCTAACATTCTGGAAATTCGGTTGCAACCGCATAATTAACTTTGTATTTCCATACAAATGTATAGGATTACAAAGTTAACTTTGCGGATGGGCTTTGAGGAAGTTTGTATATGAGGCTCAAGAAGTAGTTCCAGTAAAAAGAAAGACTAAGATTTCCTACAAAAAGAAATGAGATCCCACCAAAAACATTTACTTGTAAAAAGTACCAAGTCTCGCCTCTCAGTTCTTCTACTGTAAAAAGTTGTGAGATCCATGTGATGCCAAGTCGGTTATTGATTTATTCAAGGACTACTTCAGGGAACTTTCATCTTAAGCTATTGCGTAATTAGGTAACATACATCATCTTTTAGTAAACATATCGATATTTAAAAACTTTTGTATTTACAATAACTAGAATGACCCGGCCATCGCACCAGACCATCGTATCTCACAAGCAAATAGTGTGCGTCATTCTAGTTATTGTAAATACAAAAGTTTTTAAATATCGATATGTTTACTAAAAGATGATGTATGTTACCTAATTACGCAATAGCTTAAGATGAAAGTTCCCTGAAGTAGTCCTTGAATAAATCAATAACCGACTTGGCATCACATGGATCTCACAACTTTTTACAGTAGAAGAACTGAGAGGCGAGACTTGGTACTTTTTACAAGTAAATGTTTTTGGTGGGATAAATTCTAACTTTTAATATTTTGGCAAACGATGAATGAAGTCTGTAGTATTTTTAGACAATTGTTATAAGCATACAACTTTTGTATTTTATTTATGACCCTGTCAAGTAGCGAATTCCGACGTTTTTTTTCTATTTTCTTGAATATTAGGAGAACATCATGTGATGTCGGCTTTCAATAGCATCACTCTATTTATTTCCCACGGGTGTCGTAAATCATTTCCTCTGACAAATATTTGGGGGTAATGTCAGAAAATTTTGTGTCACTATTGATCGGTTGTCAGCCCATTCCTCGAGTCCTAATCACCCGCGTAAAGGAATGGGGTGATGCTATTCTAAGCCGACACGACTTAGCATAGTAGCACTAAAATATGGTGAATTAATATAAAATTAGACTCACCTCCTGTGCCCAGAACTTTGAGCAAGTCAAAATGTGATATGTCCACTTTTGAAGCCCCATTGAGGTTAACTGAAACAAAAGGCGTACACGTTAGTGCTTCGGAAGACACGTGGCCGTAGCAGGCGAATCACTTGACGGGTTATAAGTACAATATCGAAGTAGTACTATAGGAAACAGGTAAAGTTACCCATTATACGGATCAATGTACAGTCTCTCACGCTAACTCATGAACAGTTCTGTTTTTAAGGTTTCGATTTTCTTATGACTGATACGGACAAAAGCTATACTGTGCGATTCAATAAATGTTGCTGCATCTAGAAAGGTAACAGTCATTGCTGTAAAATATATGATCAAACGAACTTACCAAGTGAAGTTCGATCGATATTATATGAGTCGCTCTGTTCGAAGATATAATTCTAGTTAACCATGTAGTTTCTTCAAGCTACTGGCATTCATCGCACTTTTAGAGAAAATCGATTAAATCGATCGATTTCAATCTTTTTTTTTTTTGTCTATGGCCACCCTTTCCTGTCGCCTGACAGATGGCCAAGTACTCATTCTTTAGAGATAGCAGTAGATCTAATCTTTTTCTATTATACAACTGGGTTTGGGTGGGAGGGACCTTATATCTTCGAACAGAGCGACTCATATAATATCGATCGAACTTCACTTGGTAAGTTCGTTTGATCATATATTATATTTCGTCGCTCTGTTCTTCAGATATAATTCTAGTTAACCATGTAGATGTTCAGAGATATTGTGTTGTATATCACAACACATTATAATAGAAAAGATTAGTCAGTTGTACAGACAGCCCTTAAACATAAGTTGGATTATGTGTAGGGATTAGGTACATTCACTTTAAATCATTTTATTCTAAACATATTTTTAAGTTAACTACATAAAATAGGTTTACCACAAACCCGATTAAGATAAAAGTTCTGATTATCGTTGTTTTTGTACTTATGTCAAAAATTATACAAGCATTACACATTTGCAAGCAATTTCTAAGGCGTTGAAATAAAAACGTGGTGAAAACATAGTTTTCTTTCTATTTCTGGTAATTAAATATTAACCAAAATCTTCACATTATCATCGAGCGCTGTGAGCCAGCAGTGATGATGATGATGTTGACTCAACTAAATATAAAGTTATTAAAGATTATAAACACACCTGAAAAATGTTTTGCTTCAAAAGCTTTTTCAGGCTAAACTACACCAAGTTTGGTTTGAATGGTACATTATAGTGTACCTGTAAACTCGTATACGTGTAGGATAATTTTTGAACTACACAAATATTTGATTATTGATATGGTTCACGTTATCATGGAAATAATCGCTATAAAAAAGTTAATTAAGGCGTAAATTATTATTTTTTTTTTTTTTTTTTTTTTTTTTTTATAAGAACTTAATTAACTGTGCTTACTTCGTGTATACTCACACACACAGCAACGAAATTTTCCAATTTAATTATTTAAACAGGAATTATAATTCTTAAATTGTAATCCATGTACATAGAATAAATAAATAGTCTTTGAATAAGCATTTAAATTATTGAAGCTATTTTTTCTTAAAGAACTTTAAAATAAACGAATTAATGATGCAGGATTTTGGTTATAAAATAAATAAAACACTAAAACAGTCAAAAGTCAGACATCCAGAATTAATGTCCTAAAGAATCAATGTCTGCTTTCAAATAATAACAACACTTTGGTCAAAACGGTAATATAATTACGTTTATGTGTCTATACTTGATTTAATTATTTTTTAATAATAAAACGGTAAAAATTTACACTTAATTTTATTATTATAATAATCAATTAATAATTAATTTTATTATTGATGACTTATATTTTTCTCATTGCTTTTATTGATAAAAGAAATTCAAAATACTCAGAATGTTAATAGGCAGACAATTTTATTATTTTAAAGTTTTGTGTACCTGCAGAACGAGGGAAGACAGATTTTCTTCCTAACAATATTGTTATTGGTTCTAAAACTCAATATTATTTTTGTATGTCATAATAATAATAATATTGAACTATTGAAGTTTTTCACATTCTATTTTAATGTAAAATGTTTATGGTAATTTTTAATTTTTGTAAATTGCAAGGATACTCTTGTGGTGAACGTGGTGATAACATAATGTTTTGATTAGGTTACTGCATGTATTTCTAATCATGACAAAATAAAATTAAATAATTTGATTTCCTTGTTAAATATTTAAACAATGTCTACTAGAATAGGACCAAATTTATTTATCACTTAACAACTTGTACTTGGTTGAAAAGCGGAAGTACAAGATTTAACTATTTTCAGGAGTACCGACTTATTTTGAAACAATGTTATCAAACATTGCGAAAAAAGATTTACTCGTTTTCATTTTTTACACGAAGTCAAGTAAAATCTAACATTTGGTTAGAAGATTATTGATTTCGTTAGTAATTTCATTGAAATTGGAACGAAATACAATATTTATAATAAAACGCTTTATCTACTGTGGCGCATAATGTATGGATCTACGTAGAACGAATTAATTGAGAATTCCTTACATTACTGTAAATAATTAACAACTTTTTTACCCACATAAAATCTAACAGCAACCTTGTTAGGTCCTGAGATAATTCAAAAGTATTTGTAAAATACGTAACAAACGAGTTATTAATAAGATTTAACATTTTTGATCCCACCTAATATTTAAATAGGTTTGATCAAAAAAGAAGTAAATAGTTCCAATTAAGATAATTTTATTATCTTCTATTATTTAGTATAGAAAAATATAAATGTTACTCGTTTTAACTCTTCATTTATACCGACAGGGTAGGAAATATTCATGAAATTATCTATATGACATAAGTCATTTAAGTTATTCTGTCTGAAGAATATGTTTATCCCACTACCAAAATATTTTGGTAATTTTATCCTCGCAATACGTGTTCGTAACATAACATTCCAATTGAATTGAAATTAAATAACCTTAGGACAGAGGTTACATATTTTTACAAATAAAAAATCATAATATTCAATTCCTAATAAGGAATAGTTGAATACTTAATGTATGTGCTTTTGTTAAATGTATGTGTTTGGGTAAATAAGTGTGAATCCCAAAATAGGTTTATTTATTAGTGTTCAAAATATAATGTTTTATATTTCTTGTCGTAATGTGGTAATTTATGAAATGAAATGGAATAATCAAAGTATCACATTGTAAGTAATAATTAATTTATATGAATTATACTTCATAATAATAACATACAGAGTAGGAAAATACTTGTATTTTTCAATAATAGGATAATATTTAGGTATTATCTACTTCGTTTCTTTCTGAATGATGGACTTTCATAGACCAATCGCAATATTTGCACGAATCTGGCCTGTATAGACCTACCTACATAGGTACACATGTATTCCTGCAGGCAGTACACTCCCCCCTTTTTTATGGGAGGTGGGATGGGCAACCAATGGTTGGGTAAGTTAGGTATTGTCAAATTGACTAATCATTCTATCCTTTGTTTTATTTAATAAAAATCAAAAACTGTAAAATATTTTTTAAGGTAAGACCATAAGCGTATTGAAGTAAGCTTTGGCGAGCAGGTGTCTATCATTATATGATATAATATAATATAAATCTACTAGAAAGAAGTAAACAAAATCTTGTTTTGAATCTTTTCTTTCTATAAAGAACTTACGTCCTAAAATCTTGCTGAATAACGGGAAACTTGCATAGAACACAACCAGTTAATTGGTTTTTCAAAAGTATTATAAATACAGGGTATCCAAAGTAGGATAAATACAGGGTACAAACATTTATGTTTGTACAATAAAGAAACATTTTTCCATATGTTAAGTAAGCACAATGCGTTGGTTTGGTTGTATTTAATACGGTATTTGTATACCAATATATTTTTCTAATTCACCTATAGGCAAATAGGTACGTGAAATTTAATTGACATTTCACTACTCAATTGCACCATGGTTCGATAAAATGTAAATCGAAAAGAAGGTAGATTTAAAAAATATATTTGTAAATCTAATATTATTATAATATGCGTTCTTTTTACAGAATGTGACTTATATTGCGGTTTTCCCGTGTAATATTATGCATTTGGCATTATTAATTACTTGTATTTTTCAAGGGTATATTTTAAGCTAGGGTATTACTATGGTATAAAAAAACTGCGCACACTGTTGCGATTAGTTGCAAGTTTCAGCAATGACTTCAACAGTGTTATTCACAAATAGATACGTTTTTGTATAATATACAAAATTTACGTAATAAATGAAATATTCCTTGGTGATGTGATATGATATGTAGAATCTTAGCCATGTTTTAGTAGGTACATCATCATCTCGTGGCATTGCCTTCGAGTTACTTCTTTTTCGTAGGAAAAAGGGGCGCGTACCGTATATAAGAGGAAAAATAAATGTATTCCCTATCAGTAACCATAATTATGCGAATAAATTGAATCGCATAGGTGAAAATTATGACGCTCTCGCGTAATAACTTGACACAAATCAACAGTTGTTTTTCTGCTAGTAAGCTTTGTGACATAGTCTAGTGGTTCGAGTAACGACCAAATAACAGTCAACATATCTATTTCTAAGTAGAAATTTTTTATATACTTTTAGGAATACATTGGGTATGACACGTTCGTGTGAAAAACAGATCATAAGACAAAGAGAGGTCTATGTCGAGCTGTGTACTGTTGTGTCCAATAATTGTTTGATTATTTAAATCGGTAGCGGGTACTTATTTGATATTCTTATAAAATTTTGTCAAGGTATAAACTCAAGACGTTACTGATGACTTTTGGGCATCGTTTAGGCTAAGATGTATTTCGTGGAAGACTGGGGTCGATTACCAACGAAATAAAGATTGACAGCAACCATTTGTATTATATAACATTTGTCTTCGTGTTAGCTCGCGGCATAACCTCCAGACGTTATATATCGCTTGGGCAAGCCCTATGCGAATATATTGCACACTTATAACATAGATCCAGTTTGAACCGTATGTTTTGCTATGCAAAAATGCCATCGTGATGACTCGCGGTCAACCTCCAGGCTTTCCAGTGGTTTGAGACCATCAAGGAAAAATGGTGTGGTTTTCCAGCGGATTGAGTCGTAGACCCACCGTCAAGGAAAAAATGGTGCATCAGGTGAAAAACACCTCAGTCAATCAATCACATCAAGACACATAAAAAAACCATAAAATCACTCACCCGGTGTATCACTGAATTTAAGTAGGGAAATAATTAGTTTTCCCATCATTAAACACTGAAGTTATCAATTATTTTACGTTTTTTGTAAAAAAACGTGCGAATCCTGCCGCGCAAGTTAAAGAATGAGTACTTGGCCATCTGTCAGGCGACAGGAAAGGGTGGCCATAGACAAAAAAAAAAAAGATTGAAATCGATCGATTTAATCGATTTTCTCTAAAAGTGCGATGAATGCCAGTAGCTTGAAGAAACTACATGGTTAACTAGAATTATATCTGAAGAACAGAGCGACGAAATATAATGTTACGGTCTGAATAAAATCTAAACCTTAAAGTTGGGATTGTTCATGAGTGAGCGGGAGACTACAATATCGAAATAGTACTATCGGAAACAGGTAGAGTTACCCATTATATGCATCAATGTACAGTACATATGTATGAGTTCATAACCATGCTGAAGTAGATAGATAAAACGTTTATTGCACAGTTATTACAACACACACATACATTTTTTTTTTTAATGGCTTCACATCTCTATTGGAGACGTATTTCACATACATTCAACAGTTAAAGAAAAGAAGATAATACATTTTTGATTACAAATAAATACTTGTACACATTTATACACATGTGTGTGCTGCATCGATGCAAAGGGCCAAGGCTCAGTGTATAAAATACCGTAAAACTATACAACTATGGTCCTAGCTTGCAACTATGGTCCAAACAAACTTGTATGTTTTCTTTTATTTAACTCCCCTTGTGTGGGGCGTACTATATAGGACCCCTAATGTACGGTTAACACTGACTTAGCAACTGTCACCAACTCACCACACACGAGATAAACGAGAAATATGTACATACATACATACATCACGCCTTTATCCCTTGCGGGGTAGGCAGAGCGTCAACGACCGTAAAAGTACGGTCGTTATCGCCACGTCTGACACATATTTGAGGGCCGTTTTAGCTATTGTCGTGTATCGCTATAGTGACAGGTTGTCAGCCTGTCGCCTAAAATTGCAATACACATGATACCCTCGAGTCCTTTAGTCGCTTCTTACGACACCCACAGGAAAGAAAGGAGAAATATGTACATACTTTAAATTGCAAGTTTGTTTGGACCATAGTTGTAAGAGTAGGACCACAGTTGTATGGTTTTACCAGTTACCCAAAAGAGGGCAAGTATGCGCATCCTTATCGCACTTGCCAGTATATCAGCGTGTGCGACAAAGAGGCGCATACTTCAGGATGGTAATGAACTCGCGCGCGTACTGTATATATTGGTTTTCAGTTATTAAAAATATACCCATACAGTAATGCCTACTCGAATCGTAGTCTGCCTGCCCTTATCCCAATTCATATGGGGCTGTCGGCGCAATATGTTTTGTTAGAGAACAAAATCATATAGCGAAAGGATTTGGCAATGTTTCATGACCGGCCGCCTGTCTGACGTCAACCCTCTTAGGGAATGCTTTTATAGGCGGTATCACCGCCACCATGCGGTTGACCATACTCGACAGATATTCAGCCGAGGTCAAAAACTAAGTCGCCTTTTACGAAACAATTAATGATCTGTACAAAACATAAAATTGTTAAGTGTCTTGATTTTTTGATGAGGAGTCATAGTCATTCCTCAACATAAAAACATGACAAGAAGCCGCCGATTTTAGTTTTTAGGGTTCCATACTCATAAGGTTAGAACGAGAACTATTACTGAGACTTTGCTGTCTGTTACCAGGCTGTATCTCATAACCCGTGATAGCTAAGAGAGTTGAAGTTTGCACAAATGCCGTATTATTGTACTTTGTATATCAATAAGTAGGTGTTATTAAGTGTTGTTATTGTCAAGAGGCATACCTAGAACTGATTTTACCATTCTTTACCCTCCCTGGCATGGTTTATGACGTCATCACGTGAAACAACGACAACGTACAAGCCTAATTAATAAAAAACAAAATTCCGACAGCAGCAATTTTTAAATTAAATTTTACGTTTAAAATCCGCTATTTGGAGTTTATGAAACTTTAAATATAGTGTCACTCTAAAGGTACCTTAGATGTTGAATGTAAAGGTACCTTAGATGACAGAATAAGTCCAGTCGTTTAGGCTGCAGCCCGTGAAAAAGAATTGACTTGTCCACATACATACATACACAGTCTCGAAAAAAATTAAACCCTCCTTCTAAAGCAGTCGGGTAAAAGGTGACGTATTTTGTTTGTCCTGCGAGTACTTTGACGTAGGTAACGCACAATATGTAACACTATTAAGAATTATGGTAATTTTGAGTTCGGTTATGTGCACTGAATTAAGAACATATGCATTCTTTTTCAATTGTATTATGTAACATTCTGTTTTAGATAGAAGAGGTACTAAGAAAAAAAGGAAAGCTATCCACACATTTTATAATAACTGAGTTATACTTACCTACATACATATCATCATCTTCCTGCCCTTATCCCAATTGCTCGGGGTCGGCGCAACATGTTTTGTTTGAACACAAATAATATTGCAAAAGGATTTGACTTAATTTTACGACCGGCCGCCTGCCTGACGTCAACCCTCTTTGGGAATACTTATGAATCGGGACTTCGGGGGAGGTGTAGTGGCCGCATAGGCGCACGAAGCATATTGCTTGTCTCAGCATTAAGTTAGTATTAGGCAATCACGCGTGTACGCTCTGTTTAGTGTAAGTATTGAAATATACATGAGTTCACGTTCAACCACCAACTAAGTAGTATCATTTCTTAATCTACTCCCTGGGCGCTCATACAATATCTTACTTACATACATATGAAGAAAGGCTATTTACACCACGTCTGACTCAAGTTTGAGAGTCATTCAGAGACTGTCTATCATCGTAGTGGTAGGGACAGGACGCTAGTTTAATCTAAGATCTCAATGTTTCGCAAACAGACATGTTATATGCTTACTTGATTGATAATAAATAATTTACATAAGAAATGTTGATAAGCATTACATTTAAACATGTTTATTCATTTTACCTATTGGTTGACAATGTCGAAAGTTCATTGCCTTTGCATCGGCTTATTAAATAATAATCAGCCGAAAATAGAGATAATTGCCGTGAGGTGCCGGCTTAGAATGGCATCGCCCCATTTCTTTACCGTAAGAAGCGACTATGGGATTTGAGAGTTGATGTGTATTGCAATTTTAGACGACAGGCTGACAACCTGTCACTGTCTCTTGAATGACTCTCCAGCTTTTGTCAGACATGGTGTAAAATGTAAATGATCATTTTCTGCAGCCGTTTACGCTCTACCTACCCCGCAGGGGATATTGGCATGCTATATGTATGTATTTATTTATGTATCAGCCGAAACTTTACCGTCCGCCATTCATCTATTACATACAATACTAGTAGGTACTAATTTAAGGTACTTTTGTATTTTAAGAGTCAGGATCAATGTTTCTCAATTAAAATTTGTTCAAGCTAAAAGTTTAATTTGTTCCAGAAAACCTTCATGCATCAGTCTTAAACAGACAGTACAAGGTAGCTTCTTCTTCTTCTTCTTTTCATGTGGGACACCAAGTCGTTCAACGACCTGATGAACCCTGGTGTCAGAGTTTTTCAACCACCTACTGCAAGTAGCAGGCCTCTGACATGTTTGTGTAACGACGGTCATCATAGACAGCAACTGGGACCGATAGTGTTTAGTTTCGCATCATGTATACGCGCGTTTTATTGTTTCGCGCCATTTCGTCTGACACCGGCTGCTCGGTCGACGCCATCTTGTCTCTCGCTTTGCGAACCCCGCGAATCGCGCGGTCGGCGATATAACCTCTTACTTTTAGTCACTCGCGTGACCGGTGTTAGGCACATATTTTAAGTAGTCTGGGTTTTATTTTTTCGCATGCGCAATTGCTGCCAGGGAAGAGTTCCCTGTTCTTGTGCGGTAGTAAAACCAAGTGAATAGTGGTTTTGTAGTGCGCTTTGAATGCGAACTGGGCAGGTTTCTTGATTGAGGGCCAACGTGGCCGAACTATGAACAATAGTGAACTCAAGTGCTTGTGAAAACTAAGGTGAAACCAAAATTGTCGGAGGGACGGAGTGCCACACGAGCTGGTGTCCGGGTGCAGTAAGTCTAGTATCTAAATCCCTATCCAAGTGTCTTCCTCAAACCCTGATACCTTTTTCCTGTCAAAACTAGACTTACAAGGGAACGGCGGCGTCATAATTCGCACGGTAAGCAATTCGCTGCTAGGTCCTGTATAAGTACGTTCATTGTAGTGATTTAGCAACATTACGTGGAGGTCACCACCCTGATGACCTTTAGTACAACCGGAACTTGGTATATTTATTTTAGATATGAGCTGTGGTGGTGCAGTTAAATATTAGTAGGAGATTGTGAGAGAGCCGTCGCAAACTTTGCAAACAAAAATTTCTCGGCCGGAAACTTTCCGGAACAAAAATTCTCTCATTAAATTTATTTTATTTAGCTATAGTAAAGAGCACTACGAATCGTAGTCAAATGTTGTTCCGAGGCTGATCGACCACTTAGTTTTAGATTTTAAGATAACTTTAACTTGCTTCCACTGCGCTAAGATCAGCTTCGGAATCAAACATTTTTTGGTAGCAGAGCGTGGTTGCTTTATTGCAACATAGTTAGCCGTAATTTAGTATTAAGCGTGTTTTTTATATTACCCACATATTTTATTAATTTTGGAAAATATTGTTTCGGTTTTTTTTTGTGACTGTATTGTTTGCCTAGTGAACGGTACCTTATCGGTAAGGTCTAGGCCAGTCAACTAACATTTATTTTGTGGTATTTGTTTATTGGTTTTTCGTTTTTATTAAGTCGAGTGTGTAAAAGTTGGTACCATGGCTCCCTCGATCGCCAGGTATAAGGCTGCTATAAAGACAGAATTAAGGTGGTTTACTACCACAGCGGCAATGATCGGCCGCGAGGACCGGGAGGACGCGCTCTTGAAAAGTGCACTACAGGCAGATGTGTTGTAAATACTCTTTTTAGATAATGGCACACCCTGTCCATTGTATATTTTGAATTGACTTTGTCAATGTGATATAGAATTTACATAACATCTCTCTAATAAAATAAGCTGTCTTGCTTACATCTAAACTCGGTTTTAGTGGTATTATTTACATTTATAACAGGTTATGGGCCTTCTCATGCCCCTCTAACCTAAGTTTAGATTCTCGAGTGGCATAAAAAGTGCTATGGAGAGCGAAAACGGCTCCCCATCGGCGGGTGACCATCAAACGTCGGCACAACCACCAGCGCAAGCTTCACCAGGTGCACAGCCGCAGCATCTTACGACTATGCAGCAAATCGGCGTGCCTATCATCGAAAAACTAGAAGGAGCACGGAACTTCTCTAGCTGGAGCTTCGCCATGAAGAATGTACTCATAGTGAGTGACCTATGGGACTTCATCGAAAGCCCAAGTGCAATGAAAGATATGCTCGGAGAAGCGCAGTTCAAGCGTCTTGATGCCAAGACAAAGGCAAAAATATGCCTATCTGTTTCTACCTCAATCTACCCGGTAATAACGAGCTGCCCAACAGCCCAGGACACCTGGAAGAAACTTCAAACTGCCTATGCAGATAGCGGCCTTCTACGGCGCTTACACCTACTACGTAAGCTCTTCAACACACGCCTGGAGAACTGTTCAAGCATGGAAGAATACATCAACGGAATTCGCAGCACGCAGCAGCAACTAGCAGAAATAAAAGCTCCCGTCGACGACGAATTCGTAGGAGTGATAATGCTCACCGGTTTAACCGAAAAGTACAACCCTATGGTGATGGCACTGGAAGGATCGGGAAGCAAGATCTCGTCGGACTCCGTAGCTACACTGCTACTCAAAGAAGACCAGAGGCCATCGGCATCGACATCGAGTGCTCTGCAGACATCGACGTCGACACCTGCTCCGAAGCCTACGCCTGTGCCACCGCGCCCGAAGCTCGTCTGCTCGTTCTGCAAGCGACACGGACACCTCGTCTCGCAGTGCCGGAAACGCAAGAAGACGAATAAGGCTAATTTTAGTACACATTTTACACTTTATTCATCTTGTCATTCTTCCAAAACACCTCATTCCTCCTCACATTGGTTCATTGACTCGGGTGCAACATCACATATGTGTAATGATAGGAATTCATTCAGTCATTTTTCACCCCAGTCAGATACAGTAACCGTAGCCAATAACCAACAGATAACCAGCGAAGGTATAGGTACAATTTCTGTAAATAGTGGCAAAATTAACAAAATTTCTAACGCTCTTTTGGTACCACAACTTTCGGCTAATTTATTATCTGTTAGTTCCATGGCGGGGAAGGGTTTTGCTACAGTTTTTACTAGTAAGGGTGCTCAAATTTTTAAAGAAAATAGTCTGAAAATTTCGGGGGAATTAGTAGCAACAGGGCAAAATTATAAAGGCATGTATAAATTACAAATTCCTGAGCCACAACAACAAGCACAGCTGACAAATGTCAACAATGAGACAGCTGTTCTGTGGCATAGACGCCTAGGACATCTAAATGTCAAAGCGCTAGCTTCTCTAAAAAAGAGGACAGTTGGCATAAACTGCGAAATAAATAGTTTAGGTTTGAATGAAACCTGCGTCCCTTGTCTCCAAGGTAAACTGGCAAAAAAGCCATTTAAAAGGTCAAAAAGTAAGTCATTCAAAAAGTGTGAACTCATTCATTCGGACCTTTGTGGACCAATGAGCACACATTCGTGGGGCGGTGCCCTCTACCTACTTACTTTCACAGATGACTTTACGCGCAAAACTTTTGGCTACTTGTTAAAGTCAAAAAGTGAAGTTTTCTCAAAGTTTGTTGAATTCAAACAACTTGTAGAAAACCAAACAGGCGAAAAAATTAAAAAGTTTCGCACCGACAACGGTCGCGAATTTGTGAACGGACCGATGTCTTGCTTTTTAAGGGAGAATGGAATAATTCATCAGACCTCTGTAGCCTACAACCCTCAGCAAAACGGCGTCGCTGAACAGGTTAATCGGACGATTATAGAAAAGGCCAGAGCAATGTTGCATGATGCAAAACTCCCTAAAGCGTATTGGGGTGAGGCAGTAAATACTGCAATTTACTTAAAAAATATTTCGCCCTCCCAAGCTTTACATAACAAAATTCCTGACGAACTTTGGTACGGTAAACGACTTGACGTCTCGCACCTTCGTGTTTTTGGCTGTGAAGCGCACTCTTTTGTACCAAAAGAAAAGCGCAGCAAACTGGATTCAAAACCCAGTCTTGCATATTTGTTGGTTACTCAACCGAGACTAAAGGCTATCGCCTTATAGATCCCCGCAACCCACGAGCGATCATATTGTCAAGGGATGTAGTCTTCATTGAAGATAAACTTGGAGTTACTGAACCACAGCAACCCACCATCCCAAACAATAGTTTCACTTACGACTTAATCGTAAGTACAGGAGTAGACCAAACACAATCACAACCACCAACGACACAACAAGCGCCAAGTCCACCGCCACCTCAGATCTCAGAAATTCCAGTTCCACTCCCCGAGTCTGATACCCCTCAAAGCATTGAACCCCACCCACCTCTACCACAGCTAGATACATCTGCAACTGTTGAACCAGCGTCACCAGAGTATCTCTCAGCTACGTCTGAACCGGATGAACCTGTTATTTCAGATGTTCCCACTGAAACTGAGCGCAGGTACCCAACCCGTGTAAGGAATCCACCTGAACGCTTTGGCTATCTCACTTCAGACCTGGAACCCGAATCTTACAAAGAAGTAACAGATCACGCCGAGAAAGAACAGTGGCTAGAAGCTATGAAAGCTGAATACAATTCCTTAATGAAAAACGGAACATGGGTTCTCGTTGACCGACCATCCGGCAGAAAAACAACGAAATGCAAATGGGTATTCAAACTGAAAAAGGACACCAGTGGCCAAATAACAAAATACAAAGCCAGATTAGTTGCAAAAGGCTTCACCCAAGTAGCGGGAATAGACTACGGTGAAACATTTGCACCAGTCGCTCGACTGTCGTCAGTGCGACTTCTATTGGCTTTTGCGGCTCAACTTGGACTGCAAGTGGACCACCTAGACGTGGAAACTGCATTCCTCAATGGTGACCTCGATGAGGAAATTTATATGGAACAACCTGAAGGTTTCTCCACAGACCCGAAAACAAAAGTATGTCTACTCAAAAAGGCCCTATATGGCCTTAAGCAAGCTCCACGACAATGGAACTTGAAAGTCTGTGAAGCAATGAAGAAGCTTGACCTGCAGCAAGCCTCTAACGAGCATTGCCTGTACTACAGACACGACGGCAACGACCTGCTTGTAGTAGCGGTTTTCGTCGACGATTTCTTTATCCTCTGTAGTAACGACAGCATGAAGGACACCTTTAAACTCGGTTTAAAGAAACTATTTGTGGTCAAAGACTTTGGTCCTGGTAAAGACTGTCTCGGAATGCGTGTTGTCCAAAAGCCTGGCAACATATCTCTCGATCAAACCAAATATATTGAGAAAGTGATCGAAAAGTTTGGTATGACTGATGCCATCCCTGTCTCAACACCCATAGAACCTGGTATGAGACTCACAATCCCTGATAAGGATGATGAGAAACCCGATTTGCCATACCAACAACTTATTGGTTCTCTAATGTACATTGCAATTGGCACCAGACCAGATATATCCTTTGCTGTATCTTATCTGAGCCAGTTCAATGGACATTACGGGGAGGTGCATTTTAGGGCTGCCAAACGGGTTTTAAGGTACCTAAAGGCTACAAAGGACCTTAAACTAAGTTACAAAAATGGTGACGGGTATCCCACTGGCTATGCTGATGCCGACTACGCCAGCAACGTTATTGATAGACGCTCGTACACGGGGTACGTATTTAAGATGTGCAGTGCTGCCGTCTCATGGGAATCCAAGAAACAGCGCACCCCTGCACTAAGTACAACAGAAGCAGAGTACATGGCTCTAGGCGAAGCCTGTAAAGAGGCCATTTACCTCCGCACCCTCATTAAAGAAGTATATAACGTCATACAGCCACTCACCATCCATTCAGACAATCAAAGCACCATCAAACTCACCCGCAACAACACATTCCACGCTCGCACAAAACACATCGACATTAGACATCACTTCATACGCCTACTCTCAGAACAGGACTACATAATTACATACATACCAACAAACAACATGATCGCAGACATCCTCACCAAGCCTCTCCCAAAAATCAAACATTGTAAATTTTCATGTGCATTAGGATTAGGCTAGGATTCAGATCATCGTTAGGTATGTAAATAGTTCTCTAGGTTAGGTGTATATACAGGATGAATTTTTTGGTGAAGTGTATATACAGGTTGATGTTATTTTTGTTTGTGTATAGTGTAAATTTTGTGTTGTGTTATCGTGTGTTTGTACAGTAAGCTTTGATACGTCATTTATTTGTATATAGGTACAGGATGTCCCATTACGGGGAGGTGTTGTAAATACTCTTTTTAGATAATGGCACACCCTGTCCATTGTATATTTTGAATTGACTTTGTCAATGTGATATAGAATTTACATAACATCTCTCTAATAAAATAAGCTGTCTTGCTTACATCTAAACTCGGTTTTAGTGGTATTATTTACATTTATAACAAGATGAACGGGTTCGGGTTGTGTCGGAACACCTCACAGAGTGCCTCATGCTCCTTGAGGAAGCTCCTAACCCTGAAGATAAGGAGCTGGTCGAGGGCGATGTAAGCCAGTGCTTGGAGCTGGCACAGGACATTGAGCAGGCAGCTGCGGACATATCTAGGCGACGTGACGGAAAGGAAAAGCCATTCCGTGGTAAAGTGGGACAAGGATTGCAGGTGCCTCTTCCGCCTGTTACGGTTCCAGTCTTTGCAGGCGATTACGCCGACTGGCCGGCGTTTGAGGACCTGTATAGCAGCGTGGTCCACACACGGACGGACATAATGCCAGCGTACAAGATGGCTCAGCTGATGTCCAGGCTACAAGGAGAGCCTCATGAATTGCTGACGCATTTGGCGGTCTCGGATAGCAATTATGAGGTGGCGTGGAAGATCCTTACCGACCGGTATCGAAACAAGCGCCTGATTGTAGACAGGCTGTTAGACCAGTGGCTGTCAATACCAACCATAACGCGAGGTACGGACCTCCGCGAGAAAATCTTCCACCCAGTCAGTGTCGCGGTCAGCGCACTAGAGCGACAGGGTTTGCCAGTGGCGGGCTACGGTTATATCTTGGTCCACACAGTGCTTCGCCGCCTGCCGAGCGAAATGGTCGCTCGATTCGAGCAGCTCCATGGGGCAAGTCCTCGGACCACCTCCCGACCTACGAGGATCTGAAGTCGTTCCTCGAGGCCGAAAGCAGGCGAGTGGACGTCCAGGCTGGTGAAGCCCCACGCAAGGAGACCTCTGCCCCTCGCCACCCGGAACGGTCGGGTGCACCGGCGCGAGGAGGCAACAGTAGGCAACCCAGGCGGTACAACACCGCATTGGAATCAGGGTGTGCCTACTGCAGGGCCCCACCTTCAAGGAGGAGCCCACCTCCGCATCAGTCACAGGGACAGGCAGGGGGACGTCAACAGTCGGAGCCCACTTACCAACGGACGTGGGGACGATCTCCACCACGGCAGCAGGTGCCGGATTGGGGAGGAACGACACGGGAACATGGCCAAGGACACCCATCCCAGGTACGGGATCAAACGGGCGGGTGTCAGGGGAGCACTAGGCAGCCACCAGGGTACATGCAGTATTCTGCGGGCTTGAGCCACCTGGTTGGGTCTCAAGACCCACGCATGCCTCCGCCTATGCCTGAGTACCCGCGGCTACAGGCGCAACCTCGGTACGGACGTTTGCCGTCGGGGTACTATAGAACTCCAGCCATGGCCTTTATGGGCAGACCTCCCTACCAGCAGGAGTGGAACCCATACACAGGTTTGGGTAGCGAGGGGATACCCCCGCGGGACGCGGCCTCACCGCGTTTAGATTCCCGCTAGGTAATCGCCGCCTACTCATCAGCTTCGGCTCCCCGTCCAATCATGGTACTTTTGCCAACGGCTAAGATTTGGGTATGGGGATACGGTGGCCGGACCATTCAAGTAAGAGCCCTACTGGATACAGGGGCTCAGGGATGTATTGTATCGAGTAAGCTGGTGAGTAGGCTAGGCCTAAATGTAGAGCCAAGTGCGGATGAAGCTGTAGGCATCGGGGGCCTAAATGTGCCTGACATTCGGGGTCAGACGATCTTTGAGTTCGCATTAGGTAGCACATGTACAGGGGTCAGCTATCAAGTCTCAGCCGTGGTGCTGGATGAAGTGGTTGGGAAACTCCCTCAGGTTAGGTTACCACCAACGGTACGAGGGTTAACCACAGGGTTGGAGTTAGCTGATCCTGATTTTGATACTCCTGGTACGGTGGACGTACTTCTCGGGTCAGACGTCCTCGGGAGATTATGGTGCGGTAGGAAGAAGGTACTCCAGGAAGCTGGTTTGGTGGCCGTAGATACCACAGGGGGGTATGTTGTTTTCGGCCCAGTTT
The DNA here is from genome assembly GCA_024500475.1 of Phthorimaea operculella. Lineage (NCBI taxonomy): Eukaryota > Metazoa > Arthropoda > Insecta > Lepidoptera > Gelechiidae > Phthorimaea > Phthorimaea operculella. The sequence continues at coordinate 510,399 of JANFCV010000187.1, read as the reverse complement.
GGAGACCTCAGGACCTACCAGAAGGGGATACGGTCCTCTATGGTAGTGTGCTGTCAGAGGTGCTGCAGAGGTTTTGGGAGTCTGAAGAGCCGCCCACGGCGGACAGACGGAAGCCAGAGGATGACGAGTGCGAGTTGTTCTATCAATACAACACTGCGAGATGCCCGTCAGGCAGATTCGTGACCAGGCTACCTTTTCTCCCAAACCGCCCCGCTTTAGGTAGTTCGCGACAGCTCGCGGAACGGAGACTACTCGGAATGGAGCGGAAGATGAGGCGAGACCCAGCACTTCGGCAGAAGTATATAGAATTCATGCGGGAATATATTCAATTGGGCCACATGTCGGTGTCCAGCCTGGATTGGAGGTGTGTCGAGCATTATTACATTCCACACCTGGCTGTCTTGAAGTCACCTGAGGCGAAAATACGGGTGGTGTTTGACGGTTCTGCTCCTACCTCGAATGGTGTGTCTGTGAACCAATGTTTGCACGCGGGTCCTAAATTGAACCGGGACATTGTGGACATTCTCACAGACTTTCGTTTACACCAGGTAGCGTTCGTCGCAGACGTCAAAATGATGTTTCGCCAAACCATGATACATCCGGATGACCGTCGGTATCAGCTGATTTTGTGGCGTGAGAGCCCAGATGAGCCGATGGTCACATACGAACTTAACACGGTGACGTATGGACTTAAGCCAAGTCCGTATTTGGCAGTACGTACGCTGCGAGTTGGCCGCACAGGAAAGGGTAAGATATCCTCGAGCCGCAGCAGTACTGGATCGCGACGTCTACGTGGACGATATCTGCACGGGTGCTGATAGCGTGGAGCAGGCGCTAATTCTACGAGACGAGCTGATCGCGATCATGGGTTCAGGAGGTTACGAGTTGCGGAAATGGTTGTCCAGTTGCCCAGAGCTCCTGGCTGGGTTGCCAGGCGAGTTCCATCAGGACCCGCACCTCTTTGAGAACCCGGACAATCCAAATACGTTGGGCATCCTCGGGGTGCAATATAGGCCGACGCATGACGTATTCACGTACAAGATTGAGCCCGACCTTTTGGAGAAAACTTGGACTAAGCGGTCGGTACTGTCGACAATCGCTAGAACGTTCGATCCTAACGGATGGATCGCCCCGGTTACGTTCATGGCGAAGTGCTTTTTACAAAGGTTGTGGCTAGCCAACTTAGGATGGGACGACCAACTCTCCGGAGAGTTGTTGAAGAATTGGCTCAAGTTTGTGACCACCCTACCAGGGATCGTGCACATCGCGATACCCCGCAAGTTAGTCCCATCGGTGGGATGTAAGGCTACCCTACATGGGTTTTGTGACGCCTCGGAGCGAGGGTACGCGGCAGCTGTATACCTTCGGACAGCAAGTTCAACGGGAACTGTGCACGTGCGTCTGGTTATGGCCAAAAGTAAGGTGGCACCAGTCAGAACTAGATGGACCATCCCCAAATTGGAATTGGCAGGGGGCAGCTCTTCTAGCGCGCTTGCTAAATCATGTAACCTGCAATCTGCGTGGTACCATCAACTTGGATGAAGCGGTGTACGCGTGGACTGACAGTCGGATAGTTCTGTGCTGGTTGCAGACGTCGGTGCATACACTTGAGGTTTTCGTGGCAAATCGGGTGTCACAGATTACGGGGTCGGAAACTCCGTTAGTGTGGAGGCACGTACCGGGGGAATGGAACCCAGCGGACTGCGCTTCGCGCGGGTGCAGGGCACCTGATTTGGTGAGTCACCCACTGTGGTGGGGACCTCAATGGCTGACTGAGTCGCCGCAGGAATGGCCATTCAACGAGTGCAGGGCGCCGCTTGGGCCACCTGATCGAGGTTTGCGAGTGAACGTGGGGCAACTCGTACCGAAGCCTAACCCAGCTTTCTTGCTGGAACGGTATAGCTCCCTCGACAAACTTCTTGGGGTGACAGGTTGGATCAAACGGTTCGTGAACAACTGCAGGAAGCCTCAAGCAGAACGGAACTTTACACCTGTCCTCTCGCCTGCGGAACGGAATGCGGCTCTATGCTCATTAGTTAGAGTCGTCCAGGCGGAACATTTTGAAGAGGAGGTCAGGCTGCTCAGGGATGGACGTGGAAAGCTGAAGGGAGGAATTGTGCGCCTCAACCCATTCCTGGATGAGCAAGGTATGCTCAGGGTTGGAGGCAGACTTCGGAACGCTAGCCTGCCCTTTTCGGCTCGGCATCCACTGTTACTTCCAAAAAGGGGACCCTTAGTTGAGCTCTTAGTCAGGGATCGTCATGAGAAAAACTCGCACGCGGGCTGTAATGCGCTATTGGCCATCCTACAGCGCGAGTTTTGGATCTTATCGGGACGACGAACGGTGCGTAGTGTTGTGTTTAGGTGCTTGCCTTGTTACCGCTTGAAGGCAGCCACAATGCAGCCACAGATGGGAGATCTTCCACCGGACCGGGTTACGGAGGCCTGGACGTTTGCAGGTGTGGGAACAGATTTCGCAGGCCCTTTCATGGTAAAGGCATCACGCCTGCGGAACGCAAAGTCTATAAAGGCGTACTTGTGCGTATTCGTGTGCCTAGCCACCAAGGCCGTCCACTTGGAGCTCGTGGCCGACCTTTCTACCGAGGCCTTTTTTTGGCAGCGCTGGAGAGATTTACGTCGCGACGAGGGCGACCAGCGCTGATCAGGTCGGATTGTGGTACCAACTTTAAGGGTGCTGATCGGTGTATGAAGGAAATTGTAACGTTCTTAAGGGAGAACGAAGAAGCCATCAGCACGGGCCTCTCCCGTCAGGGCATTACCTGGGTGTTCGATCCACCAGCGTGCCCTCACTGGGGTGGTATTTTTGAAGCGGTTGTAAAGTCCGCTAAGACGCATTTGTTGCGCGTTGTAGGGTTAACAATTTTGACTTTCGAGGAGCTGGCGACCGTGTTTTGTAAAATTGAGGCTGTACTCAATTCGCGTCCTTTGTGTCCGCTCAGCTCAGACCCAAATGATTTAGAGGCCTTGACGCCAGGGCATTTCTTAATTGGCCGCCCACTTAACGCCTTGCCGGAATATCCCTATACGGAGGTGAATAGCAATCGTTTGTCGCGTTATCAGTTGTTGCAGCAAATGACTCAAAACTTTTGGAAGCGTTGGTCGCTTGAGTACTTGCACATTCTGCAGCAACGCCTTAAGTGGACGGACAGGACTGAACCCCCCTGCATTGGGGATCTCGTTCTGGTTAAGGATGCCAACCTACCGCCACTGCGTTGGCGCCGGGGGCGCATTCTCAACCTATTTCCGGGTAGTGATGGCACTCCTCGAGTTGCAGAAGTTCAGGTGGGGGATTCAGTTCTTAAGCGAGCAGTAGCTACATTATCACGCCTGCCATGCATTGAGCGGACCGATGGGTCGGTCCGGGGCGGGTGAATGTTTAGTTTCGCATCATGTATACGCGCGTTTTATTGTTTCGCGCCATTTCGTCTGACACCGGCTGCTCGGTCGACGCCATCTTGTCTCTCGCTTTGCGAACCCCGCGAATCGCGCGGTCGGCGATATAACCTCTTACTTTTAGTCACTTGCGTGACCGGTGTTAGGCACATATTTTAAGTAGTCTGGGTTTTATTTTTTCGCATGCGCAATTGCTGCCAGGGAAGAGTTCCCTGTTCTTGTGCGGTAGTAAAACCAAGTGAATAGTGGTTTTGTAGTGCGCTTTGAATGCGAACTGGGCAGGTTTCTTGATTGAGGGCCAACGTGGCCGAACTATGAACAATAGTGAACTCAAGTGCTTGTGAAAACTAAGGTGAAACCAAAATTGTCGGAGGGACGGAGTGCCACACGAGCTGGTGTCCGGGTGCAGTAAGTCTAGTATCTAAATCCCTATCCAAGTGTCTTCCTCAAACCCTGATACCTTTTTTCCTGTCAAAAACTAGACTTACAAGGGAACGGCGGCGTCATAATTCGCACGGTAAGCAATTCGCTGCTAGGTCCTGTATAAGTACGTTCATTGTAGTGATTTAGCAACATTACGTGGAGGTCACCACCCTGATGACCTTTAGTACAACCGGAACTTGGTATATTTATTTTAAATATGAGCTGTGGTGGTGCAGTTAAATATTAGTAGGAGATTGTGAGAGAGCCGTCGCAAACTTTGCAAACAAAAATTTCTCGGCCGGAAACTTTCCGGAACAAAAATTCTCTCATTAAATTTATTTTATTTAGCTATAGTAAAGAGCACTACGAATCGTAGTCAAATGTTGTTCCGAGGCTGATCGACCATTTAGTTTTAGATTTTAAGATAACTTTAACTTGCTTCCACTGCGCTAAGATCAGCTTCGGAATCAAACAGATAGCTTAAAGTGCCCATCCGAAGCACGGAACAATCTTACTTGCGGACAATCAGGTGGTTCAGCCTGCAATGTCCTAAACAGACTGGGAACAAATTCACAAAGTGATAAATATCAACTTTGTGACAAGGTAGCAAGAATATAATAATGAATATTTTAATTATTTATTTACTTAATAAAATTTATATTGAAAAAATTGTTTGACTATACTCTACAATGTACATAATACTATATCATCATCCTCAATAACACTATACATATAGGGTCAGTATAAATGAACTCATTTTTTAAAATCTATTTATTTATGTTTTCATGAGATCAATGCCTTCGCAATGTCAGTGGGTCTGCAACCTCTATATTGCTACGGTAATAAGTAACACATTAAAATGCAAAAGTTATATGTAAAGTCACTTTGAGTTTACTATTTTTTATGACTTTTGTGAGTAGGTAAGTAAATGAAACAAACAATGCAGAAGATGGGAAGACAATCTAAAAGAGATTGCTCGATGTGGCAGAGATTAGACCAAGACAGATAAATATGGAAAAGGTTTGAAGGAGGCCTATGTCAAAGGACAAGTTGAGGAAGAATACTAAATTAAGTAAGAAAACAATACTTTGCAAATGAACCCATAGAAAAGGCTACAAAATAAAAATTAAACCAATGGTGTGACTGCTAGATTATGGAAGCAGGTCTGATTGTCCCAGGTTTAATATAGAAAATATTTTAAAAAGGCACAATATGCAATCAATCCTAGATACTGCCTAGGGATTGATTATTTAAGATGGATTGGTTTCTCTGTTTTATATTGCTTGTTTAGCAAGTAAGTCAGTGTAATCAATTACTGCCTTTTGCAAAATCAAGAGAAAATATTGACAAACATGCAAAAACCTGACATCTAGGTATTTATTTGATGGCCTCATCAAAGGTAATTAGTAAATGGCTCAAAGGTACAAAGAAATGTAATTTGACTGGCAATTAGCCCATTTGTATTGATGCCATTAATATCCACCAGCCCATAATTTGTATTGGGACTTTTAATGCTGGGTGCATTATTGCTAGTGCTAGTGCTATATTTTTCTTACAAATTGAGAAAAATTCATTAGCAAATGAGAATGAGTGATAATGAATAATCTCTTTTTCAATTTATCAGCCCATAATTTTACAGCTCTCTTCTTGCCTGCAAATGGCATACAACTGATGTGATTTCTATGGTTTCATAACAATTAATTTGGAGTTGGAACTATATGTTTATTTCTTCCATCATCAACTTCCTGCCCTTATCCCAATTACTTGGGGTCAGTGCTACATGTTTTATTTGAACACAAAACCATGTTGCAAATGGATTAGGCTTAATTTTATGAGCGACCGCCTGCCTGATGTCAACCCCTGTTTGGGAATGCTTTTGTAGGTGGTATTACCACCATCATACGGTTGACCATAGTCAGCAGATAATGTAGCCAAGGTGCTATTTTCCACTTATCTCTATTTGCCATCATCTGATAACAGAAAAGATATTTCAAGTCTTCTGTTGTGTGAGACACTAAATCAATCAACTATGCTTCCATACTTTGGAGGGCATGTTAAGCCATTGGTTTAGTTTGCTATCTATGATTACTTAAACAAGTGATCAATACCCAACCATGTCAGAAACCTGCTGCTTGTAGTAGGTGGTTGAAAAACTCTTGACACCAAGGTTTATCAGGTCATTGGATGACTCAGTGTCCCACTCGAAAAGAAGAAGAAGCAACAACAGCCTTTGGGTCAGGGTATCAAGTGGGGTAAATAAAACTCACTCTTACACAGCACATATGGATTAGATAAGTTTAGTATTAAAAATAAGTCGACAGACACATTTTACTCAATTAATGTCATGCTGTTTTGGCATTAAAACCAAATTAATTTGTAGAACGCTTATAAGTTTACCCCCAATATAGTTATAATTAATTACGTTTAATGTGATTTAACATACTTACTTGCTTATCAATGGTTTATTACAAAGAGTAGTTTTAACAAACAGATAAATAAAACTCACCTTTACATCTTTTCCTAATTTTACTAGCGTCCACAAGATTCCAGTCTACAGAATCCCTAGCCGGGGCAGGCACGGTCACACCAATGAGCTCCACGGAACTGCTCCGCTTGGAAGGCCCAGGTTCCATCACCGGCTCTTGGACATTGTTCTTCACTTCACTCACACACTCCACTATTTCCACACTCTTGTCAGTCTTACTGCCGTGCCCGTTCTCAGTTCTGGCCTTCTTAGAAGGCAACTTCTTCTGCTTGTGGACGCTCAAACGGCGTTTTAGCTTCGCAGAGTGCGAGGAGTTGCGTGAACTCACAGGCGAAGGGCACCCGCATTCCATGCTGCCCTCCTGGTCGCTACCCTCGTAGTATCCGGACTCGTGTTCAGGCTTCTTGTCCGGAACGTTCATCTCGGCGGTGGCCATGGCTCAAATCCTCGTCAACAACATGAAGAGAACAGACACTGGCCTGCCGGTCGAAGGTTGCCACAACCTTGCCCGTAACGCGCGGTGGGCGAGCCACTTCGCCTGCCAAAAGCGCCGAGAGCTTGTTTGTTGCTAATGCGGACAGTTTCGCAACAAAAATCAACTTGCAAAGTACACAAGCGAAAGTACGACACGTAAGTACGCGAGCATTTTTGCGAGTATTTCGGAACACACGCGAACTTCAAACGGGATGAGCGATCCGCAGATGGCGCTAGAAGCGCTTGCTACGCGACCGAAGTGAAAAGTCGCGATTCCACTGCAAAATTGTGTCAAAAATACCACTCCGGGAATAGTCGGGCAAAATTGTCTTGCTCCTGATTTCACACTGTCAAAAACGTCAAAAATTTGTGTATTTGATACACAAAATAATCCCAAAATCACAGCCGTTACACCATGGTTGGTCACACCACCACCATTCACAGAAACAGCATAAAATGTTCAATCCAAATTTTCAAAAACACTTCACTTTTGCTGCATAATCCAGTCAAGTGAGAGTCCGATTGTAAACTTTCACATCACTAAACAGTCCATAAAAATCCTTGATTTTATTGTACACCTAAAAATTACAAAACTCGCGCGCGTGAATGAGACGTTCGACTCTCTCAGCGCGGAAAAAATACTGAATAAATCGAGAAACGCAAAATAGAAACCGTGCGACGTGCGAGCGACTCCCCCCACTCGAATTTACGAGGCCAACTAGTGCATGCAAAATCTGCAGATCAATCAATCTATCGACTATCGATCTATCGATACTTTCTTATTTCTTTTTACTAAAAATTTATATCTCGTCATTTTTGATAGGTCAGATATAATCCATCATGAAAATAATAACACATATTACCACTTTTAGTATGAATTGGCTACAGTAGATATCTGCAGATTGAGCATATACTGTGGAGTCACCGTTTCACGGACGTAAACAAAAAGAGACAAAGCTATTGCTTATCGTTCAAATGGAAAGAGATAGCGCGAATGAAGAGTGTGACGAAAGTCGAATATGAAAACTAGTCGTATCTCTTTCTCGTTTCTTTGCCGACTGTCGAGTGGCCGTGGAATGGCCGAGTTGATACAGAGATTGAAGAATGATTTGATTACCTTTTCGCTATTTTGTTTTAATTTACACACAGACAGAGAATTACGCCTTTCTCACTTGCGCGGTTGGCAGAGAGCGTCGAACAAACAGTCCTTTCTGATCAAGAAATTCTATAGATTTCTTTAGTCACCTAAGTATCACATTGTTACCGATACCTAGATTGATACACGTTATTCCCTTGTTTTATATCTTTCGACATTTGCGCTAGCCAATACTTACTTTGTGACATTTACTTGTTTGTCAAGGCACAAAGTAAGTATTGGCTAGCGCAATCCAGAGAGCCGGCTTCGAGCAAACGCGGCTATATTCCTTGGACAACCTATATTCACTCAGACATTCACAAGCGTCGTTTACGCTGTTTACGCGCTCTGTATGTGTGGAACCGTGTCGAACCGGCTATATGGTTGAGTGTGAACGTCGCGTTCGGTGCGGGCGGACGAAAACATGGCGAATAAAGAAAAATATTTCTGTGATGTGTTTGGGTGTAAAAACACCACAGAAAATTGTGGATTGACATTTTTCAGTTTCCCACGCGATAATGAAAAGTAAGTAGAACTCTTATATTTGATAAATAAATAGATACCTACCTACTTCAAACACTAGACGTTTCTTTTTAAAAATCTTGTTTTTCGCTCGTAATATGTGCTTTAGCGTTTTAGATAGGTAGCTACGTAGAAGTAAGTAGGTTGCGCTTTAGTTTGATTTGATAGGATAAATGGGTTTAGGCATGGTATAATAAGATACTCCGCCTAGTATTCCATTCCGAGACTCGTGAACCACGTGACTAACACAAGCCTACGTCATCATGCTTGTGGGTTACCAGAATTACCCACTCTTATGATGTTTTTTGTACCTAAATCATTTAAGATACTGTTACCTAATAAATACAATTTAAGTGTTGTTGTAAAGTTCAAGTTAATACACACGTAAATCTTAATTATAAAATTATTAAGAAATATTTTAACTAATTTTTCTGAGATTGAATTTACCCCATATCGTATTTTTTTGAAATAAAGTGGCAATACTAGAGGCTTGTGTTTCTCTGGGAATGTAAGACCATAGACTAGGTATGGGTTTAGGCATGGTATAATAAGATACTGGTTTAGGTAGGTTACTTCCTACAGTAGATAGATACCTACCTAGTCAGCATTTAAGGTAACGCGATGAGTACCGAAATACCGATAGCAAAAGGTCCAGGTTACTTTATATTCATTTCCGATCATCAGGTAGGTACCTATGGTAGTCCAAATGGACTATTACGCTCCTGGATATTTTAGTATACTTCGAAACTAAGGTAGGTAAGTATAGTAAGTAGCTATCCCACCCAAAACATAAATGTGAAAGGCTGCCAAGTTCGATAATATTGGAATGCTTCGCCTATAAAAGAAGTGAGATCTAAATAAGTACCAAGTTCCATACACAGACCTCAGTTAAAAATAGTTACAGGAATGCACACTTGATTTTCCGCAGTTTGGAAAGTAGATTCTTATTTCCAAACTGCGAAAAATCAAGTGTGCATTCCTGTAACTATTTTTAACTGAGGTCTGTGTATGGAACTATTTAGATCTCACTTCTTTATAGGCGAAGCATTCCAATATTATCGAACTTGGCAGCCTTTCACATTTATGTTTTGGGTGGATTTCATTATTTTTGTAAGGTTTATTTTCTTTTTCTTATGATTAAGTTAGGTAAGGAAATATCTCATTTATACTTTACTTTGACTAAATACAAACCTTCGTAACGAATTTTAGGTCGGTACGACGATTGGAAGATATAGATAAATTTTTGTTTTAGTTCCTTAGGGTATGAATTTACACCTTCATTATTTTTAAAACCGACTCACACTTGGCCATTTTCAGATTTTTTCCTTTACCTTGACCTAAAGACCTACCTCCATGCCAAATTTCAAGTCAATACGACCATTGGAAGTGGTCTAGGTTTTTGATGAGTGAGTGAGTCAGTCAGTCAGTGAGTGTATAGTAAAAATAGCGATTTTCTGACGTCAATATCTCAAGACCTACAATAGGTACATTAATGAAATTTTGTATTTTAGATAAGTAAGTAGATCTCGACAGATACTAGAAATTTCATATGCGTAGATAAAATAGATTTTGAGTTATAGGTGGGTCGAACTTGGCCCGAAATGGTTCGTGTAATATAACCCACGGCCGGTGTGTCGCTTTTTTTGCTCGAACTTGGCGGACACACTGCCGTGTGTCTAGATATAGCTCATATGGTTTTACCATAATTCTTCATGTAGGTAGGTATATCGGCAAATTAGTTACCTAAAGCAATTACCTACCTAAGTAGGTACCTACCAACTACACAGTTTAAAGGACGTTAAACGCGGGATTCGCTGGTCCAGTTTCATGTTGGCTCCTATGCGGCTGTCTCTATTACCTATACCTAACTAAGTGGGTACCTACTGACTACAGAACCCTGCCTATTTGATCAGTTACTTTAAAAAAGTACCTTGCTTTCGTGTGTCCATAGTTCGAAGCATATGACACGAAACTGGTATACACCATTCTATTTGTGTCGGTATTTGACACCCGCTCGGCCCAGGTTCGACTCGGCCCAGATTCGACTCGGTCCGAAGAATTAGATTAAGTACCTAATTAGTATTTCAGTGTTTTTTCTATAGTGCAAAGTCATACATTAAGTAGGGAATGGTAAAGAGGGGGGTGCATTTGGAGAGGAGGGGTGTTAGGTAGGGTTGGAGCTGTAGTTTGGTGGAGGACGGACGTGGGAAAGGGGGTGGAAAGAAGAGGTAGTGTAGGTGAAGTGACGAGGTAGTTTGAAGGATAGAGGTGGTGGAATATTCACGATCGTTCAAGTTCGGAAACAGTCCAGTACGCAAAAAAGTGCTGTTGTTTATTCGAAAAAAAAGTACAAAACTCTCATTACTAGCTCTTCATCTGCCTGCCCTTATCCCAATTTATTTGATTGACACCAGGGTTCATCGGGTCGTTGAACGACTCGGTGTCCCACACGAAAAGAAAGAAAGAAAGAAAGAAATTTATTTGGGGTCGGCATGTCTTTCTCTTCCATTCATCTCTATCAGCCGTCAAATCTGCCGTCAAATTACAAGTTATTTTTATAAAACAAATGAGTTATTATTTTTTGAAATAACAAAAGATCCCGCACTAGTAAGAACCTGTGACTCGACGCAGGTATCTTCAAAGATGGTCCAGTCTTTACAATCGAAGGCAGTGCATAGAGGTTGACCTTATTATTGTCGGATTGGACACAGTGCGCTCGACCATCCTCTCGCACTGAGAGGATGCAGAGGTGTAGAACCTGTCCATTGTATGTAAAGTCTTTAATAAAATTATTCATATAGTAATCATAAATCATATTTGGAGTCAACAATAAACTATACTGATGTGACTCGTTTTCTTTTCAGACAAAAATTATGGTTGGATTTGATTGGGCGAGAAGATGCAAAATGGTCAAGAAGGTTCAGAGTTTGTGAAGCCCACTTTGACAATAATTCAATAATAAAGGGATCGCATCGAAAGCTCTTGAAGAAGAACACTGTTCCTACACTTTTGCTACCAGTCAAAGAAAAAGAAAGCAAAAGTACACAAACTACAACGGAGACTACTTATTCTAGTCAAACACAATCTGAATATAATCAACGTGATTGCAAATCACTAACTTCTAGAAAAAGGAAGCTTAAATGTGAGATTAAAGAGTGCAAGAAAAGGTTAAAAATGACGACTGCTCCAGAAACTGAAAACAATATGTTTTATAGACTATGTGACAAGCTTCTTACTAAAAACTTCTCGAAAGTCGTAAAAGAACAAGCAAGATTAAGAAGTCATCATTCTGGAAATAGATATAGCATAGACTATAAGATATTTTGCCTTAATTTATTTTACACAAGCCCACAGGCATACAATCTGTTGAGTGAGTCTTTACTAAAAATGCCGTGTAAAACAACACTCAAGCAAATGTACATGCCAATTAGTACAAAAGTGAACAGTCATATAATGGAAGTTCTTAAAACGAAAGCTGACAGTATGACTGAAATTGAAAGACATTGTTCTCTTGTCATAGATTTGATGAGCCTAAAAGCTAATTTATTTTATAATATAAAAGAGGACAAAATCTATGGTTTTCATGAAGTAGACGGAGTACAATCTCCAGAGCCCGCAAAATACGCTTTAGTGGCAATGATTCGCGGAATTTTCATAAATTATAAGCAGCCTGTGGGATTCGCATTATTATCAGAGTGTAAGAATTACGAAGAAGTGTCAATATGGATTAATAAACTAATTATGAAGCTTTTTGAAATAGGCCTCAAAGTACGACTCTTAGTTTCTGACATGGATTCTGACTTTGTGAGCAGTGCCAAAGAAAGACAAGTCACCATTGAGACGCCGTATTTTTTTGTAGGTTCTCATAAGATATATTACATTTTTGATTCCCCTCATATAATTAAGGCTGTGCGCGATAATTTTATGAACTACGATTTCCATTTTGGCAACTATATCGCAAAATGGGAACACATCGTCCAGCTATTTGAAAAAGACAAAAAGCAGCAAATTAGGTTAGCTCCCAAATTGACAGAAAGTCACATAAAACCATCCAACTTTGAAAGGATGAATGTAAAATTAGCAGTACAAACTCTAAGTGCGACAGTTGCAGCAGGCTTATCTACATGTAGAGATGTTGGTGAGCTTGACAGAACTGCCGAAGGCACTATTAAGTTGGTGGTAATGTTAAATAATCTGTTCGATTTTTTGAACTCATCTGCTCGTTTTGGTTCTACGGAATACCAACATGCATTTAGTGGGTCTGAACTTCAGATTTCCTTTCTGAACGAAATGATGAACTGTTTTGCAAATTTGAAACTAATTCATCCAAAAACTGGCAAAGACGCTACGGAAAGAGTGAAGTTCATAGAAGGAGTGCAAATCACCTTAAAATCAATTTTGCTATTGTTTGAAGATTTACAATCCGAAGGGTTCTCTTACATTATGACACGAAGACTAAACCAAGACTGCTTGAAGAACTTTTTTGGAAGTGTACGCACTGGTAATGGTAACTCCACGGAACCAACGAGTTGGCAACTTGTGTCAGCTTTTAGAAAATTTTTCTTTATAAGTATCATCAAACGATCGGAAAAAGGCAACTGCAGCGACGATCTTTCGGATGTTTTACTTGAAGGTAGCAATTTGTACGCAAACTTAGCAAGCGACGAGCAAAATTCAGCTTCTAGTGAACAGCTTGATAATGAAGAAGAAAGCATCATCAAACCAAACATATCAACAACAGATTACAATGCATTGGATTTGCCAGAGAAAAATGCATTGGTTTATACATGTGGTTATTTATTGAAGAAATGCTTTGGTCAACACAATGACTGCAATCTTATGAAATCCTATCTAAAATCGCCAAACGAGCCATTGAACTACTCACAAGATGTAACATTTATTAGTTACAAAGATTATTGCACATCTGACGGAAGCACTTTGTTGATCATACCACACGATGATTTTGTGCAATTTATTGAAGCCATGGAAGAAAAGTTCACATTCTTTTTTAAAAATAAATATCATAATTGTCAAGTGCTGAAAAGTCTGCTACAGGAAGTTCAGAATTTATCATTTGCAATGCCATGCTCATGCTTCCCAATTGAATATTTAAAGAAATTGTACCTGAGGATGCGAATTTTTTACACACTCAAGTATAATAACAGAGCTTTCAAACAATCTAGAAATAGACGTAAATATTTCTCAGTTACAAATATGTATACTGTATAATGTTTCTGTTGTAAAAAATACTTGCTTGTAATTATTGTTTTCTTAACGACTCAGGGTGAAACCGCGGTATGACTGCACTGTAGTGGCGCGACACTAAAGTGGAGTGTTACCATATTTTGCAGAACTTTGTTGGATAAATTACATAACTGCAGCAGATTTATTTTTTAGATTCTTGCATGCCGTGCCATGCTGTGCCGCGTGATGTCGGCTTAGAATAGCATCACCCCATATCTTACCTGTGGGTATCGTAAGAATCGAATAGGGGATTTGAGGGTTGATATGTATTGCAATTTTAGGCGACAGGCTGACAACCCGTCACTATGGTGATACAAAGTCTTCTGAATGATTCTCAAACTTTTGTCAGACGTGGTGTAAATAGTCGTTCTTACAGCAGTTTTTGCTCTGCCTACCACGCAAGGGATGCAGGCGTGATATAATATGTATGTAAGTATATAGATTCTGGCGGATTTGAATCAAGTCGCTTACTTATGGTCAATCTGATTATATTGGTCTTAAATTTGTAATTCGTCTCAAAATTCTGTAAAATATGATTACACTACGCTGCGCTGCAGTTACGCGCCACTCCACTGGGTCATAGGGCCGTTTCGCATTAACTAAATGTCTTTTAAAAATGGGTTTATGTGAGTGTTTTCTAAGTGTTGAAATTGTTTTTGACATTCACTTAGCTAATAGGGTCTTTAATTTAAAAATAGCAATGAATTTTCTCTTTTTCTGTACTTGCTTATACATATTATAGGGTTCTCAAATCGGCAATTTTGTATGGGAGGTACAAAAATTTTTTTCACATTTCGACCTATATTCCTTGGGGAAAGTTGTTCCTTACCACTAGCCCATTCTGAGATTTCGCTACCGGTAACTAGTAAAATTACATCCAGTATAAAAACTGGCTACAAAATTGGGTATGTGAATGTGTGTTTGTTTTTTGTGATCTGTATGTGTGTAGTAATAAATAAAAATAGGTATAAATATAGGTGGGTAAGAGGTTTATTTCTCAATAGTGTGATTTCGGACTAAGTTTCTATAATTTTTAGTAACAATTTAACCACTAAAAGACTGACATTTACATGTAATAAATAATATACGTAGTATGGGGATACGTTTCTCTATGGGGAAAAGATCTTTTAGTGGTTAAATAAACACTTGCTTTCGTTAGTAAATTAACAAATTAGGTGTGTGTGTCTGTTCTATAATACCTATAACTTATATTGTAATTCAATCGTTAGTACTTAATCAATAAAAATCGATTTCTTATGTCCTAGAGATCTAAATATATTTTATAATGTGATTTTTGTGTACAATGTTCTTTTTATTTGGTTCCTACAAATAAACACTTAAAAATAGTCTTTCATAATATTTAATAAAATAGTTTTCTTTTAGGTAATATCTACAAACATTGATATTTTTTTTCGTACATCCACTTTTTATATCTACCTGTCAAACCTTCGGGACTAGCGGAACCTAGGCCGAGTGGAACCTGGGCCGAGCAGATACCGAGTAGTACCGACCCTATAATTTTTGGTAGGTAGCAATGACAACTCCTTTAGTTTTGTCTACCTACTTATAATATTTCAATATCTAATGTGGAATCGATCAAAAAGGTAGACAGATAATTAGACCAGCACGCGTACCCGGCGTACCTAATATGTATCTATCTACCTACCTACCAGCTTACAGCTACAGATACATACAATACAGCTGCCATGCCCGCATTCTTTCCGGGCGCGTCCCCGTGTTTGACACGTCGTCATGTTCATGTCATGATAGGTACCCACTGACCTACCTACCTACCGTTCCCAGCGCGTATCGCCCGCCCGCCAACATTGGTAGGTACCTAGGTAATCTGTGTGCGACTGACTAGTGACGGCACGTTTGACTTTCATGATGGCTTGACTCCCTGTTAAAAAATACCTAGGTACCTTCCAACCATAGGTATATACTTAACCTATTAAAGTTCATGACGGCAAGATAGGTATTTTTAGGCCTTTCTTTTACATAGATGCACTTGTTTTCCGTGGGAAACACCGACGAACGACGTGAGGAACCCTTTGTCGTGTCGGTCATCGCCGTCGGCCGGTCCTTTACCTACCTACCTACTTACCAGGCGAGTAGCTAATCTATAAGAGATAGGTAAAAAAAATCGTTTATGGCAAAAGTATTTTAGTATAGGCCGGGGCCGCATCTGCTGACATATGATGGATATGGTCTAGAGTACTATATTAGACTAGACCATTAGGAGCTCATCTAAACTATAAGAGATATGGAAAAAAAAAAAAGGCTCCAAAGCAAAAGTTGTTCAAAATGATAGGGCGCTTCTGGTGGCGCATGGAGAATGGGCTCAATAAGCCCACCAGGAGCGCGGCCAAATTGTATGTCATACATACAAACAGCTAGACGAGCCGCTAGTTAGAGTTTATAATCGGATAACTTCTTCTTCTTCTCCTTTGTCGAAGACTCAAATAAATTTCGACCAGAAATTTGCCACGGCTACGGCACTGTCGGTGGCCTCATATAAGTCGGACAAAGTGCAGGTAGTAGGGCACTGACTGCAAGACATTAAGTGGGGCATCGTCTGCAAGGCACCGCAGTCGCAGTTAGGATTAGAGCTATATCCCCACTTGTTTAGGTTAAACCTGCATCGGCCAACTTGTATTCGCAACCGATTCAAAGTAGACCACGGGAGTTTATGACCTTTTGGGAGCTCTTTAGCAGGTTTAATGTAATCAGAGGGAGGAGGATATTTCTCAGACCACAGTTTGCGGCGAGCTTCATCTGGGTTGTCGGCAGCTGGCAGAGTCGACTTCATGACACTGTTCCGACTTTTCAGCCTGGAGTCACACTCGCTGGTGTTGAAAAGTGGGTGCCTCGTGTCAGTTTGCTGTTTCTGCTTTTTAATGCAGCATGCTACCTCTCTACGCTCCTTAGGTGGAGCTATTCCGGACAGGGGGTATAACAGTTTGACTGGTGTCGATTTGAGCCAGCCTGTTATTATCCTACATGTCTCATTCAGGGCAACGTCGACCTGTCTCGCGTGAGCGGATCTGTACCGCACCTGACATGCGAACTCTCTCGCTGAAAAACTAAGTGCGAGGCCTGTCGTGCATAGGACTTGTGGAGAGACGCGCCAGGATGTAGGTAACTAATTTGTAATCAATGATCGATCAAAGGTTAAGAAATGGCCTTCATTTTATGGTTGTACGATAATTGTTCAATCATGAAAACACGGAAGGCTGTAACTAATCAAAACACGGAACTTTACTGTTAGATTCTTCAATGTCACTGAAATAAAACATAAATTAACTGCCTCCATGGTCTAGTGGTCTAAGCCAGGGATGGGGAAATACATTTTGGAAAGGGCCATATCAAAAAATCACAACTTGTAAGCGGGCCAAATAAGTTTATTAATTACTTTAAAAAATGTACTAGAAATTAAGGTTTGTTTTAATATGCTTGGTTGATGAGATAAATGATATTTTGACTGTTCGTCTACAAGCACGTCAAAATTTGGCTTAAAATTACTTGACGTAAGTTTTAAAACACTCGAGGTGTTCATCAGTCAATTTGTTCCTCAGTTTGTTCTTACGTAACTTCATTGTGGAAAACACTTGCTTACAGATATATGAAGATCTAAACATAGAAATGATGGAAAACTTACATTTTGACAATGACTTGTAAAATTCAATTTTTGTTGAATTGTTTATTAATTAAATTTCCAAGTAAATCCGTGAAAAATGCAAAATCTGCTATCCATTTTGGGAATACGGGTGTGAGCGAGAGCGAGAGCGCTGAGCTCGCGAATTTTTTGATCGGGTGATAGGTGATGCACGACACGACGGACGAGGAACGGTACTTAGCTGGTAGGTCGCTTGCGCCAGTAAACACCTAACTACCATAACCAAATAGGTACCTACTTGTTAAAGTGATTAATTTAACTCGAGGGCCAAACTTAATAAAAATCAGTCAGTGACCGCGGGCCAGATGAAATCACTCCGCGGGCCGGATTTGGCCCGCGGGCCGCCATTTCCCCATCCCTGGTCTAAGCATTTGTCTCTGAATCCGGAGGTATCAGGGACCGAAGACTTCTCAATAAAAATCGTTTCAGTTGATTGTCGATTGCATGGCAGTTGTATTCTGCTAATAGTTTTTATTATGGAAAATCACAGTGGCAATGGAATGTCAGTAGAGTGTCGCTGGCATTGCAATGGATAAAAAATAGCAGACTTGGGGCCCTAATTCATTCTCGGGGAGATCGTAAGTACCCGGTACCACCTAGTGCCCAGTATGGTAGGACATTGCAGGCTGAACCATCTGATTTGAATTTCTTGGGGCACGCTAAGCCGTCGGTCACGGTTGCTATAACTCGCGCAGATAAAGAATATTATTGTTGGTGACATCCTGCGCAAATTATGGCATAAATTCGGGGTGCAAATTCTCTTAACTTACCTTAAATCAACGCTGTCACTTTCCGTCAAATAGATTTAGAAAAGCACAGATGATCACTCGAAGGCGCCGGTGAAAACAATGCCCACTTGACTAAAAAACGAAGAACCTATTGTCATATTAATATTAATGACGAATTAACGATACTTACATGACTTTAGGCGCAAACTCCACCAAAGAGACGAAGAGCATAGGACGTAAGAATGACAGTTGACAGACAAGTAATCGTCAAACCAAAGATAGTAGTATAGGGTAGTTAGATGGAGCTTTTTAAAGTTGAACTTTTTAGATATATGAATCCTTTTTACACAGATGTATTACGTCATAAGAAAAAAAGAAGCAGCTATAGCTACTTTGACAGCTTCAAATACTCCAGTGTCGCCACTTTGTCTATATATATGTTACAGGCAAAACCCTTAACCAGTCAATAACGTTATTGACTGGAAAAACCAGTCAATTACGATATTGCCTAAGGGCCTCAGTCAAAACCCTTATTGACTGGTTTTAACTATTAAAAGCAGTCAATAACGATATTGACTGACGTGCCCAGTCAAAACCCTTAATAGGTACTTCTGCCCCGGTAGCAGCAACCTAGACTGGCTGGCTGACTGTCTCGATCGCTGGTTGTTATTCCTGTGGACATGTGGACATGCCCAAGTCGCAGACGGCTCTTCACTATCTAATGCTGACATTAGCGTATACGTGGTTTCACCTCCTAGATGTCATAGACTTCACGACGGTGGTTGTTAGGCTCCCGCCTAGTTCAATCGGCGAGCGAGGCTGTAGGCTTTCTTCTAGCTGCGACCATCTAACGGTCCTGATGGTGATCTCGGACCAGCCAGGCAGTCTGGTTGCTACCACCGGGTCGGACGTACCTATTAAGGGTTTTGAAAACCATTGCGTTGCGGTGAGTTTATGTGCGATGCGGCGGGTAGCACTGCGTTGCGTTGAGTTTGTGTGCAGTGTGGCGGAAATCAGTGCGGTGCGGAGAGTTTCGGTGTGCGATGCGGCGGGTAGCACTGAATTGCGGTGAGTTTATGTGCTTTGCGGCGGAAAGCAGTGCGGTGCGGGAAGTTTTGTTGTGTGTTGCGGCGGGTAGCGCTGAATTGCGATGAGTTTATGTGCTTTGCGGCGGAAAGCAGTGCGGTGCGGGAAGTTTTGTTGTGTGTTGCGGCGGGTAGCGCTGAATTGCGGTGAGTTTATGTGCTTTGCGGCGGAAAGCAGTGCGGTGCGGGAAGTTTTGATGTGTGTTGCGGCGGGTAGCGCTGAATTGCGGTGAGTTTATGTGCTTTGCGGCGGAAAGCAGTGCGGTGCGGGAAGTTTTGATGTGTGTTGCGGCGGGTAGCGCTGAATTGCGGTGAATTTATGTGCTTTGCGGCGGAAAGCAGTGCGGTGCGGAAGTTTTGTTGTGTGATGCGGTGGGTAGCGCTGAATTGCGGTGAGTTTATGTGCTTTGCGGCGGAAAACAGTGCGATGCGAAGAGTTTCGGTGTGCAATGCGGCGAGTAGCACTGATTTGCGGTGAGATTATGAGCGATGCGGTGGGTAGCACGGCGATGCGGTGAGTTTATGTGCTATGCGGCGAAATGCAGTGCGGTGCGTAGAGTTTCGATCTGCGATGCGGTGAGTAGCACTGATTTGCGGTGAGATAATGAGCGATGCGTTGGGTAGCAGTGCAGTGCGGTTAGTTTAGATGCGATGCGGCGGGTAGCAGTACGGTGCGGTGAGCAAATGTGCGATGCGGCGGGTAGGAGTGGTTACTGCATAGTAACCGTCAGGATCGATATATATTTTTTTAAATAAGATAGGCTCGCATTTGTCTGCTATCTCACCAGCTGATAAAAGGAGTAATCCTAGTCAGCGACGCGATCCCCGGAGGTGGAATGGGGATAATCAGGTCGTGGGGCGATTGTGTACGCTCACTGAAATGCATCTTATAGAAGATAGAAGATGGAGGCAGTCAGAGTGAAAGTCTACTGTTTCGCTCGCCGGTGGCACTGAGCCCGAGTCCTCGAGTAACTACCGGGTGGTCTATGACTTTTGGGAGGGGAGGCCACGTATTTGCTGCCGTCAACATAAGTGAAGAGCCGTCTACGACTTGGGCATGTCCTTATGGAATAACAACCGGCGAGCGAGACAGTAGACTTCCACTCTGGCAGCGACCATCTAACGGTCCTGATGGTGATCTAAGACCAACCAGGACATACCTATTAAGGGTTTTGACTAGGCACGTCAGTCAATAACGTTACTGACTGATTTTATTAGACAAAATCAGTCAATAAGGGTTTTGACTGAGTGCCTTAGGCAATAACGTTATTGACTGGTTTTGCCAGTCATTAACGTTATTGACTGGTTAAGGGTTTTGACTGTAACATATACACATTTATTTATGTATATAGCACTAGTGTTGTGCAATGTGCAATATCGATAACTTTTCGCGGGAAATTCAAATAAAAATTATTCTGTACCTAATCAAACTGCCCGAATCAAGCATCTATTGAAGCAGATTGAAACATAGCGCAGACCGGATGCAGCATGCGTGCGTGCGTGCACGCCTGGCACCAGTTGTAATGTATGGAAGTGTATGACACAAATACCAACCAGATGCGTGGCATTTGCGGTTTGGTGCAAGATGCTTGCTGAATGGTGTAGTATGCTTGCGAGATAGTGCGGGATAGTACGGGATAGAATGGGGGCTTGCGGTAAGATGCGGGATGTTTGCAAGACTGTACGGGGTTTTTGCGACATGATAAGGAAAAGTAAAAAAGCTGCAACTACATACTTACAAACAACGAATTATAGATGGTCTAGAAATGTAACTAAGCTTCAAACTTGACCCCACGAAATGGAAGCCAAAATGGGCGGGGAAAAAAATGAGAGCCAATCCGCAGTGTTAGTACCCCCGTGACTGGTCGCCCTGCGCGACGAGTGAAATGTCATTTTGTTGATTCAAAAATCAGAAATTATTTATAATATTTGCGACTTCGTATTATAATTATGTCTAAATGTGTAGTAAAATGCGGTAGAAGCTATGCGAGTTTAAAAAATATTGGTAAAATATTTCACGGGCGAGTAAAACAAATAATTTCATATTTAATGCAGCTGCGCACGACGAAATTTAAATTCGAGGTACATTGATGCTTTTGTTCCTCTTGTGTGGTCAGAACTTCGAATGTAAACTTCAATGTTCAGCAGTGACGTCTGTCGCCGTGCTTTGACATGGTTCTTGAAATTTTGGGACGGTATTTGCAAAAGGTTCATCTCCAAATTAAATGGTTTTTTTTTTATTATGAAAAGACTTACTGTAATTTTATCATGAATTAATAATAATTGCTATCTTAAATGACAAAATATTAATAGGTAGGTACTGAAGAAACGCAGTAGGTGCCAAGGTTTTCAGTAGATGGTTTAAACTAAGACTTTAGAAAACCCTGAAAGACGCGATATTTTAAGCTTCGTGTGCGTGCCTAAATGACATTACGACACCAATAAGAAGTAACAAAACTTTGACATGGACACATTTTCGACCAATCACAGAAATCAGAGGCACACTCGGGAGTGACACCCTTAGGTAGTCGTCCAGTTTCCTATCTTATTACATGTGTGGCGAAGATGTTCCTCTTTGCTTGTTTCTCTTCGGAATATCGAAATAATATCATTTCATATCCATCGCCTGTCACGATCCTCGTTTATCCATAATTCTGGCTCTGACTCTCATTGAGGACACCCCTCGTGTCCCTTGAGCCTTACCAAGTTATCTACGCTTCAAAATATTATATTAGCTTCATTATATTAGCTAGGACCTATGTTTAGGCTAGTTGCAGTTGATATAATAGGTATGTAATTAGGAAATGTGCGTGAATACAACATAAACTACTGAGTCTCTCTTTTACTTCGTCACATTTCCACCAAACATGGCAAAAACAGAATCACTGTTAAGTTGAAACCATCAAAACATTTTTTTGACTGAACATAAAATTTTGTTATAATAATCATCTGACCGTTAAAAAAAATCATATCCGAAGAAAATAAGTTGTAGCGATGTCGTAGTAGTACGACTGCCTGCGGTGTGAAGGTTCCGTGTTCGATTCGCGGTGGGACACTCACTAAATTTATCACTTTGTGAATTTCTTCCCAGTCTGGATAAGACATTACCGGCTAAACGACCTGATTGTCCGAAAAACTTCGAAGGGCACGTTAAGCCATCGTCAATTGAACAACTTTCCTCATGCATATTGCATGGAAAAAAAATTGGACCTCCCATAGTAAATGAAATAGCTGATAGGCAATTTTTAAATCAAATTAAAATTCTTTATTAGGTAAACATAATTGCGAATAAGGAGCTAGCTATTGCTTTGCTTGGAATTGCTATTGGTAATTTTGTGTGGGAGGTTCAATTTTCTTTTTCATATTTCGACGCATGTTCCATGGAGAAAGTTATTCAGTTGTAGGAGTGCCTTGACCTCCTTTGCAAGGTTTGTTTTTACTCCTTATACCCTTTTTGTTACCCCTGATGTAAGCATGGGCGTTCCACAGGGTTTATCGGGCCGTTTGACAACTCAGTTTCCCACACGAAAAGAAAATTAAGGAAAAAAAATACATTTGAATTTTTATAATAATTCCCCAAGAAACTCTTTTTAATTACGGGTGTTGAATTCATGACTACCTTTGGCATAACACCGTCCATATTAGAATAACGCGTGGTCACCTCTTTCGTTCACTCTCGCTGGTTTTCTAATACTTTATTATTCTACCAAGTTTTAGAGTAGGCTTTAGGTAAACATATTAAAATGAGTTGATAAATATTTATTTTTGCAGAATTTTCGTATCGGTGTGTGCATTGCGCTACGTTGTCATTTGCGTTGTTATGTGTGAGTTATGGGTCCATATTTTAGCGGGCTTTGTTAGAGAGTTACTTTTCCTGACCATCTATAATTCGTTGCTTACAAAGTTTAATTACTCACCATTGATTTACAATTGTTCAATTTGTTTGTGTTTTTAAAACAATATTTTATTTACAAAATTGTACAGAATATACCCTATTTACAGCTATACACAAAAGCAGAAATTTTTACAACTTTATGTAACCTACAAAAATGTACAGAATTTACAATTATTTACTACTAGCAGCCCGCCCAGCGGTTTCACCCGCTGCTACTTACCTGTTTTCCCGTAGAAATTGGATCTTTGCCCGTACTAAAAAGTCCATTACTCCGATCCAGCAGAGGTAAGTGTGCCAGCAGAAGCGGCCCGTCATGATGCACAACTTTTTCTATGAAGCCATGGCTGTATCTCTTATAGTTTAGATGGGATGCTGGTGGTCTTCATCAGGTACTCCAGATCCTCGATGACCATGTGCCAGCAGACAACTTTTTCTATGAAGCCATGACCGTATCTTTTATAGTTTAGATGGGATGCTGGTGGTCCTCATCAGGTACTCCAGATCCTCGAGGGCTGACAAAAAGTAAGTCCTTCTTTACTATGCTAGTAATATCAGTGCCAAATTTTGCGAAGATCGGTAAAGCGGTCTGGCTTATTTGGGTAAAATCCGCTGTATTTCCCGCTTTTCCTGCTGCTTACCGTTTTCACGTGGAAATGAGGAATTTTCCCGTGGTAAAAAGTAGCCTATGTTACTCAGGAATGTTGTAGCTTTCTAATGGTGAAAGAATTTTCGAAATCGGTCCAGTAGTTTCGGAGTTTATCGATTACATACATACAAAAAAACAAACAAACAAAAAAACAAACAAAGTTTTCCTCTTTATTATATTAGTGTAGATGTAGACAACTACTATAACAGCCTTTTTCGTTGTTTCGCTTGTTTCGCTCTTCTTATATTATTTATCCACTTCTTTTTAGTTCGGGATCAACTGGGAATCTGGAATGATTATTAATTTTATTAAATTGATATATTATTCAAATTACTATACGAATTTATTCCATTTGGGTCTTATTAATAGCAATACTGCACTTATGCAGTACAAAATGTAAATATTTTATCGATATCGATTGGACGCACTTTTGCAGAATTTATGAGTAGGTAACATGTCAAAAACCGGCGCTGGGAATTAGTAAATAATATTTGTATTAAATAATCTAAATTATTCACCTAATAAGAACCTGCGACGTAAATGTATTGTTTCAATGACTTCAAAGGATGCATTTAAGTAAGGATTAGTTTATTTATCGCGGAGTATTCGGAGTAGAAAACTTACCGGTGAAATGACTTTTTTCCGTTTTCATCATTTGGTTCACTTGCGTGGCTCTTGCAGCCAGGAACCACACACGACATGTTTAAAAACAGTTGCGTCCATTCACTTTAGAAAAAATTCCAAGATTTATAATTATTTTTCACCAGAAAATAGTAAAAATAAAAATCCAATGTTTGTAATCATCTGGTTACACTCAGTTTGACCTTGATCCGGCTGGTGGCGCGCGACGTTTCAAGTCAGTCACTGACGTCATAGTCGTCACTTTTTTTCTCACGAAAAAGGTTCGTAAGGCGTGAAAGAAATAAAGATAGGTTTATGAGTTCAACTTAAAAAGCGTAATCCGTCAAACATTCTTCTTAATTTTTGACGCTAGCTGTCATAGATGCGACGCTTTGGCGATGCTTGTGTGTGCCTTTGTCAATACGTTTTCATACATTTTATATGGAAACAGTTTCAAGCGTCGCCAAAGCGTCGCGATATCAAACGTCAAGCGTCGTAGGGCATGTCCTATGTCCTCTCTGTGGAGCTTGGGGCCCTATCTCCTATTCTTTTCTAAACCTATGTGTGTGTCTGAGTCAGCATAGTCAGTAAATTCGAAAGGTAAGTTCATTATCAACAAAGAAATTCTAGGTAGGTAGCAGAAGGTCGTAGGTATAGGCGACTTGATTCCTTCGATTTGAAAATATTTATAGGTAGGTACCTACCTACGTATAGGTATCTGTTTTACAAAGAAGTTGTTTGTTACACAGACAAGTAACTTCACTCACGGATATGTATGATGTTAGGGACAATCGTAAACAAATAAATAGTCTTAAAATAACAGCGATTGATTAGACAAAAACACGACTATTAACTTCTGAAAAATATGTAAGAAAGAAAATGTCAATACACTGTTTAGGTTGAATTTAATCCAGTTGTTATCTATTATTTATTTTAATTGGTGTTCCTCGTTACGTTAATGTTAACTTATTTTCTTATCTGTTATGGCTTAATGTTACTTGTTATAGTTCTTCCAACAAGTAAATAAATTGTTGGAAAGATTATAGGTAGGTAGGTACTTACCGAAACCTATTTCGTGGCGCACGGTGTCAGGTTTGACGATAACCGAAGTTTCTTCAGGTTTCTTGTCTTCTTTTCCCGCAGGTGCTTCATCTTCTTCTGGGATGGTGGGTATATCTTTGAAATACTCTTCGAAGTTATTTTTGGTAAAGAAATCAAAATCAACAGCAGCCCGCTTCATAGTAGGCGTAGAGCAGGTCAAAGAGGTCACCTCAAATTGCAGCATTTTAGCGGGTGACATTATAGCATCTGCCATAGGGGAAGGCCTAACAAACATGTCGCCATTTTCATTGTTTTTTATACAAGACGGTTGTAGAGATTCGGGTGATTTACGGCTCTCAGAGTCAGACGTGCTCGGATTTTCAAGTGTTGGTGCTGCTGAAATTGGTGAGAAGGGCTCGAAGCTGCTAGGTGTATCTGGTGGCATTGTATTCGGTGTAGGAAGGCTCAGTACAAGTGTAGACGCGTTTGAGTCGACACTCCTAGACTGATCTCTAGCGCAAACAGCGATATAATCCCCAGCAACTGAACTATTGTCTGGTATCATAGTATTCGGTGTAGGAAGGCTTTTAACCGGTGGTGTAGACGCATTCGAGTTAATGCAAACAGACGGGGTTCTTTCACCCACTGTGACATTTTCTCCGACAAAGGAGTAATTGTCCAAACTCATTCTGAAAGTGTCATCGGGTAACTCTGTGTTTGGAATGAATAGTTGATTTGAGCTCGAAGTGGAAGCGCTTCTTTGCGATTCCGGCTCGTTAGACGAACTTTTACTTTCTATTATTGGCGATTCCATGATGGAGAGCACAATGTTCTTAAATTAGCAATTAACTGAGTTGAGTTTCTAGAAATCTCAAAATAAAAATAAAATTATCGACGAAGTTGACTGCCCTTGAAATTATCTTCATTAATCGATAAGCGAAAAATTCACATCACTTCATTTCAGTGTACAAGTGAACCCACACACGCACAGAGCTTTTGCATTTGTGTGCGTGCAAACTGCGTCGACGGCGAGCTGTCAAACTAGTTTCGCGGCAGCGGCATTGTTTTCCTCAATTACCAGAAAAGATTCCAATAAGAATCAAAATTAACATTTTTATAGTAATATCCTAACTGAAACTTATGTCCAACACATTCACATAGTCCTAAAACAAATTACTGTACACACCGCACCACAATACGGGCTAAAAATAGCCTTGATCTACAGTTGCACTGATTTTGCCCGCTCTTTTTAATCGTCCACATTTACCGTAAAACTGTTTGAAATACACCCTTCGAACCTGCTAAAACACTGTTCAGATATCACTGGACACCTCCTGTGTGTGTTTTGTGTCCTAATTCGTTTATTTATCGGTGAAAACTGCAGAAACAGCGGCGTGCGGTGCACAACACAACACAACTATGCAATGTAGTAAATGTCAACAAACATGGATGGACGTTGCCGTGCCGTGCCACAGAATTATACCGTGGATGGCCTAAAATACTTAACGGAACGCTTGAATAATATTTTCAATGTTTAATACGTTTTATCAAGAGATTCGTATTGTTTTCCTACGAATTTGACGTTTCTATTATCATTTGACGTTTAGCATCCATTTCACTTACCTATTCTGTTCTGATACTCGATTTGCCATAGCTTGCTGTTTGTCTTGAGTTACTGAAATAATGCTCATTCAATAACCAGCAATGTATCTCACTCAAGTCGTGTTCTGTCGGCAAGGTAATGAAATGGCCAAGTTGACACGGTGATCCGAGCATGCGCAATGGGAAAGCGGCGCTGTTCCGTCGCGTTTAGGTCGAATTTCAGGTTGGTGTTTGAGACAGAGCCGTACTCATCGACTCATCGCATTGTAGTAAGGACCTTATCGTCTTATCGTAAACTTGTTGACAAAGACTGACGTAGGTACGCCACCCACCACCGCTGCCAGCCGCCGCATATTTTTTTCCTCTGTGCACTGCCCGCGCGGGATTTGCGGGCAAAGTCTGCTTAATGAAAAACATTTCAGTTGTGTGTCGATGGCATGTCAGTTTCGTATTCTCTGTCGTATTCTGCTAACAGTTTTTAGTACACTGACGACCTGATTATCATACTGAACTGAACTGAGGTTTATTAATTCTAGAGGTAACAATAGGTATCTCACAGTCACATCACAGCCACCTACATTACATGCCGCATGCCTGCAGCGTTTGTAGATATTGTCCAACATGAAATTTTTCCCACTGAAAAATGAGTTTTAGCGGGCGAAACCGCTTACGGGCTGCTAGCCTATGTAATTATGTATAGATGTTGCCTTGGATCGTTTCTGAAAATAAGACTGCTCCTACTCCAAATACGGCCCTGTATTGACCCTCAATGTGTGGTGGATATTATCGTAGATATGCACCTATAGGTACACATAAACTGCCTTGAAGGTCAAGCATTTTCAAGATATCCTGGCTCTCCTGATTGGATACTGGATAGTAGGTACCGTCAAGACAATCTTTGCCTGACACACCACACAAAAACACATTTATTTGCCTTGCAAGACACACACACACATATATCAGGCCTATCAAACAAACCATGTATCAAACCACCATATCCTTCGCGGGGTAGACACGAGTGTAAACATCTATAAAAACGGCTGACGGCACGTCTAACAAAAGTTTATGAATTATCACTGGTACCTATAGTGACAGGTTGTTAGAATGTCGCCCTGTCGCCTAAAATTGCAATACACATCAACTCTCAAATCCCTTAAAATTGTTTCTTATGTTACGACACACACCCACGGGAGAGATATGGGGTGATGCTATTCTAAGGCAGCAGCACCACACCGCACTAGCCAAGACGAACTTTATCAAGTCAAACCCAGAAATATTTACAGCAATCGTTTATTTTCTTTCTTTACAAACACAAATAATTTACAATATTATTTGAATTTCCTTTTCTTCCCGCCAGCGATGTCATTACTCGCGCTTTTCCTTTTCCCGCCTTGATAACCGGCCGCCATTTTGTTGAATTTAGTGTTGCCAGGTTTGCTGAACTTTTTCCCGGCTTTTTTACTTTTGTGTCCGTGTATTTTTTTGTTGTATCCTTTGATCCATTTGTCCCTGTTTTCTTCCCAAGCAAGTTGTTTGGTGCTAGCGTTGTCTGTGTTTGAAACAGCTTGGCTTGACCCTTGTTTTTTGTTAGTTGCGGTTTCTTCGAGGAGAGTTGAGAATTCTTCTGCCGATGCGAATAGGGAGCCTAGGTCGTCTCCTCCTGTAAATAAATTGATAGTAAGAATTAGTTTTAGCCAACATTTTCTTGACCTCGACCATAAGAGTCCTAACAGCTGACTGCTGGATATGGGCTTCCCTCTGTCGTAGGATAGAAGTGTTGAAAAAGAATTGTTATTCAGTTATTATAGTTACCTTTCAGGTTTAGTTTAGGTTTCCGTTTCCCGCCTTTTCCGGGAACATCTATCATGTCGTCGTCATCATCTTCACTATCTTGTAGAAGAAGTTCTGGAAAAAAAATACAACATTGTAAAACATATTTTTAACAATCAAGTTAAAAGAAACTGTTCGAGGATAAGCATGATCCCAACATGTATCGTATTCACAAGAAATAATGTGTATTAACATTAAGATTGCTAATCGTATTGAGATTTCAATGCACTCACAGTGCTATATTATTCTCATAAATTAAAATAACACGAAAATTGAAGAATATGTTAGTGTCAGCCGGGACTTGAACACGGGACCGTGGGGTACCGTCCCACTGTTCTGCCAACTGAGCTACCGTCGCTTGGCCGATTCTATCGAATTTATTAACCTTTTGTTGCTCTCTCGTCTCGTCTCGATTGTTAGCGACAGCTAGTAGTAGTTCTTTACTATTTTGCAATTGGACATTTTGCAAACTGGACATTTTGCAAACTGGTCATTATGCAAACTGGACATTATGCAAACTGGACATTTTTTCACCACTGGACATTTTGCACCTAAAGGGTTCTTTATAACCAGGCGCCGGTAGCTCAGTTGGCAGAACAGTGGAGCGGTAACCAACGGTCTCGGGTTCAAGTAAATTTTTTAAAATAGTTTTCTTTTTCTTATGTTTTAATCATCTTACCA
Source organism: Phthorimaea operculella (assembly GCA_024500475.1). Taxonomy (NCBI): domain Eukaryota; kingdom Metazoa; phylum Arthropoda; class Insecta; order Lepidoptera; family Gelechiidae; genus Phthorimaea; species Phthorimaea operculella. The sequence continues at coordinate 480,897 of JANFCV010000187.1, read as the reverse complement.
TCTTCATCCCCTGATAGCTGTGGCTCGTCCTCGTCTCCGGATATGTCCAGTCCACCGTCACTGTCTGAAACCAAACAAAACATAACATTACAAAACTGGCCAAGTGCGAGTCGGAGTGCCGAGTGCGGTGCCGTACCATTTTGTATAAAAATCATAGATTATTCCATCCATAGCAGCAGCGTTTCAAGTGAATTAAATATATTGTACTGCGCTCGCCTATCCTCCTGCCAAGCGTGGTGAGTATGGCAATCTCTTACAGGGGAGGCCCATGTCTAGCAGTGGACTTTTATAGGCAGGTATGGAGGATGTAAAAAAACAATTGCAAATATTTTGAGGGGTGAACCAGCCCATGAAACTGAACAACTTTCCGAGTCAATTATATTGGAGGTCCAAAAAGTTTTTTATTTTTCGACCTATGTTTCTTGGGGAAAGTTAAGTTTCATGGGCTGATTCGCCCCTTAAAATATTTGAAGTTTTCTTTTTTTACACCTTACATAAAAATAATCTTACAATCACCTCCGTCATCTCCGGCGTCATCATCATCATCGTCAAGTTGCTCATCATCCGCGTCGCTCGGGATCTGGTCATCATCAGCCGGCTGCGTGGGCCGCTTCTGTTTGCTGGTCTCCAGCTCTGCTAAGTAGTCAAGGTCGTCGTCTAGCTCCGCTGTGGAAATAAAAGAGGAAATAAAGTTTTAAATTGGATAGGTATAGTCCAGATGGACGGCCGAGTGGTGCCGGCAGAGTAGAATAGCACCACCCCCTCTCTTCCAGTGGGGGTCGTAAGAGGCGACCGAGGGATAAATACGATCCAAACAGCCCGGACCAACCGTAGGGTGGCGGTTAATCCACCACAAAAGCATTCCCAAGGAGGGTTGACGTCTGGTAGGCGGCCGGTCGTAAAATTCTGTCAAATCCTTTTGCAACACGATTTTGTGTTCAGCGAGTGTCTTGCGACAACTCTTGTTAGTTTCGTCTTCTATTATTTAAGCTACTCGTGCACATTACAGTGTAATCCTTATTCACTTAGTTAGCATTTAAACTGAAGCGATGAGTGCCGAGTAATAGGTGTCGCTAGAGCGTCGCTTGGAGACGAGCATCAAGAGATTGAAATTTTGCAAGCACCAATCGGTGCATCTGTCACAGGACCATCGCGAAATCCCTAGGCCCTTCGTGAAGAGCCGGCTAAGTGCGAAATGCGTCGATTTATTCGCACTTGGCCCATAAATGCTAGGTCAACTGCGAATTCGTTAACAGCATGAACATAAATCCAGATCAACTGCGTATAAGGTGACACGCTCGTAGCCGCCTCTGCACCTGCTACGACTTTTCGGTGATTTAAGTCGCCTAAAATTGCAATACACAAAATCTGGTATACCTTACTCACTTTAACTATATATATATATAGGATATGGGTAGATGGTAATCTAAGCCAGCACCACACGGTTCGATATATACACGGTTTGTACACACACTGATATTAAAAATCATCGATATATATTTACCTGCGTCCGTAGCGCCGGTGACTGTGTCGAGATATTTATCGAAGTCTTCGCTGGTGACTGAATCATTGTCACTGTCATCGTCGGAGTCTTTCGTCGAACGACGTTTCTGTAAGAAACTGGAAAAACAAAGATAAGTAGTAAGCAAAAAAATTATAAATGTGAAGGAATGTGAAGTGGCGGCGATCGATCAAACGCAAGAAAGAGATGAAATAATAAATAAATAAATAAAAAGAGTTTTATTCCAGTAAAATTCCCATATTACAGTAAAGAAAGATTTTTAGGTATTCCTATCTCTTGTCGCGCGCTATTGTTCTCTGGCAGGGCGACAATCGGACTTCTTTCTTTAAGGGGGGAGCTCCTATGAAGCGAGCTGAAAACGAGCTACGTTTTCCTATATATTACATAATCTAGGACACGTCATTATCAGAAAAAAATTGAATTTTGTTCTACAAAATATGGGGAAAAGCTTCCTGAAACCCAAAAATCGAAGTTTATCCCAAAATACTAAGAAATAAAAATGTGAAGTTACCTCTATTTTTCACTGTTATCATGACCATGCTACCATATTGTACAAATGTTTTGCGTCAATGGTTATTGAAAATTATTAAACTTTATATGATTATTACTCACTATTCAATGTTGAACTCATCACAGATGCAACTTTTTGATAAACCTACACCATTATCAAGTAATCTTGCGACAAACTTACTGTTTCCGGATTCATTCCAAGGAATCAATGGTTGATAAAAGGTATTTGTTTTGATACGTTTCCCCTGCAGTCAAAACTGACGTGGAATGGGTCATAGATAAACGTTATATGAGGCAGACCCACCAAACTGTTCATTTGTACCCATTTGCACCACATTTTGAGGAAATAATTCTATTATAGCAAGAAATTTGTCGTAACTTATTTTCCAACTTTTATAATGGCATTTTGCCCAATGATATGACAATTATGCCAATGTCAGTACTACTTTGATTCATTGGGGCGCAAGATAAAAACGAGGTAGGTAGTCGTACTAAAAAAAAAAAGTTACAAATCAACCAATAAAACCGAAAGGAGGTCAAGTTACTCATGAAACTGAACAACTTTCCCCAAGAAACGTATGTCGAAAAATGAAAAATCATATTTTAACTCCCATACAAATGCACTAGCCGAGCGATTTAGTTTGTATGGGAAGCCCATTTTTTTATATTTAGTCATATGTTCTTGAGGGAAAGTTGTTCATTTTCATAGACTGGTTCACCCTTTAAAATATTGTTTGTAAAGAAGGCCTTGTATGCCACAAATGGAATGTCAATCATGTTTAAACTTGCATTTATACCGTGATCACACATGCGACTTTTTGTCGCGCGACACACGTATTACTTGTTCCTTTAGTTGCACATGTGTGAAAGGGACTACAAATAAGTCGCCGGCCAAAGTCTCTTTAGTTTAAACGCGCGGTTACTGATAATTTTGGGAAGTTCGAATAGGGTTACGAATTTATTGAGTAGGTAGGTACCTATTTGATGACGTTATGGTAACCCTGAATCCTTGGTATAACCTGATTTATAAAAAGGGGACCCGAAATGGCAACATTATTGTTGACATCTTGCTCAAAAGACATGTAACATGAAAAAGACGCAAACAACAATGTTCCCATTTCGGGTCCCATTCTTCTACGAATCAGGTTGTAATACCGAAATATACCATAAATTGTATAAAGCAATGAATTCCCTTTATAAGGATACCTATTTCAAGACCAAAAATCACAGGACTATCCAAATAAAAATGGATTAAAAACCTTCACAAAAAAACCTTTGACAAAAAAGCAAGCCATAGAAATCCCAAAGATTTAGAAATTTTCTCGGTTAGTTAAAAGTGAACGCCTATCTAGCTGCACAATACTCCGCACGTGCCGCATTAAATTTAATTAAGTTCAAATATTGAAGTGACCCTCTTCTACCTACAAAACTGAACAACTTTTATAAGAAACAAAAATTATACTTTTACAACATTTTTATGTGTTTTTTTCATATTTCGACCTTTGCTGTTCGTTATGCGCACCCTGCATTTTTGCTATCAGTTATGTATGTATTAGTATCTCAACCTATGTTTTATTTGTTTTTTTCAATTGCGAGATCTAGTCGCCGACACTTTGAACCTTTAAGAATAATATAGCGCTTATATGAGGTGAAATTTTACTAGTGACCGATAGCGAAAACTCAGAACCGGCTAGTGATAAGGAACAACTTTCCAAGGAACATAGGTCGAAATACAAAATAATTTTTGGACCTCCCATACAAAATTGCCGATCAGCAGATTTGAGTTACTATGGGAGGTCAAAATATTTTTTCGTTTTTCGACCTATGTTCCTTGAGGAATGTTGTTCCTTATCAAGAGCCGGTCCTGAGATTTCGCTATCGATCACTAGTAAAATTTCACGCTATATAATATAGCGCTGTGAGTGCATTAAAAACTCCAATACATTGAACCTTTCTGTCAGAGTTTTTCAGCAGCAACTAGTAGGCCTCTGACATAGTTTTGTAAAAGGTGCCATTTAAGTAATCAATCATACTTATTCTGACAAAGACTTAAGTGCTTAAAGTGCCTTCAAAAGCACGAAACTATCTTTTTTCCGGATAATCAGGTGGTTTAGGTTGTAACCTAACCAAAGGCTGTTTTTTTACTGGTAAGTTTTAAATAACTGGACGCTGGCAAAAGTGTCTTCATATTATATGAATAAACTGATTGACCATAGTCGTCCATCAATAAAAAAAATATTTTTGTCAAAGTTCGCGCGAAGTGCGTATAATGATAGGTACTGGCCACTTGCACTTTCGGAAAACTTTTTCTTCCAAGAGTTTCTTAGTAAAATGTAAGTATGATCGATCACAATATAAAGGTTTATTTTTGGATGAATTTAAACTTTCTTTTTCTGAATGTGAAGAAATATCAAGCAAACTAACAGTTCAATGTAAGGACGTCATTATTTTACTATGAATATTGTTTGGATCACCATTCAACATGCAACGTTTTCTATACAATAACCTACAAAGAATAATCCGCAAATAGTTTGATATGCTGCTGGCTGATAGTACGTACCTACCTAAATTTTCTAAGATTGTTGGAATGGTGAGTGACACCTCTGTAAAACTACTCATTGACCAGCTCGAACACGACTTCCGAATATTATTTAAATTTCGAACCTTCCGGTAGAGGAGGGGGCGGTAGGAGCCTTAACCGAAAAAAATGAAAGGGATTTCCAACTGACAGGCGACATAAAAGTCACATGTGTGAATGGGCGCTTATGATGGCTAGGTATGCTGCTGAGTGAACCACAAGTACGACCGACGCCGAACGAAGTTGGTAGGCTTATAAAACCAAGCGTCGCGACAACGACGCCGTCAAATTTTGACGGCGTCGTTGTCGCTGCGGTCTTGTAGAAAAATCCGACCGCATCCCATACAAACCCTGAGCTTCTCAGCGCGCTGTCAACGTGACGGCGACGCGGCGGCGTCGTTAACGCTGACGCCTGGTTTTTCTGGTATCCCCATACAAACCAGTTATTTGACAGTGACAACGACGCCGCCGCGACGCCACGACGCTTGGAAAATAAGGGTACCATAAGCGAAGCACTTCACTCGCACCACTACCACTGTTTTTCACTTTACATATCTTCTATCTCTTTCTTCAAGATTCTTCAAGACTTCCGCAGAGTAACACTTGGTACTATCTATCTATCTACTACTTTCTATCTTCGCATAATCCTACCCAAAGGTTGCCTGGAAGAAATTGCTACCCTACCAATAAGGCCGCCTGTGTTGTACTTTGTCTTTTCATTTGTTACATTGTTTTTTTATTTTTTGTTTCTTGTACAGTAAAGCATATTTGTATTGTATTTTACTATGTAGATATTAACAGCCACACCAGTCCATTGCTGTATTAGGGGAGAAATGGGGTGATGCTATTCTATGCCGGCATGTATTGTTGTAATATAAAATGAACTTACTCGTATAGAAATCTTTCGTCCACTGGTATTTTCTTGGCGTCTTCATTCAAATACGACGCTGAATTCACTGGCAAGCTTTTTAGACCTGAAATATTTCATTAGCTATTAGTCATCAGATTTTTACCCGACTGCCTTTAACGAGCATTACTATATAGGTGAAATTTTACTAGTGACCGATAGCAAAAACTCAGAACCGGCTAGTGATAAGGAACAACTTTCCCCAAGGAACATAGGTCGAAATACGAAAAAAATTTTGGACCTCCCATAGTAACTGAAATCAGCTGATCGGCAAGTTTGTATGCGAGGTACAAATATTTTTTTTCGTATTTCGACCTATGTTCCTTGGGGAAAGTTGTTCCTTATCACTAGCCGGTTCTGAGTTTTCGCTATCGGTCACTAGTAAAATTTCACACTATATAATATTTTTACATGTCAATAAGGCGCTTATAGAGCGGTTTTAGAATAATAAAAGTCATGTATATACCTATAGGACCATACACTGTTCCTCAGGAAGAGTTACACAGTTTCATGGAGTACACAGTTTTATTTACGCGGTATCTTTTATCACAAATATTTAAACGAGTAAAAAGGTAATCTAAATAATCTGAAATTAAATTTCGTGTATAGCGATATTCGAGGATGATAAATCGATCTAGCTAGGTTTTAAAATAGCTTAAGTAGAAAAATCATTAGCGTCGGCCGAGACCTGGGGCAGGCGCCGGCAGCTCAGTTGGCAGGGCAGTGGGTCTGTACCCCACGGTCCCGGGTTCAAGTCCCGGTCGACGCTAATGAATTTTTCAACTTTTTTTATCATCACTTATGTATGGTGTAAGCACCGGCTGGCGTACCTTTCGCGGTGTAATTCTTCCTGAGCGCAAATCTCGGATGCGAGCCCTTGACCTTCTTGACCCCGTCCTCCTCGTCCGCGCCTCGCTCGGCACGTTTTTTAGGGTTCTTGAACACGAACCGGTCGAGGAAACGCACGCCGGCGAAATCTTTCAGCGGGTCGCCCGAGTACTGAATTATTTGCCCTGAAAATTACAAAGAATTTTGTAGCCGGCCCAAATATTTGCGAAGACCAAAATGAGCCCTATACCTATCATGCCCTACCATAAAGTAAAAGATACTCATAATTTAAAAGGTTATAATTACTTGTAGTAAATAGATATACGCCAGCTTAGAATGAATCAACCATTTCTTTCCCGTAGGTGTCGTAACGTAATAGCGACAAAGGGTGTGCATCAGAATGGCTGGTTGTTGGTGGCGTTGGTCTGTGAGAGTAGATTCAAAAATTGCTACATAATTGCTTATATTTGCTACATATAATAAATAATTGCTACATAGGATAGATTTTTAGAAATAGAATTTATTTTTTGACCAGCCATCCTGACGTTTGGTTGGCTGGTCTCCTCCTAGTTTATTGTTAATCATGCATAGTTTCCCGAAATGTCTTGCGTCAATAATTGCTACATATTTACTTCATCAATCCTAATTAGTTGAAACTTCAAACATATGTTAAGTAAAGGATGTAGCAATTATTTAAATTATCCCAAGAAAAAGCGCCTGATAAAGTAATAAAGGCAAATAGTTGCAGTGTGTATTTATTCAACAGTAGGCGTTTTAAATTGTTAAATAGCACAATAAAGTAAGCACAATAAAGTAAATAAAAACAAAATCTAGCTCGTTCAGAACTTCGACCAATATATCAGAACGACTAAACCGACACTTACATACATAACTAAGTATTTGCCTTTATTATTTTATCAGGCACTTTTCCTTGGGATAATTTAAATAATTGCTACATCCTTTATTTAACATATATTTGAAATTTCAACTAACTAGGGTAGATGAAGTAAATATGTAGCAATTATTGACGCAAGACATTTCGGGAAACTCTGCATGATTAACAATAAACTAGGAGGAGACCAGCCAACCAAACGTCAGGATGGCTGGTCAAAAAATAAATTCTATTTCTAAAAATCTATCCTATGTAGCAATTATTTATTATATGTAGCAAATATAAGCAATTATGTAGCAATTTTTGAATCAACTCTTATATACCAACGCCACAGACAACCAGCCATTCTGACGCACACGACAAAGGGATTTGAGAGTTGATGTGTATTGCAATTTTAGGCGACTGGTTGACCACCTGTCACTATGGTGATACACAGTCTTCTGAATGACTCTCAAACTTTTGTCAGACGTGGTGTAAATGGCCGTTTTTACGGCCATTCATGCTGTGCCTTCCCCGCAAGGGATATTGGCGTAGCAAAGGCCTCCCTTTTGTCTTTCCACTCCTTTCTGCTCTGAGCGTCTAGGTTCCAACGAATTAAAAAAAATTGGACCTTCCATAGGCCATTACTCGAATTAGCTGATCGGCAATTTTGTACGGGAGTACCAAATTTTTCGACCTATGTTGCTTGTGGAAAGTTGTTCCTTCCATTATATCACTAGCCGGCTCTGAGTTTGCTATCTGTCATTAGTAAAATTTCACTCTATTTGTCCCTGTTGTGGGCCAGATGTTGTATCTGTATACTTACCATTCAATAGTTTCTCAGCGAACAGTTTGACAGTCGGATGGAAGTGGTTGACCAGCAGTGTGAGTTCGAAATACGCAGAATGTTGCGCTCCAGCGAACGAGGGGTTGCGCGCGAGGTGGTTATATTCAGTTATCACCTGTAAGGCAAACGTCAGTTCTGAATAAAGTCCATGCTTATTTTTTTATAAGGCTCCTGTGTGCGTGCGTAGAGGGACTTAAAGCACCGACAAGTTGTAGCAGATGCGTAGCCTTATACGTTATAGACATAAATTTTTGTCTATGAAATTCTTGAATTCGTTATTGACCTAGATTTTTTAGGCTAATAGCGAATGAATCGATGCATATGGCAATTTTCCGGTTTTTTCGCGATGGGCTAGGAAATTCGCTTTCAGCCGGATTTCGCTGTTGTCCTGCGAAATATAAAATTTTTGCTTATTATAGATACATACCCGATCCATGTTAATAGTCTTCTTAAGTTTAATCTTGCTCTCCAATTCTTTATCTTTTTCATCTTTTTCGTCAACTTCCTCATGTTGCTCGCCATTCACCTTAGAAAAAAACAAGCTTCATTATTAAAAACAATAACGCGACAAGTTACTAACTTAGTTACTGACGACTAACTTACTGACTAAGAAACTAATAAAATAAAATTTGGTTTGAAGCAAATATTTTAACTAATAAGCGTCGTTCTTGTATAAACAATTTTAATCAAAAGTATTTCTAAATTATGTTTCATTTATAATACAGGGTGTTAGGGACGGTGTACCGAAAACTTTGCAGGATTGATCAGACCATCAAACTGAACAACTTTTACTATGGAGCCAATGGTGGGAATCGAAAAAAATTTCCGACCTCCCATACAAAATTCATGATCAGCTGTTTGACTTTGTATGGGAGGTCGGATTTTTTTTTTCGTTTGCATAGTTTTCGTTACACCGTCCCTAACACCCCGTATTTTTTAATCACCCTCAAGACCACGCTCAAGACCTACAGAAGTCGTGGTTTAAAGAAAAGTACTACTTTTCCTAACACCCTGTATTAGACATAATAATGACTTTAACGGGTCTTATCGCGATAGTTTTTTAGGTAAATAAGCGATTTACCTGGAAACTCGACGTTTCGACTGGGTTTCACCAGTCGTGGTCGCGAGCAGACTGAAGTAGGCCCTGTAGACCCTGTATTAGTCTCGTTTCGTCTTACTAAGTACTACTTTTCCTAAAACCCTGTATTAGTCTCGTCTCGTCTCTCGTCTCGTGATCGGGCTGGTTTTTTGAACAACCACCCACACACATCCGAGTGAGCGCTCACTCCCCACCAAATAGGTAGGTGAAGCTTTAGAGGTCCCGGGGCCAAAAGCATAGGGAGCATTCATAAAAAGAAAAAAATGTTTGACATACCTTAGCGTGGTACCAGCCTGCCACCGCACGCACGGGCGGGCGTCGCTTAGGCTTGATGTTCCCCTCCTCGTCTATTTTCAAGTCTACGTAGCTCTCTTCCTCGTCATCTGAGAAAAACAACATGAAGTTCAGAAAATACGCCGTCCATTTATCAACATTGAATCGACAAATTATTCGATGAACCCTAGTTTAAAAGTATTTAAAACATCTACTAGGTAACTGAATTTATGTGCCTTAGAAAAATATTTATTACTCAATCAACTATCTTGTGATTACATACATACATCAAGCCTATACTCTTGCGAGGTAGGCAGAGCGTAAACGGCTGTAAAAATCTTTTGTCAGGCTTGATGTAAATGACCGTTACATCGCGTCTGACAAAAATTTGAAAATAATTCAGAAGACTCTCAAAAGATCTATTATTGTTAGCCTATATTATCCCGTTTGTAGAGCGTGCGGAAAGTCATGCCGCTCCCGTATCGGCTTATACAGTCATGAAAAATCTTGCCTCAGACACTGAATAAATCGTCTGTCACAGACGTATGAGGCCAATGATGATATTATCCCACTGTTGGGCAAAGGCCTGCTCATACATCTTCCAATATCGATCCCAACCAACCAACAAAAAATACCCCCGAAAGGGTGAGGTATGTCCAGCAGTGGACTGTTGCGGCTGTAAAAGAAAGGTTTACTGACCCATCAACAAATCCTTCTTGTCGCCGCGTAGCAGATCTATCTTTTTCTGTTCTTCTTTCACCGCTTCAGTTGCATCCACAGTTCCATTGTGCTCTGCTTTCGATTCTGAGTCTTCTCCCTCCGCTGATTCTTCTTTCTTTTCTGATACCTCTGTTTCTTCTTTTACTTCCTGTAACAAAAGAAATATCAGTAATCAGTTTTATTTGCATTCCCACATGGTAACATGAGATCTTAAAATTATTACAGAGTTTAGCATGTGGCACCTTGTAGAAGCACCGCAAAATTATTTTGGTAGCAACAATCTTATGGCTAAACCTTACGCTAGATAAAATAATCTTCTTTCATACATAACACATATTGTTAAAAAACTCTTCCAAGTTATAAAAAGCTTGATCCCTTACGTATTTTTTCAATAGGTTTTGCTGATGGGATGCTTCATAGATGGCGCTATTTCTAATATTTAAACCATTAATTGTAATCGATGTATTTGTCATTGCACCTTATCATTCGAGACCAACTAAATAACACATCTTCGTTATATTTACTAACTGAGTTTCCTTTGCCCTATCTCCGCAAGTCAGCACCTTGAATGTCGACTGGACACCTCTACTGACCTGTTTGACAGGTGTCCACACGATGAGGTTGGCGGGTTGGTTGGCTGCTGGCTTGAGCAGTTGGCTGATGAGGAGCAGAAGGCCGGCTGCTTGCGCTGGCGGGCTGTCCACACACAGCTGGAGCAACCTCTTGTTAAGTACCTAACTTAACAGTAGTCTGTACTGGCAGAGCCATCTATATATCCGTAGTTGTATTACTAGCTTTGTACAGCGCCATCTATGAAACCTGTATTATATTAGCTAATCTAGAGCCTTTCTTAAGAATAGCACTATGCTAGCTAGAGGCTAGATAAAGAACCATTCTTAATAATATCACTATGCGATTGACCACTAAGCATGGATCATTTGTTAACACTGGATTATGTTCATGGGATGTTTGATAGATGGCGCTATTTCTAATTTTAAACCATTAAGTTTAATCGATGTATTTGTCACTGCACTTTATCATTCGAGAGCAACCAAATAACACGTCTTCGTTACACTGAGTGTTACAAAACAAGCAATAAAGCTGAAAGAGGTCAAGGTACTAATGAAACTGAACCACTTTTCCCATGGAACATAAGTAGAAATACGAAAAATAAATTACCTCCCATACAAAATGAACTCAGTTTGTATGGGAGATTTATTGGTTGTTTTGTAACACGTTATATTTACTTACTGAGTTTCCTTTGCCCTATCTCCGCAAGTCCGCACCTTCTATGTCGACTGGACACCTCTACTGACCTGTTTGGCAGGTGTCCACACGATGAGGTTGGCGGGTTGGTTGGCTGCTGGCTTGAGCAGTTGGCTGATGAGGAGCAGAAGGCCGGCTGCTTGCGCTGGCGGGCTGTCCACACACAGCTGGAGCAACCTCTACTGACCTGTTTGACAGGTGTCCACACGATGAGGTTGGCGGGTTGGTTGGCTGCTGGCTTGAGCAGTTGGCTGATGAGGAGCAGAAGGCCGGCTGCTTGCGCTGGCGGGCTGTCCACACACAGCTGGAGCAACCTCTACTGACCTGTTTGACAGGTGTCCACACGATGAGGTTGGCGGGTTGGTTGGCTGCTGGCTTGAGCAGTTGGCTGATGAGGAGCAGAAGGCCGGCTGCTTGCGCTGGCGGGCTGTCCACACACAGCTGCAGCAACCTCTTAAGTACCTAACTTAACAGTAGTCTGCACTGGCAGAGCCATCTATATATCCGTAGTTGTATTACCAGCTTTGTACAGCGCTATCTATGCAATCTGTCTTGTATTAGCTAATCTAGAGGCTAGCTAAAAAACCATTCTTAATAATATCACTATGCGATTCACCACCAAGTATAGATCATTTGTTAACACTGAATTAAGTTCAAAGGATGTTTGATAGATGGCGCTATTTCTAATATCGATATATTTGTCACTGCACTTTATCATTCGAGAGCAACCAAATTAGAACTAAATAACACTTACTGAGTTTCCTTTGCCCTATCTCCGCACCTTCTATGTCGACTGGACACCTCTACTGACCTGTTTGACAGGTGTCCACACGATGAGGTTGGCGGGTTGGTTGGCTGCTGGCTTGAGCAGTTGGCTGATGAGGAGCAGAAGGCCGGCTGCTTGCGCTGGCGGGCTGTCCACACACAGCTGGAGCAACCTCTACTGACCTGTTTGACAGGTGTCCACACGATGAGGTTGGCGGGTTGGTTGGCTGCTGGCTTGAGCAGTTGGCTGATGAGCAGCAGAAGGCCGGCTGCTTGCGCTGGCGGGCTGTCCACACACAGCTGGAGCAAACGTTTGATGAACGCTGCCAGTCGTGCCACGTCCTGAATTATAATACGCAGTCAATACATAGTACAAAATAGGTATCAAAAGATTGAAAATTTGGCAAAGACTGATCGAGGAGACGCCGGCAGCCCGGTAGCAAAGCAGCAGTCAAACTACGGCTGACGATAAAATTTATTCAATTTCCTTTTTTCATTGATGAGAATAATATTGCACTGCAAGTGCATTAAAATCCCAAAATATTTTCTAAAGTGAATAAAAAAATGAAATAAAAAAACAGTAAATTATGATATGTACCTTGTCCTGCTTTAGTGATTTGAAAATGAGCGAAAAAAGGAGAGCACTGTGCGTCGTGTTGAATATTTCCGGGCTGGTTAGTTTGCGGTAAAGGGCCGTGTAGTATCTGGAAAAAATATATACAAGGTGTCCTTCTTTAAGTAGTCCAAAAAATGCTAGATTCTGGACATTCTTAGCTATGACACTGAAATATTGTTTTTTAATATACGGGGTATTAGGGACGGTGTAACGAAAACTTTGCAGGCGTGCTCAGACCTTGCAACTGAACAACTTTTACTATGGAGCCAATGGTGGGAAACGAAAAAAAATTCAGTCTTCCCATACAAAGTCAGTCGGCTGATCGTGAATTTTGTATGGGAGGTCGGAATTTTTTTTCGTTTCCCACAATTGGCTCCATAGTAAAAGTTGTTCAGTTTCATGGTCTGAGCACGCCTGCAAAGTTTTCGTTACACTGTCCCTAACACCCTGTATAATATGAAGAAGTAGTTGGCCCTCCCATACTAATAAAACTGACTTGTAGAGCATTTTGTATGGAGTAACCAATTGTTCTTCGGATAATAAGAAAAAAATGTCACTTGTACTATCCTTTCAGTGAGGGTCACCGAGTCATCCAACGGCCCGATGAACCCTGTTGTCAGAGTCTTGTATTATCTACAGTACAAAAGGTACTCTTGCAAAATAACGGTTTCTAAATGACGTAGGTAGGTACCCTAAAGCCAGGTATTCATTGGGGACAAAATCCCAGAAACTTTGTATCAGATGATATCATGCTTCTTCATTGGGAACTTTTATATTTAATTTATGCAATATTTCGGAACTCTGTCTCAGAAATGTTCTCTACTGAGTACCATGGAAACTGCCAGTGTTAGAGCTGGCAACCTAAGCGGGATCTCATCGCGAAGGGAGTCTCTTTAGATGGGTACACGTTTCGAACGGTAAAGCTGTGTGATGAAAATTTTGGAAATAAAATAAGTTTTACAAGTCGAATAAAAAAAGAACTGCCAGGATTTCGGATGGCCACCCATACAATGTTGTGACCTCCTAAACATGATCTATCATTATAGCATAGTTTCAATCGGTAGACTTATGAGGTAAGACTTTGTCAATGGGAGCTTAGTCTACAATTAATACTTGTATTAACTCACCTATCATTAGTGTGTTTGTTCGCGGAGCAAATCTGGAAGAGCAGCGCCAGCGCGTGAATGGCGGTGTTGAGCGGCGCGAGGTGTACCTGCGGATGCAAAATGTATAAGTACAACTATGAATATCGATATATTGGGTGAAATTTCACTAGTGTCGGATAGCGAAAACTCAGAACCAGCTGGTGATAAGGCACAACTTTCCCCTTTAAAAAATTGTGCATCCCACAAATTCGCTGATCGACAATTTTATATGGGAGGTCCAACTTTAATTTTATTTCAACCTATGTTCTTTGGGGAAAGTTGTTCCTTATAACAAGCTGGTTCTGAGTTTTCGCTACCGGTCACTAGTAAAATTTCAGCCAGTATAAGGCAGTGGCGAAGGGTGACATTTTAAACTACGTAGGTTGGTGTAAAAAAATTACTGAATGAAAGTGGATTGATATTAGAGTATAGATATGTTTTCTGAAAAGAAATCCGATCGGATTCGGCAAGTATGGGCCTTTCGCTGCTGATATAAGATTACATTTAATTAAGTACATAGTCATATTTTGAGGGTGTGTTCTACTCACAAAATTAAACAAAATTTTTTTTAACTAGAAATAATTGAACAGTATATACCAGCTTGTGTATCGCGTCGATGTGCGCGGGGGTGTCGGCGAGGCGATCCTTGTCGGCGAAGGGGAAGGCTCGCTTCACTCCGGTGAGTATGTATCGATATATCGTGTATGTATATTACCAGCTTGTGTATCGCGTCGATGTGCGCGGGGGTGTCGGCGAGGCGATCCTTGTCGGCGAAGGGGAAGGCTCGCTTCACTCCGGTGAGTATGTATCGATATATCGATATATCGTGTATGTATATTACCAGCTTGTGTATCGCGTCGATGTGCGCGGGGGTGTCGGCGAGGCGATCCTTGTCGGCGAAGGGGAAGGCTCGCTTCACTCCGGTGAGTATGTATCGATATATCGTGTATGTATATTACCAGCTTGTGTATGTATCGATATATCGATATATCGTGTATGTATATTGCCAGCTTGTGTATGTATCGATATATCGTGTATGTATATTGCCAGCTTGTGTATGTATCGATATATCGTGTATGTATATTACCAGCTTGTGTATGTATCGATATATCGTGTATGTATATTACCAGCTTGTGTATGTATCGATATATCGTGTATGTATATTACCAGCTTGTGTATGTATCGATATATCGTGTATGTATATTACCAGCTTGTGTATGTATCGATATATCGTGTATGTATATTACCAGCTTGTGTATGTATCGATATATCGTGTATGTATATTACCAGCTTGTGTATGTATCGATATATCGTGTATGTATATTACCAGCTTGTGTATCGCGTCGATGTGCGCGGGGGTGTCGGCGAGGCGATCCTTGTCGGCGAAGGGGAAGGCTCGCTTCACTCCGGTGAGTATGTATCGATATATCGATATATCGTGTATGTATATTACCAGCTTGTGTATCGCGTCGATGTGCGCGGGGGTGTCGGCGAGGCGATCCTTGTCGGCGAAGGGGAAGGCTCGCTTCACTCCGGTGAGTATGTATCGATATATCGATATATCGTGTATGTATATTACCAGCTTGTGTATGTATCGATATATCGTGTATGTATTTACCAGCTTGTGTATCGCGTCGATGTGCGCGGGGGTGTCCGCGAGGCGATCCTTGTCGGCGAAGGGGAAGGCTCGCTTCACGCCCGTGAGTATTGCTGACATCAGCCGAGTGTCTATCGCGCCCTGTGGAATAAGGTATAAAATATTTACAAACAGACAGGGGTGAATAGGCACTACCTAGACAAGCATATTTCAACATCGTCTGCATGCATCATCATGATCTAGACACACGGCAGTGTGTCCGCCAAGTTCGAGCAAAGAACCGACACACCGGCCGTGGGTTATATTACACGAACCATTTCGGGCCAAGTTCGACCCACCTATAACTCAAAATCTATTTTATCTACGCATATGAAATTTCTAGTATCTGTCGAGATCTACTTACTTATCTAAAATACAAAATTTCATTAATGTCCCTATTGTAGGTCTTGAGATATTGACGTCAGAAAATCGCTATTTTTACTATACACTCACTGACTGACTGACTGACTGACTCACTCACTCATCAAAAACCTAGACCACTTCCAATGGTCGTATTGACTTGAAATTTGGCATGGAGGTAGGTCTTTAGGTCAAGGTAAAGGAAAAAATCTGAAAATGGCCAAGTGTAAGTCGGTTTTAAAAATAATGAAGGTGTAAATTCATACCCCTAAGGAACTAAAACAAAAAAAAATCTATATCTTCCAATGGTCGTACCGACCTAAAATTCGTTATGAATGTTTGTAATTTAGTCAAAGTAAAGTAAAAATTGAATATTACCGGCTACGTACATTATACAACGTGTTACAAAACAACCAATAAAGCTGAAAGGGTGTGGAAAGGTCCGTTGCAAAGAGTCAATTAACAAAATATTAGAGCCGTAGTATCGTTTTTGAAAACTACGAAAAAAAAATTTTTTTATTAAATTACACATATTTTTAATCGTGGCATCGCAGCACTAATTTTGACAGCTCAAAGTTCAAATGAAGTTCCCGACGCGGCGAAACGCAGTTCGGTCTACATTGCTGGCTATTACATGAATGTCATCAACACAAGAAACTAAGTCAACCAGCAATGTATGCCGAAGCGGACTTTGTTCGCCAGGTAGTGTAGCACCAGACCTAGACTAGTGATGTGATTATTTTATCGACTGATGAAAATGAAAAATATTCTTTTTTTTGGTTAGTTATGTAACAGGTTGTATACCGCCCTGACTTGGCAAGCTTATCAGTAAATAGAAAACGTGTAAAATAAATCCAAGATATTGAATGGGCAATGCGCTCTAGCGTGTCAGTCGTACAAGACAGCATACATAATGACAAAACAAAAAAGTTTCCTTTGCCACGCAAACGTAGAAAAATTAAATAAAAAAAAACTAGTCCATTTCTTTGTAAAAAGCATAGTCCATATTCAAAAATCTGAAAATTATATAAATGAGACATTTCCTTAACTAACTTAATCATAAGAAAAAAAGAAAATACACCTTACAAAAATAAATGAAATCCCACCCAAAACATAAATGTGAAAGGCTGCCAAGTTCGATAATATTGGAATGCTTCGCCTATAAAAGAAGTGAGATCTAAACAAGTACCAAGTTCCATACACAGACCTCAGTTAATAGTACATTACGTCACAGGCCGAGTATATAGCAATTTCTGGTCGAGTGGCATTGGAAGGCCGAGACGAAGTCGAGGCCTTCTAAAGTAAACGAGACCAGAAATTGTTATTTCGGCCGCGGTTTGTATAGTGCTTTTCTCCAATTTGCAAGGAAACAAATATTTAAATCGTGATAAATTTGTAACTTTTAAAGTTCGCAAAGCGTTGGCGCTGGTTTTGCTTACGTTCCGTTTCATAAAGAATGCGCGGGAAATTCACATTCAGCCTTCAAACTTCAAACAAATTGTGTTCCATAAAACACCTAATCACAAAAGTGTGAAGTTTAAGAACCCTTTTATTACCGGCCTAGGCCGGCAATTTCTATTACAGTCCTCTGCGCCTTGACAACATAAATGAGCCCATTGACGTATTCTTTTTTTAAAGTAATGAAGCTATTTCCGAGCAAATTGGAGAAAAAATAGTTACAGGAATGCACACTTGATTTTCCGCAGTTTGGAAAGAAGATTCTGAATAAATATCATATTAAATACCTAAAATTCTAATACTTACAAAAACGCAAACCTGTTTTTTCAGCAGTTTCCTAATAACATTTTTTTTTCTGTACTTTTTAATGATATAACTTGGCAAGTTTTCACACACTTTGTTATAAACCTACTAAACGCAATGAGTCAAGTATATAATTTTCTATTAAAACTTGCCAAGTTATATCATTACAAAGTACAGAAAAAGAAATGTTATTAGGAAACTGCTGAAAAAACAGGTTTGCGTTTTTGTAAGTATTAGAATTTTAGGTATTTAATATGATATTTATTCAGAATCTTCTTTCCAAACTGCGGAAAATCAAGTGTGCATTCCTGTAACTATTTTTTCTCCAATTTGCTCGGAAATAGCTTCATTACTTTAAAAAAAGAATACGTCAATGGGCTCATTTATGTTGTCAAGGCGCAGAGGACTGTAATAGAAATTGCCGGCCTAGGCCGGTAATAAAAGGGTTCTTAAACTTCACACTTTTGTGATTAGGTGTTTTATGGAACACAATTTGTTTGAAGTTTGAAGGCTGAATGTGAATTTCCCGCGCATTCTTTATGAAACGGAACGTAAGCAAAACCAGCGCCAACGCTTTGCGAACTTTAAAAGTTACAAATTTATCACGATTTAAATATTTGTTTCCTTGCAAATTGGAGAAAAGCACTATACAAACCGCGGCCGAAATAACAATTTCTGGTCTCGTTTACTTTAGAAGGCCTCGACTTCGTCTCGGCCTTCCAATGCCACTCGACCAGAAATTGCTATATACTCGGCCTGTGACGTAATGTACTATTAACTGAGGTCTGTGTATGGAACTTGGTACTTGTTTAGATCTCACTTCTTTTATAGGCGAAGCATTCCAATATTATCGAACTTGGCAGCCTTTCACATTTATGTTTTGGGTGGGATATGTATGATCATGTTTCCTTTTAGGTAGAAAGGTACGAAAAAATCGGTGCGATTTAGTACAATATTCAAAAAGGATTACTCGTTTACACTTTTGGTTTGATTTTAAAAGTTCCTGATTTGCAGTATTTTCAGAAACATTTTTCACTTTACACTGTACTTTTTAAACAGAATGGTAGACACTAACGTGACAGTATGGTAGCGTAGCACCAACTTATGCTTATGATACAAAGCTATTATTATTATTAAACCGTTTATTGTACACACGAAAAACACATAGGACAAATACATAAAGAACAATTTACAACAGGTCTACTTATTTCTAAAAAGAAATCTCTTCCAGTAGACCTAGCTACTGGATGTGTAGAACCTAAAGCTTTTAATTGTATATAAATTTTGCATTTAAAAAATATTTGTGTCTTACGCGGAAATATTAGAAATCAGGGCGTAACGTAAGTGAAATTTTCTTTCGTGTAATGCCTCTTCTAGTGAATAAAACAATAAATGAAAATAACAAACAGAAAATAAAAGCGAATACATTGTATTGTATTGTATTGTATTGTGGGCTCCCTTTTCCGCATTTAGACTCAAAGGTGGTCCTTTATGCGTTGGGTGGGACGGTTGACTATGTTAGCCAACCCAGCTCCTTCCAGAAGCTCAGAAGTCTCCTGGGACGTTCACAGGCTTCTTGAAGCGACCCCGGATTATCGAGGATTTCTGCCCGGTGGATTGCTACTCCCTCGCATGCCAGGATTACGTGAGAGGCCGTTTCTTCCGCGTTCAGACAGCCCCTGCACAATGGGCTGTCTGTTGCGTTGATGGTGAAAAGATGCTTATTTAGTTGGCAGTGCCCTGTGAGCATGCCAACCATTATGCGCAGGTCTGATCGTTGAAGGCTGAGGAGTCTTTTGGTCAGTCGCGGTGATAGTGCAGGGACCGCTTCTTTTGACTGTCTACAGGTGGTGATTGATGCCCAGCGGGCATTGTGTTGGGTCTGGGTTTGATGACGTATCCAGGTTCTTATTTGATTGAAGGGGATGGGTAGGTAAGGTGTAGGACCAGCCACTTCCACCTCCGAACCTCTCCTAGCGAGTTCATCAGCCGCATCGTTGCCCAGAGATCCGCTATGTCCCTTGATCCATTGCAAAGTGACCTTGTTATTCGTGGCTATGGTTTGCAATGCAAGGTGACATTCATAAATTAGGCTGGAAGACATAGTGTTGCTTTCCAAGGCCATGAGTACAGCCATGCTGTCGGAAAGTATTCTTATACCATGGTTTTCCATTTTCCTTTGCATGACTGCGTTGGCAGCTAGGGTGATAGCTACACATTCACATTGGAAAATAGAACTATGTTCCCCTAGCGGTTGTTATAATTTGATGTTGAGATCCAAGGAGAACACCCCAGCACCCGTACCGGTTTTGGTTTTAGAGCCGTCTGTATATATACGGACCTCGTTGACTCCTGATTGGTCTCGCTCGGTCTCAGATAGCCGTATTTGATATAGCTTATCAAAAACTAGTGTTTTAGGGATCCTATCACAGGGCGCCTCAATAAGTGGTACGTTACTCAGCGCTCTGTTCCATATTATGGTATGATTGCCCCTAGGATAGTGCCATAAGCCTGCGTGCTTAAGCCTGACAGCAGCCATACTGGCTTCTTGCTGAATGAAGAGATCCAGTGGCGGCAGGCCAAGCAGAATTTCCAAGGCTTCAGATGGCGTCGTTCGCATGCATCCAGTGACGGCCGAGCACGCCAGACGCTGGAATGACTGCAGTTTTTTATTGGTGGTAATGAGTTCGGTTCTGGGCCACCAAACGACTGCACCATATGTGATTATTGGCCTGATAACAGCTCTGTAAAGCCATTGAGTTATTTTCGGCGTTAGGCCCCAGGTTTTCCCCAGGAGTCTTCTGCACTGCCAAAATGTTATGCTTGCTTTATTAATCTTGTTGTCAAGGTGTTTGTTCCATAACAGCTTACTGTCAATTATAACGCCCAGATATTTGACTTCATTTGTCAGGGACAATTCGGTACCGAACAAGTGCGGTAACCGTAGGCATCCAAGATTTCGTTTGTGGGTGAACATAATAAGTTCCGTTTTAGACGGGTTCACTGATAGTTCGTGCACTGTGCACCATTCTTCGACGATCTTCAATGCTGACCTAGCAAGGTTGCAGAGCGTACTCTCAAACGGACCCGTAATGAGAATAGCCAGATCGTCTGCATAGCCTACCGTAAAGTGATCGTGTTCGTTGAGCCTGCTAATCAGCTCGTCGACTACGACATTCCACAGGAGAGGGGAGAGAACTCCCCCTTGTGGGCAGCCCTTGGCTACGATGCCCCTCGATGTGGTGTTTACGGTAAATTGTATCGCTCTGAATCTTAGCATGTTGTCAATCCACCCGGCTAACGTAGAATCGACCCCATGTCTGGTCAGGGCTAGGCTTATGCTGTTGAAAGATGTTTTATCGAATGCACCTTCTACATCTATAAAGATGCCCAAGGTTGATTGCTTGGATATTAGTCCGTTTTCAATATAAGATACAACGCTGTGTAGGGCGGACTCGGTGGATTTGCCTGGGCTATAGGCATGTTGATTAGCGTTAAGCGGTTTACAAGGCAGCGCAGTAGTTCTAATGTCCCTATCACAGAGCCTTTCTAGAGTTTTCAGTAGGAAGGATGTGAGGCTTATTGGTCTGAAGGACTTCGGCGAATACAATACAGGGTGTTAATTTAAATGCGTGCCATAGCTTCAGGTTAGGTTTAGTATCGATAAAGGATGCCGTAAAAATATTGAAAAAAAAAACTAGTCACAATTTTTTTTACTTGGCTGACATTTGGTTCAAATGGCTATATTTCAGCCGAGATTCGTTCAATCCCAAAGTTCTTTAGACGAAAGTACTTGTATGGACAAAAACAGATTTTTGGCTAAATCCGAAATAATTTTTTTTACTTGGATTTTTTTAAATATTTTTACAGCATCCTTAATCGAGACTTAACCTACCCTGAAGCTATGGCACGCATTTAAATTAATACCCTGTATAATAATTACGCAAATTTCATTATGCAGGACTTTTACTAACCTACTATTTGTATAATAACAATATTAAAAAATCTTCTACCTTTTTGATGGAAGCCTTGAAGAACGAGAAGTATATCCGTATAAGGTTCTCGGCGACCCTGGAGTCGTCTTTGCCGAGAAAGAACTGGTTCAGGAAACAGATGCCGTAGTATTGCGCCCTTGGGGCTATGTTGGTCCTGAAACATAGTTTTTATTAGGCTCTATATTCAATTAGACTTGAGACATGAGACGTATGTAAAAATGTATGAAACAAAAGGGCCAATGCTATAGTCCATTCAAAATCATAGTGTCATGTCCAGTTAAAGCGAGAGGCCAAGTTACGCTGGTCACCAGCTTACGACAGTAACGACCAGCGTAACTTGGCCTCCTGCTGGCTGGTCATTTAATTTCATGACTATGATTTTGAATGGAGTTTACAAATATGGGACGCGCCTCGCATCGATGACGGACGGCTGACGGACGAGCACCTGTCTGACAGAATAGATGTCATCTTACGTCTCACGTCTACATTATGGAGCTTGCGCTTGCGCCTTACGTGATGTCATCACCCTATTTCTACCCGTGGGTGTGGTAAAACGCGACTGCGGACGTCTGAGGGATCGATCTACTGCAATATCTAAAATATCTTGCACTGCGCTCGCCAATCCGCCTGCTAAGCGTGGTGAGTATGGCAATATGTCTGTTGTGGTTGTAGTAGTACATGCCAGCATAAGGTGAACGAACAGGGATCAGATCCGTACGCGCCGCATTGCCTGAATGCTGATGGTGTGATGTGATTGGCTCTGTAGAGAAGAGGCCTGTATCCTGCAGTGGGTAGATGTGGGCTGATGATGATGATGATGATGATGATGGTGTGACCATATTTAGGAGGGCTTTTTGTGTGCCTTCATCATTTCACAAAAAAGAAAAGAAATATTTGCTCTGCAACACATGTTTAAATCGATGAAAGTGCAGTGTTTCGTTTGTATGACGTGACCTTATGTGAAAAACAAATAAAAACTTCATACTAAAATGCTAACAGAGTTTAGGATACTTCTACACTAACCTGAAAAGCATCTTCTCAATTTCAGCCAAGACGACTGACTTCATGTTGGGGTGGTTATACAGCAGCTGGCACAGATGGTAGATCACTTTGGAGGCCACTGAGGTCGACGGGTCACCCAGCTTGTTGATTATACTGGTTAACAACATCTGTGGGAGAAAATACCGTTATATTGGAATTTTAAAGCACTTACAGAGCTATATTATTTTGCGTCCACACTGCCCGAGGCTGCTCCCTACCTCGCCTGGCATACGCTCGTACGCAGGCGAGCAAAGTTCGGCCCAATTTGGACGTCTAAATAAACTAATAGGCAAACGTCTGAGGCGCGTTGATTTTGGCTCGGACGCGCGCGTTCGCCCGAGCATGAGAATGCGTTGGCTCGGGTGAGCCACGTAATTTTTTGGTCGTTTGCCTCGCGAGGCAGCGAGCAGCCTCGCTTGACGTGGACGCGCCTAATAAAATAATAAATTGAGAATAAAAAACAACGGAGGTCAAGATACGCTGGTCGTATTTAGATACCACGCGACCAGTGTAACGTGGTCATGACAGTATTATAGCTGATGGACGTTACCTTCTCCCGCTCCGGGTGGTGCATCAGCAGGTAGGACATGGCGCTGACCGCCTTCTCCCGGTTCGCCTCCACGGAGTCCTGCGCGAATTTGCTCAGTGCTTCGACGTATGCTGAAAATTTATGATTGTGTTTTAGGAGTCTGTGTGGTTCCGGATTAAAAGTAAGGGCTTTATACCTACTTACCACAAAAAAGTTAGACATGTGTTGACCGCATGTTTAAAATAAAAATTCAAACAAAAAAAAACGCTGGACACGCGTTTATCTTTATTGGTGATAAGAAGACCCCATGTGCTTAATTTTTTGTCAGTGTAGCGCATCTTTCCTGTGGGTGTCGTAAGAGGCGACTAAGGGACTCGAGGGTTTCATGTGGAGATCCAAAATATTTTTCATATTTCGAACTATGTTCCTTGGGAAAAGTTGTTCTTTATCACCAGCTTGTTATGTATTTTCTTTATCCGTCGCTAGTAAAATTTCATCCTTATAGAATTGCTTGTTCATATTATTAGATAGGTAGGGACTCACTGCCATAAAGTTCTTTCAATTGATCCTCAAAGTGCCAAAGTTTGAGTATATTCCGTCTTGTTTGCTTGTTACCGGAGGACATATCATCTACATGTCCTAGAGCATGTTGATCGAAAGTGCGCAGTTTTGCGTCCGGTATCAATAGTTCAGATATTAGAAGCTCTGACAGTGCATCTGTAAAAATATAAATTAATTTTATCTGCACTTGTCTTACACTAATGTTAGGATTACGCCGCGTCCTAACTGCGATTACGCTCCGCAGCGAAATCACAGGAGAAAAACGCTTGTGTGAAAGGGCTTTTAGATTTACTTTATCAGCAATAAAGCTTGCAATAAAGGATATTGTATTTACCCGACTGCCTCAGAAGGAGGGTTATGTTTTTCGAGATTATGTATGTATGTGGACAAGAAAATTCTTTTTCATGGGCTACAGCCCAAATGGAAAGTTGAATTTTGACATATGAGGTGTCGTTAGATTTGTCTCAGCAGCGCGAGTGACACTGGCTATACTAAAAATTCATAAATTCAAGATGGCGGATTTTTATCGCAAAATACAACTTTGAAACTAGCGCAGTTGGGTTTTTGTGCTTTAATACATCATTTGTACTGTAGAAGGTGGCTTGCTCAATAAAGGATCCAAATTGGTGGTGGATTGAAACCTACTGCATTTTGTGCAATAACTAAGGACTGCCCCTAAGCTTACCAATAATAATAATTCCATCTTTCTTCTTTGCTGGTTTCACATTGTTGATGAGGTTTCGGAGAGCCGTCAAGTTGTACAGAGGATTGTCCTGCAATTATATAAAAACAACATGTAAAGTATGTAAACAATAGGCTTGATTAAGATGTTTGTTAGGACCATAGGAGTTCATGATAGGATTGAGATACTTTTCTACAGGATGGTGATACCTGCCTTGTATACCTGTAATAAAAACTATTGTACTGGGAAAAGTTATTTAGTAAAATATGTACACCTGCCATTCTAACATTAAAATTTACCTTTTAAATTTACATTACCTTACCTATTCATCCCAATTACTAACCTGTATCAGTATAGTTGCTGCAGCTACTCTGTCTCCTATTGCACCTTTATTTAGAAGTGTTTTTGCCCACTGGTGGTCTGAAGATCCACTACGATTTTGTTCTGAAATAAATAGGAACATGTTACTGTAAACACAGAAACCAACTTTCTTCACCCAAGTGTAAAAACAAGACTAATTTTTTATAAATTCTTCTTGACAAGTGATGCTGGTTTAGGTTAGTGTCATCCCATCTCTGTCATCATATTTTTAAATAATGTTTGTTAGGTATAGCTTAAACTAACCTAGGGTCAGGTTGGGCTATCATAGGATAGGACCACAATGTGCGAGCACCAAGTAAGCAGAGTGTCCGATATCCTCAAAAGGTATAAATAATTAGGAGGTGGTTTCTGCACTTTCCCATGTAAGGTTCTCCTTATTGCACTGCCTATGATTAATTTTAAAAAAAGTCTTCCTTCCTCGGATACCATGAAACAAATATCTTTTAATTTTATCATTTTCTAAACTTTTACCTTCACCTTAACAGCCAGGCTTTCACTGCTGGACATATACATAGGCCTTCCCTTCTCAGTGAATATTGCCATACTTACCTTGCTTAGTAGCAGGCAGATTGGCGAGCACAGTGCAAGATTTTTTATTCTTAAGGAATGCTGCTATCCATTCCCTGGATAATTAGCCTTCACTTGCTTTTTGAACATTATTAAAATAGTTCTCTACATCCCAGCTCACTCGGCGACCCTGTATGCCACTGGATATTAAAGAAAAGAAACCCTTGTTGATGTTTTACCCTTTCCATTCCAGCCATATAATGACAAGGGCACACTTACTTGTTTCATATGCCAATGTGTCCCCATGCAACGCACTGTTCGCTTCTTTCTTCAGCTCCTCAATTTGTTCATGAGTCAAGGTTTTGGTTATGGTAGATGGCTCTTCAGGAATCTACAACACAAACATACGATTTATAGGTTATAGTTTGTGTTCAACATTTGGACAATATTGGTGTAAACTGGTGTCGATGTGCATTGATTCGGTATATTGATATAAAAACGAATGTGTAGAACGCGTTTTACCTGTTCAAACCACTTCTTTCTTTCCCCGTACTCCAATGTTTCAGCAAAATGCTTTGCAATACCATGACCTTTCTTTTGATCTTCATTTTTGTCAATTTTACCATAGTTTGTGTAAGCCTCATCGACGAGTATATTTTCCTCAAATCTCTTGTGCTTCATTGTGCGATTTTAGGCCCGAATTTCGTTATTTTTAATTAATTAAATTTAAGTAAAAACAAGAACAAACACGTGAAACACACGCACTTCGGTCGAAAGTAGACAGATGTCAAAACTTTTGACAGTTCTTCTAGAGCTGCGTCATTGTATTTACTTACCGGTTTTTATAATCGATCGATTTCAATCTTAGTCTGTAAAAATTCTTTTTAGGGCGGGCGCTGCGTGACGCGGGTTTTCCGCGCGGACCATCCGCGTCCGAAGTTCACTTTTCTTCATGCGGTAAAGATGACATTGAACTTCAAACAAATAATCGCATTGCTGGTCCACGCGGAAGGTCCGCGGCACCGTTTCCCCTTTAAAAAAATATATATTTGGCTTCCATCGCCGTCCTCCGTCGGACGATGATTCTGCTAAAGTCACAGGAGAGGGATCAATGCAGCGAGTTTTTTTCGGAGGCCTCGATCCTCTTTGGGTCGCTGCGTCAGCAGAGTTACAATTATCTGGCTTAAAAGTAGGTCGAGCTAGCTACAAACGAGCTATATGCGCATGGGGTGGTGTGATCTGCCCTTTATTGAAAATTAGTAAAAATTTGAAATATGTGCTGGCAATACCAAAAATGGAAGAGTGGCAAAAGGGCTGCCACAATGCGCAACAGACAATGTGCACTAAATAATTCGCGTCAAATATTATGCAGTACTGGAAATCACGTAATCCTGACATGAATTCCCGGACTGAATATTTTGTGACGCCTATTTTTTTCTGCATTTTCTTGAAGCGCTCGGTGAATTGACGTCAAAATTCATGCAGGAAATAAAGGGCGTCATGGAAAATGCAGTAAAAAGTTCATGTTTTAAAGAAACATCATTTCTCGAAGCGCTTCAGAAAAATGCAGCACAAAAAATGCAACCCGCAATTCCGTGTCATGTCATTGAACTTTACTAGAGGTGTTGTAGCAGAGTGCAAACTCTGCATGGACATCCTCCCTAAGCCACCCTCACATCTCCCTTTTTCGAATCATTTTATAACTTAAATTTGGAACACGGCACCGAAACGTCACCGTTCTTGGCTTTTTTGACGCACTCCTCTCTAACTGACGGTGAAGTCAACACCTATCCTTGTTAATTTGTACTCTCGCACATTTTTGCAACTGCATTTAGCCAAGTGAAGTTCCCGAAACAGTTCAAAAAGCTTACTGAATCATTGTCTGAAAGTGAACATTTTGTCTATCTTATATATTTTGTGATACATTAATGGACCCACCCAAGGTAAGCCTCAAATCATTCCCGACAACCATCTGCTCACCTCCATACTCCACAGTGTGTTAATGTTTGTTACGTCTGCAGGGTCCATATCTTTGAATAAAGATCATCCAAGCAATATCTACCATCTATTATTTGTGGCCATCACGGCTATACTGGCGCCAACGCGGTAGAAGCCCCGGTTACTTCAAGACCCACTGCCACCCTGAGATCCTCTACCCAACAAGAACAACTCAAGACAGAAGATACCCACCTCAAGACCACCTCAACATCAAGATATTTTATTTATTTTGTTTCAATTAATTGTGTTACCTTTTTTGTGTTCATCATCATCATCATCAAATTCATACACTACCAAAAAATTCAAAATTATCCTATCTTATTTTCGGACCCATTTGGCAAATAAAAAAGAATCCAAATAATCACATTCATTTATTAGGTAATTTAATAGGCAAAATAGTACAAGTTAGTAAAACTCTGCAGTCCTCCAATTTCAATTCCAATCTTATAATAATAAGCGTCAGCCACCCAGAACCGCGACGTCCAACTCTGTAAATAAATAAATAAATCTGTAAATAAATTCCCATTATCATCATCATCATTAACTACAGTACACCTACAGTACACAAATCAAATCGTTACACCCCATAATACAGACAATAGACACTATCACGGCTACCCATTGGTAGCTAACAATATCTTTCGAGTGTAGGATTTAGACGAAAGTCATCTTTCACTCGGAGATATAATTCACACCAATACCTAGGACAATATCCTAGGAATTGGACATACGAGTAGTTAGCGGGTTCTGCAGGTCTTCGAGACCGACAGCCAGACCCCAACTCCACAACTCAATACATACCCCATCTCATACCCCATCAACTAGCTTATTTTTCAAAATTCTAAAACGGGCATCGGCACCCCTGACCTAATTTCGGCAAAGTAATTCGGCATAAAACTTTCACCCTTTCCCACACCCCAAAAACTAAATTACACATCAAACACTACACACACACTATCCTTGATAAGTCGCAACCCACTCTGTTTTCCTTAGCTGTACAGAGCGACCCTTATTTCATAAAACTGAATGTCCAACAGTGGACAATACGTCCACTAAATAACACGATAAAATTTTAAAAGCTAATACCAATTTCATTTTTGATTACAGTAGGTACCTACTCACTTACCTTTCCGCTGATTTCACTTTACACCACACATAAATAATTAGACTAAATTTAATTCGGAAACTAAATAAACATTCCAAAATAATTAAATAATTTACAAAATAAACAAACTTAGAATAAATTAGATTGACAAGTTTGACACGCTTGACACTGCCCAGAGATACGATCAAACAAACAAGTGTCAAGTCAAACACTCATTGTCATTGCCACTCAGTTGACACCAAGGTTGTCATTTCATTTCTCCCTTATTTTATTTTTTTTGGCATCTGCTAACAGAACTTAGCCAGTGTCAGTAACCAAAGATAGTCATTGGACTTCTTTTAATTTTTGGCTCCGACCAAACGGATTTTGCCAACGTCAAGTATTAGTTAATAACTTCGACTTTTGCCCACGAGCAATTCAGCTAGTGTCAATTTTATTTTAAAATTTACTTCAAAGTTTTTAAATACAAACTTTGTTTCTTTTTCTTCATAATAAAACACTACAATGGAAAACTATAATTACCTAAATAAACCTGAACTCCAATACGAATTAAAAATAAGAAACGTTGAAATCAACCAGAACCAAAC
Organism: Phthorimaea operculella; assembly: GCA_024500475.1. Classification (NCBI taxonomy): domain Eukaryota; kingdom Metazoa; phylum Arthropoda; class Insecta; order Lepidoptera; family Gelechiidae; genus Phthorimaea; species Phthorimaea operculella. Next base: position 451,807 of record JANFCV010000187.1, on the reverse strand, counting down.
TGTAGAAACTCTCCAACAATTATTAGCCCAAGCAATAACTTCCAATCAACCAATCAACCAAACTAGCCCAAACAATCTCGATACCGATATCCGAGATATAACTAAATGCCTTAACCTAATAGAAGCTAGCCTACTAAGTTTTCCTAATAGGAAAAATGAAATACCACCTTACATTACACACACTAAGCTCAGATTCAACCTTATTAACCTTGAATCTGAAGACATTACAAACGAACAACTAACTACTCATAACGACCTATTCAAACGATTAAGAGAGCTAGAAACACAATACAACAACTTGATTAACCCACCTTCCTCCACATACTGCTCGGCACAAACCAGCAGCGTAAATCTTAACCCCGCAAACACCTATTTCGAAACACTTACCGAAAAATTGAACACAATAGCAAACAACAATAACAAATACCAAACAGACCTTAAAAGATTCATCTTTAAGGGTCAAGGCTGCCCACGAGACTTCATAATCCGTGTGGAAGAATACGCCCAAGTTAGAGGACTAACTGAACACATTCTATACAACCACATCTACGACATTCTCTCTGGACCGGCACTAGACTGGTTCAGAACACATAAAGACACACTCACAAACTGGCAAACATTCAAATCAGCAATCATAAACGATTTTGAAATTGGAAATCATGATTATAATCTAAAACAAGCTAATAGAAAATAGAAAACAACACCCTAACGAACGCGTCATAATCTACTTCTCCACTATGGAATCCCTTTTCAACAAACTTCATAATCAATTGTCCGAAAACGAAAAAATAGATATTCTATTACGCAACCTACAACCCCAATATAGTTTGCGAGTAAACCAACCAGACCTTCTTTCCATTTCTACCCTCCTAGAATCATGCAAATTCACTGAAAAGTTACTTCACGTCAACAATCACTCCCAAGATTACTTCAATACTACTCCTTCTCCGTCTAATCCAAATAAAAACACTACCAATCCTAACTATCAACCATATATCCCCTTTCCCTTACGCCATTAATGCCGTAAATACTAATAAACCATCCCCAACCAGCAGCCAATCCCAATTTTCATGCCCCGCTGTAGAAACAATTCGCATACTTTACAGAATTGTACTAACCCCCAGAAAGTCTGCTTTCGTTGTGGCAACAAGGGTTACACAGCCCTCAACTGCCCTAAATGTACTAAAACTCCAAAAAACTAAATAAGGAGGAGCCCGTTCAACATAACAATTCTAAATTTGATAAACAAGATTGGACAAATTGGTTAAACTCACTTTCGATATTTTTCAAGTCTTACCACGTAAACCTTCTCTTATTCGATGATAACGATCACGAGCGACCATTTGTCACAATAAAATTAATAACTTACATCTGAACGGCCTCCTCGACAGCGGCAGTACTATTACAATATTAGGTAAGGATTCTTACAAAATACTACTAAAACAAGGCCTCAAATTAAACAAAACATACGGATAACAGGTACAGTAGCCAATAACCAAAAATAAATTCTATCGGACTAATCACTCTTCCCGTAACCTATAACAATAAATTTTCACTAATATCAGCTCACGTTATACCTGAGGTATCACAAAATTTAATTTTAGGAATCGACTTTTGGAAAGCATTCAACATTGCCCCAAATGTCTTACACAAAATAGCCTCCTTCCAATTTCCTAAAACCACTACCTTCCTAATAAATAAAACCCAAGAATCAAAATTGTCAACTCCTTCAAAACCTTACTGAATCCCAACAAATTACAGCAAACCTAATAATAGAAAAATTCAAAAATATTTCTACGGACACAAAACCACTAGGTAGGACACACCTGGTAGAACACCGCATCGACACTGGTGATCACCCACCAATAAAGCAGCGATGCTATCGTTTATCCCCTGAGAAACAAAAGGCCCTTCACAAGGAAGTTGATGACATGGTACGCCTAGACGTAATTGAACCTTGTGAAAGCCCATGGCTTAACCCAGTATTGATTACCCCTAAGAAGGACAATACCTGGAGATTTTGCGTCGACAGCCGTAAGCTCAACGCAATAACAAAAAGATGCCTACAAACTACCACTCATTTCTGATATCATAGATAACCTACGCGATTCTAAATACCTTTCATCCATAGACATCGCCAAAGCCTTTTGGAAATCCTTTGCGAGTTGAGGATAGACCCAAAACCGCTTTTCACGTACCCGGTCGTGGAATGTATCAATTTAAAGTGATGCCTTTCGGTCTCACCAACGCCCCGCTACCCAACAAAGATTTCTGGATAGCTTACTATCAGATCTCATGTGCGACAACTCAGTATTCTGCTACCTCGACGATATAGTCATAGCCACCTCAACCTTCGAACGTCATGTTGAAATACTCAACAAACTTCTCACTAAACTTACAGATGCCAACATAACCATCAACTTCCCAAAATGCTCATTCTTCCGTAACGAATTAAAGTATCTCGGTTTCATCGTCAACAGTCAAGGTCTCCAAACAGACCCGGACAAAGTCAAAGCTATCCTGGACATACCGGTACCTAAAACAGCAAAGGATGTCAAGAAATTCCTTGGCACCGTAAGCTGGTACAGACGTTTCGTCCCAAACCTAAGCACACTAGCTACACCCTTAAACAAACTAACCTCCACCCACAAAAAAGCACCACCCTTCAAATGGACACCAGAAGCTGAATCAGCTTTCAACTCCATTAAACAAGCCTTAGTTAGCACCCCATCCTCGCCTGCCCTGATTTCACGAAGCCTTTCGCCGTCCATTGCGATGCCTCGTCCTTCGGAATCGGAGCGATGCTCACACAAGAATTTGACGGCATAGAAAAGCCAATTGCTTATATGAGCAAATCGCTCACCCACCCCCAGCGAAATTACTCGATCACAGAACGAGAACTTCTAAGTGTCATAACAGCACTAGAGCACTGGCGCTGCTATCTAGATAATGGCCACAAATTCACCATCTACACCGACCACTCAGCACTACAATGGTTCCTCCGCCTAGACAACCCCACAGGTAGACTGGCACGTTGGTGCATACGCCTATCTATGTTTAATTTCGAAATAAAACATAAAAAAGGCTCCGAAAATCTAGTACCCGACCTGCTTTCACGAAACATCCCCAATGTTAATATTATCAATTCCAGTAGTACCAAGGACGAATGGTACATCTCCATTTTTAATAAATGTAAAAATAATCCCTCATCTACTCCCGACTACACAATTAAAGATAACAAACTTTATAAATACACTAATTCGCTAACCCCATTCAACTCACAATACAGCTGGAAATTGGTCGTCCCCTCAGAACACCGAAACTCCATAATTGCACAAAATCATTGCACACCAACCGCAGCTCATTTCGGTACCTTCAAAACCTACCATCGTATTAAACTAAACTATTTCTGGCCTGGCATGTACAAAGATGTGGCAACATTTATCTCACGCTGCGACACATGTCTCGCATATAAACATCGTAACCAAAATGCTATCGGTCTAATGGGCGAACCTAAACAATGCTCACGACCATTTCAGTGCCTTTCAATCGATTTTATTGGACCACTACCCATATCGCGTAAACTAAACAGATACATACTAGTAATAACCTGCTGCTTTTCTAAATACTGCCTATTATTCCCAATTAAACGCGCAACTTCCTCGGTCATCAAACATGTCCTAGAAGACTTAGTATTCATGAACTACGGTATTCCAGAAACAGTCATTTTAGACAACGGTCCCCAAATGACAAGCTCAGAATTAACGGACATGTTTCACTCATACAAAATACCACACATACACTTTATACCCCTTCATTGCCCTCAGGTAAATACTGTTGAAAGATACAACAGAACCATTATTACGGCAGTGGCATCATTTGTTAATGACGACCACAGAACCTGGGACAAACACCTCCATAAAATACAATTCGCTATCAACTCGTCTGTTAACGAATCAACCAAGTTTACCCCAGCTTTCCTAGTATTCGGTCGCGAACTAGTACCGTGTGGTTCTATCTACTCCCAAAAGGACACCACGGACGACCTCATTTTCGCTCCAAGAGATATATATGCAGAAAATCTCGGCCAGCTTATCCCCATTTTTGATAAAGTACAATCACGACTACACTCCATTCACCAAAACAACGCATCCCACTACAACAAACATCGTCAAAACTTAGAGTTTGAACCTGGCGATATAGTTTGGAAACGCAATTATCCCATAAGCTCTTCCGACAAAAACTTCTCAGCTAAATTAGCACCAAAATACATTAAATGCATCGTATCTCAAAAGATTTCTCCTTTAGTATATAACCTAACCGATATGAACAACAACAACTTAGGACGTTGGCATATCAAAGATCTAAAACCAACCAAAACCGCAAAACAACCTAACTAAACTAAAATTTATTCAACCTATAATTATCCATAATTGGATAAAGCGTACTACACTAGAAAGTAGTCACGCACACATTTTATTTTTTGTAAACCTTTTCACCTCATCACGCTTTTCGGCTTTACCATCAAACATTGACGTATGTCAAAGACAACTTATGATAAATCATTTTATATTTAACTATTTTTCTTCTTCACTTGTTACAATTAATTATCTAATTAAAAAAAATTAGATACACCCTATCGACGAAGATAACGTCGTAATTACCCACTTTTCAATAATAACAATTTCTAATAAATTTATACTTCAATTTTAATTAAACTTGCTGCTAACCAAGTTTATATTAACTTAGCCTACCTTACGATTTCCACAATTTGAACTTAACGTATACGCCAACTATTTCTCGTATACAATTTTTTTTTTCAATTACGATTCTCGTAATTATTTAATATTTTCTCTCAAACTTGTAAATACTACATCACCGTGCGGGTCTAGCGACACGATAAACAAGCCAAAAGCTAAGGATTACAGAGTCGGTTGTGACTTACAAACCGACACCACCCTGGTGGAAACTCTTCGAGAACAATTAATACAAACAAAACTGCTCTCCATTTTGTAAGGGCCTGATTTCGTGTAATAGGAATCAGACACCTTGATCGATGATGAATGCTTGATATGACGTATGATTGACTTAGAATTTCCACCATGTACATACTCACTGTAGATATCACATACACTCAAAATCTTTGATCACTCACGACCCATACTTACATTTAATATTAATTTTTAATTAACTTTAAAACACTTTCAATTAATTTATTTACACTAACATTACACTCACTAATTAACACACAATATTTCGGAACACACACCAAAATTTTACCAGCATCCTATACATATTGAAATACTTCTACATTAAAAAAAAAAAAAAAACAAAACAAAAAAAAAAAAAAAAAAAAATTGATTATAGGACAATCAATTTTTTTTTTAAACAGTTCAAAAAGCTTACTGAATCATTGTCTGAAAGTGAACATTTTGTCTATCTTATATATTTTGTGATACATTAATGGACCCACCCAAGGTAAGCCTCAAATCATTCCCGACAACCATCTGCTCACCTCCATACTCCACAGTGTGTTAATGTTTGTTACGTCTGCAGGGTCCATATCTTTGAATAAAGATCATCCAAGCAATATCTACCATCTATTATTTGTGGCCATCACGGCTATAGTGTACTCAAAAACTCTTAGTGGTCGAGAAATCATAATCGATTATTAGGTCCGTTAGGTATAGCCGAACCAAACCTGGCGCGGAAAGCGCCAGGTTAGGTTAGGTTAGGTTAGAACTTTGACCACAACGCACGAGCCGAGCGAGCGTGCCGCGGCAGCGGCCGGCGATGTGCCAGAAACGACACGCTATCCACGTCATTAATTTAAAATATGATTATCGATTTGTATGATCAACGATGATGGTTCATCTCTAATAAATTTAAAAATAAAACGAATGACAGCTAGCATGAATTCTCGGGTTGCACAATTTCGGATCGCATGAAGATTGCGCAGTAGAAAACATGCAACAAATATTTCATGTCAGCAGTAACTTTTGACAAAGATTCTCGGGCTGCATTCTATTTGTCGCCTATTTTTTCCTGCGTAATAAACGTCGCGTAAACCACATTCACAAACAAAAAGTGCAACACGGGAATTCGCGTTAAAATTTGTGCACCCCGAGCATTCTTGTCAATGTCGTCAATTATTTACTGCACAAAACGTGACGCGTTTTTTTCGTCGCACAATTTTTGTTGCACAAAGAGCGCACCCTGGCAAAACGTCAGATGGAGATGCAGTTTTGTGTTACAAAAATAATTAAATTTCTCGACTTTTTGTGTTATTAATTATGTGAATAATGAGATGAAAGTGTAAATAGTTATTAGATTAGTGTTTTTAGTGATTATGGCGCATAGTGGTGGTGTTTTGAGTTCTGATATATCTCGTCGAAACCCACAAGATGAGTATGAGCTCATTCAAAGGATCGGATCTGGGACCTACGGCGATGTGTATAAGGTATGGAGCCGCTACAGACGTTCATTTCAGTCCCCAATTCACTACACAACTGAAAAACATGGTTCTACTATGATTCATTACCAGTTTTTTTTGCTACGTAACTTTTCTTTCCTCTGTTGTGTGCTCGTAATTCTGTGCGCTCGGTTGTCAATTAAGTGCTTTGGAACGCGGTAATTAAGCGAATAGGCTAATATGTGTTCTCCTCTATGTATAGAAAGGATATTACCCGCGTCATGTAAACCCTAACAAAAGGGTTTTACTTGTGGCCTTGAGATTGACAAAATACTGTTATATTACAACCTGCATACACCCAAAGTCCCGAGAAACGCATTTGGGTCAAATTCGGCTTTGTTCCAGCTGATTAGTTTATGTATGAATAACCAAAACAACAGGCATTACTTGGTTTATCACCTACATAGTGTAATTTGTGCCCTTTATTTCTTTTATTTATCCTATAAAATTACACTTATACCGGTCATATTTTGTAATTTTATAACAAACTATATTTTAGAAGACTAAATACACTGAACTAGGTATGTCAGTAACATATACTACAATTTAATTGGGATACCAGTCGGAAATAATCACAAAAAAGAAACTTAGTCATCTAGCTACCATCGGTTATAGGTGCCTAATTTGTTGGTTTATGATAGGAAAGATAAAGGGAGAATTGCACCTTTTTGTTACAAATGAAACAGAACTATTGAGAACATTCTGCATCACCTCTTGTAAATGTAATTGTAATATTTTGCTCTGCCTTTTGACCTGCTTAGTTAAATGTGGTGAACATTGTAAATAACTTCCCCCTCCCCCACAGGGAAAACCTCCATGAACCAGCAGTGGACTGTTGTGACTGCTGATCATCTGTGTTGCTTTTTGTGTTGGGTGAAATTTTATTAGTGACCGATAGCGAAAACTCAGAACCGGCTGGTGATAAGGAACAACTTTCCCCAAGGAACATAGGTCGAAATACGAAAAAAATTTTTGGACCTCCCATACAAAATTGCCAATCAGCTGATTTGAGTTACTATGGGAGGTCCAAATTTTTTTTTCGTATTTCGACCTATGTTCCTTGGGGAAAGTTGTTCCTTATCACCAGTTCTGATTCTAGTCATCACCCTATATATGTCTCTCATGGAATTAGCTCCTAAATCATGGATTTTGATGCAGTTTATTGTAATAAATAGAGTGATTATAGAGAAAGGTTTATATGTATAACACATGCTGAGAAAATGCCTATTTTCTACAGAAAAATTAATTGCAACGGGTGAAACCGCTAATGGGCCGCTAAACTGGAATATTAACATAGTTGTATTAGGCTATAACAATTCTACATTCTTGAACATTTCATAAAAAATAATCAGTTACTCAGCTGTTAATAGATTAAGAGTCATAAAATTTACTGCATGGAAAGGAATGCAGTTGAATGCACATTACATAGCATAATAACAAGAAAAAAAAAATCTTCTTTTTCTTTTTCTTAGTGTGTTGTGGGAATTAAACTTTATCTGCCAAGTAGGTTGCCACACAACAGCATATTTATTGGCTTGGCTGCCCATAGGTCTTCTAATGTGCAGTTGTAGGTGCATGCAGGCTAATTTAGGTTATGAGACATCCTCTAGTGATAGCACCACACAGACACTGTTCAGAATCACTGATAGAAGGTATTAAGAAAATTAGCTGGTATTCAATGTTTAAGTGCTTGTACTATTAGCTCAGGTTATGCATAGGGGAAGTTAGGGTATCTATCAATAAGCATTGATTTCCCTAAATAAAACTTTTGTAATTTTTTTATAAATCATAGATAACTAGTAGATGCTGCCCATGTTGATCTGGTGACAGGGTTGAAAATTATCTATCTACATATATTTAATTTTCCTTTTCCTTCTTCTCCTGTTCCTTGATAATAATTAGGGCTGGTATTTTAATTATAAATATTAGATTTTGGGTTGGGAAGTAGGTAATTAAATCAATTGCTAAAAAATTTGCAAAATACTCTACTTTCGTCTTTATAGAGTGGTAAATAAGTGCTTTAAAGGGTTTCTAGTTGGAAAATTCTGAACTAAAATTTTTACGATGGAAAATTATTATCGTAGCCTAAAGAATACCACTGCTGGGCAAAAACCTGGCCTCTTTTCTTCCTTGGAATATAAACATTAAAATACCTCACCTCTCTGCGCCTAGAGTAAGCAGAAGCTTATTTATGGGTATCTTGCCTCCCCTAAACAAATTGACTTGTTCAGTAACAAAATTTATATGAGGGGGTTCAATTTCTGCCCTGAACAAAAAGGTATGGTTACACTGGTGACTGTGGCAAAAGCCCATGTCCTGCCAGTGGACTGTGTTTCTGGAGATGATGTTTACTAAGTGTTTTCCTAAGAGCTCTTAGTTTCTTGGTAAATAGGTATATTGAGATCATTAAGTGATTAAATGTTGTGTGACTCATCATCACTCAGCATTTTGATTTATGAGTCGTATTCGCAGCCATTAACCTTAGAAAATACGCGATGAAAACGTTGCGACGAATTCGCTTCGAAACCGCGGCGTGATCGCAACGCATTTGCCGCGCACCCGGTCCGCTGTAAGGCCGCTCCCAAACCGCTAGTATGATAAGGGCCTATCTATAAGTTGACACTTTAAATAGGTAGGCTGATGTACGCTAGTACTATGTTAATAAGATCCCGGTTAGTTTTGGACACACATCTTGAGTTCTCAGATGCCACGGATTTGTATGAAATACTCTACCTTTTTAGCAGATTCACTACGCACGCAAGAGTCTCAAGAGCCTGTAACCAATGTTTTAATCCATTTCGTATGCGGAAGTCTGCTAAGGATCGTCTTTTTGTATCCGTCGATTCATAATATAAAATGATGTTGCTTTTGGCGTCTGTCTGTCTGTCATAGACATCGCTAACTCCTCCTAAACCACACAACTGATTTTGATGTAGTTTTTTTATAATAGAGTGTTTCAAGAGGAAAAATTATAGGTACAAAAAAAAAACAGTTACTCGCGAAACCGATTAGAATCGGTTGCCACCGCTGGGCGGGCTGCTAGTGCTAATGAGGGGCAAGCTCCACAGAGTAGTCGTGAGATGTGAGACATAAGATGGCAGAAACAAGTAATCGTCGGAGACGTGAGGCGTGCGACATCGTTTCCAGTATGAAACAGAAGAAACAAAGCTACACTGCACATGTGAGACGCGCGTCTCATCGATAACGCCTGACAATCGCTTGTTTGACAGGTGTTATGTTGTGTGTCGCGTCGCGCGTCTATTCTGTAGAGCTTGCCCCTATAGCCATTCATTATCTACCTGCCCTTATCCCAATTACTTGGGGTCAGCGCAACACGTTTTGTTGAACACAAAATCGTGTTGCAAAAGGATTTGGCTTCATTTTACGACCGGCCGCCTACCAGACGTCAACCCTTCTTGGGAATGTTTTTGTGGTGGATTAACCGCCACCATACCGTTCGCCCTGGGGCTGTTTGGGTCGGGTTTATCCCTCGGTCGCCTCTTACGACCCCCACGGGAAGAGAGGGGGTGGTGCTATTCTACTCTGCCGGCACCACACGGCCTATTCTACTCTGCCGGCACCACACGGCCTTTTCATACATACATATATCACGCCTATATCCCTTGCGGAGTAGGCGCTCTGCCAGCTGTAAATTTCGGCCATTTACACCACGTCTGACTAAAGTTCGAGAGTCATTTAGAAGACCGTGTATCACTTTAGTTACAGTTTGTCAGCCTGCTCCTGCTCAAATTGCAATATACATCAACTCTCAAATCCCTTAGTCGTTTTTTAGGGTTTCGTAGTCTACTAGAAACCCTTATAGTTTCGTCAAGTCTGTCTGTCTGTCTGTCTGTCTGTCTGTCTGTCTGTCTGTATGCCGCGCCCTCATATCTTCGTCAGCTTTAGAGCTATCAACATGAAATTTGGTGAGAAGATAGATCGTGTTGACCCAAATATAGAAATGTTAAGAAAAAAATATATTAAATGTTTTTTGGACCCCCTCCCATACAAGTGAAAGGGGGGCAATAAATTTTTTATTCTTCTGTAATATTGAGTAGGGTATCGTTAAATAGGTCTTTTAAAACTAAGGTGAGGTTTCTTTGAAACAAAGTCACTAAAATGTTTCTGTCACGAGATATTTGCTCTTAAAAAGGGCGTTTTTGACCCATAATTTGTTCCAGCTGTAACTTCTAAAGTATAAACGCTAAAAATTTGAAATAAATATGGAATATAGCTTACAATCTGAAGTTACAATGAAAACTATATCGGATATTGTACCCTTAAAGGTTTCAGAAAAAAATGAGTTTTTCTATTTGCGGTTGGTCATCATACTGCTGTCAACAAACCAGCAACAAAATTAAGTTTGTAATGCTGAAAAACCTGATATTTAAATGTTGACTACGAAACCCTATTTGTGGGCGTGTCTGACACGCTCTTGGCCGGTTTTTCTACACCCACGGGTAAGGTATTGAGTGATGCTATTCTAAGCCGGCACTACACCGCAACGGCTTTATTTTCATTAATGTATAAGCTTTATCCAGGCCCTGGTTTTCATAAAAACCCACACGGATAGGTCTCAGTGGCGAAGAGTCCATACATGCCGATACCCATCAGCTTCCCTTTCATTAATTTATGATTCCGTACTTTCACATCTCTCTACTTTCATTTAGTGCATTTTTTTGCACCGGCCTGCCTTCGATAAAATGCCACCCTTCGCCACTGCTAGGTCTAGAAACTGAATGCCTAGTTAACTTTGATCGTGTTATAGGTCTAGACGCCGTCTAGCCGGCCTAGGTCGTTACACTTGCGTATTAGAATTTGACCCCTGCGTTTAGATCAAAAGTTCAAACTGGTTAGCTTAGTATTAAACGTACAAGTATTACTTACTCATTAATCTCTTCATAAAGATTTAACAAGATTTTACACGACATACTTTTTAATTATTTGGTGACTTGTTTTATTCGGCGATTACAGCTGCCGAGCAGCCGTTTGTGATCTGCCGTACTCCAGCTGTCGTAATCAGCCGAAACGTAGAGGGCTATATTTCGTTAAAATCTCTATAGTTAGCTTATTATGCGTAGGAGACTAAAGTATAAATAAATCAATAGAATACAGCCAGCAAAGTTCCCTGTGAATATCTACAACACCAATCCCCCTGCACGAATGTGATGGATGTGATTTGAGAAAGAAAGTAGACAGCAGCAACACAGATGATGTACAATTTAGTGTTTTAAACATGTGTCTTACAAAGTAAAACACGACAAGAGTAACAAAAGGCGTGACGTCAGTGAAATCATAATAATAACATTAATAACTCGAAGTAGTATGTCTGCACCGCACATGTTTCGGCTATTTAAATAAAACCACACACGCATACATCACGCCTATAGTATACCATGCGGGGTACGCAGAGCGTAAACGGTTGTAAAAACGACCATTTACACCACGTCTGACAAAAGTTTGAGGCATTCAGAAAACTGTGTATAGCGCGAGGTTGTCAGCTTGTCGTCTGTCTGATATTGCATTACACAGCATCTTTCAAATCCCTTAGTCGCTTCTTACGACACCTGGGGTGCTGCTATTCTAAGCCACATAACCAGTCGGTTATGTGCCTACTAAATATGAGGTAAACAGCAAAAATACCTATCTATGTGCGCCATGTAATTCGACTAACTAATCTTTTAAAACACTTCCCGTGTTTGGTAACAATTTTGGGAAACTTGCAAAATATTTCCACTGCAGGCAGAATTTGGCATTTGTAGGTACATCGACCGATCGTCTATGTCGATGGTTTTTTATGTACATCATTCATACCGATGGGTCCCGAAGCAACCATGTCCTTGAATTTCGCTAACTTAAAAAAGAAAACATTAAAATCAGTCGCGTGGTTTAGGAGGACAGTCCATGACAGAACAGACAGAGAAACGCACAAATCGACAACTATACACGCGAGTGTTTTAGGGAAAATTAAATATAGAATACATACAAAACGTAGTTCCGGTTAGTCGTGACTTATAGAATGAGTGTCAGGCACATCCGGCGGTCGCACCGCCCTTTTAAACTGAGTTTGAAACGACACGGTGACCACTTATTTGTTTACTGGAATGAACTGGGATCTCAGAAATTCAAGGTGTAGGAAGGTAACTAAAGACTGGGTTGCCACGAAAGTCATGCCATTTTGTACTAACCAGTATAATATATGTATACAGAAGTACCTACCAAAATACTAAACTTACGTTCATCAAATAATGTGATGCCTACGACAGTCTAGTTAGATTCAATTGGTTATCTAAAGCTAAAGATAGTTAATCCTAATACCAAAGATAAAAATCATTACTGCTCGCAGGCACTGCAAAAGCAATAAAAAAATGATTATCCATCCGTCGTCGCCGGCGCAGTCACGCGACTTTAATGCAATAATCTTACATGCATATATCACGCCTATATCCCTTGCGGGGTAGGCAGAGCGTAAATGGTGTCTGTAAAAAAAAAACAGGCGTTTACACCACGTCTGACGTAAGATTGAGAGTCATTCAGAAGACTGTGTATCGCTATAGCGTCATGTCAGCCTATCGCCTAACATTGCCATACACACCTCCTCTCAAATCCCTTAGTCGACACAACAGCTACGAGAAAGATACGGGGTGATGCTATTCTAAGCCGGCACCACACAGGAAAGCTAATATGGCAATAAAAAAAGATTATCCGTTTCGTCGCCGGCGCACAGACACGCACGCCACTTTAATGCAATAAAAGACGAAACAAAGCCCAACGAGGGTGAAAAAACTCCACGTCGCACATTTTCATCATTCAATTAGCTATAATGAGTACTCAGATGTGACAAGCGGATGTATTAAAAAACAAAAACCCGACTGCGGTAATTTGAAAGTTGTATTTGCGATAAAAATCCGCCTTAATCAATTTATGAATTTTGAATGTAGCCAATGTCACATGCGCTGCTGAGACGAATCTGGCGACACCTCATATGTCAAGATCTGCCCGTGCCCAGCCGCTTAGGCTACGAATTTCTTATCTACATACATACTCACATATTTACAAACATACATAGATAGATACTCTCGAAAAACATGACCCTCCTCTTGAGGCAGTCAATAAAATAAGAAACAATTGAGTTGTTATAATTATAAAGATGATTTTCATGTGGGTTTGTTGGTTGATATCAACGTATAATATTAAAAAGTCATAAATTCAAGATGGAGGATTTTTATCGCAAAATATAACTTTCAAATTACCGCAGTCAAGTTTTTGTTTTTTAATACATCTGCTTGTTTATAAAATATGCCTGTTTTACGAATTATTAAAAAGTGGTCGATCTCGCGAACTGCGCAGATGTAGATACGCACGGAACCTAATTAGTATGGATGGTCGCGAGCGCAGGTCAGGCACCCCGCCCGGCCCGTTACTCGGAGCTTCACGGCATGCCCCAAATTACTTACGGCACGCGGCGCCGTGTGATGCCGGCAGTAGCATCACCCCAATTACTACAATCTATTTCTATTTCAGCCTATTGCAGTCCACTACTGGACGTAGGCCTCCCCCAGCGAACGCCATAAGGCACGATCTCCGGTTTTTGCCATCCAGTCGCTACCAGCTGCCTTTTTTAAGTCATATCGGTCCATCTGGCCGTTACTATTACTAAATATTACTACATACACACATACAATCACGCCTCTTTCCCGGAACGGTAGGCAGTGGCTACATCCTTCCACTTGCTACGATTCTGACACACCTCTTTCGCTTCCTCTACATTCATCAATCTTTTCATATATGCTCGTCGGTTTATTCTTGAGCTGACCTTTCTTTACGACGTCCCCGATTTGATCGAGGTATGTTCAATTACTAAGGGATAGAATAAGTCCCTTGTGGACACGACCTTCAGCAGTGAAGAAAACGACTCAGAAGAAGAATAAGACCTTTTCCAGGCGCGTATTATATTTATAAACCTTCCTCTTGTATCACTCTATTTATTAAACAACAAGTATAATCATTATATAATTTATGAAAAACAAAATCCGCCTGCGGCAATTTCAAACTAATATTTTGTGTTTTAAATCGCCATTTTCGATTTATGAAATTTTAATATTGCCAGCGTCAGTCGCGTTGCTGAGACGAGTCTAACGACTCTAACGATACCACAGAATACATAACGATACCTCACATGACAAAATCCGCCTAGTCGTTTGGGCCGCAGGCTTTAGCCCGCGAAACAGATTTTTTTTGTACACAATACACATACATACATACTCACATACACACCCACATACATACATACTCTGTTGTGTAGTTTTTACCCACAACGACAATTCGGGTGTGAAGCAATGTTTGTGTGTTTGAGCAAACCAATTTTGCCATTTGTCTCCAAACCACTGGACCTATTATGATGCGGTTTTTAATGATAGGTTTCGATTTTATTGATGTTCAGATCTTATCTGAGGAGTATATAGAAGTTGGAGAGTCATTTAGAAGAAGTGTGCCATAGGAACAGGTTGTCAGTCTTTCGCCTAAATTGCAATACACATTAAATCTCAAATCCCTTAGTCGCTTCATACGACAACCACGGGAAAGATATTCGCTAATGCTATTCTAAGCCGGCACCACACAGCACGCAGAAACTTTAAGTGAGGCTTGATAGAAGAAAATTCCAAAATAACCTCTATTCAAAACTTAGTTTTGATATTATTTCAAAAGTTTTGAAGTACCTAAATAACATTGATGCAAAAATATAGAAAAATATTTTTTGTAGTGGAAATCGTTGATTAAATGTCGCAACATCGTTTTTCTAATTTGTATGTCGAAAAAAACCGTAAAATCTCGCATAAATTTGAGCGAAAAGTGATTGGCTGTTTCTTTCTGGCACAGCGCAGATGAGACCAACTTTTCAAGAGAACGGGCCCTTAATCTTAAATTGTCATCTTTTCAGGCCAAAAGACTCAACGGCAATGGGGAGTTGGCAGCGATCAAGGTGATAAAGCTGGAGCCGGGCGATGATTTCGCCATCATCCAGCAGGAGATCCTGATGATGAAAGACTGCAGGCATCCCAACATTGTGGCTTACTACGGCTCCTATTTGAGACGGGATAAACTATGGATCTCTATGGAATACTGCGGCGGCGGCAGTCTGCAGGTGAGGTCCTAAAACACGGTACCAAAGTTTTATTTTTATGTATATTACCGGCCAAATCAGATTTTCGGATAAACTAATTTTTGCTAGGCCAAAGTAGTTTATAAACTTTTTGGTTACATAGAGATGGGATTTGAATCCCATCATTGGCGTGTTCCACATTCGCATTCCACATGCCTCCAAGATGTGCGGAGCTTTCCTTTACCATCTAGAGCTACGTCACTGTAGCCTTAAACATTTTTGACTATGCCCTCCCATGCCAGACCAGATTATCCTGAAGTGTACTTATTCATTTTAGGCTCAACTAGTTCAGCCTAGGACTAACTAGTTTATCCTATCGGCCTGAGGACAAACTAGTTTAGCCTAGTCTGAATCGGTTTATCCAATCACATGTAGGATAAACTACTTTGGCCTAGGAAAAACAAGTTTGTCTGAAAATCCAGATTGACCGGTAACATGTACAGTACAGGGTTGATATACCATACCATAAAATATGAATTTCTTTTAATAAATGGGTGTCTGAATCACCCCCACGAATGTTGAGTTTTTCAAAGGTTGACTGGAAGAGATCCCTTAGTGGGATAAGTCAGCCTTTGTGTTATATCTTGTTTGTGATTTAATATTTTTATCTGTACTAGTTTTAAAAATGTACATACATGTTGATAACATCATTTATTCCAGGACATCTACCACGTGACCGGACCTCTCACAGAGTTACAGATCGCCTACATGTGCCGGGAAACCCTCATGGGCCTCTCCTACCTTCACAGTATGGGGAAAATGCACAGGTAATTATTAACAAGTGCAATTTTTATTAACATATTTACCTAGGTATTGAATTTTTCTTATTAACTTGGTGTGATAAAAATTCTACACATGGGTGTCGTAAAAATCGACTTAGGAATAATTATCAAGATAACGGGCAGCAGCGTTCTCTGTATACTGCGCTCGCCAATCCGCCTGCCAAGCGTGGTGAGTAAGGCAAAACCCCGCAATACGGGGGAGGCGCATCTCCAGCAGTGGACTCCTGTGGCTGTAAAGGTAAAAGGTGACTTTGTGTAGGTAGTCAGTAATATATTTTATCTCCATATCACGTAACCCTAAGACAGTAGTGTAGCAGAGTGCAAACTCTGCATGGGCATCCTCTCTAAGCCACCCTCACATCTCCCTTTTTCGAATCATTTTATAACTTAAATTTGGAACACGGCACCGAAACGTCACCGTTCTTGGCTTTTTTTGACGCATTCAATTTAGTCTACATATTTAAGTTCATCTGTGATTCAATTTTTGGGATCTAGACAGAAAGGTCCATATTTACTAATTTTCATATAATAGTACACATATTTATAACATTCCTGTTTTATACTTACTGTCGAGTGGTGATTTGTGATAGTTTTGTTTTAAATGTTATAAGTGAATCCACGTACCGTATTGGAACCCGTAAAAGGTAATTTGCTATCAAATATTCACCCATTTATCTTCATACCATCATAACTAGGCACTAACCCATACCTGTATTTTAGGGTTCCTATGCTTCAATAAAAGAGTGAGCTGAAGATAATTTTATTATTTATGGCCATCCCGGCCATAGTAGTCTGCTGGACGTAGGCCTAACCCATGGTACGCCACAAGGCTCGATCTCCAGTTTTCGCCATTCAGTTACTACCAGCCGCTTTTTTCAAGTCATAGGTCCATCTAGTCGGAGTGCGCCCAAAGCTATGCCTGGCCTCTATTTAGATCGATTCTATGGCAGATGTGACCAGCCCACTGCCACTTCAATTTGCCATACTATACCTGTCCCTTTCGGCCGCGTATGTAACTGTATTTTGTAACCGGTTACAAATAAAGATTTTTTCATATTTGCTTGTCATTTCAAATTTCTTGCCTAATCATAATTTTATTTATTCTTTACAGGGACATCAAAGGCGCAAATATTCTGCTAACAGAGTGCGGAGATGTGAAGCTCGCAGATTTCGGTGTATCGGCTCAGATCACAGCCACAATCAACAAGCGGAAGTCTTTCATCGGGACTCCCTATTGGATGGCGCCTGAGGTATGGCATTGTGGTTTGGGGAAACTCACTGACTAGATATACATGCACCGAGCTATCTAGAAGGGGGCACGTAAAGGGGCCGTCCACATACTTAACACTTATCAGCTCGTATAGACGTCTCGTTTGACATTCGTCTACTTAGTGTGGTAAAGCTAGCAGATTTCGGTGTATCAGCTCAGATCATAGCCACAATCAACAAGCGCAAGTCTTTCATCGGGACTCCCTATTGGATGGCACCTGAGGTATGGCATTGTCGTTTGGGGCAACTCACTTACTGAACATATATGCACCGAGTTGTCTAGAAAGGTGCAATGTAAAAGGGCCGTCCGCATACTTTACGCTTTTCAGCTCATATACACGTCTCGTTTGACATTCGTCTATTTAGTGTGGTGGGTTAGCTAAGCATGCGGATTTCGGTGTATCGGCCTAGATCGCAGCCACAATCAACAAGCGCAAGTCCTTCATCGGGACTCCCTATTGGATGGCGCCTGAGGTATGGCATTGTCGTTTGGGGCAACTTCATTGAACCTTCCATACAAAATTGCCGATTCGCTGATTTGAGTTACTATGGGTGGCCCAAATTTTTTTTCCTATTCTATGGGGAAAGTTGTTCAGTTTCATGAGTACCTTGACATCCTTTCGGCTTTATTTGATGTTTTGTAACACGTTAAGCCCAGGACACTTGGCTAGACGAGATGACTCCCGCTGGACAAAAGCGGTGACGGAATGGCGGCCTAGGTTCGTAAATCATTCAGTCGGCAGACTACCTTCCAGATGGTCAAACGACATCGTGGCCGTGGGGGGTCATTACTGGATAAGGGAGGCACGAGACCGTAAAAATTTGCGTGAGAAAGAAGAGGCGCCCAGCAGTGGGCTGTTGTAGGCTGATGATGGTGAACATGTAATATGGTTGACTATTAAATTATTAAATGAACAAGGATAACTGATATTTATTATTCTAACGACTAACCTTGTTAATTTAAGTCGAGGCTTATACAGGGAGTAACAGAAAGGGTATAACAAGCCGAAAGGAGGTCAAGGTACTCATGAAACTGAACAACTTTCCCCATGGAACATGGGTCGAGATATGAAAAAAAATTTGGACCTTCCATACAAAATCGCCGATGAGCTAATTGATTTACTATGGGAGGTCCAAATTTTTTTTTTCGTATTTTGACCAATGTTCCATGGTGAAAGTTGTTCAGTTTCATGAGTACCTTGACCTCCTTTCGGCTTGTTATACCCTTTCCGTTACTCTCGGTAGAGGCACGATAGCGCGGCCCGCCGGGAACTCGAGCGCGAGCGACCTGTCGGACTCCCGATGAAGATGCACGTATTGCATCGAGACGTCGAGACTCTATAAGCCTCGACTTAAATTAACAAGGTTAGTCGTTAGAATAATAAATATGTAATATGGTTATTGCAGGTGGCGGCAGTGGAGCGCAAAGGCGGGTACAATCAGCTGTGCGACATCTGGGCTTGCGGGATCACCGCCATAGAGCTGGCGGAGCTGCAGCCGCCGATGTTCGAGCTGCACCCCATGCGGGTGCTGTTCCTCATGTCCAAGTCAGGTACTGACATGTACACCTCATCTGTTGCCGCTCTTGTCTGACCGCCTGTACGCAGGAGCCTTGGAAAAACAACCTCTGGACAAGATTCGATGACATTTTACCCTATATCGCTCTAGCTTTGAACTTGGTAAATACCAAAGTAAACAAAGCGCAACCCTCTCCATAAAAAAGGTCATATTCTTAAACATATTTCAACCAGCAATTTGTAGCACTATAATTAGCCGACAATGCGGTGTACTAGGCTAATGACGTTTGAGGTACGAGCTTGCCGTCGACTCGATAGAAGAAGAAAGCAGATACTTGCCATACAGACATACACATGTCGCGCTTTGTACTGTAGATTCATGTATTACATTTCACAATAATCCGATAGATTGTTATGTAGCAAGAAACACAGGATGTAAAACAAAATTGAACCTTCTATACAAAATGTTCTGCGGACCGATAAACTGTGTCAATATTATAAACAACCTATTTTGAACTATTTTCCTTGAGGAAAGTTGTTCAGTTTCAGGGGCTAGTTCATCCCTTAAAATATTTGCAGTAATTTGGTTTATGATTTCACGGTGACGTATATTCAAGCGTATATTGTTCGTTGCCTCGATGTCCCATACAACTGTTAAATTACTATGTTCTTGATAAGTTTGTTTTTATTACCCACGACGGAACGGAGACGGTATATGCGTTTGGACTGAGAGAATGTGTGTTTGTATGTGTGTGCAAACCTATGTTACTCTAGGTTTTGATGCGGTTTTCAGCGATGGATTTGGATTTTTTAAGTGTATTTCCTTAGATAAAGTATGGCCAACGAAACGAGATAATTAATGTAAACAACTTTTGTATGACTCGGTGACAGTTATTACAATCTGTCCTTATCTGTCATAACTCATATGGTATAATGTCAGCTGTCTCTTTCAGATTTGTTTACACTTTTTATCTCGTCTGGTTGGCCTTATTTTAGGTATTACGCGAACAACTTACCAATGAATGTTCCCAATTATCTCCAAAATCACTAGTCCGATTATAATGCAGTTTTCTGTAATGTGTATGATTTTGATTGGGCTATGTTCTTAAATAGGTTTTACGCTCTTACTCACCAGGGTGCCCTGCAGGAGACTGTCGTGGGTATTTTCAAAATTTATATTTTGTTTTAAATTATTCATAAGCTTTCGATAGTTTAACTCATGATTCCATATTTCAAGCTTTACAAACCCAAAACATTCATCCTTCATACATTAATTTAATCAAAAATATTTATTTACAAGAAAAAAGTGGAAAGACGAGATACATGCCCACATCCAGGACTGGACGGAGGTGGCTCAGGATAGGGAAAAGTGGAAGAAGGAGAGGGAGGCCTTTGCCCTGCAGTGGGTCATGTCCGGCTCATAATAAATAAAATTTTGTTTTCACTTGTTTTAGGTTTCAAACCGCCGCAGCTGAAGGAGCGCGAACGCTGGTCTGCGCTATTCCACGCATTTCTTAAACTCGCGCTCACCAAGAACCCCAAGAAACGACCCACAGCCGACAAACTATTGCAGGTAAATAAAACATTACAAGTTGATTTGGTAACAAAAATACAGAGAAATGTAGGCTTGGTAACAATTGAATAGGGCAAAATGAGTTGGTAACAATTTCAGCGCCACTAATTATAAGCAGGTCGCTTCATTTCACGCGTTCCTCAAACTCGCGCTCACCAAGAACCCCAAGAAACGACCCACAGCCGACAAACTGTTGCAGGTAAAAAGAAGTTTAGTCAAAAATGAAGAAAAGTTGAAAAATTCATTAGCTTTGGCCGAGACTTGGGATCTTGGGATACCGTCCCACTGCTCTGCCCACAGAGCTAATGGCGCCTGGCTGACCATAACGAATCTATCAACTTCTTGATTGTCGTATGGACACTTCTATACCTGATGATCCGAAATTTTCATTTATGAGAATACTATAGCACTGTGAGTGCATTAAAAATGCCAATTCACTAGTTTGGTCACAACAGGCTAGGACCAAAATTGAAGAATATGCTGTGGTAAAAAGGAACTGAAAGGATAAGGGATTTTTGTGCGCAAAAACAAAGTTACATGTCATAGAAATTATACTACAAAGTTAACCGATTGAAAAACCACATTACAAAAGTAAAAATAAAACGAAACATGTCTACCAGTCGAGTTTTTTCTTACAACTTTGAAAGTGGAATAACTCGGAAACTAGTACAGTCTCTCCCGCTCACTCATGGTAAGGTATCGAATTTTTCAGACTGTAATATTTTACAGCAATTATTGTTATTTTTCTAGATATAGCAACATTTGTTGAATCGTACGACACACTTTTTGTCTGGCTTGTCGCTATTATAAAATCGAAAACTGAAAAACTGCGAGATATACAAAAATTCTCGGAAGATTTGATTATCAGGGGATAATTCTGATATCCCTCGGTATAAGGGAGTTATATTTTGTCCTTTGACGTCACTCCTTGGGCCACCCTGTAAATTCTCTTAGCTATAATGCCTTAAAGTCTAAGGCCTTAACTAATAAATAGTGCATTTTTTCCAGCACGCGTTCTTCCAACAAGACATGAGCAAAAGACTGGCGATAGAACTGCTACAGAAGTATTCGAACCCTCCGACACACTGCAATAACACTGAGCCCGACGAAGAAGGGGTGAGTTTCATCATTCAACTATCCCACAGATGGAGCCACGCGTTATTGGATTCTTGCTATATTTGTCATGAGCAAAGATAGAACTACTTCAGAAGTATTCGAACCCTCCGACACACTGCAATAACACTGAGCCCGACGAAGAAGGGGTGAGTTTCATCATTCAACTGTCCCGGTAAATGGAGCCTTGCATATATCATGCCTATATCCCTTACGGGGTAGGCAGAGCGTGAAAGGCTAAAAAACACGGACATTTACACCACGTCTGACAAAAATTTGAGAGTCATCCAGAAGACTGTGTACCACCATGAATTGGATGCATGCTTAAATTCGCAGGCAACGATTGAGAATACATGCAAAAACATCATACAACAGTTTTATTTTAAGATTAATTATTTTCTTTTTATCTCTAAATAAAATCAGAGAAAAATGATAGAAGAAAAAACTTTAAATGTTTCGAAAACAATAATATTTTTATCATAACTATGTATAGGCTAAAATGTAAAATTTAAAAGAGATAATTGCTAATTATTGCAAAATATTTAGTTAATAGCAAGCAAAATTGCTGAGATAAGCAAAGCGTGACGTCATGGTTCGCGCGCGTTTTCCGTGTGCGTTAGCGCACACTTTTTCTAATAACATCAGAACATGGACGTATAAAATATTTTATACGTCCATGCATCAGAATGATTATTTACTTCCTATAACATGAGAAAAAATATTCATAGACAAGTTTTAATGCTATCTTTTGTCTATCGTAATAAATAATTTATGCATGGACTTTTCAGGTATCAAACGTGCCCGCGCGTATAGCGTCCAAGCACACGGGGCGCGGCCGTCGCGTCATCGCCGACCAATCACAGGGCGCGAACGTCGCGCGACCCAGCCAGCCGGCCAATCACGTGCGGCCTCGCAGCTTGCTGACCGATCTTTCGACGCCCATTGAACAGGGTCAGGCTAATCACGGTAATGTACAATCACACATGTTTTTGCTATTCTTCATACCATAGATACTAGGTGTTATAAAAATAATAATAAAAAACGGGTCGGACTCGCGCACGAAGGGTGCAAAACCATTGTGTACAAAAGCTGCATAAATATCACGTTTGTTGTATGAGAGCCCACTTTTTTGTATTTGTTGTCATAGCGGTAACAGAAATATTGTATCTGTGAATATTTTAACTCTGACAGACGGACAGAAAGTTTCTTTCTTTTTATGTTCCATACAGGGTGTAAAAGACAGCCACCGGATACTGATAGGGTGCATTAATACCATTAAACTGAAAAACATCCCGATTTTAAGAAAATTTTTTGGCCTACCATACAAAATCACGATAAGCTGACTAAATTGACTATGGGTAGGCAATTAAATTTATTTACTTCTGAAATATTTTCCTATGGGAAATTGTTCAGTTTCGTAGTCTGAGTGAACCATATCAGTATTCGGAGAGCTGTCCCTTATACCCTGTAAAACTGATGCCTAACTAACTTACCAATACTTTGTTCAGATGTGCTGGCGGGAGGGGCAAGTGGCGGTGGTGGGGGGTTCCCGCGTCGCGCGGCCGCGTACGACGACTCCCCGGTCATCGACCTCGACGCGGACGATGACCTCAGCGCGCGGTCCATGCCGCACCTCCTCACCAGGTACCTACTTGCAGCATACATCATCATCTTGTGTACGACGACTCCCCGGTCATCGACCTCGACGCGGACGATGACCTCAGCGCGCGGTCCATGCCGCACCTCCTCACCAGGTACCTACCCTTGCAGCATACATCATCATCTTGTGTACGACGACTCCCCGGTCATCGACCTGGACGCGGACGATGACCTCAGCGCGCGGTCCATGCCGCACCTCCTCACCAGGTACCTACCCTTCAGCATACATCATCATCTTGTGTACGACGACTCCCCGGTCATCGACCTCGACGCGGACGATGACCTCAGCGCGCGGTCCATGCCGCACCTCCTCACCAGGTACCTACCCTTATAGTATACATCATCATCTTGTGTACGACGACTTCCCGGTCATCGACCTCGACGCGGACGATGACCTCAGCGCGCGGTCCATGCCGCACCTCCTCACCAGGTACCTACCCTTATAGTATACATCATCATCTTGTGTACGACGACTTCCCGGTCATCGACCTCGACGCGGACGATGACCTCAGCGCGCGGTCCATGCCGCACCTCCTCACCAGGTACTTATCCTTACACCATACATGATAATGATGATCTGTTCGCCTATTTCGACCACGGCGACCACTTCTACTCCTAATCCAGTCAGCGCTGATGCGCTCGCATGTGGCTATTGTAGCCGATTTTGGCAGTAAATTCCCGTGCACAGTGCGGGCACGTGAGTTTGTCATTGATATAATTGTAGTTAATGGCGGCCGGAGTACGGGCCTTCAATTCATCTTAGCGTCAAGGTTTGCCTCTTTACAAGACCGCGCCATTCTAGCCGTTGTGCTGCCAAAACCTCAAATTGAGAGGCCTCGATTTGTATCTTTTCATGTGTCTTTTCGGAATATCTAAAATTGGAGGAATTAAGCAAGTAAGTTATAGAGCTATTTTTTCGTGATTTCATATTCATATACGGGGTGTTAGGGACGGTGTAACGAAAACTTTGCAGGCGTGCTCAGACCATGAAACTGGACAACTTTTACTTTGGAGCCAATGGTGGGAAACGAATAAAATTTTCCGACCTCCCGTACAAAGTCAGTCAGCTGATCGTGAATTTTGTATGGGAGGCCGGAATTTTTTTTTCGTTTCCCACCATTGGCTCCATAGAAAAAGTTGTGCAGTTTGATGGTCTGCTTATGCCTGCAAAGTTTTCGTTACACCGTCCCTAACACCCCGTATAGTTGCCTAGAATCACCAGTATAAATATCACACTATATTATTTGAAATAAACAGCATGATATTTTTTTTGCAGTTTTGAGACTGACAACCAGAGGTGTCACGGGGACACAGTCAAACGGAACAATCGTGAGTATTTCGACTCAATTTCTCATTTTGGAACCATTTGAACGCATTAGGCGCAAGCTCAACAGAGGAGACGTGAGACGTAAAATGGCATCTGTCAAATAAATAATCGTCGGAGACGAGGGAAGTGCGAAATTTCCATATAAAATGTATGAAACAAACAGAAGAGACAAAGCTACACACGTGAGACGCGCATCGCATCGATGACAGCTGGCGATCGCTTGGCTGACAGATGTCATGTTGCGCGTCGCGTCGCGCGGCTATTATATGGAGCTTGTCTCTTACAAACTGACGACGATAAGTGTAATACTTATTATCATAAGCTATGTCAATTTCATATCTTGTGCAGCCCAAGTGCAGCCATCAGAAACAAAAATGAACTACCTACATTGAAAAATCTAATACTTATTTGTTTTATTTTTTCAGCATGATAAAATCAAATACTTATTTAAATTTCTTTTCAGCATGATAATTTTTAGTATTTTTTCACAGTGTACCACAGACAGGGCAGCGAAGACTGGTCAGTGGCCTCGCTGATGAGTTGTCCCAAACACAACCCCATCACTTCTGAACTTAGCGCCGACACGATACCTTCCAGCGAAAAGTAAGTGAAGTCCAAATGTTATGCAGTCTTTGATCTATCTTTTTTTTATTGTTGTGTATTTTTATTTATGTAATTATTTTTTCTGTATCCCATTTCTGAATATTCGATTGACAAATAGGACTACCTGATTCATAGCAGAAGGGGACCCGAAATGGCAACATTATTGTTGACATATTGCTCAAATGTAATATGAAAAAGACGCAAACGTAATGTTGCGATTTCAGGTCCCTTTCTTCTATGAATCAGGTAATTCCTATAAAGTCATATTTAATGTTATGACTAGCGCCATCCAAATCACGAGAAACAGTCCTGGCTAGAATAATAAAAAAAAAATAACCATTAAACAGCGTGATTTTCGAGTGTTGCCATTTTAGACTTACAAAATTCTACCATACTCAGAAATGGGATTAATTTATGTATTTTATGTTAAAATTATAATTATTTTATAGCAAGTGGTGTCGGATGCTCACTGGTGATGATATAATGCGAATGAGTCTGAGGTATTATTCGATTTTTTTCGCAAAATTCCAAATTTGTTTTTTTTTTTGTTTAATGATTTCGGGTGCTGCAGATTTTTATTTCTGTTTGTTCTAACACTTGTTTTATCGTGGTTTTAAGTAACGAAAAAGTTGTATTTTTCTCACAAGTGACTTAAACACACGGTGGTTATTTTTTTATAGTGTGTATGGCATCGCAAACGGTGTATTGAATGTTTTCTGAAAGCACTGTGACCTAGATTTAGTTTTCACATTAAAATACTACAAGATATAAAAATATATATTTTTATTACTATTCTGTGTAATACTTATTTGCATGGGTCTGTGCCGATCTTTGTAAATGTGTTTGGCTTTAATGTCGCATTACGAATATATCAACTTATTGAAAAAAAGGTAAGGTAAATACATACGTTTTAAAGTAATGAGAGTGGTGTGTTTGAATTGGTTATAAAACTGTGTGTTAATAAAAAGTCAAACTTGCAATAGTTAGTGGTGTGTTTGGATTTTGAATTGGCAATAAAATTGCGCTTCCAATACTAGCCAATCCTTATTTGGTGACTAAATAAGCGACTCTGATTTTTTTGATTAAGCTATGTATATTGATCAATATTTATTATGCAGTTACAGTTAAATCTGGCGCAGCTGGTAGGATTTAACCCAAAAATTTAATAGTTGTCTCGTCTTTTATTTTCTTTACTGTATCTCAACTGTCAGAGGAAAATATTTAAAAGCGTAAAAACTGAACTAAGCTACATTAAAAACAAGAATAAATTCTGTAAAGAATGAATGAAATCGCTGGTATGTATTTAGTTTACCAAACCTAACCTAGTAGGTGCCAGCCATGCCAAGCTTGATTCTTATCAAAAAACATTTCTTGATTCGGCGAAGGCAGATTTGCTTATCGTCGCCAGTACTGGTAGCAAAGATTGGAGATTCAAATGCAACCCATGAGCAGGTTAAAAGATCCCAATTTTCCCAAGTTAGCCCAGCAGTGGGCATCATTGTCCATGAGCACATGTATGAATGGTGTATTCTTGTTTTAGGAGTCTCTTGCAATACATAGACGAAGAGCTCATGCTCAGGTAATCAAGGGAACATATAGCCATTGCCTGTATACATATAGCTGCATGTATACGTTTATTTGTGTAGTGGTGGCCGTTTATTTGTGGTTGAGTATTTTGAAGACAAAAATGTGAACAATATTTCGTATTCGTATATTATATTTTATTTGTATGGGCTATTATCGTATTTTGAATTAATCTAAACAACAATGAATTTCAAAACATAAGGCTAGAGATTTGTTCACAATTTTGTATATCAATTTATGTATATCTTTTAATTGTGCCTACGTATTTACAAATACAGGGTGTAAGGGACAGCTCTCTGAATACTGATATTGAAGGTCAATTTTTGTTTACATCTCCTTAAATATTTTATTATGGGAAGCTGTTCAGTTGGTCTAGATGCACCCTATCAGAGAGATGTCCCTTATTCTGGCTGACAATTCACGAAGGTTACGTTTTTAGTGTATTTGTCCATAAAAGTGTACAGCATTTATTAACCTCCCGTTATAAATTAATATGTTACTATTACGGATAGTTTTTGATATTGCAAAATGTTAAACGACTTAGCACTGCTTGGAGTAATATTGATAACAAAAGTAGTTAGATACATTGTTCATAACTAAACGACACACATTGACGCAAAAAAATGACAATGCGAACTACCAGTTCCGCAAATGGCATGTAACTTTATTATTTCTAGCTTAGATATTAATTATGGACGTTGTTATTGTAATTGAACAAGAATTGGTAGTTTTCATCGAAGCGTCTGATTCAGCAGTTTTTAGTGAAGTAACCATCCAAAGATTCGGAAGAATTCAATAGTAAATTATTGATTGGTAATGGATTTTTAGTTACCGTATTATTTTTTTGTTTAGCCAATAATTAATTGATTAGGTACTTAGATGTTGGTTAGTCAATAAAACTAGAAAAATTTAGAGTACTTTTTCCAGTAGAGTGACCGTTTGTAATTATAAAGTTACTCCTAGCAGTCTAAATTACATAAAAGAAAGCTTCCAGGGTTTATCGCTTCGAAATATAGCATAAGTACCAATTTATTTTCAAATTTTGGTTTTATTTGCAGTGTTATTCTAGCATGTAGCATGTATTTATGGCAGCGAAAAGGCTTTGTAGTAAGCTATATTTTATGCCTTAGTGATTTAGCGTAAAAACCTTTACATTTTGAATAGTGGTAATAATTTTAAGTTGAAATAATCCGCATATTTTTTACCAATCTTTTGAAATACCTACTCACATTATTTTTATTGATTTGGAAATTCTGTGTTCATCAGCACCACTTGTTATTAAAGAAATTAACACAAGATTTAAAAAAATGCTTGTTTTATACTACTAAAAACAACCCCTAAAAATCCATTTTTGTGTCTAATCGCACACAAAAACCAGCTTAATATTAATCGCACTGCATACCAAGCAATAGCAGCTTTACTAACTACCAAAAGTTCTACCAAAATGGTAACTTTTTTATTTTCCAACAGGGCAACACTACCGTTAACGGCGGAAACGGCTAATATGCAGTCTGGCAGCACTGCCCTACACGATCAGCACCTGTCGCAATGTATTCAGCTGAAACAAAACTTTTTGAACAATTCTACCACAAACATCTACCAAAATCTCGCTTCGAACTACCAAAGTCCGATGAGCGCGTCTCGTGTTTCAATTGACGATCCGTTGTGTCGAAAAATAGACGATATAATGTTTGTCGACCAACACGACAGCGACGTGGTCGTACAAACTCCGCGAAACGCCAACTGCGAGTGCGGCTTGTGTCCCAAACCTGAGAAGAAGGGTGACAACACGTTGAGCGACTTACAAAGATCGGTGGCCAAATGCTCTTGCGACGCATGCAACTCGAACGGCGACATCTTAAGCTACTATCGCAACTGTTCAAACCAGAACCAAGATAGCAATACGGGAATAGTCTACTGTGATATATGTAAAAAGCAAAAGATTTCTTTATCCAACTTCAGAGCTTTGCAGATTGCGAACAAGCTCAGGATCTCGGAGGATAAAATGGAAAATGGACAAACAGGTACGTCGGCTTCAATTACGTAAAACATTTCCCTAGCTAACTCCTGGTTAGATATATTTGCCATCTTTCATATGGGAAATCGATGTCTGTTATTTGCCTAAACTAAAGTAACGCTTGATTCCGAGAACTAAGCATAATAATTGTTTTTTTTCCTATGATGTGATTAGCTGATTTCTCGTGACACTGGCTGAATCGATTGTTTGCAAAAGCCAAAAAATCAGTTACAACAGTCGACTGCTGGTCCATGGGCCTTCCCCTATCGGAGGGTATTGCCAAACTCACCATGCTTGGCAGGTGGATTGGCGAGCACAGTGCAAGGTGTTGAATTTACAGGGAACGTTTCTGACCATTCCGTAGATGATTTATTATCCCTTAGTTGCTTTTTACGATATCCGCGGGAAAGAAATTGTACTTATCACGCGGCTTCTTTTACATCCTGTCTTAGAGTAGCAATATACGGGGTGTAAAGGACGGTGTAACGAAAACTTTGCAGGCGTGCTCAGACCATAAAACTGAAAAACTTTTACTATGGAGCCAATGGTGGGAAACGAAAAATATATTCCGACCTCCCATCAAAGTCAGTCAGCTGATCGTGCATTTTTCAGTACGTCCCTTACATTCTGTATAAGCAATTAAGCAAGCTATAAATTGCGCCTAAAAATTTGAACGGGTAGCAGAAGTAAGAATACAACCTATGGCCATCAGTAGCAAAACATTACTACTCATACATTTGACGTAGGTATCTATGGAACAACTGCTTACGTTTGACAGTACGGCGCGGGGTAATTCGCGCGTTCTATAGCTTGCTTATATATACACAAAGCATCATGTATATTTACTTGATTACAGATGAAGAGTTGTGTCGGAAGATAGACATGACTATGAGCATGGACGATAAGAGTTACGAGCATAGAAAGAGGCACAACAGACATAACTCCGATTCGGTCACTGCGGGTAAGTCTGTTTCTTTTCTTTAAAGGCAAACTCCACAGAGCAGACGCGCGACGCGACGCGCAACATTGCATCGGTCAGACAAGCGACCGTCAGCCGTTATCGATTTGACGCGTGCGTAGCTTCGTTTCTTCTGTTTCATATGGAAACGGTTTGAAGCGTCGTGATGTCGCACGTTTCAACGACAATCACTTGTTAGACAGATGCCATCTTACGTCTCACGTCTCATGTTTACTCTGTGGAGCTTGCGCCTTACAGTATATTTTCAGCATACTTCAAAAAAGCAGGTTTTGAATTCGTACCTATGTATGTTCATCATTTACTCAAAGCTTAGGAGCAATGTAGAAAAACATATTTTACTTTCAAAAATATTCGTAAATTCTTCTGGCGTCGGCGGTACAGAAGCCGATAGTCGCAGGTTCAAATCCTGCCTGCGGTAAAATTTTGCAAGTTTTTCTAAAAATGTATACCTAACACAGGAAGTGTTTTAGGTATTCTTTTAAAATCCTAAGTAGACCTGTATGTACTTGAATACTCCGTGCATGCATCTATCGACCTTCATAGCCCTTTTGTACAATTAGCAGTTTGGTATTTAGTGACTATCGATTAGCGCAGCTCTATTTAGGTCTAACCCATCATACAAGCTCAGTTCAGTAATTCATTCACTCGTTCTCAAAATAATTCGCACAAAATGTATTTATTTTATGTGCAAACGAACGTGATCGCGAGTTCTTAAAAAGTGTGTTTGCATAGTCTTTAACGAAAAAAAGGGAAGTGGTTTCTAATTCGTTGTGAACTTATATTATTAATATTTAGGTAACCAATAAAGTTGACATTTTGATAATGGTTAAGCTTTAAGTTTTTGTAATATGCTTAATACAAATCTAACTTGCCACTGTAATTGCAGCTTGCGGTGGAAAATTTTGCCAGTTTTCCTAAATTGTATACCTAACACGGGAAGTGTTTTAAAAATTGGGTTTTCAAATCTAACTTATCTATAAATCATGTTTTTATAAGTTCACAACATTATTTCATACACTTTGGTAAATATTTCATTTGTCCTTTTATTGTTCGCTCTCACCCGTTAGTGATGATATGCCTTATCACTTCTTATTAACTTATTAGTAGCGTCGTCTATAAACAATAAATATTGATAAGAAAGCTCAGTAACCACAGTTACTCGCGGACCTTTTGCGTTTTCACCCGCTGCAGCTCATTTTCCCGCGAGAAAAAGGCATTTTCCCGGCATGTCAGGTATACATATAAACTTTCCTTTTGAATCATTTTATCTATTACAAAAAACACATCAAAATACGTTGTGTGGTTTAGGAGGAGTTAGTGAATTCCACGCCATACAGACAAACAGGCAGACAGAGAAACGTAAAATGTGACTTCATTTTATACTATGTATCGATTGATTGACAAAAGCCCCAAAGAACCTTGCAATCAATTTTAAAACTACATCGCCTACATTTCCAGGAATAGACCTCAGCCAGTTCTGCCAATGCGAGCTCGAAAGCAACAAACGGAAGACATCCTCCGTGGACGAGATATTCAAGATGGCGGACGAGGGGGGCGCGACCGAGACCGACGAGCTCGCCGTCAGCCAGCGACAGCGCAGCCTCTCTGACAGCCAGAGGGATAAAGCTAAAGTCGATAAAGGTTAGTGCCTTATGGTATATTGAATGAAAGACTGGTTTGTGGTGACACAGTTGCATTCAGCCTAGTGATCAAAGTCGGAAAAGAGGCAGAGACAAAGCCGCATCGGCTTATATGAAATCCTAACAAGCGCCCTCTATTTTTACACGGAACTAATATGAGGATTAGCAAGGTAAAGAAAGATCTATAGTCATGTCAACCAAGCTTCAATAGTAGTTCAGCAGGTAGAGGATAGATGGCGATTTTACAAATATTATAGTTATGTATAATAGTAGGCATTTCCCTTAACACAAGGTTAGTGCCTTAGAATATACAGGGTGTTAGTGCTGCCAATGCGAGCTCGAAAGCAACAAACGGAAGACATCCTCCGTGGACGAGATATTCAAGATGGCGGACGAGGGGGGCGTGACGGAGACCGACGAGCTCGCCGTCAGCCAGCGACAGCGCAGCTTCTCTGACAGCGAAAAAGGTTAGAACATTAGTATTTTTTATTATTCTGACGGATCTCACTGCTGGGCAAAGGGCTCCCCCTCGGTTATCCATGTATTGCGATCCAGGATCAACGTCGACCACTCCTTTGAATATGTATCAAGATATCGAAAAAAAATGGCGAGACGCATTTTCTTTTTCGGGTTTTCTGGTCCCGTTTGAGGTAACCACGGCTCTGAAACGATCGAACCGGGTGCATCCGACAAGCATACCCGGCCCAATCCCACTCTCTAACTTGGCAGTCTTGCGTTCTATATCAGTTGTTCTGGTTTTTGCTCTTAGAGTAGTACCTATACAGCGTGTTAATTTAGCCGTCAGCCAGCGACAGCGCAGCCTCTCTGACAGCCAGAGGGATAAAGCTAAAGTCGATAAAGGTTAGTGCTTTATAATTCTTAGAATATACAAGCTAGTAGTTCTACCAATGCGAGAGAGAGAGAGAGAGAGAGAGATAGCGAGAGAGAGAGAGATAGCGAGAGAGAGATAGCGAGATAGCGAGAGAGAGAGAGAGAGAGAGAGAGAGAGAGAGAGAGAGAGAGAGAGAGAGATAGCGAGATCAAGAGAGAGAGAGAGAGAGAGACAAATGGAAGACATCCTCCGTGGACAATGCGAAATCGAGAGAGAGAGAGAGAGAGAGAGAGAGACAAACGGAAGACATCCTCCGTGGACGAGATATTCAAGATGGCGGACGAGGGGGGCGCCACGGAGACCGACGAGCTCGCCGTCAGCCAGCGACAGCGCAGTCTCTCTGACAGCCAGAGGGATAAAGCTAAAGTCGATAAAGGTTAGTACATTAGCTCTTTTAAATTATCCTAACAGATCTTACTGCTGGGCAAAGGCCTCCCCCTTGGTTATCCATGTATTGCGATCCAGCTTCAACGTTTTCCACTCCTTTGAATCATCAACGTCATCTCGACATTTTTTTCGAAGTTTCTTATTTCCTAACGATTTTGGCCCATCGAACCGGGTGCATCCGACAAACATGCCCGGCCCAATCCCACTTTAACTTGGCAGTCTTGCGTTCTACATCAGTTATTCTGGTTTTTGCTCTTATAGTACCTATAAAGACAGAGTCTTAATTTAGCCGTCAGACAGCGACAGCGTAGCCTCTTTGACAGCCAGAGGGATAAAGCTAATTTAGCTAATGTCGATAAAGGTTAGTGTACAGGCTGGTAGTTCTACCAATGTGAGATCGAGAGAGAGAGAGACAAATGGAAGACATCCTCCGTGGACGAGATATTCAAGATGGCGGACGAGGGAGGCGCCACTGAGACCGACGAGCTCGCCGTCAGCCAGCGACAGCGCAGCCTCTCTGACAGCCAGAGGGATAAAGCTAAAGTCGATAAAGGTTAGTGCCTTATGGTATATTGAATGAAAGACTGGTTTGTGGTGACACAGTTGCATTCGGCCTAGTGATCAAAGTCGGAAAAGAGGCAGAGACAAAGCCGCATCGGCTTATATGAAATCCTAACAAGCGCCCTCTATTTTTACACGGAACTAATATGAGGATTAGCAAGGTAAAGAAAGATCTATAGTCATGTCAACCAAGCTTCAATAGTAGTTCAGCAGGTAGAGGATAGATGGCGCTTTTACAAATATTATAGTTATGTATAATAGTAGGCATTTCCCTTAAAACAAGGTTAGTGCCTTAGAATATACAGGGTGTTAGTGCTGCCAATGCGAGCTCGAAAGCAACAAACGGAAGACATCCTCCGTGGACGAGATATTCAAGATGGCGGACGAGGGGGGCGTGACGGAGACCGACGAGCTCGCCGTCAGCCAGCGACAGCGCAGCCTCTCTGACAGCCAGAGGGATAAAGCTAAAGTCGATAAAGGTTAGGTTATACAGGGTGTTAGTTCTGACAATGCGAGCTAGAGAGCGACAGCGCAGCCTCTCTGACAGCCAGAGGGATAAAGCTAAAGTCGATAAAGGTTAGGTTATACAGGGTGTTAGTTCTGACAATGCGAGCTAGAGAGCGACAGCGCAGCCTCTCTGACAGCCAGAGGGATAAAGCTAAAGTTGATAAAGGTTAGAATATACAGGGTGTTAGTTCTGACAATGCGAGCTAGAGAGCGACAGCGCAGCCTCTCTGACAGCCAGAGGGATAAAGCTAAAGTTGATAAAGGTTAGAATATACAGGGTGTTAGTTCTGACAATGCGAGCTAGAGAGCGACAGCGCAGCCTCTCTGACAGCCAGAGGGATAAAGCTAAAGTTGATAAAGGTTAGAATATACAGGGTGTTAGTTCTGACAATGCGAGCTAGAGAGCGACAGCGCAGCCTCTCTGACAGCCAGAGGGATAAAGCTAAAGTTGATAAAGGTTAGAATATACAGGGTGTTAGTTCTGACAATGCGAGCTAGAGAGCGACAGCGCAGCCTCTCTGACAGCCAGAGGGATAAAGCTAAAGTCGATAAAGGTTTGTACTTTAGATTGTTCTTTTTATTATCCTGACAGATCTCACTGCTGGGCAAAGGCCTCCCCCTCGGTAATCCATGTATTGCGATCCAGGGTCAACGACGTCCACTTACTTAACGAGTAATAGCCAATCTGTTCTCTTTTGAGCCTTCACTTTTATTTCCTTATACGCCATCTCGCATATCTTATCTTGACTTGACACGCCCATGTACGCGCGTATAGGATACCCTCTCCCTCTACTTCCCTCAATCTTCCCTTCAATTATTGTCTATAGGCGCGTCCTCACTGCCCGAAGCTGCTCGTCTGCTCACTCCTCGCGAGGCATACTCTCGCGCGCAGGCGAGCCAAGTTCGGCCCAATTTGGACGCCTAATAACTTAATAGGCAAATTTCTGAGGCGCGCGAGGCAATGAGAACCCGAACAGCCTCGCTTGGTGTGGACGATGCAGAAATATAAATAAAAGTTTTATCTTTGTCTGTCTATCTTTAACAGCGGAACCGATAGAAGCCGTAGCGCCTGTTGTGCCGCCGCGGCGCGCGAGGCACCGACGCGCGCGCACCCCGCCCCGCCCCGCGCCCAACGGCCTCCCGCCCACGCCCAAGGTGCACATGGGCGCGTGCTTCTCCAAGGTCAGTGTGTAACAACCTATAGAATATATAAGCAAACTATAGAGGTTGTATAAGGCCCTTGGACAAATCAACTTCTGAACACGAAACCTAACGAATATTTTCTAGATTTCTTTCAACCAATTTTGGGGGAGGGGAGTTAATGACAGATAATAATCTACTAAATTGAAAAAACACCTAACTATATCATATCTCTTCACTTTTGACAATATAAAATTTGGACCACTAAATTGACACATCGGTGAATGAATGAAAAACTGTTTGATAGTAAAAACCGGCTAATTATAGTACTACAACCTACTGATTGAAATGTGTTAAAAAGTATGATATTTTTTATGGAGACTGTTATGGTTTGTTTAATTTGGTATTTACCAAAGTTCAAAGCTAGAGGGGAGGAGTAAAATGTCATCGTTTTGTGTCCAGAGGTTGATTTGTCCCGGTTAGGAAGCAATGGAGTGCGTGTCGCCTGTAGTGGCTGTACGAAGGGCTCGGCACCGGCGCGCGCGCACCCCGCCCCGCCCCGCGGCCAACGGCCTCCCGCCCACGCCCAAGGTGCACATGGGCGCGTGCTTCTCCAAGGTCAGTGTGTAACCTACTTAGTTGTGTACGAAGGGCTCGGCACCGACGCGCGCGCACCCCGCCCCGCCCCGCGCCCAACGGCCTCCCGCCCACGCCCAAGGTGCACATGGGCGCGTGCTTCTCCAAGGTCAGTCTACCGCACTTGCCGGCCCCACAAGCAGGGCCCTAAGGCTGTTTTTTAGCTATTGTAATGCCAGCGACACTCAACAATCATTCACAGC
Organism: Phthorimaea operculella; assembly: GCA_024500475.1. Classification (NCBI taxonomy): domain Eukaryota; kingdom Metazoa; phylum Arthropoda; class Insecta; order Lepidoptera; family Gelechiidae; genus Phthorimaea; species Phthorimaea operculella. The sequence continues at coordinate 415,783 of JANFCV010000187.1, read as the reverse complement.
ATTTTATTGCCACAGTGATTTTCCATACTAAAAATGGTTAGCAGAATACGAAACTACCAAAACAATCCAACCTATATGCCGTCATCGACACACAACTGAAACTATTTTTATTTAGCAGACTTCGGGCCCAGGACGCGCACCGCGCCTAGGCAAACAAAATTGTTCAGGGACAAGTCCCATAATTTTGTATGGAATTTTGTTGTTGTCGTTTTTGTGCCTCTGACGCCTTGCTTGCAGAAACCGATTTACGCATTTTCAATCAAATGAAAAAAAAACTACATTCAATCTGCAAAGAATAAATTGTCGCTAGGAACTAAAGTAAGGCCAACCAGACGAGATAAAAAGTGTAAACAAATCTGAAAGAGACAGCTGACATTATACCATATGACAGATAAGGACAGATTGTAATAACTGTCACTGAGTCGAACAAAAGTTGTTTACATTAATTATCTCGTTTCGTTGGCCATACTCTAAATGCAAAACTATCTCGGTAGATGGAACCCCGCTTTGGTATAGAACCGCGGTAGCCCAGTCGGTAGTGGCGTCGGCAGTGCAGATGCCGATGGTTGCAGGTTCAAATAAAGCTTGTCCTGGAAAATTTTACAAGATTTAAAAAAAATGTTTGTCATGTTTAAAAATTTCAATGATTTCTTTAGTCGTTGCTTAATTTCGACAGATAATGCATAAAATGCGTAAATTTCTAGACAATTTTATCAGTGATCATTCCTATCCTTGTCATGACTATTCAACTGAAAGTGACAGCGCTATTTTTGGTCATGGGAACTGCGTCTACTACTACTATGGCCGCTACAGTCCGCTGCTTGACATGAGCCTCCCCCAATTTATGCCAATTTGGGGGTATTGCCATACTCACCACCACGCTTGGCAAGCGGATTGGCGAGCGCAGTGTATTGTGTTGTGCTTATATGGGATAATCGAATGAATATTTGAATGTTGCAGGTATTCAACGGTTGCCCGTTACGAATAAACTGCACGGCGTCTTGGATTCATCCTGACACGAGGGATCAACACATACTTATTGGTTAGTGTTCACGTTGTGCCGTGTGAAAAACAAATTTAAAATTCAAAGCATTTATTTCTTCGTAGGAATTTACAAGATTCTCTTTAAGAAAGTCACATACAACCTAAAAAGAGAAAATTAGTAATGCAAAATTTTCTCTTTTTTATACCTACAATTTATAAAAATAAAGGCACTGCCTCGGTGCTGGCCACTTGTCTCATCGTTGGGTAATATGACGATGAACGACACGATGCACTATTGAATCCAATGTCGGTGCCGTGTTGTGCCGGCTTAGAATAGCATCACTCCATATATTTCCTGTGCATGTCGTAAGCAGCGACTAAGGGATTTTGAAAGTTGATATGTATTGCAATTTTAGGCGACAGGTTGACATCCTGTCTCTGTTCCTGATACAGTCTTCTGTTTGTGACTCTCAAACTTTTGTTAGACGTGGTGTAATTGGCCGATTTTTTGCAGCCGTTTACGCTCTTCCTACTCGGGCTTAGGCGTGATATATGTTACATAAGAGAAAGACATGTTGCGCCGACCCCAAATAAGTTGGGATAAAGGCAAGCAGATGATGATATGTATGTATGTAACAATGTAAGTCACTAGTTCATTCACATAAGGGGTGTAAGGGACTGCACTCTAAAAATACAACAAGCATAGTAAGATCATAAAAGCAAGGAACTAATCAGCGCCAAGCGTCGTCAAAAAGAAAACTTAACAAGATAATTTTCAGCAACACGCGTCGTCAAACTAATTTAACTGTACGTTTTAGGTGCTGAGGAGGGTATCTACCACTTGAACCTGAACGAGCTCCACGAGACGGCGATGGATCGGCTGTGCGCGCGGCGGACCACGTGGATGCACGTTATCAAGGATGTGCTCATGTCTTTGTCAGGTATTTTTTATTTCATAAGCACATAATAGTAGTTTATGCAACTGCCTAATAATGAGAGGCTTTAGGATGAGAGTGTCTGTTTATCACACGAGGCGCAGCCGAGTGTGATAATAGTTTGACACGAGCATTCTAAAGCCTAATTATTTGCAGTTGCATACACTATTTTATCTACACTCTACAAGAAAAACTATGAAAATAATCAAAAATAATTCAAACCTCCGCACTGCACTATGGCGATTGCAAGCCTATCTACTGAACCACCAACTGAACGACTTTTATACATAAGTAACTTTTTAACTAAACGTTAAAATGGAGGCTCATAAAAACTGAACAACTTTTAAAATTAAATAGGATTTATCGGTGAATTTTAATTCGAAAAATGATTTGAAGCAAAGATTTAATAATAAATAAGTCCTCATAATTACAAGTGTCGTCCCGCCGCGGGTGACACTTGTTTTTTTTCATTCGACTTACTGATGGCCAGTGTCAAATTGGAACAGATTACAATTTGGTACGCGGGTCAATTCGTTTAATTTTTTTTCAAATACTAGAAATCGAGTTACTTTATGTAGCTGCCAGTAGTATGAAAGTTTTTTTATCTACACTCAGTTCGTAATATTCGTTTTTCTCCAATTTGCTCGGAAATAGCTTCATTACTTTAAAAAAAGAATACGTCAATGGGCTCATTTATGTAGTCAAGGCGTAGAGGACTGTAATAGAAATTGCCGGACTAGGCCGGTAATAAAAGGGTTCTTAAACTTCACACTTTCGTGATTAGGTGTTTTATGGAACACAATTTGTTTGAAGTTTGAAGGCTGAATGTGAATTTCCCGCGCATTCTTTATGAAACGGAACGTAAGCAAAACCAGCGCCAACGCTTTGCGAACTTTAAAAGTTACAAAGTGTCTATTTTATCACGATTTCAATATTTGTTTCCTTGCAAATTGGAGAAAAGCACTATACAAACCTCGGCCGAAATAACAATTTCTGGTCTCGTTTACTTTAGAAGGCCTCGACTTCGTCTCGGCCTTCCAATGCCACTCGACCAGAAATTGCTATATACTCGGCCTGTGACGTAATGTACTATTACAGAATCGAAAGTACGAACGTAATGAACTGCATTACGAATATACAGCCTTTAAAAAAAACTTTCATACTACTGGCAGCTACATAAAGTAACTCGATTTCTAGTATTTGAAAAAAAATTAAACGAATTGACCCGCGTACCAAATTGTAATCTGTTCCAATTTGACACTGGCCATCAGTAAGTCGAATGAAAAAAAAAACAAGTGTCACCCGCGGCGGGACGACACTTGAAATTATGAGGACTTATTTATTATTAAATCTTTGCTTCAAATCATTTTTCGAATTAAAATTCACCGATAAATGCTATTTAATTTTGAAAGTTGTTCAGTTTTTATGAGCCTCCATTTTAACGTTTAGTTAAAAAGTTACTTATGTATAAAAGTCGTTCAGTTGGTGGTTCAGTAGATAGGCTTGCAATCGCCATAGTGCAGTGCGGAGGTTTGAATTATTTTTGATTATTTTCATAGTTTTTCTTGTAGAGTGTAGATAAAATAGTGTATGCAACTGCAAATAATTAGGCTTTAGAATGCTCGTGTCAAACTATTATCACACTCGGCTGCGCCTCGTGTGATAAACAGACACTCTCATCCTAAAGCCTCTCATTATTAGGCAGTTGCATAAACTACTATTTTAAAGGCTGTATATTCGTAATGCAGTTCATTACGTTCGTACTTTCGATTCTGTAAAACGAATGTTACGAACTGAGTGTAGATAAATATTGTTTCACGGCAGAAACCATGGCGACAGTGTTGTGAAATGTGATCCTCAACCTATTTGTCCACGCTCTCTATAATTACTTTGAAACTTAATTAATTTCCCGGAGTGAGAAGTACCTACTTGTGGGTAAGAAATAAAAGATGAGACTTCCAAAAGATGACTGAGTGTTTTATTTCACTGAGATAGTTCCATGATTAGTTCACTTACACAGTTATGCAATAAGATCCATTTAGTTAAGAAATAGGATATAAATTATATTCAATTATGGGCGCCAGGCCTGTATCATAGGCCAAAATAAAATAGTTATCTTAATAATAAAATATTAGTATCAACTATCTGTAGCAACAATCTCAAAGGGCATGGGTTCTAAATAAAAGCCTACATATACTTAGTGCGATCAGTACGTCACAATAAAATGTAATTACAGTTAAATTTATAAAATAGCCGAAAGTAAAACGCGAAGCGAAATAATAAAAAAGTTCAATCATTCGCAGTAGTTCCATTGAGATTAGTCCAATGGAACTACTGCGAAGTTTTTTTTCGCACTAGTTCCATTGGCTCAGACAATGGAACTATCGCGAACGTTCGTTTACGATCATTCGCAGTTGTTCCATTGAGTAGTTGTCTCACCTTCTCAGTGCGCATAAAAGTTTCTTTGAAGGAAATGTAGGTCTTGACGAGATCTACATGACAGGTGTCAGCTGTCAAACTTTAAACTCGTTTATCTCATTAACTATGCACGCTACACAACTAGTTTCTTTGGAAAAGTTGTAGGCCTTAACGAGATCTACATGACAGGTGTCAGCTGTCATTCTAAAAAGTCGTTCATATCGGAAACTATGCGTGCTAGACTAGTGGTTTCTTTGGGAAAGTTGTAGGCCTTAACGAGATCTACATGACAGGTGTCAGCTGTGATACTAAAAAGTTGTTTAAATCGGAAACTATGCGTGATAGGCTATTGGTTTCTTTGGGAAAGTTGTAGGCCTTAACGAGATCTACATGACAGGTGTCAGCTGTCATTCTAAAAAGTCGTTTATATCGGAAACTATGCGTGCTAGAATGTTTACTATTTTTGAAGAAATTTTTCCACAAGATAGTATTTTTTGGGAACACTTGGTGTTTTAATCAAACACTAGATATTGATATTAACTTTTTGGTTATAAAGTTAATACAAACGAAGCAAGCGGAAAAAATTCACACCGCCGGCGGGATTCGAACCCACGTCTTCTGACAAGCCGGGTCAGACGTGTTAAGCCGCTACACCACGGCGGGTTCTGCCCGAGGCGGCGAAATTGTGATCCACTTGCTTCGTTCATATTGCTTTGTCACATGACTACTCACGGGTAGCTTGAGCGCCATCTATGACTTTGTAGTAGAACTATACAGTCACTCAACTGACAACATTACGTATGTACAAGTGTAGCGGCTTAACACGTCTGACCCGGCTTGTCAGAAGACGTGGGTTCGAATCCCGCCGGCGGTGTGAATTTTTTCCGCTTGCTTCGTTTGTATTAACTTTATAACCAAAAAGTTAATATCAATATCTAGTGTTTGATTAAAACACCAAGTGTTCCCAAAAAATACTATCTTGTGGAAAAATTTCTTCAAAAATAGTAAACATTCACAAATCGGAAAAAGCTCCATCTCTCGTCAACTTGTACATACGTAATGTTGTCAGTTGAGTGACTGTATAGTTCTACTACAAAGTCATAGATGGCGCTCAAGCTACCCGTGAGTAGTCATGTGACAAAGCAATATGAACGAAGCAAGTGGATCACAATTTCGCCGCCTCGGGCAGAACCCGCCGTGGTGTAGCGGCTTAACACGTCTGACCCGGCTTGTCAGAAGACGTGGGTTCGAATCCCGCCGGCGGTGTGAATTTTTTCCGCTTGCTTCGTTTGTATTAACTTTATAACCAAAAAGTTATGCGCGCTAGACTAGTGGTTTCTTTGGGAAAGTTGTAGGCCTTAACGAGATCTACATGACAGGTGTCAGCTGTGATACTAAAAAGTCGTTTAAATCGGAAACTATGCGTGATAGGCTATTGGTTTCTTTGGGAAAGTTGTAGGCCTTAACGAGATCTACATGAGAGGTGTCAGCTGTTGTAACGGTACAAGGCCTTCTTTCGTTTATTGTCAAAAATATAAATTACATGCCTAACATAATATGAATCAAAAGTACCTTATCAATTAAACAAAATCAGACAATAATTTGTTTGTTTGTAAACATGGGAATAAATATTTATGATTTGAGTATTTGTTTTTTAAACTGTTAAAGGTCTAAATAAATTATATTTCTAAGTGAATTATCTTATGTTTTCTACTGCAATAATTCAAAAATATATTTTTAACTGTGATTGCATCTAAAATAATTAAAAGATGATAGTCTAAGCATACATTACAAATACATAGTACAGCTGTCACAATGTTTTTCTCTTTCAGACCGACAACTTTTGCAAACAAACTGATAGTCTGGCATGCATAACTGCGGAGACAACTGAGTTTAAAGTTTGACAGCTGTCACTTAAAATGTAGATCTTGGCAAGACCTACAACTTTTCCAAAGAAACTAGTGGTGTAAAAAACGTATTTAACGAGGTAAACGAGTTTGAAGTTTGACAGCTGACACCTGTCATGTAGATCTCGTTAAGGCCTACAACTTTTCATAAGAAACCAGTAGTCTAGCACGCATAGATTCCGATAAAAACGACTATTTAGTATGACAGCTGACAACTGTCATGTAGATCTCGTTAAGGCCTACAACTTTCCCAAAGAAACCAATAGTCTAGCACGCATAGTTTCCGATATAAACGACTTTTTAGTATGACAGCTGACACCTGTCATGTAGATCTCGTTAAGGCCTACAACTTTCCCAAAGAAACCAATTGTCTAGCACGCATAGTTAAGGAGATAAACGAGTTTAAAGTTTGACAGCTGACATCTGTCATGTATATCTCGTTAAGGCCTACAACTTTCTCAAAGAAACCATTAGTCTAGCACGCATAGTTTCCGATATAAACGACTTTTTAGTTTGACAGCTGACACCTGTCATGTAGATCTCGTTAAGGCCTACAACTTTTCCAAAGAAACTAGTTGTGTAACGTGCATAGTTAATGAGATAAACGAGTTTAAAGTTTGACAGCTGACACCTGTCATGTAGATCTCGTTAAGGCCTACAACTTTCCTAAAGAAATCAATAGTCTAGCACGCATAGTTTCCGATATAAACGACTTTTTAGTATGACAGCTGACACCTGTCATTTAGATCTCGTTAAAGCCTACAACTTTCCCAAAGAAACCAATAGTTTGACAGCTGTCACATTAAATGTAGGTCTCGTCAAGACCTACAACTCCTTCAAAGAAACTTTTATGCGCACTGAGACATATTTGAGAAGGTGGATGCACAGACCGAATGACTACTCAATGGAACTACTGCGATTGATCGTAAACGAAGCTTCGCGATAGCTCCATTGTCAGAGCCAATGGAACTAGTGCGAAAAAAACGTTCGCAGTAGTTCCATTGGACTAATCTCAATGGAACTACTGCGAACGAAGGAAAAAGTTCGAGGGTAGCTCACAAAACTCTGGGTCCGACTGGAAAGGCTTCTACGCTAGCGTGATAGAAGTCCACGGACAGCTAGGTAGGTATACAAAGGACCTCCTGTTGACAATAAAACACTTCGCTTAGAAACGGGCCAGAACATGACTTTAACCAGAAGGGCAGGTATAAAGAAACTACCTAAAAATCCCTAACAGACTTTTATAAAAATACACACTTACCAGTGGAGGTTTTGCAGCACACTTCGCGCCTCAGCGCGCAACGGGTCAGGCAGGGTAATACGGCATTCGGTCCAGTGCGGATTTTTCAGCTCACTTCACCACAATGTATAATTATTCACTGTAAAATAACGCAACACGGAATTACCGAACTGTTCAAACTCACTAATTAGTTGTATTTAAAAGAAAACTCCCACACAATTTTATCTACTCACCAGCTGTTCCAGAATCTTCGAAGCGCGCAAAGAATATTTTCCCATAGAATATGGCAACGGCTCACGGTCCTCTTCAAATCGGGAGCGTGTCGTTCCAAATCAACTGAAATAAAGGAAATCGAATAAGACTTCGCTAAGTAAGCTCCACGGTAACATCCGCCATTTGCATTCCATTTACCTGGAGGTGATGAGCGTTTTTCCTTCGCGCCGGCCCGATCGAAAAAGGCATTAAAATCCGACTTATTACTGCATTTCTACTATATGAAAAAGGAACGGCAACCTTCCAAATATTCTACCAACTCATACGAAATACCGTCACTATGACACTTCGATACAGAAATCTTAACTTTGCAAGATTATAATCGAACGCGAACCAAATTATTGCCGCTCACTAGCACAATGTGAACTAACAATTTCCCATCCAAACAACTCCCTTTGCACTACTATTTTCCTTGAAAAACCAAAAACCATATTACGAAATTCGTCGGAAAAATTAAATCTTTAACTTATCGATCTAACTCGGTTGTTCCTGGCAACACGAATGACCCACCGGCCATCTACAGGATCCAGACAGTACTCGTACGTAAGGCATCGTCACGTCGAGCGTCGAAACATAATCGAGCGCCTTGACGACCTCACACGGACGCCTTGCTTCAATGTGCGGCCAAGGGATGGCGCTGAGAAGAATTCTTTATTTTGATAGAATCTATATTGTTTAGTTTCGTACCATACGTTTTGTTGTTTCGCGCCATTTCGCCTGACAGACCGCGACCTGTGACGTTGACGTCGGCCGACGCCATTTTTTTCCTTTGTTCGTTCAGTCCGTTCGATAATCACGCGGCCGCCGGCAATATAACCTCACTTTTTTTGTCGCTCGCGTCGCGGCTGCCGATAGCCACATATTTTAATTGTTTTCTTGATTGGGGGCCAACGGGGCTGATTTCTCATGCGGGGAGAAATCTTTTAGTTTTTGCGTTTTGTACAGCGAACTCTTTGCTGTCGCAACTCTTTTGTTATTTGTGTGTTAAAACATTAAATTTAAACATTGATATCTATATTTGATGTCGAACTGAATAATAGTGGTGGTAAAGGTCTTCGGTTGGATGTTGGAGCGGCGGATTGCAGTCCGGAGCTGGTATCCAGTGGCAGTGAGTCATAGTGTATTGATTTTCCTATCCAAATGTGCTCCAAAATTCCTGATACCTTTTTTTTCCGTCACACTTGACTCATAAGGGAACAGCGGCGACATACTTGCCAAACGGTAAGCAATTCGCTGTTAGGTTCTGTGTACGTTGATTGCAGTGATTTAGCAACATTACGTGGAGGTCACCACCCTGATGACCTTTAGTACAACCGGAACTTGGTACATATACTTTAGACATGAGCTGCGATAGTGCGGTAGAATATTAGTCATATTGTAGGAAATTAAGGGCCGTTGCAGACGGATCCCAGAATTTCTCGGCCGGAAATTTTCCGGAACGAAAATTTTCTCATTAAATTTAGTTTATTTAGCTATAGTAAGGAGCACTACGAATCGTAGTCAAATGTTGTTCCGAGGCTGATCGACCATTTAGTTTTAGATTTTAAGATAACTTAATTTGCTTCCACTGCGCTAAGATCAGCTTCGGAATCAAACATATATTCTATCATCTATAAATTTTACGGTCTTTTTCATAAGGTAAAAATAACGCGTTACAACTTATGGACTGGAATTTTATTATATTTAATATCCAACACTTAAATCCTAAATGAAAAAAAAAGAAATTGAAAAATTTTTATGCATCGACCGGTGCTCGAACCCGGGCTTCATGGGTTACCCCCACCGCTCTGCCACTGAGCTATCGATGCCTGCCAAATATTCAATCTTTTGATGCTCGTCTCTAAGCGACGATTTAGTAGAAACGTGACGACATCTGTAGAAAGTGTTTACAACTTTATTACGAGCGCCCAAGGTCTATTGCTATAAATTGACTTGATATTTTTATTGTAATATATTGACTTGATATTTATTGTTATTTTTGTTGGTCCCAGGCAAGACGCCATCCCTGTACCGGCACGAGCTGCTGTCGCTAATGGGCGCGCGCGCTGCGGGCGGCACGGGGCGCTCCCTGCGCGTGTTGCCGCCGAGACTGCTGCCTCGCACCAGGGTCAACAGCACGCGCCTGCCCGACACCAGAGGTACACAACCCTAGAGTATATACCAGGCAAACCTCGTGTCTGTACCGGCACGAGCTGCTGTCGCTAATGGGCGCGCGCGCTGCGGGCGGCACGGGGCGCTCCCTGCGCGTGTTGCCGCCGAGACTGCTGCCTCGCACCAGGGTCAACAGCACGCGCCTGCCCGACACCAGAGGTACACAACCCTAGAGTATATACCAGGCAAACCTCATCCCTGTACCGGCACGAGCTGCTGTCGCTAATGGGCGCGCGCGCTGCGGGCGGCACGGGGCGCTCCCTGCGCGTGTTGCCGCCGAGACTGCTGCCTCGCACCAGGGTCAACAGCACGCGCCTGCCCGACACCAGAGGTACACAACCCTAGAGTATATACCAGGCAAACCTCGTGTCTGTACCGGCACGAGCTGCTGTCGCTAATGGGCGCGCGCGCTGCGGGCGGCACGGGGCGCTCCCTGCGCGTGTTGCCGCCGAGACTGCTGCCTCGCACCAGGGTCAACAGCACGCGCCTGCCCGACACCAGAGGTACACAACCCTAGAGTATATACCGGGAGTAACAGAAAGGGTATAAAAAGCCGAAAAGAGGTCAAGGTACTCATGAAACTGAACAACTTTCGATCAACGATCAGCTGATTGATTTATTAAGAGAGATCCAATTTTTTTTCGTATTTCGACCCATGTTCCATGGGGAAAGTTGTTCAGTTTCATGAGTACCTTGACCTCCTTTCGGCTCGTTATACCCTTTCTGTTACTCCCGGTATAAGCAAGCTATAGAGTGCGCATATCGGCCCGCGCCGTACTGTAAAAGCGTAAGCAGTTCTTTGCTCCCTAGATACAGACGTCAAATGTATGAGAAGTCATAGATGTTCAATAGTGCTGTCACTGGCGGCGTTTTGCTACTGATGGACAGAGAGGTTGTGCTCTAACTACTGCCAACAGTACTAACTTTTTGGGCGCACTCTATAGCTCGCTTATATATACTTTAAGTATACAACCCTACAGCTGACACCAGCCAAACCTCATATCTGTATTGGCACGAGCTGCTGCCTCGCACCAGGGTCAACACCACGCCCTGCCCGACACCAGAGGTACACAACCCTAGAATATATATGGTGAATTTTTACTAGTGACCGATAGCGAAAACTCAGAACCGGCTAGTGATAATGAACAATTTTCCATAAGGAACATAGGCCGAAATATGAAAAAAAAATTGTACCTCCCATAGTCACAGAAATCAGCTGATCGGCAATTTTGTATGGGAGGTCCAAATTTTTTTTTTCATATTTCGACCTATGTTCCTTGGGGAAAGTAATTCATTATCACTACCCGGTTCTGAGTTTACGCTATCGGTCACTAGTAAAAATTCACTGTATATAAGCAAGCTATAGAGTGCGTATCGGCCTGCGCCGTACTGTAAAAGCGTAAGCAGTTGCTCCCTAGATACAGACGTCAAATGTATGAGAAGTCATAGAGGTTCAATAGTGCTGTCACTGGCGTTTTGCTACTGATGGAGAGAGAGGTTTGTCCTCTAACTACTGCCGACAGTTCTAACCTTTTAGGCGCACTCTATAGCTTGCTTATATATACTTTCAGTATACAACCCTACAGCTGACACCAGCCAAACCTCATGCCTGTACCGGCACGAGCTGCTGTGCTGCCACCGAAATCTATGTTGCCAGTTATCTCCAAAACCACTGGTCTGATTTTGATGCGGTTTTCAGTGATAGATTAATATTTCACTGGGAAACTTTTATTTTTTGGGTCGACGCAACATGTCTTTCTTCTATTCATCTCTATCACCATTCAAATCCTCACCTACGCCTATTTTTCATATCGTCTTTTAAACAATCTATCCAAACTCTTAGGCTTTCATCTTCTTCTGAGTCCATCCACATTCATGTTCATTACTTTCTTTGTTACACGCTCTTTATCCCTCCTATTACATGCCCATAGCAAGATAAACGGTTCCCTCTCATTTTTTCTGTCACTGACGCTACTTTCAAACTCCCTCTAATATTTTCATTCCTTATTTTATCCATCCTTGAAATATTATAATAATGTATCGGTTTTGTTCGCAGGGTGCACGCGGTGCTGCGTCGCTAGGAATCCGTACAACGGCTACAAGTACTTGTGCGGCGCGACGCCCGCCGGCGTCTTCCTCATGCAGTGGTACGACCCGCTACACAAGTTCATGCTGCTCAAGGTAATGGAACCCTTACAGTACAACGGCTACAAGTACTTGTCGGCGTCTTCCTCATGCAGTGGTACGACCCGCTACACAAGTTCATGCTGCTCAAGGTAATGGAACCCTTACAGTACAACGGCTACAAGTACTTGCGCGTCTTCCTCATGCAGTGGTACGACCCGCTACACAAGTTCATGCTGCTCAAGGTAATGGAACCCTTACAGTACAACGGCTACAAGTACTTGTGCGTCTTCCTCATGCAGTGGTACGACCCGCTACACAAGTTCATGCTGCTCAAGGTAATGGAACCCTTACAGTACAACGGTTACAAGTACTTGTGCGTCTTCCTCATGCAGTGGTACGACCCGCTACACAAGTTCATGCTGCTCAAGGTAATGGAACCCTTACAGTACAACGGCTACAAGTACTTGTCGGCGTCTTCCTCATGCAGTGGTACGACCCGCTACACAAGTTCATGCTGCTCAAGGTAATGGAACCCTTACAGTACAACGGCTACAAGTACTTGTGCGTCTTCCTCATGCAGTGGTACGACCCGCTACACAAGTTCATGCTGCTCAAGGTAATGGAACCCTTACAGTACAACGGCTACAAGTACTTGTGCGTCTTCCTCATGCAGTGGTACGACCCGCTACACAAGTTCATGCTGCTCAAGGTAATGGAACCCTTACAGTACAACGGCTACAAGTACTTGTGCGTCTTCCTCATGCAGTGGTACGACCCGCTACACAAGTTCATGCTGCTCAAGGTAAAAAATAAAAATAAAATCTTCTTCTTCTTCATCTTCGAGTGGGACCCTGGTGAGAGTTTTTCAACCGCCTACTACAAGTTGCGAATACCCTTATAAGAAAAACAAAACGTGAAATACAAAATTATTTGAGATTTGGCCAAAATCGGAGTATGACATGCATTCAACTAACACGGGTTTTGTATGAGGCCTTTTCTTTGACAGCTATCATAAAAGCAAAACCTAGTAATTAGTATAAAAACTCTGACACTGGGTCGGGTTCATCGGGTCGTTGGATGACCACACTCGAAAAGGAAGGAAAGTATAATAATCGGTAGATGGCGCTAGCAACAGATGTACACAAACGCTCGCAATAAAAACAGTCTATAACGAAACTAGTGTTGTAGTAATAGGCCTAGGATTTTTTAATACATTACCTACTACCAAAACGTTTTTCCTTGCTCGTTAAACTCACTTACTGATAATTGTCATGCATAAACTGTTGTCAAAAATTACCAATGCTCTTTCAGCGCTATCTATCAATGATCTTTGTACTAATTTCCACTTTTTAATATGTGTCAAAAAAGTGCTCCGTACATTTTACATAATTCTGCATTTGACTAGAAGTTACATTCAACACAATAATAACATAAATATTTTATTTTTTTCAGAACATCGAATGCACTCTACCATCGCCGCTGTTGGCTTTCGAGTTGATAATAGTGCCGGAGCTGGAGTACCCTCTTTTGTGTGTCGGCGCAACGAGACATCCGCTCAGATTGAATCTTATCAATATCAACTCCGGTAAGCTTTACGATTCATGGATAAATACGTTAATAAATGTGGGCCTCCACACCAAAAGAAATGAGAAAATTAAAAAATTAAATACCAAATTTTAAAACACTTCTCGTGCCAGGTAAACAATTTTTGGAAAACTTCCAAAATTTTCACTGCAGGTAGAGCCGCGATTAGAACCGCGGTAGCCTAGTTGGTTAGGGCGTCGGCAGTACTGATGCCGAAGGTCGCAGGTTCAAATCCTGCCTGCGGTGAAAATATTGGAAGTTTTCCAAAAATTGATTAAAAAATTAATTAGCGTCGAGTGGGGCGTAAACCCAGGACCGTGGGGTACCGTCCCACTGCTCTGCCAACTGCTACCTGTTTACGAAATTTGTAACCTCTTGATGCTCGTTTCGAAGTGACGATTTTAGCGATACTAGCAATAACTTAACTTTTCAATTTATTACCGATTTTCAATTATGACAATAATATAACATTGTGAGTGCATTAAAATCCCAATATACCGGGAGTAACAAGCCGAAAGGAGGTTAAGGTACTCATGAAAATTACAACTTTCTCCAAGGCACATCGATCGGTAGTAATATGAAAAATAAATTGGGCCTGCCATACAAATCGCCGATTAGCTGATTGATTTACTACGAGATGTCTAATTTCTTTTTATATTTTGGTTGTTCAGTTTCATGAGTACCTTGAGGTCCTTTCGGTTTGTATTACCCTTTTTATTACTCCCTGTACTGCCATACATACTATGCTTGACTGGTGGTTTGGCGAGCGCAGTGTATTCACAGTGATGTGTGTCGCAGGTGCTCGGTGGTTCCATTCCGACGAGCTGGAGGGGTGCGGGGGTGTGGGCAGCGCGGCCACGGTCGTCGCTCGCGACACGCTACACACGCTTCGCGCCGTGCATCAGCTCAACAAGGACGAGGTAATGGTGGTGTGTGTGTATGTGTGCTCGGTGGTTCCATTCCGACGAGCTGGAGGTGCGGGGTGTGGGCAGCGCGGCCACGGTCGTCGCTCGCGACACGCTACACACGCTTCGCGCCGTGCATCAGCTCAACAAGGACGAGGTAATGGTGGTGTGTGTGTATGTGTGCTCGGTGGTTCCATTCCGACGAGCTGGAGGGGTGCGGGGGTGTGGGCAGCGCGGCCACGGTCGTCGCTCGCGACACGCTACACACGCTTCGCGCCGTGCATCAGCTCAACAAGGACGAGGTAATGGTGGTGTGTGTGTATGTGTGCTCGGTGGTTCCATTCCGACGAGCTGGAGGGGTGCGGGGGTGTGGGCAGCGCGGCCACGGTCGTCGCTCGCGACACGCTACACACGCTTCGCGCCGTGCATCAGCTCAACAAAGACGAGGTAAGTAATGGTGGTGTGTGTGTATGTGTGCTCGGTGGTTCCACTCCGACGAGCTGGAGGGGTGCGGGGGTGTGGGCAGCGCGGCCACGGTCGTCGCTCGCGACACGCTACACACGCTTCGCGCCGTGCATCAGCTCAACAAGGACGAGGTGAGGTGCTGGTGGTGTGTGTGTATGTGTGCTCGGTGGTTCCATTCCGACGAGCTGGAGGGGTGCGGGGGTGTGGGCAGCGCGGCCACGGTCGTCGCTCGCGACACGCTACACACGCTGCGCGCCGTGCATCAGCTCAACAAGGACGAGGTAATGGTGGTGTGTGTGTATGTGTGCTCGGTGGTTCCACTCCGACGAGCTGGAGGTGCGGGGGTGTGGGCAGCGCGGCCACGGTCGTCGCTCGCGACACGCTACACACGCTGCGCGCCGTGCATCAGCTCAACAAGGACGAGGTAATGGTGGTGTGTGTGTATGTGTGCTCGGTGGTTCCACTCCGACGAGCTGGAGGGGTGCGGGGGTGTGGGCAGCGCGGCCACGGTCGTCGCTCGCGACACGCTACACACGCTGCGCGCCGTGCATCAGCTCAACAAAGACGAGGTAACATATTGATAATTTACTTGACTTTGTACTGAATACTGAATTATTTACAAGAATATGTTCTGAATACTGAAATACCGAGATACCACGAGTTAACCTCGAGTGTACCCGAAGTTATTCTCAAATGTAGGGTGACCGTGATATTTTAAGTAGGTAAAATCGATTACTGAAATCGGTATCGGAATCGGTACCGAATTGGCCAACACGGAGCGAGCGGCCGCGTACTCGCCGCGATCTCGCTCCGCCGAGAAATTGTCGAACAAAATCGCTCGTATGGAAGGGCTCTTAGTTATGTCTTATGACTCGGTTTGTCTAGGTGCTGGTGTGTCACGACAACGTAGTGGAGCTGATCCCCGTGCTGCCTGCGGGGGGCGCGGGCGCGGCGGCGGGGGGAGGGCAAGAGATAGAGAAGAAGCGCGGGAAGCTGCTCACCAAGATCGAGTTCAACTTTACCATCGACGCGATACGTGAGTAATAAATACTACATTGTACACATGGTTAGACAGACTTTGGGCCCTCAATACACACGAGTTTGTAATCGGACTGTCTTCCGAATGATACAAAGTGAATTTATACCACACTTGTTAGAATAAAAAGAGAGGAATACAGTGTACTTAAACCAAAATAGTTCAATTGATCTAAAATATTTTCCGAAAAGTTCAAAGAATAATCGCACGTTTAAATTATTTTAATTTAAACAAAGCAAAAGCAGTAAGCCCATTCAGCCATGTCTTCAAATTATATCTGCTATAATTTTAAAGTAACGTTTCGATTTACGTAAGTCTTGACTGGACAGTTGGGTCTGTTTTCGCATGGGATTCAAGTGACTTGTATGGATTATTATTTCCCGATAATTTGAAACTCAAACAATAACTCACGTTCCGTTTTATAATGCTATAGGTCACTTTCTATGCAGGTGTAGTATAAATGTAATTTTCACCTCACTTGCTTGAAAAGAACTATTTTGCTGCGTAAATTTAGTGGGCAAAGGTCGTCTTTATCCATTGTTTCGTAATTCAAATGACATTTCTCAACTTCTTGAGAAAAGTGATTTGAATTTCGAACATCTAATTAACACTAAAGTTTTCAAAAACTAGTCGTAAAAATGGCGGCGATTTCAGAACGAAAATAAATCTATAAACGTACTTATAATTGTACCAGTTGTTTTTCTGTTCTATCTAGTTAAAACCGCATAATATTCTTACTGGTAGAGGTGGAAAGTTGTGTGTGTACCACTCGAAAGCAAACACATTTACAACTCGTGATTTTGAATCCCTCATTGAGCTCAGTTTTAGTATCATTCGCTACCTCGGATTTCAAAACTAGCACTCGCAGCAAAAATCAACTTTGCTCTCTTGTTGTACAAATAACTATTGTGTTGCAGTGTGCGTAGCGGACTCTGTGCTGGCGTTCCACCGTCACGGCGTGCAGGGTCGGTCCCTCCGCTCTGCAGCCGTCACGCAGGAGGTCACCGACCACTCGCGCAGATACCGCCTCCTGCCACACGACAAGTGAGTCACTGAGTCACTGAGTCACTAGCGTTCCACCGTCACGCAGGAGGTCACCGACCACTCGCGCAGATACCGCCTCCTGCCACACGACAAGTGAGTCACTGAGTCACTGAGTCACTAGCGTTCCACCGTCACGCAGGAGGTCACCGACCACTCGCGCAGATACCGCCTCCTGCCACACGACAAGTGAGTCACTGAGTCACTGAGTCACTAGCGTTCCACCGTCACGCAGGAGGTCACCGACCACTCGCGCAGATACCGCCTCCTGCCACACGACAAGTGAGTCACTGAGTCACTGAGTCACTAGCGTTCCACCGTCACGCAGGAGGTCACCGACCACTCGCGCAGATACCGCCTCCTGCCACACGACAAGTGAGTCACTGAGTCACTGAGTCACTAGCGTTCCACCGTCACGCAGGAGGTCACCGACCACTCGCGCAGATACCGCCTCCTGCCACACGACAAGTGAGTCACTGAGTCACTGAGTCACTAGCGTTCCACCGTCACGCAGGAGGTCACCGACCACTCGCGCAGATACCGCCTCCTGCCACACGACAAGTGAGTCACTGAGTCACTGAGTCACTAGCGTTCCACCGTCACGCAGGAGGTCACCGACCACTCGCGCAGATACCGCCTCCTGCCACACGACAAGTGAGTCACTGAGTCACTGAGTCACTAGCGTTCCACCGTCACGCAGGAGGTCACCGACCACTCGCGCAGATACCGCCTCCTGCCACACGACAAGTGAGTCACTGAGTCACTGAGTCACTAGCGTTCCACCGTCACGCAGGAGGTCACCGACCACTCGCGCAGATACCGCCTCCTGCCACACGACAAGTGAGTCACTGAGTCACTGAGTCACTAGCGTTCCACCGTCACGCAGGAGGTCACCGACCACTCGCGCAGATACCGCCTCCTGCCACACGACAAGTGAGTCACTGAGTCACTGAGTCACTAGCGTTCCACCGTCACGCAGGAGGTCACCGACCACTCGCGCAGATACCGCCTCCTGCCACACGACAAGTGAGTCACTGAGTCACTGAGTCACTAGCGTTCCACCGTCACGCAGGAGGTCACCGACCACTCGCGCAGATACCGCCTCCTGCCACACGACAAGTGAGTCACTGAGTCACTGAGTCACTAGCGTTCCACCGTCACGCAGGAGGTCACCGACCACTCGCGCAGATACCGCCTCCTGCCACACGACAAGTGAGTCACTGAGTCACTGAGTCACTAGCGTTCCACCGTCACGCAGGAGGTCACCGACCACTCGCGCAGATACCGCCTGTTGCCACACGACAAGTGAGTCACTGAGTCACTGAGTCACTAGCGTTCCACCGTCACGCAGGAGGTCACCGACCACTCGCGCAGATACCGCCTCCTGCCACACGACAAGTGAGTCACTGAGTCACTGAGTCACTAGCGTTCCACCGTCACGCAGGAGGTCACCGACCACTCGCGCAGATACCGCCTCCTGCCACACGACAAGTGAGTCACTGAGTCACTGAGTCACTAGCGTTCCACCGTCACGCAGGAGGTCACCGACCACTCGCGCAGATACCGCCTGTTGCCACACGACAAGTGAGTCACTGAGTCACTGAGTCACTAGCGTTCCACCGTCACGCAGGAGGTCACCGACCACTCGCGCAGATACCGCCTCCTGCCACACGACAAGTGAGTCACTGAGTCACTGAGTCACTAGCGTTCCACCGTCACGCAGGAGGTCACCGACCACTCGCGCAGATACCGCCTCCTGCCACACGACAAGTGAGTCACTGAGTCACTGAGTCACTAGCGTTCCACCGTCACGCAGGAGGTCACCGACCACTCGCGCAGATACCGCCTCCTGCCACACGACAAGTGAGTCACTGAGTCACTGAGTCACTAGCGTTCCACCGTCACGCAGGAGGTCACCGACCACTCGCGCAGATACCGCCTCCTGCCACACGACAAGTGAGTCACTGAGTCACTGAGTCACTAGCGTTCCACCGTCACGCAGGAGGTCACCGACCACTCGCGCAGATACCGCCTCCTGCCACACGACAAGTGAGTCACTGAGTCACTGAGTCACTAGCGTTCCACCGTCACGCAGGAGGTCACCGACCACTCGCGCAGATACCGCCTCCTGCCACACGACAAGTGAGTCACTGAGTCACTGAGTCACTAGCGTTCCACCGTCACGCAGGAGGTCACCGACCACTCGCGCAGATACCGCCTCCTGCCACACGACAAGTGAGTCACTGAGTCACTGAGTCACTAGCGTTCCACCGTCACGTGCAGGGTCGCTCTGCAGCCGTCACACAGGAGGTCACCGACCACTCGCGCAGATACCGCCTCCTGCCACACGACAAGTGAGTCACTGAGTCACTGAGTCACTAGCGTTCCACCGTCACGCAGGAGGTCACCGACCACTCGCGCAGATACCGCCTCCTGCCACACGACAAGTGAGTCACTGAGTCACTGAGTCACTAGCGTTCCACCGTCACGCAGGAGGTCACCGACCACTCGCGCAGATACCGCCTGTTGCCGCACGACAAGTGAGTCACTGAGTCACCTTAGACTAAGCTCGTGTTCATTTTTTAGCCCGTAAAAAGAGGCTGACCATGGAAACTGCCAGTGTTGGAGCTGGCAACCTAAGCGGGTTCTCATCGCCAAAGGTATCTCTTTAGATGGGTATACGTTTCGAACGGTAAAGCTGTGTGATGTAAATTTTGGAAATGAAATAAGTTTTATAAGTCGGATAAATAAATATCTGCCAGGAATTCGGATGGCCACCCATACAAAGTTATGATCTCCTGAACATGATCTTTCGCTATAGCATACTTTCAATCGGTAGACTTTGTCAATGGGAGTTTAGACTACCTGCCACTAGCGTTCCGAGTCACTCAGGAGGTCACCGACAAGTGAGTGCTCTTTCTTCTTTTCGTGTGGGACACTAAGTCGTACAACGACCCGATGAACCCTGGTGTCGAGAGTTTTTTCAACCGCCTACTGCAAGTAGCAGGCCTCTGACATGGTAGTGTAACGACCGCCATCATAGACAGCAACTGGGACCGACGGCTTGTCGTGCCCATCCGAAGCACGGAACCATCTTGCTTTTCGGACAATAAGTTCAGCCTGCAATGTCCTAACCAGACTGGGAACAAATTCACAAAGTGATAAATATCAACTTTGTGAGTGACCCCACCGGGAATTGAACCCGGAACCTTTGCGTGGCAGGCAGGCATACTAACCACTGCGCCACATCAGCTGTCCTGACTAGCAATGCAACTGTCAAACACCGACACACAGCGTGTAAGGAACAGCTCTCCGAATACTGATAGGTTGCATTCAGAAACCTAACTGAAACTGGACAACATTAGCATCATTTGAATTCTGGAGGCACAGTTGAGTAAAAGCGGTATTGCCATGCCATAATATACTTTATCTACACTCAGTTCGTAATATTCGTTTTACAGAATCGAAAGTACGAACGTAATGATCTGCATTACGAATATACAGCCTTTAAAAAAAAACTTTCATACTACTGGCAGCTACATAAAGTAACTCGATTTCTAGTATTTGAAAAAAAATTAAACGAATTGACCCGCGTACCAAATTGTAATCTGTTCCAATTTGACACTGGCCATCAGTAAGTCGAATTAAAAAAAAACACGTGTCACCCGCGGCGGGAGGACACTTGAAATTATGAGGACTTATTTATTATTAAATCTTTGCTTCAAATCATTTTTCGAATTAAAATTCACCGATAAATGCTATTTAATTTTAAAAGTTGTTCAGTGTTTGTGAGCCTCCATTTTAACGTTTAGTTAAAAAGTTACTTATGTATAAAAGTCGTTCAGTTGGTGGTTCAGTAGATAGGCTTGCAATCGCCATAGTGCAGTGCGGAGGTTTGAATTATTTTTCATAGTTTTTCTTGTAGAGTGTAGATAAAATAGTGTATGCAACTGCAAATAATTAGGCTTTAGAATGCTCGTGTCAAACTAATCTCATCCTAAAGCCTCTCATTATTAGGCAGTTGCATAAACTACTATTATTTGATTTGGCGGTGGCATAGCCGTGCTCACAGATACAACAGTTTTTCAGTTTCATGAGTAACTTTATAATATGTATGCTGTTACAAGAAAATCAACAACTGCATTGATAATAGAGTCATAAAACAACGGCCCTAATTGGGAAATAAATTTTCTTAACTTATCTTAAATTTGCGCAGACACTTTTCATCAAATAGCTTTAGAAGAGGATAGGTTATATTATAACTAAGTCCTATCATGTTTAAATATGGTTTCTTCGCCATTTCTATTCAATTTCTTGGCCATTGTTTTTACCGTCGCTTTATTTTGACAGTAATGCGCATTTTGCGTCAAATTATAACACAATTTTATTCTTGATCATCTCCTGTCCTTTTCTTTTTTGAATTGAATTTGAATTTATTTATTATCAGAAGTACAATAATTCTTAAATCTAGTACATAGCCCCACAAAACCACTTCAGGGGTTTGTCTGTGGGATCGCCGAGTCTCACAAAAGTTATAAGTTAAACAAATGCAAAAGAAACTTATTATCAAAACTTATTTGAGTTAGGTACAAGTACAATCAGTTAAATTTTTTTGTATGAAGTCACAAATTAGACAATAAATATTTCTTAAGTTTGGACGCAAACCTGTTTTTATTTGTTTCTTGTCTTATATCTGTAGGCAAAGTATTCAATAAATATGGGATACGCTTATCAAGCATTCTATCTCCGAAGTAGTTATTTACTCTGGGTACCTCATATTTGCCCACAGATACAGACTTGGTACAATGGTCATGAGCTACAAGTTTAAGATTCTCCCGTCTACTATGGTTATTTAAAAGTATCAAGTATTTATGTTTTAAACTTATGGGTAAAATTTTACATATTTTGAATAATTTATTATAATCCCTTTACAGCTATCTTTTGTCTTTTTATTTACTAGCATCTTTAAAAACCTGATTTGAATGGACTCTAATTTTTGAATGTTGGTTTTAAATGTTAATCCATAGCAGTCAAGAGAATAACTTAAAATAGAATCAACTAGAGAAAGATATAGACATTTCAGAGTACTTAAAGGAACTCTGAAACTTAAGTGATAGAATCTGCCAAGCAATGATCTGAGCTTATTACATATAAAGTCTACATGGGAAGACCAAGAAAAATTATTATCTATTTTGACTCCTAGATAGGTTATACAATTGATACGTTCTATTGGTTTACAGTTACAGTTAATATAATTGTTATGTATACAATCAAAGCTATGAGTGTAAATGTTAGGATTTGTTTCTGATAAGCGTAGATAAGGTGAATGTATAATTAACAACTTAGTTTTGTCTGCATTGAGTACGATACCATTGTCGTGAGACCACTTCACTACCGAATTCACATCCTCCTGGACGAGGCGACAAGTTTCCGCGAGATCAGTGCCGGCGCGCAATGCACACAGGTCGTCAGCGAACATGTGTGCCGAGCAATGGCGTAGTACACCGCACAAGCTATTAACGTGCATTAAGTAGCACACAGGTCCGCATCCAGAGCCTTGCGGTACCCCGCACGTCACCCCCCTCGCGTCACTGAACTCCTCTCCTACTTTAACTCTGTATGAGCGCGAAGTGAGGTAGTCACGGAACCAGCTGTTCAGCGGCTCCCTCACTCCACACTCATCCATAGCATTAAGTAGGGTCTCCGTTTCAAGGGTATCGAACGCCTTTTTGAAGTCAAAGAATACAGCAACCACAAAGTTTTTATCATTTAGATATCCATTTATTTCGTCAGTGAATCGAGACAAAAGTGTGTTGGTGCTTTTTCCTTTTTGAAATCCATGTTGACAATCAACTAATACATTGTTGCTTTGCAAGTAAGTACTCAAACGGTTAACAACACACTTTTCCATAATCTTATCAATACTAGACAAACTATCTGATGGAAAGTGACAGCGCTAACTTAAGGTGAGTTAAGAGAATTTATTTCTCGAATTACAGCCAACATACAATTATTATTATTGTTTAGTTTTTATGGTTTTTAAAAACCGGTATTTCACACGTCATGTTGGTATTATTATTATGTTGGTATCTTTAAGAATCTCGGGCTCATCGTGCCCGGTCCTTTTGAGGCATGCGTGAGGCTAAAGCCAACAGGACTTTTAAATACAATATTCATATTATTATTATTATTCTATTGAACTAGTTTGTTACTTATTTATTTCCAGAGTGGTGGTGTTGGAGTCGCATAACCTGAACAACACGATGTCGGGAGACGATGGCAACGACCTCTACATACTCGCGGGCCACGAGGCTTCCTACTAAAATGGTAGAAATATTGGTAGGAATTGCCAGCAAGCTAACTTTCCTACCTAAACGGTAGAAATGTTTGCAGGAACGACAAGCTACGATCACTACTAATATAGTTTACATAATGATTGATAGGAGTTGCCAAAAACTAGGCTTCCTACTAGAGTGGTAGTATCGGCAGTATTTGCCTACAAGAAAGGATTTTAATAAAATTGTAGACGTTTTGGCAGTAATTGTTGATAAATGTCGCAACATGCTAGGCAACATCCTACTTACTACTGCCCGCGTGCGAAACACAGGCTGAAATTTTACTAGTGACCGATAGCCAAGGTGGTAATAAGGAACAACTTTCCCCAAGGAAGGGACATAGGTTGAATTATTTAAAAAAAAACACATACAAAATTGCCGATCAGTTGAGTTGGGTCACTATGAGAGGTTGCTGTCTATAATCACTTAGACGGCGGTCGTTACACAACCATGTCACTAGGCGGTTGAAAAACTCTGACACCAGGGTTCATCGGGTCGCTAGACGACTAGGTGTCCCACTTGAAGAAGAAGACTATGGGAGATACTTTTTTTTTTTGCACATTTAGTCCTACGTTCCTTGGGGAAAGTTGTTCCTTATCACCAGCCGGTCCTGCATTTTCGCTATCGGTCACTAGTAAAATTTCACCTATATTGTCTTCGCTTTCGAATGCACTATCAGATCGCGCGTGGATCATAAATATTAGGAACAACGATTAGAGGTGAATTTTGGTAACACTGTCAACATTTTCGAATTGCGTTATTGTAAATAGCAACACCGCATAATTCGCTACTTGACTGGGTCGTAACTAAAAAAAAACAAAAGTTGTATGCTTAAAAGTATTAGCGAAAAATACTACTGACTTCATTTATCGTTTTTCATAACATTAAAAGTTTATATTGAAAACAGAAGTTATATAAAAGTTATTGTTTTGACTCCATCCAAAATATTGAATTATAACGTCACATTTCCGTTATCCATGAAAAATATAGTTTTCGGTCGACTTAAAAAGTAAACTCATTTGACTCAGTCAAGTAGCGGATTGGTCGAAATTAGAACTTTACTTCTTTCTTTCTGTAATGTTAAGGTCGTCCGCTGCGTGCCGCGTGTTGTCCGCGCGTGCCCGCAATGCGAGGACTCGTGCGAAGTTCACTCACTTCATCTGCAGCGCTTGGAGTAAAGTCATAGTCTAATAAAACATGGTCTTACATTCCCAGAGAAACACAAGCCTACGTCACTAGTATTGCCACTTTATTTCAATATAATAACGTTATGGGGTAAATTCAATCTCAGAAAAATTTGTTAAAATATTTCTAAGCCTCAAACTCCACAGAGAGGACAAGGAAAGGACATAGGACGTAGGGCATGACGCTTGACGTTTGACATCGCGACGTTTCCATACAAAATGTACGAAAAAGTATTGACAAAGGCACACACAAGCGTCGCCAAAGCGTCGCATCTATGGCTAACAGCTAGCGTTAAAAACTAAGAAGAATATTTGACGATCACTTGTCTGTCAACTGTCATTCTTACGTCCTATGCCCTCATCTTTTTGGTGGAGTTTGCGCCTTAATAATTTTATAATTTAGATTTACGTGTGTATTAACTTGAACTTTACAACAACACTTAAATTGTATTTATTAGTTAACAGTATCTTATATGATTTACAAAAATAATCATAAGAGTGGGTAATTTTGGTAACCCACAAGCATGATGACGTAGGCTTAAATTAGTCACGTGGTTCACGAGTCTCGGAATGGAATACCAGGCGGAGTATCTTATTATACCATGAGTAAAGTGAACTTCGCACGCGGACCGGTCTGTCTGACGCAGCGGGCGGCCTAAGAGAAAGCGCGCACGAGTGACATTTTTATCTCTTTTTATCGGTGAGATAAAAAGGGACTCCCGAAATTTCTCCAGCAAAAAATTATACGCGCGCACCCACTCAGAAATGCAGAGATGATGCAAATGGGTGTTGTGATATTTATTTCCGTTAATACTTACACACAGGGATTAAAATAATATGCTGCAAATATTTTAAGATTCGAACTAGTCCGTGAAACTGAATAACTTTCATATATATGGAAAAAAATCCCTATACAAACAGTTTTTGGAGCTATGTTCGTTTGGGAAAGTTGTTTAGTTAAATGGACTGGTTCATGCCTTAATATTAACAGCTATTTTTACACCTTATGTGTATGCATAACGTATAACTAAATTTACGTTTTTTTTTTATTGAAAGCTCTTTCATTTGAGACCCCACACGGATATGATTTTTTTCGGAAAGTTTTTTTCATAATAAATAAATAAAGTTGATAAACTAAGTTGCGGGCTATTTATAACAGGTCTGCAATAAATCGGACACTCCTGATTTGATGCATACGAGCCCCTATACCCAGGCGACAAAGTTACTGCGTTATTTATCTTCTATAGCATATAACAATGTTAAAAATCCTAAAAATGAAAGTTATGTAAATAATAATAAAGTATATTTACTAAACAATCTATTACCGATAGCTATAAAGTTCGATATTATTGAATTAGTTTCCAACTTCTTCATCACAATTTTGCTCATTCTAATATTGTTCACATACAGTACAGCACAGTTAATACCTAACCCCCCCATCAAATAAAAAGACAAATAATTGTTTAAATATCGACTTATGTCAAAAGGCGCGTCCACACCAAGCGAGGCTGCTCGCGTGCTCATTGCCTCGCGCGGCATACATTCGTGCGCAGGAAAAACAAATTCGGCCCAATTTGGACGCCTAAAAATAGGCAAACTTCTAAGGCGCTTCGATTGTGGCTCGGCCCGCGTGCGTTCGCCCGAGCACGAGCATGCATTGCCTCGGGTGAGCCACGTAATTTTTAGGTCGTTTGCCGCGCGAGGGAATAAGCACGCGAGCAGCCTCGCTTGGTGTGGACGCGCCTAAACAGTAAAAAGAGATTGTACAACATACCACTGTACCTCTAAATACAAGAGAAAATATTAATAATTAGATGTAAAGAATTAGATGTTATAGAGTTTTTTCAATCTCGAGAAAAATCTATATTTTTTTAAATAGCGTTTTGTTCTGTTATGATCTCTCGCTATTTTTTCTAACTGGTACAGGTCAATAGTTGTCTGTATCTTTACCACACGAGAGTAAATTAATTTACAAACTCAGAATACTACTTTTGAATCACGAGCGTAGCGAGTATCTTTCGTTTTTATCCAACTGCCTCAGACGGAGGGTTATGTATTCGAGAGTATGTATGTAGAGGTCAAGTAAATTCCTTTTCTCCAATTTGCTCGGAAATAGCTTCATTACTTTAAAAAAAGAATACGTCAATGGGCTCATTTATGTTGTCAAGGCGCAGAGGACTGTAATAGAAATTGCCGGACTAGGCCGGTAATAAAAGGGTTCTTAAACTTCACACTTTCGTGATTAGGTGTTTTATGGAACACAATTTGTTTGAAGTTTGAAGGCTGAATGTGAATTTCCCGCGCATTCTTTATGAAACGGAACGTAAGCAAAACCAGCGCCAACGCTTTGCGAACTTTAAAAGTTACAAAGTGTCAATTTTATCACGATTTAAATATTTGTTTCCTTGCAAATTGGAGAAAAGCACTATACAAACCTCGGCCGAAATAACAATTTCTGGTCTCGTTTACTTTAGAAGGCCTCGACTTCGTCTCGGCCTTCCAATGCCACTCGACCAGAAATTGCTATATACTCGGCCTGTGACGTAATGTACTATTTCATGGGCTACAGCCTAAACGGCTTGATGGATGGACATGTGAGGTGTTGTTAAATTCGTCTCGACAATGTCTACATGAAAATTTGCAGATTTAAAACTTAAATGTAACTTCGAAATTTCTGCAGTCGGGTTATTGATTTTTAATAATTAGGCTTGTTTAGTATCCTTCATTATGCTATACTTCATGTAGTACAAGACACTATTATCTACCTAAACTCGTCTTCGTAATGTTGGGATTAAAAGTTCGAAAACAGCCGTAGCCTAGCTGCCTTTAAAAATACTTTTCTGCTTGTAAAGTTTCGTCATTATTTCTGTTTTTCGAGAAAATTATGAGACTAATTTGGCAACTATTGGTGTGCCAAAATAATCCTATGAAAAAGAAAGAAAAAGTAGTGTTTGCGTGCAAATGCTCGCGTTAACTATTATCGGATACTTACGTTTAATGTATACAGGGAGTAACAAAAAGAAAAAGACATGTTGCGCCGACCCCAAATAAATTGGGATAAGGGCAGGCAGATGATGACAGGGAGTAACAAAAAGGGTATAACAAGCCGAAAGGAGGTCAAGGTACTCATGAAACTGTATAACTTTCCCCAAGGAACATCGGTTGGGTGTAGAAATATAAAAAGAATTCTGCTCTCTCTGCTGATTGATTTACTATGGGAGGTCCAAAGGGAAAGTTGTTCAGTTTCATAAGTACCTTGACCTCTTTTCGGTTTGTTATACCCTTTTTGTTATTTATATGCAGCTGTATACATAAACTGTATGCAGTTTCAACTCTACACTACACATACAAGTGCGATTACAGGTGCTTCCAACAATTTCAAATCACGTTCCGGGTGTCATAATTTTTTTTATGTGGGCACAGGAAATAAATAGGCGCCCCGTTCGCCTTATTTTCCAACTTTTGCATCCGCTGCAACTAATTTTCCCGTGGGAACATGACATTTAATCTTTTTAACCATCTTCTTGAATCATTCTATCTACTAAAAAAAGCGGCCAAGAGCGTGTCAGACACGCTCACAAATAGGGTTTCGTAGTCAGTCAACGTTTAAGTATCTTTCAGCGTTACAAAGTTAATTTTGTTGCTCGTTTGTTTGCAGCTGTATGTTTACCAACCGCAAATTGAAAAACTTTAATATTTCCTTAAAGAACGTTCCGGAGGGAATCTTAAGTGGTACAGTATTCGTTATAGTTTTCATGGTAACTTCATATTAAGAATTATATTCCATATTTTTTTCAAATTTTTAACAAGCATACTTTAGAAGTTACAGCTGGAACAAATTATGGCCTAAAAAACGCCCCTTTTAAAAGCAAATATCTCGAGACAGAAACATTTTAGAGAATTTGTTTCAAAGAAACTTCCCCTTAATTTTAAAAGACCTATTCAACGATACCCTACTCAATAAAACAGGCGGAAAAATTTTTTTTTGCCCCCCTTTCACATGTATGGGAAGGGGGTCCAAAACACAATAAAAATATTTTTTTCTCAACATTTCTAAATTTGGGTCAACACGATCTATCTTCACACCAAATTTGATGTCGATTGCTTCAAAGCTGACGAAGTTATGAGGGCGCGGCATACAGACAGACAGACAGACTTACCGAAATGATAAGGGTTTCTAGTAGACTACGAAACCCAAAAAAAATAAAAAAAAAACGTTGCATGAGAGGAGATAGCAGTGTCGATGACAGTGAAACACAAAAGCAACTTTATTTTATATTACATATATACTATTTATCTAGTAATTTTCTCGAAAAACGAAAAGTACAAAGCGAATTAATTTCAATGCATTTAAAATCAAAAATTATAAATCTTATTTTATAATGATTCTGCTTTAGATAAAGTGATTTTTAAAGGCAGAACGCATGAATCAGGTCTTCATAGAGTTTTCGAGTTTGTAATCAGAACATTATGGGCCTTACCACAAAAATTTTGACGCGCGTTAAAAATTAATCTTCATTCAAAAAGAAAACGCTATACACGCGTTAACTTTTTTGTAGTAAGGCCCTGAAAAACAAGTAATAAATTATTATTCTGTATGTATTACAAATCTCTTTTTTCTTGTGATAGATCATTTAGGTGTATTTTTTGTAAATATGATAAATAAAATATTCCAGTTAGTTTTTAGTAAATTGTATCATATTATAATTATTAGTATAGTTAAATGTATTTAATTTTTTACCTCGTTTCGGAGAGTTCAATTATGAAACGTGATTTTGGACTGCCGTGCAAAAATATTTTTTCGTTTATAATTTTATAATTATAAGGTTCGATCCTGAGTTATATTCCCTGGTCGATTGTTCATAATACAGTCATTCCATACAATACTTCTAAAAGATGTAATATCATTTTGATTTTCTTAAACATGGTCAATTAATGCGATTTATTTTTCAGCCAAAAAATAGTTTTATTTATGTAAATGTACCTCATTTTTACCATATACAACGTTAATCCAGTGATCTTTTAACCATGTGTAGAATGTTTAGGGACGTTTTTGTGCTACAAATATTATTATAATGGATCAATATTGTTCAAAATGCACATTTATGCGCAATTCACGTGTTATTGACTGCACCTTAAGGATTCAATTCAACTCATCAAATGTATATTTTGTAATCAATTAATTTTTGGGATTAAATAAATAAATGCCCTCTTAATGAAAAAGAAACAGAAAAACGTCTTTAAACGTAGGACATTATTTTATGTTTAATTAATAATTGCTATTTGTTTACCTACTCATCATTTGATTATATGCATTTTCCTCTACCTGTAGAGATACTATTTATTTTACAGTAACGTGATTTCTTGCTTTTGATCTTCATTTAAACATGTCTTCTATAATAAACATGTTATATTTTAAATATTATTTTGTTTTGCTTATTCTATTCCATTTCTTTTATTTTTAAATTTTCTTCTGTTTAATTTTTAAAGGTTTATTCTAAAAATTGTTGCAAAATATTTAGGTAATAAACGTTACGGTTTATCAAAAGAACACCAGTGAAAATAATTAGAAATTATAAATAAAATAAGGCTTCTTTTCTTAAAACAGAAGATCTATTACATTAAATATAAAATTAAATTATGTACCTACTATTTGAAAAATAGTAATAAAATAAATTATAATTAATTATTTTGTTGTTTAAAAACTAGAACAGCTAGAGGGTACCGATCACGAAAAAGGAGATAATTTTGAGCCGATTTCACATGTATTTTAAACACTCATAGGAATTTTTGAAGTACATCTGAAATTATTATAACTACAAATTAATTGTTAGTTTTATTATAGTATATCAATATTTTTTACGGCATCTTTCATCGATACTTAACCTACCCTGAAGCTATGGCACGCATCTAAATTAACACCCTGTATAAACCTTACTCTTGAATCACACTTATCTATTACCATAAAAAACCGAATCAAAATTCGTTGTCTCTCTCTTCGTGTGGGACACCGATACGTTCAACGACCCGATGAACCCTGGTGTCAGAGTTTTTCAACCGCCTACTACAAGTAGCAGGCCTCTGACATGGTTGTGTAACGACCGCCATCATAGACAGCAACCGGGACCGACGGCTTAACGTGCCCATCCGAAACACGGAACCATCTTACTTTTCGGACAATCAGGTGGTTCAATCTGCAATGTCCTAACCAGACTGGGAACAATTCACAAAGTGATAAATATCAACTTTGTGAGTGACCCCACCGGGAATTGAACCCGGAACCTTCAGCGTGGCAGGCAGTCATACTAACCACTGGGCCACATCGGCTGTCAATTCGTTGTGAGGTTCGTTGATTGAGTTATCAAATCCCACGACAGACGGCGGCATTTTGCGGCACTTATAGTGTGTCATCCCAACCATCCCAACCGAAAACATCGGAAACCGACGGAACGGAAATTCAGCTGCCTAATTTCGGTTGTAGTGTGGCTAGACTGCTCGTGGAGAGGACGAGGACTTGGTACTTTCGGTAGCATATCGACCCACCTATTTAATGGATCAACTTCGGTTTCTATGTTGGTTTCTAAAGTGGGCATGGTTGATGATCTGCTGATAATACCTATCTAGTTATCTACCCACAAATTAGGGAAACGGCGTGCGATATTTACCCGCCTGCCTATTCACACGGAGCCCCGCATGATTAAAAATATTTCGATAAACTTTCAATTCAATTCTAAAACGAAATAGGTAAATTGATTAATGGAAATGAATTTCTGACGATTGAACTATAGTACGGCTTCTTATCCTAGAGTTTGTATGAAGGTACGGTCCCATCCGCATTAAAGCATGAAACTTGACATGCACATAGCTTTGTCACGTACAATTAATTATTTCGGGGGGTACAGACTGTTAATTATACGTGTGAAAGCTACGTGCATGCCAAGTTTCAAGCCTTAATGCGGATGGGACTGTACTTTTGGCTAACAAGCCGTACTATTACAGGATCTGCATAATAAAAAATTAAATCGATACCTAAGCAATCATCCTAAAAAAAAAATTGATTTATGGAAATTGAGTTCTGATGATTGAATTTACAGGATGTTAATTTTACTGTGCGCTGCGCTGTTTTTTATGGTGCCATCTTTTTCTACGTACATTACATGCATACCTAGTATGCATATATCACGCTATATCCCTTGCGGGGTAGGCAGAGCGAAAACGACTGTATAAAAACGGCCATTTATACCACTATACATTGACACGACGATATTGACAGGTTGTCAACCTGTCGCCTATAATTGCAAATCACGATAGGACTCTCTACTCCCTTAGTTGCTTCTTACGACACCCACGGGAAAGACATGCTGTCAAACTAAGGTAGGTGAGTCGATTACCGCCTGTCGGGTTATATCGCCTAGGTTGAAAAAAATAGGAAAAACAAGAATAATTTCCGAAAATCTGCATGAAATAACAACATTGCAGTGCCAGTTGCCATTTCGCACTGAGCGTGGCGAGCTCCTCACCCGCGCGATATTCTAGAGGCCACGTGTCGTGGGAGGTGTTTCTGTTGGCTGCGCTTAAAAAAAAGTGAAATCGTCAGGTAAGTTTTAATTTCATTTTAAAATGTTTGATATCTTTCATGGACTATATTAGTTAAACTGTATATATTTTGCAATCTAAGTTTCATTAAGTTTTATACGAAAGTATCACGGATAGGTATGTTTTTTTTGCGAAAATCTTTGTTAAATATGTCATAAAGGTTAATAACGCCTGTGCGATAATGGACTCCTTATAGGCGATATTACCCAGCTGAAGGCGTTGTTACCCACCTGTAGGCGTTATTAACACCTACACGGAGATCCAAGAATAACTTTGCGAGATTATGATTATTTTTTACGAAATGGTGGATAATCGAAACGACAGGTAGGAAGAAAGATTTGTTTTTGAATTATGTTCTTTTTTAACTAGTTAGTTTTAGTATGGTAGGCGTAATAACTGTAATAAGACACTAGGCCGGCGTAATTAGGCTCCAAGTTTAATAGCGTCTACTGACGTTTTTTAGCAAAACATCAATTTTTCATTCAAAAATGGCCTAATATTATATATTTTTTAATGTGATTTGAGGTCGTTATAACAAAAAGAGTTACAAGTAACTATGACGTTAGTAATAAAATAATTTGTTTTATCAATACATAGTATAAAGTAAAGTCCCTTCCCGTGTCTGTATGTATGTTTCCATATATCTTTAAAACCCCTCAACGGATTTTGATGCGGTTTTTTTTATTATATAGAGTAAGTTAAGGGGCAGGTTTTTAAATATTCTTTACCCCAAACTTTTACCCCCAAAGGGGTAAAAATGGGGTTAAAAGTTTGTATGGAAAATCATTATTTTAAAATGCGATCTGTTTCTAAATTTGTGATTAGATCAAAGAGCTGAAAAAATTGAGCGCATGTTTCAGGGGTTTTCGATTTTTAACCCGTAAAGGGGTAAAAAAGGAGTTAACAGTTTGTATGAAAAATCAATATTTTTAAATGCGATTTGTTCCAAAATTTGCGATTAGATCAAACAGCAAAAAAAAGCATTACGTGTTTCAAGGATTTTCGATTTTTAACCCCTAAAGGGGTAAAAAAGGGTTAAACGTTGTATGGAAAATCAATATTTTTAAAATGCGATCTGTTTCAAAATTTGTGATTAGATGAAAAAGCTAAAAAAATGAAACACGTGTTTCCAGGGTTTTCGGTTTTTGATCTCTAAAGGGGTAAAGAAAGGGGTTAAAAGTGTGTATGGAAAATCATGTTTTTTAAATGCGATCTATTTCAAAACTTGCAATTAGATCAAACAGCTAAAAAAATTTAGTACGTGTTTCAGGGATTTTCGATTTTTAGGGTTGCAGCGGGTGAAACCGCTGACGGGCAGCTAGTGTA
Organism: Phthorimaea operculella; assembly: GCA_024500475.1. Taxonomy (NCBI): domain Eukaryota; kingdom Metazoa; phylum Arthropoda; class Insecta; order Lepidoptera; family Gelechiidae; genus Phthorimaea; species Phthorimaea operculella. The sequence goes on along the minus strand of JANFCV010000187.1, from coordinate 382,276 downwards.
TTATAAAATTGAGAAGTCATAGTATAAAAACAAGGAATGTACCTACTGGTTAGCCTAATAATTATGAAAACAGATTACCTCGTACAATGATTAGTACTACAGAAATGATCTCAATTAGAATTTTACAGTCATGTAATACCTACTCATAGGCAAATTAAACTCCCACGTAGTTTAATTCTGCCAGCGCGACTGTGTTTTGTATTTGGTTTTATTTTATATTTAAGTATTATGTTACTCTGCTGTGTGCTTTTTATATAAAAAAATTGAAATTATATGACGCGCCTGTTGTCTTATTTAAATTGTTATCTTTTAATAGAAATCTTTGCTTTCGAAATTACATAGGCGGTAATTGCCGAACTTTATCTATCTTTTACCATACTTTGTTCATTAATGTTGAGCATAGGCAAAATCGGTAGGTTAACTTAAGGCGCATCGTTACGTCATACAAACGAAAATTTGAACTTCAACCGAGTTAAACATGAGCTATATACCAATTTTATCAACAAAACTTTATGTGAAATGATGAAGGCACACGTAAATTTGTCGCAAAACTGCATAAGTTAAAAAAATATTAAGTATTTTCTCCACAAAAAAATTAAACGTGTTTATTGCAGCAGTAGCTCCATCTATGCTCATAAAGTGGCGTAACGGTTTTTACAGAGAAATCTGATAGTTAAAAAATTATTTGTTTTATTTTGCGAAAATGTTATAGGTAGAAGCATGGGACTTCCCATCAAGTTATTTAATCATATTTTTGTCGCATTTAAGAATGTAACTCCATTTAAATTTTGTATGGAAAACGATCCACCTTAAGAGTAAGTTTTGGCTGGCGCTATATAATGAAGGTAGGTAGTTAGTATTGATAGTACCTAATAGTACCTACCTACTTTACAAAATTGAAGAGGAAACAAGAGGATCGCACTCAACGCTGGTCTGTGACGCTGGCCTTAAGGCTTAAGGCGAGGATCCACGCAGCAAAATACGATTTCAGGGAAAGGGTTGAGGGGGGGGGGTGAGATGCGGGTAGCGGGCGGCGCGGGAGGTGATCAGCGGCTGGTTTCACCGCGAGGACCGTTCAAATTTTTTAAAACATTATAGTACTACACATTATGAAAAAAAAGCTGCATTTTTGTCTAAAAGCAAACCGCTTTGTACAGTTATAGTAGGGACCAAAATAAGCAATTTCAGTCGCAGCAGTAGAAGTTTCCTCCATTGGGAACAGAGATGGCGCCACTTTTACATAAAAATCTTTAAAAAATTCTACGAGTCCAACGGGTCAACCGATTTTAATGTTTAGTATGTCAAATGAAAGCTAATTACTTGAATCAATATAAAAAAATATAAGAGTTACGGAAAATTATTAGAAATGTGCATAAATTCGATTTTTTTTAAACTTTTTTCAGAAAAATTTAAGGTTTTTGCTTAAAAATAATGATAAATCATATGAAAAGGGTATGTTTTTATGGTATAAAAATATAAATAATTTGACTATGCGTTATATAAAAAAAATTGTAAGTCAATACCTTTATTACTTTCCGAAATATAGAAGTTTAAAGATGGCGGCGGACTTTAGATTAATAAGTGGCACTCGAAAGATATTCTTCTGCAACCTAACGTGTGGGGTATCAAATTAAAGAGCTCCTCGAGATGGTTTAAAACTATATCGCTTTATACATTTTAGCCGCATTTTAAAAAAAAACATGAGGGAAAGAGATGGCGCCACTTATTTTAATTATTTATAAACTTCTGAATGTTAGATATTAACCGATTTTTGGCATAACATTATTATTTCATTAAAAACGTGATTGATATGAAGAACCAGCCAAGTGCGAGTCGGACTCGCACGTAGGTTATCAATACAAACTAGCATACAAAACACGTTTATTGTATGGGAGCCCCCTCTTAATTATAATTCAATTCTGTTTTTAGCAATATCGTTGTAGTAAAAACAGTATAACGCCTTCTATCATATAAAAAATCAGCTATAACTAAATTAGATACTTGAAATAAGCAGAAAATCTAACTTAATAGTAGATAATAATTTGGTTGAAATTTTCACAGAACGGTATCTCATGACGGTATATCATAAACTGTAAAACAGCCGCTGAAAGATAGCAAAAATCTATGAGATGACATGAAAAGCTCGCCAAGCAGCATTGACATCATCTGTCTCATTTGTTGGCAACAGCTTCACCTCAACTCCCCCTAGCCACCGAGCTGGACGAGCCCTTGTCGTGTGATGAAGTTGTTATTGTTACTGCCATTAGACAGCAGCATAATAAGCGGGCGGTTGGCATTGATTTTATACCAGGTGAAATACTTAGATAAATATGGAGGTGCGGAGCTGCACTCGTTGGTTTGGAAACTTTTTGTTCGAATGTGGGAGGAGGAGTGAGTTCCGGATGATTTGAAAGTGTCTCGCATTAGTGCCCTCTACAAGAACAAAGGTGACCGTTCTGACTGCAACTCATGCCGCGGTATTTCGTTATTATCGGTCCCCGGAAAAGTCTTTGCAAGAGTCCTATTAAACCGCTTGAAGGACTTATCAGGAAAGATTCTGCCTGAAACCCAGTTTGGCTTCCAACCCCACCCGAGGCCCTTGTGAAGCTATTTTCTCGGTACGTCAACTGCAGGAAAAATGCAGAGAACAAGGTCGTCAGTTGTACCTTTGCTTTGTTGACCTAGAGAAAGCGTTCGACAGTGTAGCTCTCTGGATGGTGCTAGGAAAACTAGGGTGCACGGAGAAGTTTGTGCGCCTCCTGAGACTCTTGCATGACGATATACAGTGCTGAGTCTCCGTGAACGGTGAACAGTCTGGTCTCTTACCCGTCACGTGTGGGGTAAAACAAGGGTGCGTTCTAGCGCCCACATTGTTCACCTTATACTTTGCGGTAGTAGTCAACAGGTCCTAAATACTGTCTCCGATGGAATCCGCTTCCGCACAGATGGTAGTTTTTTCAATTTGGCTAGATTTAAGGCTCGCATGCACTTATTATCGAAAGTATGTATGCCGATGATCTGTGCTTTATTGCAGAATCCCCAGAAGACCTGCAATTCGGCTTAAAGATCAGTGTTAAAAAGACGTAATTGATGTGTCTTGTGTATACAAGGTCGTGAGACACTGACAATTAAGCTTGGTAAAGATTTGTTGAAACAGGTTGACAAGTTCCGATATCTGGGGAATACTATAACAACTAAGTGTGACCTTGATGCTGAGATCAATAGCACAATCAGTGCTGCAGCTGCAGCATTTAGGAAGCTACATTCCGAGGTTTAATGCTCGCACGATCTTAAACTAGCCACGAATATATCTGTATATATGGTGATTGTGCTGCCAAACCATCTGTCCTCTTCCGAAACCTGGTGTGTGTTCGTCACCACATACGCACTGAGGATCGTTTTCACCTCGAATGCCTTCGTACCATCATGAAGATCAGATGGTCCGACCGAGTTCGTAACACCGAAGTTCTAAGACGAGCCAATGTTGGTGGCATTGAATCCTACTTAATGCGTCGACAAAACAATAAATTATTTGATATTTGACAGCTTCGGTGGTGCAGTCACTTATCCCGGATGGCGGATAAGCGAGTGGCGAAACGCATCTTCTATTTTAAGCTAGAGGAGAGCAAGCGAAAGCATGGCGGTCAACTACTTTGATTTAAAGATGTTCAGAAGAGACACATGAAAGAAGCCCCTCAATTTGAGTTTTTGGAAGCACTACGGCCAGAATGGCGCGGTCTTGTAAAGAGGTGAATCCGAGACTTTGAGGAGCAGCGTAAAACTGACGTTGAGGCTAAACGCGATAAATTGAAGTCCCGTACTGCCGCCGCCATTAACTACAATTATATCAATGGCAAACTCACGTGCCCACACTGTGCACGGGAGTTTACTGCCAAAATCGGCTACAATAGCCACCTACGGCGCATCAGTAGCGCCGACTTGATCAGGACTCAGGAGTAGAAGTGGTCGCCCTGGCCGAAATCGGCCGGAAAGATCGTCATCAATTAAATCACTAAATATATTCGGGTACAATATAAGTGTAATAAGTACAATAAATAATAATTATAAGGTCTTGTTCTACTCACAAAACTGAATTAGGTACATGTATTAGAAATATTTCTTCAAAATATGAAAATAAAGAAAATGTGTCTCCTTACTAAATGACATACTTTTTCATCATTTTTGTATCGGGAGTCAATTTGTTTTGTAGGGAATCAATAAATTAATTCGAGTGACCTGACTATGAGGTTTGAATGAATCACCTCACCTGAACCAGGCCTTGTGCGTAGGTATAAAGTTGCAAGTACGTGCAGACGCTACCTCGAGGGGGCAAATCAGTTGGTTGCCGCGCGCCACTCGTTACGCATGCCATGCGCTCCTTTCATGAAATACCTTTCTATACTATTTCTACTACAACGATATTGCTAAAAACAGAATTGAATTATAATTAAGAGGGGGCTCCCATACAATAAACGTGTTTTGTATGCTAGTTTGTATTGATAACCTACGTGCGAGTCCGACTCGCACTTGTCCGGTTCTTCATATCAATCACGTTTTTAATGAAATAATAATGTTATGCCAAAAATCGGTTAATATCTAACATTCAGAAGTTTATAAATAATTAAAATAAGTGGCGCCATCTCTTTCCCTCATGTATTTTTTCAAAAATGCGGTTAAAATGTATAAAGCGATATAGTTTTAAACCATCTCGAGGAGCTCTTTAATTTGATACCCCACACGTTAGGTTGCAGAAGAATATCTTTCGAGTGCCACTTATTAATCTAAAGTCCGCCGCCATCTTTAAACTTCTATATTTCGGAAAGTAATAAAGGTATTGACTTACAATTTTTTTTATATAACGCATAGTCAAATTATTTATATTTTTATACCATAAAAACATACCCTTTTCATATGATTTATCATTATTTTTAAGCAAAAACCTTAAATTTTTCTGAAAAACGTTTAAAAAAATCGAATTTATGCACATTTCTAATAATTTTCCGTAACTCTTATATTTTTTTTATATTGCTTCAAGTAATTAGCTTTCATTTGACATACTAAACATTAAAATCGGTTGACCCGTTGGACTCGTAGAATTTTTTAAAGATTTTTATGTAAAAGTGGCGCCATCTCTGTTCCCAATGGAGGAAACTTCGACTGCTGCGACTGAAATTGCTTATTTTGGTCCCTACTATAACTGTACAAAGCGGTTTGCTTTTAGACAAAAATGCAGCTTTCTGGCCAAATATCGCCGTAACGCTTATGGCTATTAGTTTGCTGAATGAAAATTAGTTTAAATCAGCTGACCGAAATTACGCGACCGAAATTCAGTTTCCGTCAGTTTCCGGCGTTTTCGGTTGGGGATGACATACTTTAAGCCTTTGGGCGCAGTATGACAACAGTATAAAAATGTCTACTGTAGGTATCAAACTGACCATTGTTAAAAAATTACCACAGTATCAGAATGCCTACTATGCTTAAATGACTACAGTATCAAATTGTCCACTGTATCAAAATGTCCACTATTTTTAAAAATCAAAGTTGATACTTAAAATGTCACGTAGGTACGCAAAATATTTAAAGAAAATAGGTAAGTTGCAAAACGCCGCAAACGCCGCAAATTACGTAGGTACCTACCCTATTCATCACGCCGAATTACTTTGGCCCGAATTTCGGCGAAGTCATTTCGGCGACGAAATTACGGCTGAAGTGTGTCATCCGTAATGCAAATAACATTGCTGGAGTAATTAATTACGCAGAATTCCGTCGCATAATATTTAGGTCGTAGTGTGACGAGGCACTTAGTCTTAGCACTCGCGAATTAAAAGTGAAATATTATCATTATATATATACTAAGTTAATAAAATGTGCGTATCGATAAAAGTTTTAAAGGATTCCCGGTACGATAAAGGGAATTATATAGCGCAATAGCCCTTTATCCCCCTCGAACAAGAAAGTTCCCGTTTTAACGTAAAGAGCGTATTTTAAAAGATATAAGGGCTGAAAAAGTAGTGGCGCCATCGGTTGTCGAGTAGTTGAACTCCATTCAGAACAACGGTTACTTATTTGAGTAGCGTTTCGAAATGCAATGAATTTGAAACTTTTTTATTAGACCAAACAGCTAAACACCGCGACTGAAACCGCGGGTCGAAAGCTAGTATATAGGGTGAAATTTTACTAGTGACCGATAACGAAAACCCAGAACCAGCTGGTAACGTATTTATTGCAGCAGTAGCTCCATCTATTTTCGTAAAGTGGCGACTCGCTTTTTACTGGGAAATCTGATGATTTAAAAATTCTTTTTAGTGTTTTGCGACAATCTTATATACCCACGGGACTCCCCATCAAGTTTTTTAAACCGACTCTTGTCTCCTTTACATACATAACTCCATTGAATTTTTGTATGGAAAACGGAACGCCTTAAAGGGTGTATTTTTAAAGATATAAGGGATTTTACAATCCATCAAGTAGTGGCGCCATCTGTTGTCGAGTAGTCGAACTCCACCTCCAGTTCGTGATCTCTGATGCAATCTGTTTCAAAATTTTGGATTTTAAATGCAATGTATTTAAAACTTTTTTATTAGACCAAACAGATACCTAAATACCACGAGTGAATACCGCGGGCGGAAAGCTAGTCGTACTATAAAAAACTAAAGGAAAATACTTTGTGCCTAGTAAATGTCACATAAAAATTGAAACATTTTTAAAATTTTTGCTGGTTTGGTTGGTGTTAGTCTTTATTTCAAAAATAATAACCTAGGATCAAAAAAATCTGGTGTGAAAAAATTGTTCTAGCGCAGTGGAAGCTACAATTAAAAAAACTCAATCTAAAACGTGTCTAAAACCCAAGAATTTGGCCAACTCGAAAAGCAATACAATTGACCGAGAACTAAAGCTAAATAAATTATAAGTAAAAAACATTTTTAAAATAAGCTTTTATTTGGGTGCGCTAAAAAGTATAAAATAATCTATTTACTAAAACTTTAACTTGTAACTTTTAATGGCATTAAATCTACGTCTTCACAATTTATACGATATAAAAGCTTGTCGCGAGGCGAGATTTAAGTAGGTACTCGTGTGGTGTGACTTAGTTTAAAAGTTTATTTTAAGATCATTTACACTGGTTTTCTAATTTATTTATTGATTTAGACACAGGTCAAATCTCGCGACAAGCTTTTATATCGTATAAATTGTGAAGACGTAGATTTAATGCCATTAAAAGTTACAAGTTAAAGTTTTAGTAAATAGATTATTTTATACTTTTTAGCGCACCCAAATAAAAGCTTATTTTAAAAATGTTTTTTATTTATAATTTATTTTTTGCTTTTTAGTAACCTCTGGAAAAAAATTATAACATTCTTCATTGACTTTGAAACTGCGTCCATACGGACTACTAGTGCGAATCTGCGAGGCATCGGTCTCATGACTGTCTTACGACAACTCGGTATGAGTTTCGTCCTCTACGATAAGCTTCTTGTACCCAAGCGGGGCAATCGCTGAACTTTATGTTGCTTCTTCATTGACAGTGCCATGAACAGAAGACTAAAAACCCCAACACAACAACCATTCAACCCCTAAAAATCTGTGCAAAGCGACGTCATTTACCTCACACTAGTATTTATCTTTCATTTGTCTATGTTTTTCACCCATTTAGTAAGAAAACATAACAAACTTAATACGCCATCTAACCTTTAGTCTGTCATATCTGGTTTTATTTTGAGTGACGTAAACGTCACTTTATTTTTCGAGTTATTCTGAAAAATTCCTTTCATTTGATATCCTTATTGTAAAAAAGCATAAAAATTTTATTCTGCCATCTTAAGAAGTCCACCATAGTTACCACCATAGTTAGAATGACGTCAACTTGTAATTCGAATAGGTAATTCTCAGCAAGCCCTTTCATCTGACACTCATATTGTAAATTATCATAGGTGGCCATCTTTAGATGTCCGCCATATTATTTTCTAAATTGTACTCAGCAAGCCCTTTCATTTGACACCCATATTGTAGGAGTGCGTCAAAGATTACTTGTCGGCCATCTTGGATATTCCGCCATATTGGATTTAGAATAACCACACACAATCTAACATGCATTGTCATCTGAGTATAAAGGCGAGTGTAATTGAAAGAACGGCGTTCGGATCGATACTGATTTATTGAGTGCTAAAGTGCATATTATAATACTAAAAACTGCTTACGTACTACGGTGCTACTCGGGTGCTGCAATATATCTACTTACATACACTACATCACGGGGGAAAGGGAAAAAATAAAATAAGCTACCTTAGTAGTTATTTTATTTTATCTGTGAATCCGATAAAAACAGTTTGGTTCTGTTTTTATGAATCAATTCTTCCTTCCCGTTTTTTAAAATTGCAACATTAGGATCCTTATCTTCTATGACAGTATATGGGCCCAAATAAATGCTGTCTTTCTTATCACTAGACGGATTTCTTATAACTATTAAACTATTCTTATCGTAATACATTGGTTTAGCGTTTTGATCATAAGTGATCTTTCTCTTTTCCTTACTATTTATTAAGTTTTCTCTGGCGTCTTTCTGGGATAACTGCAAACGGTATTTTAATTCTAATGGATAATTATCAACATTGTAAATTGGTTCTACTACATCAGTTTGAAAATTACTTGGTAAATTACAAGTTTTGCAAAAACTAGTTCATGTGGGGTATATTTAGTTTCAGTATGGACTGTGTTATTGTAGGAAAAGCACCAGTACGGCAACCAGCTGCTCCACGATGTTTGATGATTGTTGGTATTTATTCTTAGATACGCACCTAGTACCTTGTGAGAGTTCTCGAGTGCACCAATGCTCTCGTGATGATACGCAGTAGATGTCGTTTGAGTTATTTTCAAGAGCTTACATACCTCTTTCATTGTGCTGGAAATGAACTCACTCCCGCGATCTGTGGCTATCTCTTTCGGCACTCCATATCTGAGAATAAAATTATCTACAAATGCTCTGGCTACCGACACAGTGTCTTTTGTACGCAATGGATAAGCTTCTGTAAATTTAGTTAACTCACATTGCAATGTTAGAATGTAAACGTTTTCATAATAATCTTTGTTCAACGGTCCTACAATGTCTAAAAATATTTTTTCGAATGCAGAATTCGCCGTAGTTGTAATTAACATGGGTTGTTTCGTCTTTACAAAATACTTTTCCTTTTGGCATTTTTCACAGTTTTTCACATACTTTTCTACGTCGTTATACATTGACGGCCAAAAGTAAAATCTCTTTATATTGTTTAACATTCTTCTAATGCCTGCGTGGCCACTCGTCGGCAATAAATGAAAGTCATTTAAAATTACTCGAATATCGTCTACATTTTCTATCTTTACTACTCCTTTAATTATACATAATCGAGGGCCCCCAATTTGATATTCTTTTATTTCTTGAGTTAACTCTTCTATAAATTTATAATTACTTTTATCTTTTACGATGTAGACCTCTGATATACCTATTTTGGAACAAATGCAATTCAACTCCTCAATAGTCCGACTCGCGTAACTAAAGCTCGAGATGTTGGATTTACATAAAGTTTCATTTTACTAGGTACATATATCAAACTTTTAGTTTCATGTTGAATTAAATTATTTTTCCTCAACTTTCCTATCTCTTTTTCTGATATTGAAGTAATTTCTATACAGCTGTTTGGTTTTTTAAGAACATGAACCACTCTCGGGTGATCAGTCCAATCGTTGTCAATATTCTTATCAGCCAAACTGCTGTCGTCCTTTTCTCACTTTCCTTCCTTCTCATACTCCTCGTCATAACATTTACTACATGCTCGTTCATTTCTTTCAAATCCTCAGATGTTAATATTATGCGAGATAATGCGTCTGCAGCCACATTATTCGCTCCTTTCACATATTCTATTTCAAAGTCATACTCTTCCAAACATAAACGAAACTTTATCAGTCTACTTGTGGGATTAGTCATATAAAAAGATACACAAGTGGTCTGTGATCTGTCATAACTTTAAATCGCCTACCATACAAATAAGGACGGAAGTATTTAATGGACCAAACAATCGCTAATAGCTCCTTTTCTATGGTTGGATAGTTTAATTCTGCTTTATTTAACGCTCGACTAGCATATGCAATTGGCATGTTGTTACCATTGCATAGCATTGACCCAATAGCTATTTTGGAAGCATCAGTATGCAAAATATATTTATTATTTGGAGATAAATCTGGGTACTGCAAAATTGGTGGATTTATTAGCGAATTCTTTAACCTTCCGAACGCATTCTCACACTCTTCAGTCCATTCAAATAAATTTCCTTTTCGCAATAATTTATTCAAAGGTGTACAAATTTCCGCGAATTTAGGTATGAACTTGCGATAATAATTCGCAAACGCGACGAAACGCCGAACTTCATCGCTGTTTTTTGGAGTGGGATAATTTTGTAAAGCCTTGGTTTTGGACGGGTCCGGCAAAATACCATTTCCGGATATGACATGTCCTAAATATAACATTTCTTTTTTCAAAAACTGACATTTTGCTGGGTTTAACTTTAAATTTACTCTCCGCAATCTACTCAAAACATCCATTAAATTTTTGTTGTGCTGTTCTAAATTTCGTCCAAAACAAACCAAATCGTCCAAGTAAACAAAACATTTTTCATAGTTCAAACCGGATAACGCAAGGGTAACAATTCTACTAAATGCGTTGGGACTGATTTTTAAACCCATTGGCAATCTTTTCATTTGATATTGTTTATTTGTTGTAAATGCGGTGTATTTTCTACTCTCGGGATCTAACTTTACTTGGTAGTAACCTTGATTCATATCTAAATGAGAAAAATATATGGCACCCGATAACGAATCTAAAATTTCGGTAATATTGGGTAAAGGAAATTTATCATCTTTCACTCTTTCATTAACTTTTCTGTAGTCGATCACTACGCGCCACTTTTTCTTTCCCTCAGCATCCAGCTTTTTCGGTACTAGAAGAAGTGGACTCGACCATTCACTCTGAGCTTCTTCTATAATATCTTCCTCTATCATTTTCTTAATCTGTCTATCAATCTCCTCTTTCTGTGAGTGTGGCAATCTATAAGGTTTGGTGTACACCGGAGTAACGTTTTCCTTCAGATTGATTTTTTTGCTCGCCTACGCAAGTGTATCCTAACTTATCTCCTGTCAAATAAAAGACATCTGAAAACTTTGCACAGATACTTTCAATTGATTCCCTTTCATAACTCTTTAAATGTTTCAAATCTAACATGGAAAACAACTTTTTTCACCCTGTCAGCATTCAAATCCTCTTTCTCAAAACTACACATGTTATAAAGTTCTAAGCTCTCGGTGTGAACATCAAAATAGCTTAAGTTCACTTCAATTTCTCTAGTATTTAAAATCTTAATAGGCATCTTTCCATTCACCACTGTTGATATCGTTCCCGCTAGAAAGACACCATCACACAACTCTCTACTTTCGATCACACGCTCACCTTGTGCCCTTGAATCAATGTAAAAAATCTTTTCACACCTAGGTGGTAAGGTTAGAAAGCTATTGTAACCAATTTGTCCCATTTTTAATGGCACCACAATTGGTTCTCCGCGTTTTATAGTCAAGGTATTAATTTCAAAATCTAGATGACATTTATGTTTACTTAAAAGTCTTGCCCAATAATGCCGTCGCCTCTACAACTTAAATATTTAAAGACGTAAAATTTGTGTCTAATATCTCTGCCATCTGTACTCAACTTTAAATAAACGTAACCTTCAGATGTAACTTTGCCACCTATTCCTTTAATTTGCATACGTTCTTTATGGTAAGGTTTGTTAAGACGTTGTAATACTTCGAATTTGATGACGGACAGAGACGCGCCAGAATCAATTAACCAATCCAATAACACGTTCGAGATATAGAATTGCGCTGAATTGATGTTATGACAATGGCATATTTGATGTTGATTATGGCCGAAAAAACTGATTCAGGTTGTATTCATCGACCTCTGAAGTTTCGCCACCACTGCGCTCACTGCTGTGCTCAGCAAAATGTACCCTTTGTGTATCGCGCCTTGCGCGCGGCGTCCTCTGATTGATGTTCGAACCGCGGCGATTTCCACGAAAGTATCGAGCGGGCGGATTGAAGTTGACACCTGCGACACGTGAATTATAATTACCTCGAAAGTATGTATAATTTCGACCACGTTGATAATTTCCGCGGCTGGGTCTAAAACTTCGTCCTCTAAAATTAGACCTACCTCGATGATGATGATGTTGATATTGAAACACGGGTGGTGGGGCTGATGATGACGATGACACCTCCTCATCCTGGGCTGATCTGATGGCATCCTTTAAAGATGTGAAGTTGCGAGCTGCAATGATGGTACTTAACCTTTTATCACGCAGCCCATCTGCAAACCTCTTAATAGCATTTCTTTCATTAAGGGGTCTCAAAACTTCATAACTCGCGGCCTTGCCGTCTGCCTGCGAAATTGTTAAGTCGACAAATAATCGTTCCACTTCCGCACCAAAATCGGAAACGGACAAATTATTTTGCCTAACATTCTGAAGGCAAGATTGCAACGCCGTGTCAGATTTTTTTGTTATAAGATGGGATCTCATATCTTTAACCATATCTGTCACAGAGCTATAAGTTTCCTTCATACGCAACTTCGCGCCATAAGAGAGTCTAGTTTTTAAAACAAAATTGATCAAGTGCTTTGTCTGATCTTCTTTTAACATTGTTTCGTATAACTGAATTGAATCAATAAGTTGTAACGTTACTAATTCATCGTCATTCATTACCGGCAGCAGGCCAGCTGCGGTTTTTAAGTCAAAACTATCCATGATGTCGTTAGAATGTTCGTCACTCTCTGAGCAAGAACTTTCAGAAGAGGGATCTTCTGGTGACGCACACAAATATTTTATTTCTTCGTATAATGATTTTATTAAATCAATAAGCTGCTGACCTTTATTAATATCTTTTCCACTTAAAATACCAGCGGTAATAGACTGAGAGAACTTATCTACTGTCTCTTTTAATCGTAAAATAATATTTTCGGTTTCGTTTAACTTAATTCGACATGTGTCACCTTTATATCTACGTTGACCCTCTTTAATTAAGTAATCTCTAATTTTTTTTAGATCCTTATAAATTTTGGATAGTTCTTTAGCCATTAAACTTAGACTTATAGGCAAGTACTTATTTACTTATTGTTCATACCTATTAAAATAAAAATTTTTGTCCACTGCTGGGCAAACGCCTATGTGGGCCTATATTTTTCTTACAAATTGATAAAATATCTACTAACATATTATTAAAAATAGTGTCGCATCCGGGTACTTACATTATGTTACTCCTAAAATATACGGACGTGACGGAACCCGCGTTATGTTTTAATTATTTTTTTGTGCACTTAATTAAGGTTTGTTAAAAGGTCCATAATAATTATTTTGTTTTGTTCCGCCACACGCATAACCAGGTGAACCGTTGGTGATGACCTGATGACCTCTTCATCCTTGGCGGCGTAGACCCAGTGTTAATCTTCAAAACTGCCTAGCCGCTACACGCCGAGTATCTTGAAAACGCATCTTTCCCATAGGCTTATCTTCAAAACTGCTTAGCAGCTACACGCCGAATATCTTGAAAACGCATCTTTCCCATAGGCTTATCTTCAAAACGGCTTAGCAGCTACACGCCGATAATCTTCATTGAAGTTTCATGCGAAGTCATCCGGTCCGGTCAACCACTTTATCTTCAGTTAGACATCTGAGATGTTTCTTTCCTTAAATGCTATGGCCTGTGCTCGCCGATCGACACGCTTGTTGAATTGCGCGTTCAAGTAGCGACAGAAGTATAATATGATCGCTATGCCGAAAATTCCAACAAACACGATAATAGCTGTGTTGAGCTGGCCCAGCTGTCCCAGCACCATGGTGTTGTGCACATCCATTCTGTTCTGGTATCCGATTTGTGTCGCTATAACTTGTTCTTCCTCAGTAGTCGTCGGTTTCGATTGAGGTTTTCCCATTTTGTATATTTTCTTAAAGTTCAGTTTAAAAATACACCACCTCTTTTTTGTCACTGCATAATAATTATTTTTATAAATAAATGTTGCACCATATTTTTATTTCTTCATATTTATTTTCACCAAAACTGTCTCTTTTTAACTTTACTGGAGAATCATCTGATATATGTATTCACAAATAAAAGTCTATAACACGCAACGGTAACGCGATGACGCACCCATGCCCGACGAGGCAGGGTCGCCATATAAAGGCGAGTGTAATTGAAAGAACGGCGTTCGGATCGATACTGATTTATTGAGTGCTAAAGTGCATATTATAATACTAAAAACTGCTTACGTACTACGGTGCTACTCGGGTGCTGCAATATATCTACTTACATACACTACATGAGTTAAACGTGTTTACAAAATTTCAGCTCAATCGGTTGAGAATATCTGCTTCAAAATTGAGTTGCAAGATTTGACCCGAACAAACATACATACTTACATACACTGCAAGTTAAATAAAAGCTTTTAATATAAATTCGATGCGTTACACAAAGTGAAAAATTTCCGTTACACTTTTAATAATACGATTTTTTTAAAGCATAGGTAAATAAAGACTTTTCAACTAGTTGAAATACTTTTCATTGAAGTGTGAACATCCTTTATGTATTTTTCTACACCATTGTTATCAGTTCTTTCTCTACTCTTTCATTGTTAGTGTGATTGCTAGCATACGAACATTGGAAAATATACAGTAGGTACCTAAATCAAAGTTATGACTTACTTGTTGACCTTAATCTTAATTTACTTAAATTTATGGTCAGTGTCATGTTTACAACAAGAATGGTTAAATCAAGAATGGTTAAAACCTCAGACAGACAAAGAGAAGGCAGAAATGTTCAAAAGAATTGTTGGAAGGCTAGGCGTACGCGAATATTTACATAAATTTGTAAATTCTTTTCTGCATGAAGCTCGAGCGTTAAATTATATTGTACCTGCTACTCCTGGTACGTACTATGATGCTGATGGTGCAGCTGATAGAGTAATCACATCGGAGCCGCCAGGATTCGACTGGAAAAAGCTGAGGTATGAAATGGCAAAGATTGTTATGAAAAGGCGCCTGTTAATGGTTGATAATGTAGTAAGACAAATGAAAGCTGGTGGAGTGAATCTGGACTGGATTAATTCACCGAATTGGCATTTAAAAAAACAATATCAAGAAGATTATGATGAAGATTCTAATTCTAGTTAATTTCAGAGTGATTGAGCTGTACCTACTGTTCGAGGTAGTCTTTCAATATATAAAAAAATATATACCTACAAGATGTTCCAATGGAAATACATCAAACTGGAGACGTTGTGTAGGCCATCGCACTGAGCAATTAAAGATTATGAAGCTGATATTTTAAATTTTTGGGAAACTTCCAAAATTTGATATTTTCATACAAACTCATACCTACATTTACTACAACCATTATGCATTGCATTACCCCATGTCCAAGATTTGAATCTTCGAAAAAGTTTGAAACGTACCTAGTTGTCTATGTTTCAAATTTAAACGAAAACTTAATATAAAAGATCTCTTTGTTGATGTCTACTTTATTTTATTGCCGCTGAGCATCTTCCGTCCCGTTTAAGCGTTTAAGTATTTTTTTTCCGCTGAAGGTTAACCCATCTTCAGGGGGAATTTATTGTGCATATACATATTTCTTTATTACACGTATAGATCTATGTTGACTAATGAATGGCCAACCAGGTCCTCGCTAATAGGTACGGGCGGCCTGGTTTAACCTGCGACTAGAGAGTTGATGAGCAATCTACGAACTAACATAAGTTTTAAATAGCTAATATTAGAGTAAATAGGAACTTAATTATGATGTACTAGCTGGTGCCCGCGAACTTCGTCTCGCCAAGGGATGCTTGTGTGCCAACAGTCCAGAGCTAATAAAAGTTTTCATAACTTATCTATCATCGATGTTGATCAAGACATTTGTGTGCAACCATTCTAAGCATCAAAATACATCGCTAAGTTTTGAAGTGATAGATGCATGCACGATCTACGGCAGATGAAACGGACGTTACGTTCGTTTGAGCTTCCCATCGGTTCACACTACAGGTAGAATGACTTCTTTGCACCGCCTCACATAAGGTGGGGTGGGATCTGCTCTCCAAATTTTTCTGCGCCATGGTCTTCTGTTTGGGGTTGTCGAGTAGGTATACGCAACCGGATTACCAATATAATTAGTACAACTCCATTTTAAAATACCGAAATAAAATAAACAGAAAGTAATTACTTACTACACTAACAAAAAAGTAATGCTTAATTAATTTTCTTTAAATAAGAAAAAGTAGCTTAAGTACCTACTTACTAACACTAAGAAATATGAATCACAAAAGATGGTACTACACAGGTAGGTAGTCGTGACAATAATACTCACTAATTTAGCTCTACATATTTTAATCAATAAATAAAACTTACTGCGTTTGTATTTACATTATTAAAGCACTAAGAAATTAAGTGGCTTATCATCACTATCCGTAATTAAGAATTTCAACACTGCAACCACTTCTCATTATATTTGGAGTTTGACCTCTACTCTCATGGGAGTCTCTACTCCACATGGGACAGTTTGAGATCCATCTCAAGAATGCCACTGCTTCTCCTGCTCCTGAGAAGAAAGGTCCTCTTGTTCCATGGGGTCGCTGAAACCAAGAATGAAAGGTTAACTGAGATTATTGCAAAAGTAATAGGTGACAAAATGCAGCTGTCCGAAATTACCAGTTCCGATTTGCAAGCCTGCCGGAGGCTAGGTTCCTCTACATCGAAGACGCGTCCAGTACTCGTTAGGTTCTACATACTCTTTGAGCTTAAGTTATTATTATTTATTTATTATTATGCCTATATAGATTTAGCATCACCCCCATTCTACCTGTTGGTGACGTAAAAAGCAACGAAAGAACGGGCAGCAGCAAATTCGTGCTTCGTATTTGCACATAATCGAAAATAGAACCCAATGGAGAGCTCAAACGGTTCACATTGTACCAATAGTATTATCCTCTACTGGTATTATTCCTAAAACTCTACATAACAGCCAAAAAATCTTAAAATCTATCCTCACCTTTATCACACTTCACAAAAAGCCGCAATACTCAATACGTGTAGCATTGCCAGGAAGCTCTTGACTACCTCCGTGACTACTGAGTCTTACAATGGCCTCTCCTTACTTGGCTAAGGCCCATGAGACAGGGAAGAATTCCTCTGAAAAAGAGAGATAATCTTAAGATAGGTACAAATAAAAATAATAAATTATTGTGTCGTGTGATGCCTGTATAGAATAGCATCACCCCCATTCTACCTGCTAGTGTCGTAAAAAGCAACTAAAGAATGGGCAGCAGCAAATTCATGCTTCGTATTTGCACATAATCGAAATTAGAACCCAGTGGAGAGCACAAACGGTTCACATTGTACCAATAGTATTATCCTCTACTGGTATTATTCCTAAAACTCTACATAACAGCTAAAAAAATTTAAAAATCCATCCTCACCTTTATCACACTTCACAAAAAGCCGCAATACTCAATACGTGTCGCATTGCCAGGAAGCTCTTGACTACCTACGTGACTACTGAGTCTTACAATGGCCTCTCCTTACTTGGCTAAGTAAGGCCCATGAGACAGGGAAGAATTTCTCTGAAAAAGAGAGATAATCTTAAGATAGGTACACATAAAAATAATAAATTATTGTGTCGTGTGATGCCTGTATAGAATAGCATCACCCCCATTCTACCTGTTAGTGTCGTAAAAAGCAACTAAAGAACGGGCAGCAACGTTCCTTGTAATGCAACATCTTGAACTGCGCTGCAAGCGAAGTTTGATGGTTCATGTCCAGCGGCGGACTGTTGTGGCTGATAGGGTTATGGCAAATAATCATAAACTATGTGATGCTTATTAGTGGTATCATCCCAAATTCTATTCAGATTGTCGTAAAATCGGATAATTTCATCCGGGGAGTGGGGAGCAGCGTGCATGTAAAATATTGCACAGCTCTCGCCAATCCACATGCGCCTTATTCTAATAAATGAGTGTAATTTACTTACATTCAGGATTTATTTTTGCATAACTAAGTAGGTATTTCAATACGATATTTTTATCAAATAAAGACATGCAAAGAATACTATACTCTCACTGAAGACATGTAAATAAAACTGGTGTTCGGCAATGAACGTCAAAACTGATGTCTTTTCAATTTGTCAAAATCAATCAAAACAATAAAAATATAGAGGTTTTGAAAAGAGGTTTCTCCTTTTGACAGCCACAGAACAATATTTTAATCGTATTTCACGTAGGAATAAGCGTTTTTCCGCGGTAAAAAGTATCCTAGGTGTTGACCAGGGCTAGTAGCTACACACCACAAAGAGTCTAATGTACACACGTACTATATTTTCGAAGATTATCGCGAACAAATGATTTGGGGTAAAATATTTTTCAATATGTAACGATGCCAACCTCATTCATACCATACTCCCCCACCAAACTGCTCATTCATAACCGTGACATCCATCATCCATCATCAAAATTGGCACTTGACTTGACTTTTCTTTCTTCGGCAGACAACATTTATTACATCTACTATCTATATTACGAATATTTATCATTTTCATCTAGTATCTAAAAAAGCACCACTAAGTAATCAGGCCCTGAAGTTCAGGTAAGTGCGCCCCGGTCCTCCCAGTCTGTTTCCTCATACTCCGGCTTCATCTGTATATATATCATAATTCATCACAACTGTATATTTCCAGGGCCTTTTCTTCTTCTTCTTCTTCCTCCACAATAAACCTTCTCATCACCAACCCGGCCTTTCAATCGTCCAACCGTCCGCCTGCAGCTCCGGGTCTTACAAATAGATGTCGCTTTTCTATGGAGATGAGGTTTTCTAAAACGCGGTATAGAGGTGTTTTCTGAAATCTATAAGAGGTTCCTGTTACCCCGACCAGTTACGATTTTATTAGATGTATACATATACATATAGATTATCTTATAAGTACTAAAGTGACACTCTAATGTTGATGGAAGTATCTATGATTGATTACTGATTAAGTATGTTGATTGATTATGTTCAAGATGAGTTATATTCTTTTAATGTATTTATTATATATTTGACAAAGTTATTAAATGAGGTTATGGTAGATTCTTTGGTGATAAGTTCTTTTATTACATATGGATTTATCTTTAGCATTTGACAAAGTACCTCGTGATTTGAGCGAGCGGCTGAATAACGCGGGCAGTCTTTTAAGAGATGGTCTTGTTTGTATTTTGTTTTCATCACAGGGGCATCTGTCTGTGTCTATGATTTTAAATCTGTGTAGGTACTCACGATGAAAACCATGCCCAGTCAATATTTGGGTCAGGTGAAATCCGGTTTTGGTTACTTTATAGAGCTCTTTGATTGCAGCTAAATCTGGTAACCATCTCAACCCCTCAAACTAAAAACTTCTTTTGACTCATAGTTTTGACTGAACTTAGAGCACCCATAGAGACATAGACTATGCATAGAGAACCAATCAAAAAACCAGAAAACACAGTAGAGTCTAGCTAGTCTATAATAATATTTTCTTTTGTTTGTACAACTATCACTCATAATTAAAACAAATTTTAACGGATTTTTAGTTGTAGTTTATTTAGGATTGTAATTAACCCGACGTTTCGGACACTTTTCAGTGTCCGTGGTCAGCGGATGACTAAGGTGTTAGACGTCATTATTCAAAATTTAAAATTATTTTTGTTCTACCGCCATCTATTTCTTAATTGCCTAGCATAACGTAACGTTCCGGTTGTACGCAGAATGCAGACACCCGTGTCTTGTGAAGTTAGTCTTGTAGTATGTTGGATCTGGCTCTTACGCTGTGTAATTAGTGGAGTCCAAGTTGGTGAGATGCCCCATCCAGTGTCTCGGTTGAAATTCGGATGTTTTTGAATTTCTATGGCTTCCCGTACCTTCCTAGGGACGAATCTCTTCTCCCTCACTAGGATTGCAGCCTTGTCGAACCTGATATAATGGGTGGGGTTATCCATGACATGCTCACACACTGCAGACTGTCTGTCACGACGGTTTCTCACATCGGCAATATGTTCCTTGAGACGTGTAGATACATTCCTCTTTGTTTCCCCTATGTATGAGAGTCCACAGTCACAGTCAAGTTTATAAACACCAGGTTCTTGGAGGGGGATGTTGCATTTGACTGATCTGATGTAAAAGACGGTCTTTTCATGCCCACGATCCATTTTGTTATAGCAGCTTCGTTCAACAATAATCCAACATCCGGCTCACGTTTAGAAATAATCATTCACATGCATAGACTTATAGTCTGTTTTTCTTAGAGAGTCCAGAAAGGTAAACAAACAAATCTCCACAGACTAAAAATCTCTAATATTAGATTTGGTAGGGCTGGGCAAGAGTGAGTCAGTTCAAAATCTTTATAACTGAGTCGAGTAAGATCATCGTAATTTGTTGATTGTTTGAACACAGTATTAAAAACAAATACCCTGTGGCTTTACCCGCATTATCATTGCTTTTTATATTTAAAAAAAACAACCTTTATTGGTAAACGTAATATAATTTTGCCGTTCATAGTAGCTTAAATACAGTGCTATAAAAAGGAGTAGTAATTAAAATGTCGTCCCTTTTAAGCCCCGTTGATATGAATCTAAGTTTAAGAAAATAATGTTTTTCATTACTAATTTTTTTTTTCGCATTGTACTTGGAACACTAAATAATAGAGACGGCATGATAAAACAATTCTTGCCTCTCGCTCGCTATTGTTACTGTTAGAAAGAGAAAGTAATTCTGAAGCAATAGCGTTTTACGGCTTGCGATTGACCGTCATTCGTTTCCTCGCTTCGTTCCGATGTCGTGTGTTCCGAATGCTCTTCCGTGTTTGATCCCTGACGACTTGGCTTTAATATTCGGTTTTTGTGTTTGCTTTTTGTTTTGGACGTTGTTTTTATCTGAACCGACGACTTACTGCTGTGCCTCCTGGACTCCGACCTCGCTACCGAATTGGATTTTGCAGCAACTGCTACTTTTAGCAAAGGTATGTATTTATCACTTTATTTATTCGTTTTTTATGTATTTATTTCTGTACTTAAATACTTCTAATATTAATTACATAGTTCTATCTGAGATTCGATTTATAAAAAATAAAATGTTTAGTTTTATAAATTCTTTGTCATTCAGCGGAAAAATTTAAATTATGTTAATTAAATATTTAACTCATTTACAAAATACCTAGTGAAAAATTGTATACTTAGTTCCAATACCCAGAAATTTTTATAATAATTTCCAAACATAAATCTTAAAATGCACCATTAAAATAAATTTATAAGTAATTTATTCATTTAGAAGATAAGGTTGTTGATAATTTATTTCAAAAGTGATATTACAATTATATAAGATACCTAATTATATTATAACCACCAACATAAGGAATGGTCGCCTTTAACATAACAAAGTTTATCTACATCTACACTAATATAATAAAGAGGTAAACTTTGTTTGTTTTTTTGTTTGTTTTTTTGTATGTATGTAATCGATAAACTCCGAAACTACTGGACCGATTTCGAAAATTCTTTCACCATTAGAAAGCTACAACATCCCTGAGTAACATAGGCTACTTTTTACCACGGGAAATTTCTTTATTCTCACGGGAAAACGGTTAGCAGCAGGTAAAGCGAGAAATACAGCGGATATTACCCAAATTAGCCAAACCGCTTTACCGATCTTCGCGAAATCTGGCACTGATATTACTAGCATAGTAAAGACGGACATGGACTACTTTTTGTCAGCCCTCGAGGATCTGGAGTACCTGATGAAGACCACCAGCATCCCATCTAAACTATAAAAGATACGGTCATGGCTTCATAGAAAAAGTTGTTCACCATGACGAGCCGTTTCTGCTGGCACATGGTCATCGAGGATCTGGAGTACCTGATGAAGACCACCAGCATCCCATCTAAACTATAAGAGATACGGCCATGGCTTCATAGAAAAAGTTGTTCACCATGACGGGCCGCTTCTGCTGGCACATGGTCATCGAGGATCTGGAGTATCTGATGAAGACCACCAGCATCCCATCTAAACTATAAAAGATACGGTCATGGCTTCATAGAAAAAGTTGTTCATCATGAGGAGCCGCTTCTGCTAGCACATGGTCATCGAGGATCTGGAGTACCTGATGAAGACCACCAGGATCCCGTCTAAACTCTATGAGATTCGGCCATGGCTTCATAGAAAAAGTTGTTCACCATGACGGGCCGCTTCTACTGGCACATGGTCATCGAGGATCTGGAGTACCTGATGAAGACCACCAGCGTCCCATCTAAACTATAAAAGATACGGTCATGGCTTCATAGAAAAAGTTGTTCACCATGAGGAGCCGCTTCTGCTGGCACATGGTCATCGGATATCTGGAGTACCTGATGAAGATCACCAGCATCCCATCAAAACTATAAGAGATACGGCCATGGCTTCATAGAAAAAGTTGATCACCATGACGGGCCCCTTCTGCTGGCACATGGTCATCGAGGATCTGGAGTACCTGATGAAGACCACCAGCATTCCATCTAAACTATAAAAGATACGGTCATGGCTTCATGGAAAAAGTTGTTCACCATGAGGAGCCGCTTCTGCTGGCACATGGTCATCGGTTATCTGGAGTACCTGATGAAGACCACCAGCATCCCATCAAAACTATAAGAGATACGGCCATGGCTTCATAGAAAAAGTTGATCACCATGACGGGCCCCTTCTGCTGGCACATGGTCATCGAGGATCTGGAGTACCTGATGAAGACAACCAGCATCCCATCTTAACTATAAGAGATAGAGCCATGGCTTCATAGAAAAAGTTGTTCACCATGACGGGCCGCTTCTGCTTGCACATGGTCATCAAGGATCTGGAGTACCTGATGAAGACCACCAGCATCCCATCTAAACTATAAGAGATACGGTAATGGCTTCAAAGTAAAAGTTATTCAGCATGACGGGCCGCTTCTGCTCGCACATTCACCTCTGATGGAAAGGAGTAATGGACTTTTTACTACGGGCAAAGATGCAGTTTGATTCTACGGGAAAACAGGTAAGTAGCAGCGGGTGAAACCGCTGGGCGGGCTGCTAGTAGATATTATATAAAAAATATTAACAAATGAAATCGATACTTCAAAGTGAAAGGAAAAAAATACCTTTAAAATATTATTTCTTTTTACGGATCCTGTGAATTATGCCTATACTGTAAACGTTACAATATCTGATAAGTTCGTTCGCTCAGAACGTAGCGCGACGTCCTTTATTCCGGCGGCGGCATCTTTTGACAAGTGCCGCGCGCGCCTAGGCGGTACGATAAAAGGGCGATTCGTACAAAGCGAACGCACTTTAGTAGGCCTGCCGACAACAGTTCTTTTTTCACTTTGTATTTTGTAAATTACCTATGTATAGTAAAAGTTCCAAACACTGATAACGAGCATGAACAATAGGTTTGCCGACAGTCATATTCTTTCTCTTTAAATTCTGAGAATTATATAGAACAAAAAGTAGAAAAACACTGCAGCTGCACATAGTTACCTATAGTAGGCGTGTCGACATTAGATTCTTTCTTTCACTATGGATTCCACGAATCACCTAACTATACTAAGGGTTCCAAACATTGATAACACGCATGGGCACACAATAGGCATGTCGTGAGTCATATTCATTGTTACTTAAGATTTTGAGAATTATACGGAACAAAAATTACAACTGATAACGCACAGATGCAAATAGTTAGGTATATTAGTTTTGAAGAAAATAGATCATTCTTTCTTTCTTCAGAATCTGTGAATTAATGCAGCCTATTCTGGCGGCTAGCTTAATTTAGCTTTAACTTTTAAAATCAGGTTTTGACAGGACCATAACCAATACGGCCCGGCTAAGAAAAAACCTATAGTCCATAAAATATAGCTAGATACCTGTGACAGATGTCAGATTCATTCAATTTTTATTTTATCCTTTTCACACTCACTTGGTTTCCTATCTAGCATCCTGCTGTCACAGGTATCATCGTATAATTTACAGAGTATAAGTCCATGGTAGCTCATTTGGAGAAAATGTAAAATCACCAAACGTTAATTTCTTAACTTCTATGCCAAGCTTCTATGTAAGTAATAAAATAACGGTGGTAAATAATGTTATGTTTAGAGAATTAATGTAGGTTTCTTTGTAATAAAGTGATTTTCCGCATAAACTATTATTTTTATATATTTAAGCGTAAATTTAAAAACATAAGTAGGCCCCATTGTAATGTTAATATAACTTTTTTACCTATTACAATTCATTTGAAAGTAGTACACCCATAATAATCGTTGTCACTCACTACATAAGAATTATCAGATAGCTACTTTACAGAAACTTAATTTAATTTCATTCACATTCATTATTCCATATTCTTCTAAATTAGCGTTATACTTATTTTTCAGGACCTCATCATGGATGATGCGCAACCTGGCACATCGTCATCTTCTGGCCAAAGCCAAAGAAACGTAAGAGGAGCAGTTCACTCCCAAATGAATTGACTTCCTCTCCTATGAAGAAACGGCCCAAAACAACGAAGCTGAATTCTTATAGCAAAATGGTTATTATCAATTTGTTCAAATATTTTGTATCGTCGATGGCAACGTACCCATATAAACAAGAAATTTATAAAAACATTGCAAACATAATGTCAATATCTGAAAAGACAGTTACAAGAACCATTAATGAATACAAAAGAAAAGGCGCAGTGTCATCTCCAGAACGACCTCATTTTAGAACATCAAAATTTACTCAATTAGATGATTTTACTTTGACGGCGATAAGAATGAAAGTTCATCAATTTTATTATGCAAACGAGTTGCCGACAATCGACAAAGTTTTGACAGCCGTTAACGAGGATGATGACCTGCCTACCTTTTCGAGGAGCTCAATGTATAAGCTGATGAAAAAAATGAATTTTAAATATAAAAAAAGATCGAGGAAGAGCGTATTATTAGAAAGGCCAGACCTCATTGCATGGAGAAGAACATATTTAATGCGCATTAAAGACTTGCGAAAAGAAAATAGAAAAATTTATTACACTGACGAAACATGGGTCAACGAAGGTCAGAATACAATTATATTTTTGCTACAAAATTATATTCTAAATAACTTAGTTGAACTACTGAAATAATTTTTCTTCTTTATCTTATTTTACAGGCCATACTACCAACTATATATGGGTGGATGGGGACATCGAAAGTAGCCGACAGGCCATTTTGAGGACTTTCGACGGGCCTTCAAAACCCACAAAAGGGAAGACGCCTGATAGTCACCCACATTGGCAGCGAAGACGGTTTTCTTGAAGGAGGAGAAAACATTTTTCAAGCCAAGAAAACTGATTCGGAGGGTGACTATCACGGTGAAATGGATGCCGAGACATTTGAAAAATGGTAAGTCAATACTTGTGATAAATGTAGTAGGACCCGTATTATTTTATACGACTGAAGTCCATGATATAATTTCCTCCCCACCCACATAAATTTAATTAATTACATTTAGATGGATAATGAGTTATTTTTAAATTGCAGGTTCAAAGGGATTTTAGAAAAAATTGAGCCGGGGTCAGTAATAGTATTGGACAACGCACCGTACCATTCTAGAAGGTTAGAACGTATACCAAATATGGGCTGGAGGAAGGCAGACATACAAGGATGGCTGACAGAAAAAAATATACAATTCGAAGAAAAAGAGATTAAGGCGCAGTTGCTAGCTAAATTCGACAAAGAAAAGTACCAAAAAAAATACATAGATGAGCTAGCAGCTAGTAAGCAGATACTGGTGCTACGCCTTCCTCCATACCACTGCGAGTTAAACCCAATCGAATTAATATGGGCACAAATAAAAGGTTATGTTGGGCGACACAATAAAACTTTCAAGCTAGACGATGTAGAAGAATTGCTGAAAGATGGTATAAGCAGAATTGGTACGGAGTCCTGGAAAAAATGCGTCGAGCACATTAAGAAAAAAGAAGACGAAATGATGCGGCTCGACGGCATAATTGACGATTTGACAGATAAACCGACCCCGGAGTTTGTGATTCACGTTGGTGAAAGCAGTAGTAGCGAAGATTTTGATAGCTCTGGCAGTGAATAATTAATAAATATTATCCACTTAAAAGAATTGTTTTATTTGTTAGGATAGGAACCGGTCACATAAATCTCAGAGCACATGAAAAAACATAAATGAAAATAAGAAACGGAAAAAATTACAGCGCCGGCCGGGGCTGAAATTTTTTCCATTTCTTATTTTCATTTACGACAATAATATAACACTGTGAGATAATATAAACCATAATACACGAATAAAACATGTTCTATCCCTGGGTGGGAAGTTATAATTTAAAAAAGTTAATTAAATTTCATTTATCAACTGCGTAATGCCCAAACCACACTCGCGAGGCGCCTCCTGGAGGTCCTCCACAGCTGACTCGTGAAAGAGTTGATAAATTAAATTTAATTAACTTTATTATTATTATTAACCGTTTATTGTACACAAAAACATTACAAGAGATACACATACAAAGAATAACGACACAACAGGACAACGTATGTCTATTTAAAATACTTTTTAAATTATAACTTCCCACCCAAGGATAGAACATGTTTTATTCGTGTATTATGGTTTATATTATCTCACAGCGCTATATTATTCTCCTAAATGAAAATAAGAAATGGAAAAAATGACAGCCCCGGCCGGCGCTGACATTTATCCGTCACGATTGACATACAATACGTGACACGTAGACCAGGCGAGGGAAAAAAAGGAACTCGAGGGCACCATGTACACTCGTCCCTCGTGTTGCCTCCTATAACTCATGGAGTGTGTGAGTCGGACATTAAATATAGCTTGATACCTTGTGACATCAGTCAGCTTTGGGAAAATGCTCAAGGTCAACTTTTCTTTGTTTCCTCTTTCCTTCTCATTCAGTATGTATCTGACAAACGTAACGGGTATCAAGTTAGATTTTATTAATTTTACCTATCCTAACCTTAACGGTACTTTCATCCCTAAATAAGAGAAAGTAAGTCGCGATTTTTTCTGATAAAAGGCATTTTATAAATGTTTGTAGATGTTATTTACGTATTCTCAAAGAATAAGATTGAACTTTTATGATCATACCTAATAATAATGACTAAAACAGAAAAAAAAATAGAAACCTTAAAGTAATCAATCAATCGACTCATTGACCGACTCACTGAACTGAATCAGAACTTTGGATTCAATGATTTGGCACAGCACTATTCAAAGATGGCTGTATGTTCACGATCTGTCAAAATGTCCGTGTTTGTATATTATTTTATTAATTTCTAATAGAATTCTACATAATTGTGTCATAAATTAAGTGTTTTTAGTTATGTGGGATGTGAAACAAGTGAAATATGTATTTGTATGACAGTTATAACGCGCAGTTCTCATATATTATGGCGAAATCTATCGACGTGGTTATGGCAAGTTGTTTGTTTACATTTATGGACTCTCTAAAAAAAATAGACTTTATATATGTCATTGTCACCGTGACATTGCAAACAACGCTACATTATAATATATCTCGAGAAATTACAATCTGTCGAAATATTGTCAAACGTACACGCGTATCACAATTTAACGTGTTGATTTCCAGGAGATTACAATATTACTAACTAAACCCGTAAAACCGTGATACGATACGCAACTCGCGTTCTGATTGGTCAAGTCAAGCATCATTTCGCCAGCGACGCCATGTTTGTTTCACAGCTGATTGCCAGTCGTTGGTTCTCGAACACAAACAAACAGTTTTTGTTTACTTTTTTATAATTTCGTGTTGAATTTGCTCATATAAACTTACGAAGTAAAATAATTATGTCATAAGCATTGTTTGATAACGTTCGATACCCATCAAAATGGCGATCAGCTGTCAAATAAACATGGCGGCGCAATATACACTCGACCAATTAGAACGCGAGTTGACAATTTTACCGTTTTACTACCTAATATTGTAATATTTAGAAAATTGAAACGTTAAATTGTGATCCAGGTGTATGTCTTACAATATTTCGACAAATTGTAATCAAGCGAGAAATATTATAATCTAGCGGTGTTTGTAATTTAACGGTGACATATACCGGGAGTAACGGAAAGGGTATAACAAGCCGAAAGGAGGTCAAGGTACTCATGAAACTGAACAACTTTCCCCGTGGAACATGGGTCGAAATATGAAAAAATAATTTGGACCTCCCATACAAAATCGCCGATCAGCTAATTGGTTTACTATGGGAGGTCTAAATTTTTTTGTCATATTTCGAACTATGTTACCTGAGCTAGTGATGTACATTATTCAATTTGGAGGGTTATCGATAATTTCAAATAAAAACCGGCCAAGAGCGTGTCAGACATGTGGGGTACACACATTTATGTATTTTATACGATACCGTCAAGATGTATTTCTAAAACTAGGATTTCACTTCGTAGGGTATATCATTTATGTTATTATTTTCAGATACCCACAATTTTATATTTGTAAGATTCTTACTCGACTTGATCTGTACTAAATGAGCTATGTGAATGTTGTTAATGTATAGGTCTAATTTCTTGAATAAAAACCGGATCGGCTAAGTGGTTGTGTGGTGTGCGCGAGCAATAACCGACTCCGTGAGGGTAAGCGGTAAAAACTTTTTTAATCGTGTACTCCCTTACTGTTTTCGCGGCCAAATCACTGTATTTCCTGTGTTGTCCCGACCCACATTCCCTCCTCTGCGGCGCGGTGAGCGGTCGACTCCGAGCGGCGTACTTCCCGGGACCCACACCCGGTACTTGTATAGGGTGTGGAGCAAATCCCGGTTGGGGAACCGTTGGGGGTCTATCGCTCCCCTCGTTTTTATAGCAGAGAGGGAGGGTCAACCCCTCTGCTTTCTTGGGCCAATCTTGGCCCCCCCCCGTGTGAAGCCAGTGACGGCTGCGCCCTCGAGTCGCGGCGGGTGGCCGCTCTTAGTCGGAGGACCGAGCGGGACCCACACTTGGCATTCGTACCGCTGGGTGTGGTTCCCGTTAGGGGAACCGTCGGGAGCGCGCCGCTTTCCTCGATATTATTTCGTGGGGCGCAACCGCCATTAGCTGGCCTCTTCGCCTTCGGGCAGGGGACGCCGGGAGTAACTCCCCGGTGTCCCCAGGGTTGTTTCCTGCGGCGTGGTAGGGGTGCCGACCCCACCGCCGCAGAAAACGTCGTCTAGGGGGTGGAGAATGGCTCCCCCCCCAATTAACAAGGCGAAAGACAAACGCCAGGCGGCGGCGCAGCGGTCAAGGGTGTTCCGCAGGAACATCGCGTCCGACGTCCTGCGGAACATCGACGCCGCTACGCAGGGTGGAACCTCCACCCCGCCCCGCCCGGCCCCCAGACTGACCACCGGATTCGACGTACCGAGGACTTCCGCGGACTCTACCCCGCGGGAGTCCTTCGATGACCCGACTCCCTCACGCGCCTCTACCCCCTTCCCAGTGGATGGGGGCGAGGATAGCTACCCGGACTTTGACTCCGCTCCGCCGGGGCTGAGTGCAAGCACGCCTGCCCCGACGGAGTACCAACGTCGCCAGACTGAGCCCTCCATGCCCAGTCTGGACGACGAACACGACCAAACGGCCGATGAAACGGTCGTCAATATGACGCTCCAGGGGTGGATAAGATCGGCGGGGCTATCGATCCCGCCGGATCGAATAGTTCACGCCATGAACGTCCTCTTCCCCACCCCTGGCCCTTCTTCCACGGCCCTAGTGCCGAAGAAGCTATTTCCGGGAGACCCGCGCGCTCATCGCCGGGTACCCGACGACCGTAGCCCGCCCCCCCCCGGCCAAGATGGTGGCCGCACCGTCCCCCCAGCCGTCACCAAGACAGCTGGCCAAGACACCGCGGCACCAAACTCCGCCGATACGGGGCCTGACGCCCCCTTTTTCGGGGAGACCTGGAGCAGGGTCGCCCTGCGCGCCCCTCCCCCCCCCCCCCGCCCCCATGAACCAGAGCCAGGCGCCGGGGGAGGCGATGGAGACGCAGCCCTCGTTCGCGGCTGCGTTATCCGGCGGCAACCCGCCCCCTCCCACAGCGCCTGCTTCACCACCGCGACAGGGGGCCATTCCCCCGTCGCCGACACGGACGAACAGCCAGGCCGAGCCCGCAAAGCAGCCCGCTCCGCCCAAGACCAAGAAGGAGAGATACCCCCCTCTGGTGGTGGAGGTACTCCCGGACTGGACCCGGCATTTCCGCGCCCTCCGGGAGAAGCTCGGACACCCCCCAAACGCCCGACCATACGGGCGGGGGGTGCGCTTCATTCCGAAGTCGGGGGAGGAGTACAGGACCATCCAGTCCTATCTGATGGCCCTGGAGAAGGAGACCAACGTGTCGTGGTTCTCCTACTCCCTCCCAGCGGAGCGCAGCCTCAAGGTTGCCATCCGAGGGCTGCCAGTCGACACCGACGCAGCCCTCATTGAGGCTGAGTTACGAGAGCTGGGGTACACCCCCGAGTACGTGCGCCCCATCCAGGGGCGTGGCGGACGACCGGGGTGTATTTACTTCGCCCAGCTCGAGCGTAACGCTGCAACGGTCCCGGGCATCTATTCAGTGACTGAGCTCCTGAATATGCGCGGGATCAAGATAGAGGCCTGGCGGGGCAAGAAGGGACCGGCGCAATGTCACCGGTGCCAACAGTTCCGCCACTCCTCGCACAAGTGCCACCGCAAGCTTGCGTGTGTGCGTTGCGGGGAGGAGCACCCGGCCAAGGAGTGTCCTAGGCCGAGAGAGCAACCGGCGACTTGCGCCAACTGTGGAGGGCCACATCCCGCGAACCATGTGGCCTGCCCGGTCTTCATGCGCGAAGCGCGGAACAAGAAGGCCGGTACCACAGCCCGAACCTCCTCCGGAAAGGCCAACGTGGATGAAGTCCACGCTGGGCCTAAAGGCGAGGCCAACGCCGCGGGGTCGCTCATGGCCAAGGCCAACGACCCCAAGAGCGGCCCCAAGGGCAAGAAGAAGCCCAGGAGGAGGAGGAAGGGAAAGGGAACTGAAGGTCCCCCCTTGCCCCAATTCCCGCCCCAGCAGCAGCAGGAGCCAGCGCCCAAGGCTGCTCCTTTAAAGCCTAAACACACCTCCGCCCGACCCCCCGCCCCAATCCAGGGGAAGGGGACGTCGGAAGTTGAGGATGCCTTCAAAGCCGGCCAAAAGGCGGCAAGGAAGGTAGCCCTCGAGGTGCTGGGTAAGGTCCTAGAGGCACTGGAAGCGGACCAAGATCCGCTACCAGTGCTTCTGGAAGGGATGGGCAAGATTCTCAAAGCCTAGCAATGCTTGGGTCTTTGAGAATCGTTCACTGGAACGCCGAAGGCCTATCTAAGGTAAAGATAGGCCTTCTTCGTGCCCTCCTGAAGGAGCAGAACATCGATGTCGCGCTACTTTCAGAAACGCATCTGAAAGGCGCAGACCGACTGAAGATTCCCAACTTCTTCGTGTACCGGCGGGACGAGCTCAGCGACTCAGGTCGCGCCTTTCGAGGCCTAGCCGTCCTGGTAAGAAGAAGATTGGTGCATCAGCAGCTGCCACCCTTCTCCCATGCTGACCTTCAGTCGGTCTACGCACTGGGAGTGGAGATAGCTCGGTGACGTCCCAACTCGTGTGTTTGCAGTTTACAAGCCCCCGGGGGTGCGTCTGGTCATGGCGGATGTCCAGAAGATTCTGGACTCTCCAGGGCCGACGATAGCCGCCGGGGATTGGAACTGTAAACACGTGAGTTGGAACTCCATGCGGACTTGTCCGGATGGCAGACGTCTCTTCGATGACGCTGACTCCAGCGGGTATGTGGTTCTGGGGCCGGAGACCCCGACCCACTACCCGCACGACCGAACGAAACTCCCGGATGTCATAGACCTCGCGGTGGTTAAGGGGGCTCCGGCCCGATCCCACCGTCGAGACACTAGACTTTCATTCTGGCTCAGACCATCTACCTGTCCTGCTGGTCCTCTCAGACCAGCCAACAAGGACCAGGCTGCTGCCGCCGAGGCGGAAGATAGACTGGGAAAAATTCGCCCGGTTCATGGTCGAGAATACTCCCATGAGACCAGTCTCAACTCCATCGGATGTCGATGAGCTGGCTAGCGAGTTTAGTTCCGCGGTCCAGCGAGCTAAGCAGAGCGCCGCGATGGATGCCCCCCCGAGGGGGGCCGCTCCTCCCTTGCCGCGGCGCATAGCTGAGATGCTCGCTGAGAAGCGTAAACTGCGAAAGCAGTTCAACTTTACTCGCTGCCCCACCATGAAGTCCCGGCTGAATGCGCTTGCCGAGAAGATCTCGGCAGCGCTGGACGCCGTTTCCGCCGACTCTTGGCAACAGACCATAGATACAGCCGGCGAAGATTGGACCGGCATCCATAGACTGTGTCGCCGGCTCTCCGGAAAGGCGACGCCAGTGAGACCTCTCCTCGGCAGGGACGGGAACCCCCGCTTCAAAGCCGAGGATCGAGCTGAAATCTTCGCTGAGTGCCTGGAGGGCCAGTTCCGGCCGAACCCAGGTTCCGACCACGACGAAGAAGAAGTTTCGCGAAGTCTAGCGGGCTACTTCGCTCAGCCGATTCCTCCTGATGAGGACCCCATCGTCTTTACGCCCGGCCAGGTACTCCGGGCGTTAAGACGAACCCCCCTCCGGAAGGCTCCCGGCCCTGATGGCATTACGAACGAAATGCTGCGTCATCTTCCCCAGCGTTCAATCGCAACGGTGACGCGCATTTATAATGGCATCATGCGGACGGGGCACTTCCCGGATGAGTGGAAGCTTGGGCGAGTGATCATGCTCCCCAAGCCCGGGAAGAATACCCTGAAGCCTGAGAGCTATCGGCCAATCACCTTGCTACCTACCATCAGCAAGGTGTTTGAGAAGCTTCTTCTGCGTCACATGATACCCCACATCATGCCACGCGAAGAGCAATTCGGCTTTCGAGCCGAGCATTCCACAACCCTTCAACTGTCGAGAGTACTGCACGATATGACGGCGGCCCTCAATAAGAGGGAGACTACCGTAGCAGTATTTCTGGACATGGAGAAGGCGTTTGACCGCGTTTGGCACCCGGGCTTGGTGTATAAGCTGTCCACATCTACGACTCCTCGTCGAGTCGTTAAGATTGTGGCCACCTTCCTCGAGAATAGGCGCTTCCAGGTGGCAGTGGAAGACGCCCTCTCCCAAGTCCGAAGGATCGCTGCTGGAGTCCCCCAGGGTAGCTGTCTGTCTCCAGTTTGCTACGCCAGGTACACGGATGACATCCCGGTTGAGGGCGGCACTAAGCTGGCGCTCTATGCCGATGACGCTGCATTTTCTCCGTGTCCTCAACTCGAGGCACGCGGCCAGGAAAATGCAGATAGCCTTAGACGCCCTCCCAGCCTGGCTGGCGAAGTGGAGATTGACAGTGAACGTGGGTAAGACTCAGGCGATCATCGTGGGGCGTGGTCGAAGAGATCCCCCGAAACTGAAGCTCCATGGAGAGGAGATCGGGTGGTCCGCAAAGGCTAAATACCTGGGCGTGACCATAGACCGTAACCTTTCCATGGCCAAGCACGTGAAGAGTGTGATCGGGCAAACAGGGGCTGCCACTGCTTTGCTCCGACCCATTCTTCGCTCGAGGCCCCGTTGCGCATGAGGCTCGGCGTGTACAAAGGGTACATCAGGAGTCGCCTGACGTACGCCGCACCGGCATGGTACGCGTTGGTCTCCGAGACCAACCGCCAAAGACTGCGGGCCCAGCAGTCCAAGGCGTTGCGTATCATAGCCGACGCGCCGAGGTTCGTCCGCAACGAAGTCATTCGGAGGGACCTAAAAGTCGAGACCTTGGATGAGTTCGTCTCCAAGCTCTCGACCAGGATGTTCGCGCGCGCAGACAGGTCAGACTTCGGACACATCCGAGGCCTGGCCCCGTACCACGCGCGCCCTCCTGACTGGAAACCGTATCCCCGCGAGCTCGCTGTGGTGGAGGAGCTCGCGGAGGGTACTGACACACCGGACTGACCTTGGCCGCCGGCTGGTAGCGCGCTGTCATGCTGATAGCGTGTACCAGTCGGCGGCCCCCACAGGATTGACCTCACTGACGTGACCTACCCGACAATGACTAGCCGGCTGATGCGGGCCCGAAACTCTTCGGGTCAGGCTCGCCGGCTCCCCGGACGTTACTCTCTTCTACCGCCAGCTAGAAGGCGTTCGCTGGGCCTCCCCGGGCACTGGGGTCCCACCCGGCGGGCGACTCGCTGGCGGTACTGCTGGTCCGTCTGCGGCCGGTTCTGTCCGGCCGCACTCGGGCCTTAATTTTGACCCTTCGGGCCGTGGTGGAGTGTTCCCACGCTCACCACGGCCCCCCACCCCATGACCTGCCCGTCTTAACGGGCAGCGGCAGAGTCTTCGCCCAGTGGGCTTCGCCCATAAGGCGTCTCCCCGACGGCCTCACGGCCGTCGAGAAGACTATTACGCGCGAATAAAAACCATTCTCACGAGCCTGCACTTGGCTACAAGCAAAACCAGCTCTTTCATTTCACGCACACATCACCCAGCTCATGCACCACACTTAAATTGGTGACCCCTACGCTCGTTTGCGGGGAATCCTCAGTTAGCGACCCTGCACTTGGGCGCGCTAAGAGTCAGCTGGAAGGGCATGCCTATGCACATTTTTATTTCAGCAATCTCCTAAAAAGTTCTCAAGTTTCAATAAAGACTATCGTCAAACTCACGCATCTTACAACTCTAAGCAATGGGCAATGATGAAAACAACACCAACGGTGACAACAACAACGGTGGAGATCGTAAAGACGACGACTTTAGTATGCATAGCGTATCTATACAATCAAGACTATTGCCATTTTGGCGTACAAATCCACGTCTGTGGTTCGCACATTTTGAGCTGCTAGTCGCACCGAGCAAGAAATCGGACGACGACAAATTTCGCTACGTACTTAGCGTATTGCAGCCAGGCGATTTGCAACAAGTGGGTGATATTTTATTAAATCCACCCACATCAAATAAATATCAGACGCTGAAAGACAGACTACTTTCAGTGTATGAGGAATCTGAGACTAAACAGTTTCAGAAATTAATCAGTGGTCTTGAGTTGGGTGACGAAAAGCCTAGCCAATTATTACGCAAAATGAGAGAATTAGGGCATAACAGGATGCCTGACAGCGGTCTGAAACTTATGTGGATGAATCAGCTGCCAGCACAAGTACGGGCAGTGCTATCTGTCAGTTCAGATTCGTCGCTAGACAATCTGGCGGTAATGGCCGATAAAATGCTGGAACACACTGGACCGGCTACCATTGCAGCCGTTTCGTCTCCTGCTTGCACGCCAGGCAGTTCCAAGCAGTCTAGCTCACAAGAGAGCATAATCGAAGCGCTATCAAAACAGATAGACAGGCTATCATTCGAGGTCGCTGAACTTCGTAAGAGGGACGAGCATCATACGTTTCGATCTCGACAACATTACCGCTCGCGGCAGCGACAGCAGTCGCGCTCGCGCTCGCGTTCCAGTGGTCGTAACTTGCGCCACGCAAAGCAGCACAATGATGAAATAGAACGTGAATGTAGGTTCCATCGGAAATTTGGCGCTAAAGCCTATCGATGCGAGTCGCCGTGTAGGCATAATAAGAAAGCGCAGTCGGAAAACTAACTCCGGAACCGATCGTGGCGGGCATCGGCATTCCACAAGCAGGCAACCGCCTTTGTGTTTACGACAGAGACACTAGGGAACGATTCCTTATCGATACTGGTGCTGAAATTTCAGTAATCGCAGTACGAGGTAAACCAGCGCGTACATCGAGCAGTTACAGGCTATACGCCGCAAACAACTCACCTATCAATACATACGGTGAAAAGACGATTACGCTCAACTTGGGCTTACGTCGCAGTTTCAGATGGACTTTCATCTTAGCCGATGTGAAGACATCCATCCTAGGAGCAGATTTTGACGTTCGTTACTCGCCGCATTGAAGACTTCAGTTATTCTTGTCCCCGTGCTCCATATCGAAGATGACTACGTGCCATGCTGCTTTCCAACAATCCATCGTGCCAGTTGTGTAACTAGTGCTTCGTTCGAGATACGTCCAAGCAACGTGCTTCAAGAAAAATACTTCGAGATCGTCCGACCAAAGTGCTTCAAGAAAAATAACGCTTCGTTTTGTGCTTCAATCAACGTGGGTGCTTCTGAATTCGTCGCCGGCCAGTTGCTGGTTTATTTAATAACAGCTACACGCTGTGAACTGCAATTCTCATTGCAACTTCTTAGTTTCACCCTACGACTGACGTCAATAATATGAATTTGCTGTTTTATTTTTACCCTTGATGTTTGTTACATACGACTAGTGCATGTATAAGCAGTCGTATTTGCACGTATTTAGTAGTTAGTTGCTTGCTTTTGTATGTTGGGTGCGGTTGAATGTCGCTTGCAAGGTGAATTTGGCTTGGTGGTGGTGGTGCTTGCTTGCATAAGTAGGTAGCTGCATATTTCGCATGTTTTTCACAATTATCCTTATCCCTGTGCATGTGCCATGTATGCTTTGTAGTATGAATGCTTGCTAAAATATTGGTGTGGTAGGGATAGTTTTTTTTGGGTACTACTGATTATCTGCCTACCCCGCAAGGGATATAGGCGTGATATATGTATGTATTATGGGGTATTTTAGCTAGATGGGTACACTGTTTAGCGGTGTTTCATAGCTTTGGTTTTGGCGTAGATAGCCTATAGCGGTTGTAGCAATGTAGCTTACAATAGCATGTCGCTTTAGATGCATAACATACGATTAAATCAGCTTGTACTGCATGTTTTTGCTAATAATGCATATCGCACGCTGTGGTGCTGGTTGCTATCGCTTTCCGCTTGGTTTCTTGATGAGCGGTATCGGTACAGTAGGCAGGTACTGTAGTTTAGCTTGGCTACTAATTTTGATGCCATTTTTGAGGTATTTTGAGTATGAGTTTGAGTTTGAGTTGAGTATGAGTGAGTAAAATTTTTATTTTTGCGTGGGTAGTTTGGCATAATATTTTATAACGCATATCTGACGGTAGGTTTGGAAATTCTCCCACTCCTGGTAGTGAACGGTGATTGGCTAACATTTTCTGTAGATTTTGCTTGACTACCTCCGACCGTAGATATGGGTCGTTCGTCGACTCGATTTTCCAAACTGGAAGTAGATACCGTAGTTTGGTTTTCCAAAGTGTTTGTTGCACGTATATTTTGTGGTGTGCTAGGTACCTCGTAGTCGATTAGGTATGCAGGTTTTAACCGATCTATCGATATAACAGTAGTTCTGTTTGGTAGCTGTATTTTGTATGATTTATCATAGCGCTGTAAAACTTCATATGGTCCGTCGTAAGGTGGGGTTAAAGGTGCTCGGACTGCATCATTTCGCACGAATACGTGCGTAGATTTATTTAAATCTTTGTGGACAAAACTTTGTCGCTCTGCCTTCGGCCTTTGTGCCGGTTGCATTGATTCCATGTAGGTACATAGCTTGCGTACGAATTCTGCGTCGTTATCATTCAATTTTGTAGGTATGAAGAAGTCAGACGGTACTCGTACTTGTGTTCCGTACATTAGTAATGTAGGACTCATATTGTTGTCCGTGCGTATTGCTGTGCGCAAACCTAGTAAAACAACTGGTAGCTTATCGGTCCAGTTATTACGTGTGTCATTAGCCATTAGAGCGGCTTTTAATGACCTATGAAATCTTTCAACTTTTGCGTTAGCTTGCGGGTGGTAGGCCGTAGTTCGTATTCTTTGTATGCCGAATTTTTTCATCAGGCACTGGAATAGTTTTGATTCGAATTGTGCTCCCTGTTCCGTCGTGATACGTAGTGGACAACCAAACCGGGCTATCCAGGTATCGAATAAGACCTTGGCGATTACTTCAGCCGTTATTTCACGTACCGGCACGGCCTCTGGCCAACCGGTAAACCTGTCTATCATTGTCACAATGTAGCGACATTCATTAGACAAAGGGAGTGGACCCACCACGTCTATATGACAGTGCTCGAATCTCTGCGATTGAGGAAATTCACCCAGCGGTGTGACTGAGTGTCGATGCACTTTTGCTCTCTGACACGGCACGCATGACTTTGCCCATGCGCCGATATCTCGGTTCATTGCCGGCCAGAAGTACTTTGACGAAATAATTTTTCGTGACGTTCGTACACCAGGATGTGACATATCGTGTTGCGCTTTGAATGCAGTCAAACGATATGCGACTGGTAGGTACGGTCTTGGTGTCTGAGTAGACATTTCGCACGTAACCGCCTGGGTTACCGTAGGAAGGTTGATTTCGACGAATTTTAGATTCGGTTGCTTTTTCAGCTGTTTCAACTCTTCATCTTTTTGCTGATCGACAGCTAACTGCTCAAAATTGATGACTGTGGGACATGTTATGGCCTCAATTCTTGATAGCCAGTCCGCAGCTGCATTTTCTTCGCCTTTTACATATTCAATACTTTTGCAGAATTGACTTATGAAACTTAACTGACGCTCCCGTCGCGGGGTGTCGTTATTGTTTGGCGGTTTAGTTAAAGCGTACGTTAACGGTTTGTGATCCGTATATATTGTTACGTCATTTCCCTCGATTAGCCGCCTGAAATGTTTGACAGCTGTGTAGATTGCGAGAAGTTCTCGATCGTAGGTACTGTAACGCTTTTGTGTCTCACTCATAGACTTTGAAAAGAAAGCGAGTGGCTTCCATGTTTTACCTACTTTTTGATTTAGCACTCCGCCGAGGCCGTATAAACTTGCATCTGATAGAATGCATAGTGGTGCACCGTGGACTGGGTAAGATAACGTCACTGCTTCCAAAATGCTTTTGCGGCACTTTTCGAAAGCTAGTTCAGCTTCTGTCGTCCATACTATGGGTGTCTTGTCCTTCTTTTTGGTATTGTGAAGGTATTTATTCAGTTCATATTGACTTTCTGCCTGTCGAGGTAAACAGTCCCTGTAGAAGTTTATCATGCCGAGAAAGCGACGTAGTTCTTCTACATTCTCAGGTTTTTTATATGTTGAGATGGCTTTCACCCGCTCGGGTGTCGGCGCGATGCCATCCGCTGAAACCTGGTAGCCTAGGTACTCTAAGTGAGTTTTCCCAAACTCGCATTTGTCGATGTTTAGTGCAACACCGTACTCGTTGAGCCGTTTTAGCACATTGTGGAGTATTTTTTCATGAGACGCTTCGTCTTTGGAGAATAGTAAGATGTCATCTACGTAGGGAAAGCATCCCTCGACACCTCTCAGTACTTCATGCATGAATCGCATGAAAGTCTGGCTTGCATTTCGTAGCCCAAATGGCATAACTCGAAATTCAAATAAGCCGAATGGCGTTATTATTGCAGTTTTTTCAGGATTCTCCATTGGTATCCAATAGTATGCACTTTTCAGGTCGAGTTTTGAAAATACCCTCATACCATGCAACTGATATGTAAAATCTTGTAAACGTGGTATTGGGTATCGGTCCGGCAATGTAACTGCATTTAGACGGCGATAATCACCACAAACCCGTAATGCACCGCATTTCTTTTGTACTACGTGCAGTGGGCTTGCCCAAGGACTTTTTGATGGCTGGCAAACTCCCATTTCCATCATCCTCTCAAACTCTTGTTTGGCTGCCTGATATTTTTCAGGAGTGAGTGGTCTGGCTTTCGAATACAACGGAGGTCCCGTCGTTTCAATGTGGTGTCTGACGTCATGCTTTGCAGGTTTATTTAATGACATTGGTCGAATAACATCTGGGTATTCTTTCAGTATGTCATAGTACTTATGATCGCTATTTAGCGTGAATATTTTGCCTTGATCGGACCTGATTTTGGTTGCATTCACTGTTAGGTCAGTGATCCCATCGACGAGTCTTTTATTATGTATGTCGACGAGCAGCCTGTAGTGATCCAGGAAATCTGCTCCTAGGATGGATGTCTTCACATCGGCTAAGATGAAAGTCCATCTGAAACTGCGACGTAAGCCCAAGTTGAGCGTAATCGTCTTTTCACCGTATGTATTGATAGGTGAGTTGTTTGCGGCGTATAGCCTGTAACTGCTCGATGTACGCGCTGGTTTACCTCGTACTGCGATTACTGAAATTTCAGCACCAGTATCGATAAGGAATCGTTCCCTAGTGTCTCTGTCGTAAACACAAAGGCGGTTGCCTGCTTGTGGAATGCCGATGCCCGCCACGATCGGTTCCGGAGTTAGTTTTCCGACTGCGCTTTCTTATTATGCCTACACGGCGACTCGCATCGATAGGCTTTAGCGCCAAATTTCCGATGGAACCTACATTCACGTTCTATTTCATCATTGTGCTGCTTTGCGTGGCGCAAGTTACGACCACTGGAACGCGAGCGCGAGCGCGACTGCTGTCGCTGCCGCGAGCGGTAATGTTGTCGAGATCGAAACGTATGATGCTCGTCCCTCTTACGAAGTTCAGCGACCTCGAATGATAGCCTGTCTATCTGTTTTGATAGCGCTTCGATTATGCTCTCTTGTGAGCTAGACTGCTTGGAACTGCCTGGCGTGCAAGCAGGAGACGAAACGGCTGCAATGGTAGCCGGTCCAGTGTGTTCCAGCATTTTATCGGCCATTACCGCCAGATTGTCTAGCGACGAATCTGAACTGACAGATAGCACTGCCCGTACTTGTGCTGGCAGCTGATTCATCCACATAAGTTTCAGACCGCTGTCAGGCATCCTGTTATGCCCTAATTCTCTCATTTTGCGTAATAATTGGCTAGGCTTTTCGTCACCCAACTCAAGACCACTGATTAATTTCTGAAACTGTTTAGTCTCAGATTCCTCATACACTGAAAGTAGTCTGTCTTTCAGCGTCTGATATTTATTTGATGTGGGTGGATTTAATAAAATATCACCCACTTGTTGCAAATCGCCTGGCTGCAATACGCTAAGTACGTAGCGAAATTTGTCGTCGTCCGATTTCTTGCTCGGTGCGACTAGCAGCTCAAAATGTGCGAACCACAGACGTGGATTTGTACGCCAAAATGGCAATAGTCTTGATTGTATAGATACGCTATGCATACTAAAGTCGTCGTCTTTACGATCTCCACCGTTGTTGTTGTCACCGTTGGTGTTGTTTTCATCATTGCCCATTGCTTAGAGTTGTAAGAAGTTTGACGATAGTCTTTATTGAAACTTGAGAACCTGAAATAAAAATGTGCATAGGCTGACTCTTAGCGCGCCCAAGTGCAGGGTCGCTAACTGAGGATTACGAGCGTAGGGTGCATGAGCTGGGTGATGTGTGCGTGAAATGAAAGAGCTGGTTTTGCTTGTAGCCAAGTGCAGGCTCGTGAGAATGGTTTTTATTCAAGAAATTAGACCTATACATTAACAACATTCACATAGCTCATTTAGTACAGATCAAGTCGAGTAAGAATCTTACAAATATAAAATTGTGGGTATCTGAAAATAATAACATAAATGATATACCCTACGAAGTGAAATCCTAGTTTTAGAAATACATCTTGACGGTATCGTATAAAATACATAAATGTGTGTACCCCACATACCTCCCTTCCTAGTGAAACGTTCATAAGGAAAGAAAATAAAACAAAACTCAAATATCTTATTTACATCAATAATGGTCATATAAAACATATACTAAAATATCGGAACAATAATTTTATATACAGAATTTACATTAAAATATATACGCTTAAAATTAATACGCTTGTTCCTTCTTCAAACTTCGCAGCGCTGGACGTGCGCGGGCGGCAGGCGGTCCCCCCGCAGCCGCACGGCGCACGATACCGGCCAACGCTGACGCCAATATTCGCTCCGTCTATATAACGCGCGCGCGCACGGCGCCGCCACGTTAGTCGACTCCAGCCACCACCGCTAGAGCACGCTTCCCGTAGTCCACGTATCGACGCCTGACGTTCGTTACTCGCCGCATTGAAGACTTCAGTTATTCTTGTCCCCGTGCTCCATATCGAAGATGACTACGTGCCATGCTGCTTTCCAACAATCCATCGTGCCAGTTGTGTAACTAGTGCTTCGTTCGAGATACGTCCAAGCAACGTGCTTCAAGAAAAATACTTCGAGATCGTCCGACCAAAGTGCTTCAAGAAAAATAACGCTTCGTTTTGTGCTTCAATCAACGTGGGTGCTTCTGAATTCGTCGCCGGCCAGTTGCTGCAGAAAAAAATAGAATTTTGTTCTACAAAATATGGGGAAACGCTTCCAGAAACCCAAACATCTAAGTTTATTGCAAAATACTAAGAAATAAAAATATGAAGTTACCTCTATTTTTCACTGTTATCATGACCATGCTACAATGTTGTATAAATGTTTTGCGTCAATGGTTATTGAAAATTATTAAACTTTATATGATTATTACTCACTATTCAATGTTAAACTCATCACAGATGCAACTTTTTGATAAACATACACCATTATCAAGTAATCTTGCGACAAACTTACTGTTTCCGGATTTATTCCAAGGAATCAAAGGTTGATAAAAGGTATTTGTTTTGATACGTTTCCCCTGCAGTCAAAACTGACGTGGAATAGGTCATAGATAAACGCAAAATGAGGCAGACCCACCAAACTGTTCATTTGTAACAATTTACTTAAAAAATAACACATAAAACATAAAATTACTTCAGCAAGAATTTTGTTGTAAAATATTTTCCAACTTTCATAATGGCTTCTGTCCGATAAGACAAATTTTGCCAGTGTCAACAATTCTTTGATATCATACATCGGAAGTAATCGGAACGCAAAATATGAACCAAATAGTTGTAACAATAATTGAATTATACGGCTCATTCTCCTAAAGCCACGGAAAATTCTAACTTCCATGTCTTTTTTTAATTTTAGATTTTCTGCAAAATATTATACAGTTTATCAAAGTTTTCTTCATTCCTAAGATAGAATTTAAAAGGCCCGGTTTTCGGACCACTGGTTTAAGAGTTATTTGATGTCCACTATTTGCGAACATGGACGTTAGAGAATTCCGTGGCTAGTTTTCTTTTTTGAAATAATGAACAAATTAAAGTGCTTTTTTAATATATAACTAGTAAGTTATGTTGTTTAGAGCTTATACAAGGTTTATTAGTGAAAATATATAATATACTACTATCAAAACCGGAAAAAAAGGAAGGCCACTATTTTTTGACATGGACGTTAGGTGTCCACTACTTGGTGCATCGGAAATTTCTTTATATAACATTTATTTCGTATGTCATGTACATGAAACAACACTAAACAACTTTTCCTAAGAACCCACAATATCTGTATCTCTCATGGTTTAGCTGTATCCCTGATGGTCTACATCAGATACTCCTGACCCTCGATGTCCATATCCCAGCAGAAATGGCTCGTCATGCTTAACATGTTTTAAAGTCACACTACAGTGTTGTAATGAGGGACGTCAACGCAAAGCTGGGTGAGAGAAGCGGCGATGAGTTGGGGGTTTTCCATTTGGATATGGGGATATGAATCCGAGGGGCTATATATAGGCTGGCCGAGTTCTTGAAGAAGATGGATGATGAGTGATGACATCATGTACTCGTTCTTCAGAAAGCCGCCTCATAGAAATGGACCTGGATGAGCCCCAGACGTATCTACTAGATAAATAAATTCTATATTATAAATTACTTAAATACGATAGACTTCAGTAAGATATCGGTAAATTGATGTCAAAATTCATACAGGAAATTAAACGCGTCACGGAAAATGCAGTAAAAAGTCCATGTTTTGAAGAAACACCAATTCTCGAAGCGCTTCAGAACAATGCAGCACAAAAATGCAACCCGAGATTTGGTGTCATGTCATTGAACTTTACTAGAGGTGTACCCGAAAAATGCTAGTGTTCGAGAAATCGTTAGTTGCGGTTTCAAGTTTATAGGTCCGTTAGGTATAGCCTAACCAAACCTGGCGCGGAAAGCGCCAGGTTAGGTTAGGTTAGGTTAGAACTTTGACCAAAACGCACGAGCCGAGCGAGCGGAGCGAGCGTGCCGCGGCAGCGGCCGGCGATGTGCCAGAAACTTTTAAAATATGATTATCGATGTGTATGATTAACAATGACGGTTCATTGGTTCATCTCTAATAAATTAAAAAAAAAAGAATGACAGCTAGCATGAATTCTCAGGTTGCACAATTTCGGTGCGCATGAAGATTGAGCAGTACAAAACGTGCTACAAATATTTCATGTCAGCAGTAACTTTTGACTTCAATTCTCGGGATGCATTTGATTTGTCGCCTATTACTTCCTGCATAATAAACATCGCGTAAACCACATGCAAAACAGAAAAGTGCAACACAGGAATTCGCGTTAAAATTTGTGCACCCCGAGCATTCTTGTCAATGTCGTCAATTATTTACTGCACAAAACATGACGCGTATTTTTTGTCGCACAATTTTTGTTGCACAAAGTGCGCACCCAAATTCTAGATCACGCCAGTGAGAGTATTATATAGTATTCTTTGTTCTAGATGCATATAATAAGGTACTCTTTGTTTATCATTGTTGTTTATGTCGAAGTCAATATGTCAAAATCTGCCTTCTACATAATAGCTCGTGTGTTTACAAACGAAAAGCCGTTTGCATATTTCCATCTGACGTATGTATACCGTCGACATTATGTGTACCGCCA
The DNA here is from genome assembly GCA_024500475.1 of Phthorimaea operculella. Classification (NCBI taxonomy): domain Eukaryota; kingdom Metazoa; phylum Arthropoda; class Insecta; order Lepidoptera; family Gelechiidae; genus Phthorimaea; species Phthorimaea operculella. The sequence continues at coordinate 337,572 of JANFCV010000187.1, read as the reverse complement.
AAAAAACGAACTTTTGCCGTATGGCATAATGCCCGGCAATATGTACGAAGTAGTACTGAATTCCGCCACGGTGGCGCTGTAATCGCAAAACAATAAATATGGCGTACAGCAAAGTAGTAACAGTGCAGGAGGTGTAAATGGAAATCTTGTAAATAAAATTACTATGTTACCAGTGACAATAAGAGATTAAGGAGAAGTTTATTTCAGAACTTTTAAAAAGTATTATGGAACTCGTAAGGGATTGGTTTGAACCCCGTGGACGAACCAGAAATTTTTCGAGGTCACTTAACACTTAAAAAGTGGTAGGACGTCCATGGCCACGGATATTCGGCGGACTAGGGACGAGTATTAGGTACTGGTGCTCTCGCTACGACGTAATGAACATTGCTGTGCATGATTACTTAATTACAAAAAAGTACAATTATTGTAGTCCGACAGTACGCACTTTGGAGGACTACTTCGATATACTAAATGAAATTGACGAAAGTTGCGGGCACGGTGGACAGGATTATTTTTGTATCAATTGAAGGATCGATTTATGATTTATAAGAAAAGCGATAGACTTGTTTGTGTCGCTTTGTCTTTTATGCGATTTAAAAATGAAAATCGCTAAGAAGTGCGTCGTCACGAAACCAATCATATCATCAGATTTGAATCAACGGTTAAGGCTTCTACAGCCCCCTCCTCTACCGGAAGGTTCGAAATTCAAATAATATTCGGAAGTCGCGTCCGTGCCGGTCAATGAGTATCTTTACAGAGGTGTCACCATACATTAAATGTTGGAATCAGTCAATGTTACAAAATAAATAGATACAGAGTCTTTTATTAATAGTACCTCGGTACGGTAATATTTAATTATTTTATTATTAAATATTACCGTGTGTATAATTCAATTATTGTTACAACTATTTGGTTCATATTTTGCGTTCCGATTACTTCCGATGTATGATATCAAAGAATTGTTGACACTGGCAAAATTTGTCTTATCGGACAGAAGCCATTATGAAAGTTGGAAAATATTTTACAACAAAATTCTTGCTGAAGTAATTTTATGTTTTATGTGTTATTTTTTAAGTAAATTGTTACAAATGAACAGTTTGGTGGGTCTGCCTCATTTTGCGTTTATCTATGACCTATTCCACGTCAGTTTTGACTGCAGGGGAAACGTATCAAAACAAATACCTTTTATCAACCTTTGATTCCTTGGAATAAATCCGGAAACAGTAAGTTTGTCGCAAGATTACTTGATAATGGTGTATGTTTATCAAAAAGTTGCATCTGTGATGAGTTTAACATTGAATAGTGAGTAATAATCATATAAAGTTTAATAATTTTCAATAACCATTGACGCAAAACATTTATACAACATTGTAGCATGGTCATGATAACAGTGAAAAATAGAGGTAACTTCATATTTTTATTTCTTAGTATTTTGCAATAAACTTAGATGGTTGGGTTTCTGGAAGCGTTTCCCCATATTTTGTAGAACAAAATTCTATTTTTTTCTGATAATAACGTGTTCTAGATTATGTAATACATAGAAAAAGCGTAGCTCGTTTTCACCTCACTTCATGGGAGTTGGCCCCTTAAGGACAGGTTAATTATTCGAGTTAATAAGCTGAAGCGGCAAAGAGCAAGGCCACATTGCTCGAAGGACTGATAATCGGTGGAGCAGGGGAATTCTCGAGTGGAGATCACGTACCGGGACGCGCAGCGTAGGATGGCCCACCGCGAGATGGACAGACGATCTGGTCAAGTCCGTGGGGAAATGCTGGATGCAAGCCGCTTCTAATCGGACAAAGTGGAAATATTTAGGGAGGCCTATGTTCAGCAGTATAAGTCCTGTGGCTGATATGATGATGATGATGGTGATGCATTATTCTCACACAGCCCTGTTTTCCTTAAGAACTTTTATTTAGCAAAAATATCAGATCACTCATCAACACAACTTAAAGTAAGGTTTAACTTACATAGATATTTACAATCATAGCACTTTAACGAGCTATGGTTGTAAATATATCTATCAAACAGTCTAAACGTGACCGTCGAAGATACTCAAGTAAATAATATGTAAATGAATAAATATCGTTGTTTTTTTTCTTAATTATGGTCACCCTAATATGATCACCACGTTGACGTTTAAGCAACGTTTATTTCAAAGTCATATTGCCGGATGTCGTGCCGACAATTTGTATACTGCTTTTCGTCTGTATACGAACGGCTCATTATGTAAGCGTCAGAATCTTACATATTGACTTCGACATTTATATTAGATTCATATTTGCTGAGATAAACGATTTTTTAATTTATGATCGTTGCTTCGCTAATATTAGAGATATAAAAAAATGACCGACTGCAAACGCACCATAGCAAAAACTGAAAGCAAACAAAGGCCCTGCAAGAGAGGCAGGCAACGCACCCGAAAAGGCTGATACTGTTAAAATTACTCGAAGGCGACGACATTCGCGACTTCACCGGTAGAGGCTAATCTCCCGCTGCGCGCCTTCACGCCGAGGACATCGCTTTACGCCTCCCGCCTGCACGACACTACTACTAAGCAAGATGTGTCGGATTACATCTTCGCGAGGCAAAAGGCAGGTGTCTTCAAGGTTACGCCGAGACTCGGAGTATACGTGGAGCCGCTGGAGTCGTGCCATTGGTTGGGTTTCAACGTGTTCGTGGTGCGAGTCCCGACAGACTACACTGAGCGTCTTCACTTCGCCGGTGTTTTGGCCGCAGGGAGTCGTGTTCCGTCGCTTCCGAGGGAAGCTACCACTCACGTCTCCACCACCGTTAGGATAGGTCTTAGTTTTTATTGTGATTTTTTTTAGAATAGTTATGCCTGCTGCCTATTTACCCTATACCTAATAAATACAAGAATACCAAGATGACTTCTAGACCGCAAAGGTTAATAGTTAAGAAAAATTGGTGACAAAGTTTAATTTGTTTATACAAATAAATTGTCAGCAATAGTTGAAAAGTTTTTACTTGTTTAGTCCTCTAAGTTAGAATTCAGAACCGAAGTAGAACCGACAGCGAAAGGTTCAGGTTGTTTCACCATCATTGCAGCCATCATCATCAGATATGGAAGAGTAGATACATAATGATAACCTTGTAGAATAATAATACAGTAAAGAATGAAAATATCCTAAATTAATGAATTTCTAAAAGTTGCTAAAGGTGTTAAAGATACTTTCATTCCAAATTAAGGTAAGACAACCTGGATCTTTCGCCATCAGTGCTTTGGTGCTCAACAACAATATTTTTAAGTTAGATACAACAAATTTAGTTCATCCGTTGCGACCTACCATAATTATGAACAAGTACTTTTCATTAACACAGATCAAACGATTATGAAAAAACATAATATATCTAATAATTGGTAGCAAAGTTCAAGGTTTAAGAAAGAGAGTGTTGATATGTGAGTGGGTGCCAAGTTCTATCGACAGTTCCGAAATTTATTTATTTATAGATTCGTTTAACATGGTAGAGTCTAACGAAAGTCTAGGTTTGGCTTGGCTAATTTTCACAAGGTCTTCAAATATTGAGAGAATATATTGTACAATAACTTGCAAACTGAGAATAAAATAAAGATGATAAATTGTTTACTTACAAAGCATGACATGAAAACTTGCCATGTTTAACTTTGAGATGATCTAGATTTATAGTTTTCTGTTCCATTTGACTATATCATGTTAAGCGACTTTATAAATAATTAAATTTCAGGGCTTTGCACCTACTTACATAATCAAAACTTTTTATACTTACCTTGAACTTGACTACCGATTTTCACATTTATGTTTTGGTGGTTAAAATTAAACAAATATCTGTCTGTATAAATATTCTATTTTATTTGTATTTATCTCGTGATAGGTAGATTAAGTAAAATTTGGTTACCTTATACTGTTAGGCCTCTGCCTCGAATTTTGCGGGCAGCGGGGCGGCGGCGGCGGCGGCGGCGGCGGCGCGGCAGCGGGGCGGGCAACGCTGACCCGTTCTCGAAACCAGCGGGTAGATCGCGTGGCAGTACAGCGGCGTAGTGTTGTGTTATTTAGTGTTGGCGGCGCGTAGTGTCGATTGTTGTTTTTATTTGTAAGGGAAAATGGCTGAACAACAACGACAACACCTTTTTGATTCAAATTTATTTTGACACGTCACAAGGAAAGTAGGTACAACACTACGGACGCGCAGCGCGGGCGGTCACCGCTTGACTGGAGCGCACCGCTCGTTGCCCGCCCCCGCGCCGCTGCCGCGCCGCTGTGTTCGAAAACCGGTCCATTTGAATACATGCAAAACATTCTGCCGCTGCCGCGCCGCCGCCGCTGCCGCTCCGCTGCCCGCAAAATTCGAGGCAGAGGCCTTAGTATGTGTGTATGTATGACCATTAATCTTTTGACTTGATCTTCTCATTTTTAAGTCGTTTCTTCATTACTGAAGGTCGTGTTTGCATAGACTCTTTTCTTCCAGATTTTTTAGAATTCCTGCATGTTTGTCTATCTTCGGCATGTTTTAAGGCTGTGTTGATAGGCCATAAGATATTTTAGTTGATCTGACCAGCATTTTGGAGACCAACGGCGTGATCGTTTGCCTTTTACCTGTAAGGTAAAGTGATCATCAGCTTCTCTATGCTTTCAGTTTTACAACGAGCAACATGTTCAAAGTAAGATAGTATTCTTTTATATCTCAGACTGAAATCTGCATGGATCTTCTCAAATTAGTACCTGTTTGACTATATAACGGGTTTTAACTCACGGTAGGGATATATCGACCGTGATCATGGCGATTGCAACATCGCCGAAATATTGGGTGCTCGATATATCCCTACCGTGAGTTGAAACCCGTTATAATGTCTTATAGTTTTAGTGATAATAACCACGGAACCTTAAAATCAAGTAGTACCTGTTTGTGTTGAACTTGGGTGGTTTTCTATGTACGATTAGTATTTATTTACTTAGAATAACCATTATGTAAACTAAGGCCTATTTTTTCTGTAGTAACGGTACCTAGTTGTAGCAGTAGTAGTACCAAAAGTAATAGGCATCTAGTTATCATTGTTGAGTTTGGAGCGCAATGGCACTGTGCTGTGATTCTTTGGTGCTGTGTTTCATACGTAGTAACTATTAGGGTAATCTGTGGTTTCATCCTCGAGCACACTCGAGTATTCATTTCTGAAATATAAGGTAGTTTTTTTTTTTTTGTTTCACATTTTGTTTCTCTTAATGTTGAACGAGTTCTTAATATATAAATTTCTGAAAACTAAAGCTCAGCGATTTGATACTGGCTTTGTTTTTCTAATCCACTCTTGGTTAAACAGGAAGCACATACATATTTATACATATCTTAAACCTATATGAAACCTAGATGATAAGTTAAAATACTATACTATAACATACTACTTAATATCTAAATTACATTATAATCAAAATAATATATATAAATTATTTTCTTTAGGTATTATTAAAAGATTTTAGATTGTTGACAATTGACTCTATATATGTCACATAAGACGTTATAGTGGTTTCTTTTTTAAGCAAGTCCTTGATGTCATAAGGGGACACTCTAAGGTTAGTACACAGCATTTCGTGTGAGTGTCGGAGCCTGCCAAATCTTGGGCAATGTTCTAAAAGATGGTCTAAGGTTTGAATAGATGTCCCGTCGCAGGGGCACTTGTCATCTTGTGTTATATGAAATCGGTGAAGGTAAGCTTTATGGAACCCGTGGCCAGTGAGGATCTGAGTCAGCTGAAAACTGGCTTTAACTTTTTTGAAAAACTGCTTTATATCGTCCAAATGCGGGAAATGTCTCTTGGTATGGGCCCCTTGCTCTGCATTACTATAGCGTTCTTGCCAGGTGTTTCGGTTTTCTTTATTAATTTCTTGTTTAACAAAGGAAATGGGAAATTGTGAATAGTCATTTTGTGTACTAAGTTTGGAGGCGTCGTTAGCTTCTCTGTCAGCAGCTTCATTACCTATTATGCCTACGTGACTCTGTACCCAATTTATTTCTAAAGTGCCTTGGTTACAAGTGGGTGAGTATTACTTCGGTTTTGAATTGCTTTTATTGATGCTAATGAATCGGTAAAAATCAAAATGTGTGGATATTTATTATTTGTTGCCCATCTGCAAGCCTCTTTTATAGCCAGTAATTCCGCCTGAAAGACAGAACAAGAGTAGTGTAGTTTAAATTTGCGTTTGACAACCGGTGTATCTTTATCGGGATCACATGCAACAAATGCTGCGCCTACCGACCCGTCTTCTTGTTTACTGCCGTCGGTAAACACCTGTACAGAGTCTATTCTACACAGACTGTCTACCTCATTTTGATTCCTTGTCTCATTATATTGAATCGTTATCCTATCGGCTGGGTGTAGTAGTTCATGTATAGGTGTTGGCCTCTCGTATCTAGCGTCATCTGGTAAGTAATGAGTTTGTCCGGAAAGACGAGCCCTTTCGACGAGATGGACTTCACGGATTTTAAGATCTAATGGCATAAATCGAGCTAATACCAAGGATGCTGTGGTAGATAACGTTCGAAAGCCCTTGATGGCCTTGATTGCAAAGCCACGTTGCATACTCATCAATTTTCTCTTGACATATTCCTTGCTAACTATGTGACCCCAGATGCCTGCAGCGTAAGTGACAATGGGTTGAATAACCTGCAGATATATAGTGCGGATATTTTCGGGGTGCGCTCCCCAAGTAGGTCTGGTAAACATACATAACTTATTGAAAATACGTGTGGCTTTATTGATCACATTGTTTAGGTGTTGACGAAACAGCAATTTTTCATCCAAAATTACCCCCAGCAGTTTAATTTCATTTTGAAACGCGAGGTCATGGCCGTCCATTCTAATTTGAGCTGATTTAGCTTTAGGAGTGAAAGCTATAATTTGCGTCTTGGTAGGACCAAATGTCAATTTGACGGTGTTACCCCATTCAACTATTTTTGAGAGTGCTACATTTGCCTTGTTTTGCAGATCGTGTAAGTTTTTTGCTGTGACAATTAAAAGAACATCATCAGCGAAAGCCTGTAAATGGCAACCTGAAGAAAGTTGTATGTCTAGCAATTCATCCAGAATGATGTTCCAAAGAACAGGACCGCAGGCAGAACCCTGAATGCATCCTTTGGACATTTGCTTAGAAACTCGTATTCCAGCATGATCCAACATCACTGACCTGTCCCTAACGTAGTCCTTAATAAGCCCGTAGATGTTTTTTGGACAGTTTGTAAGTCGTAGTCTTGAGAATAATGCCGGCCACCACGCATTATCGAATGCGGCTTTTATATCAAGCGATACCGCTATAGCTAGCAGTCGTTTGCGCTTTGCTTGCCGCACTACACTCAAAGCCGCGTCAATAGCCTCAGTGGTGTTGGTTTGTTCTCGAAAGCCAAATTGTTTAGAGTTTTGTTTACCAATCTTAGCCATATTGAACGTAACTCGCTTAATAAACAATTTCTCTAGTAACTTACCGAAAACAGGTAATAGTCCGATCGGCCGAAAGGAGCCTAGGGAGTTGTAATCGGGTTTGCCGGGCTTTGGAATAACTCTAACGTACGCAATCTTCCACTGTCGTGGAAAATGCTGTAACGACAGGCATCTATTCATGATATCAGTAAGTAACTTAGGATAACAAGCAGCAAACTGGTAGCAAATATCAGAAGAAAGATTGTCTACACCAGGAGCTTTTTTGGGATTCATATATTTTAAGTATTCTAGCACCTCTTCTTCTGTGAATGGTTCATCATCGATAGTGTCAGGATAAGAATTTAGTTGTGATCGTAGATCGTGATGCCTAGAGTTTGTATCCGGTACATCATCTGGGTAAAAATGATCTAAGAGAGCTTTGGCCGTTTCTTCCGCGCTAGTGGTAAACCTATCACCAATTTTCAGGGTAACTGGGGGTTGTCTCGGGGTAGTCTCTTTGAGAAGCCGATTTGTTAGGGACCAGACGTTTTCTTTAGTTTGTAATTCGCAAAACTCACGGAAATTTTTTGTTGATTCTTGCCTTAAATCGTGTGCATATTGCGTCTTCTTTTGTTGTTGCTCTTCAAGTAGCGAATCTAAGGGTAATCCTAATATCTTCGTGTTATGGATTCTATGGTGTAAATTAATCAAATCAGCTTTTTGAGTTTCTAAGATTGATGACCACCATGGTGGCTTAAATTTATGTCCCGATCCTTTGACGGTCATGGATTGTTTGCAAGCAGCATGAATTATATCGAGAATTTCATCTATTGTTGTCTCTAATTGGGTATGGTCTAGGCTAAGAATATCACGGTCAAGTATACTGGATGTGGACATAAATGTGTCAAGAGCGTCTTTAAATATTGGCCAACTTGCATTTTTGATTTTATACAGGAAAGTGGATTTAATATTATTATCGCTATTAGTGTTCATTTCACTGGTTTTTATGGTAAATTCAATAGCATTGTGCTGCGATGAGGGGCAAATACCGAGGTTTACTTGCCAATCAGTAACTTGGTCATACATGGAACCTGATGCTAGTGTCAAGTCAATGATTGAAGAACGGTGAAGTCCATGTGTCACCGTCTCGAATGTGGGAGTATCACCTGTATTACAAACATACACGTCGTTGCCAAACATCATATCTAAAACTGCGTTACCACGTGAGTTAATCGATCTGCTTCCCCAAAGAGTGTGCCAGCCATTAAAATCGCCACCTATAGGGGAATTGTGCTCAAGATGGCATACTAAGATAAGATGACACACTATCAATATCTACTAAAGTATTGATGCTAGAGTTGTGCCTGTATTGATTTTATGTGTATTTTTGATGCTCCTAATACATATATTCAATAGAGAAGTCAATGACAGCAAATGTAAAAATTATGCGGTTTTTTGTGATTTTTGACTTCAAGGAATTTTCGATCACCTTCAGCTTGTTGTTTATTTGTTGGTGAAACTACCAAAATATATAATTTAGTAAGCCGAATATTTTTTGGTATAATCTAGGGTTGTATTATTATGTAAATTTTAACGAAAGAGTAATGTGAACCTATTACATTTTTAACAAAAAAATAATTATTTTAGTACTACGCTTTGTGTAAGAGGAAGGTAAGACGACATACCAGATTAGTGGGTGTGAGGTTGTATGTCTACTTACCCATAAAAACTCGTATTCACTGTTTTCAGCATTATTTTCCATATTCCCGACCATGTTTAATATCTTCTCTCATAACAAACGGCCAGGAAATAATTGAGTACACTGTTTAAGAAATATTAACACGTATGTCATCTTACCATAACGCTGTGTCGCCTTACTCTGGCCGGACTAGTTTTAGGTTCATAAAATTTGTAATTATTGACTTACTTGATTTTAAAATAAACAATCAGCTTCCTAATAAAATGTTTTTAAATATGCATCAGATTAAAAAACTTACATGACTTTATTTAACCTCCTGAGTCCCTGCGTCCTATACAAAGAACAAATTCCTGTACCGTGTTAAGTCCTGACGCTTTTGCAACTTTACATCATGCTAGTCTGTAATTTTGTAAATATAGGAAAACTTAAACAAAAAATATAACATCTTACCTTTGATTATGTTTTTACACAAAATGAATAATCAAAACTATTAAATAATAATGTGATACTAATTTGAAAAATAATTGTAAATAGTACTCAAAAAAAATTCACTCCCTCTTAATTTGTTCTATATAAAGTACATTAGGCCTTAGTGACTACTTTCTATTAGAAAGCTCAGGACTCAGGAGGTTAATAAAATATTTACCTCTAAACAAAAAGTATGTCATCTTAAGCACAATTCCCCTAATACAATGTGAATTACTAATTGATTTTAAGAATGAATCTAAACGATCAAGAGTATGCAGCTCATCGTCATTAGGTTCTACATAAACTGATGCGATATAAACGTTTCTGTTTCCAATTTTTATTTTTATGATACTAAGATTCGATGTAGAATATTGAGACATACCTAAAGCAGGGCCGCAATTAGGCTTAACTAAAATACAAGCTTTTACTCTGTTCCCACCAGAAAATTGGAAAATATTAATTCCTGCAATAGATTTTAGTTCATTTCCAGCACCTACATATGGTTCAGATAAAAGAGCAATTTGGTGACTACCAGATGTAAAGTAAACCATAAATTCGTGGAGACTGTTTTTAGATCTATCTATGTTACACTGTACTATTTTAAATTGTTTAATCTGATCCATAATCAACACGGGCAGTTATTTTATCTTTCATGGCTCGCAGTCTGGGGCAGAAGTTAGAAGTGGCGCTATGGTTTATGTCTATTTTAGTGTTGTGTGTAAAGCAATTAAAACATTTAACGCTATTTGGTGTTTCTTTGTTAGTACAGTTACCTATCTGGTGATCAGTTTGAGCGCAATGCGAGCAAGGGCTGATATTAGAAGTACATTTGGCTCGAATGTGTCCGAATTGTAGACATTGAAAACACTGAATGAATGGGGTGAAGTCTTCTACTTGAACCCGCTGGTGGTCTAGGCAAATTCTAGACATGTTAATCATCTTTCGATAAACCCTTGGGTGTACTTGAATCACGACGTTATATAAGTTAGAACTTTTATTGTTACGCTTAAATTTAACTTTCAGATCGTCATCGCTGGCCACAAGTTCCTTAAGTTATAGCGAACCAGAGGCTCCCTCTCAGGGCAAGTAGGGGTAATGTTCCAGCCCGCTATAGAACATAAGCGCCAAGGTCATGTGCGCGTCGGGTAGCGGAACTAATAAAACTAGTCGACGTACTCACTCATAGATGGCGTTAACCGCCGGTCGTCATTCACTTATTTGTTAATCGATTAACTATGATCTGTCATGCTATCGACATTCACTCTTACGTCATTCACACTTCCGTCCGCTCTTCTTTTCGGTTCTTCCAAGAGGGTGCATGTCGGTGCATGCTGCTTCTGTGACGTTTCACCTAAAATCTTTTGTAATCATACCGATTTGTGTTAATTGTGAATGTTTGAGTCGTAATACTGCTAATATACGTGGAAACCTAACTCACGAACTTTTTATTTACGGCGAACCCTGAGATCGAGGAGACCTTCCTCACTAAAAAGTTCAGTATTTTGTTCGCGTATGATGTCAGCGACCTCCTCGATCGGAACATCCTTCGATATACCTTTGATAATTAACATGGGCTTTATACTACGGGCAGCCTCCGCAACCACATGCTCTGCGTCGTTAAGTCGACCCAAAGTGTCATCACGTTGCTGAACATTCTCAAATTCAACTCTTAATTTATGGTTCGATACAGTATGAATCCGCGCCGGCGCAAAATTACAATTTTTGAAGCTTATACTCTTTCTCCACGCCTCGACAATGTCCTGTTTGGTTTTCGATGAAACTATAATTGCTGGTCTTGAAACGCGGGGAGGTTGAGGTGATGATTGTGATAAACTCGTAGAACTAGTTTTCGGAGGAGCCCTAGTGTTATTATTAGGAGTTGCTACTTGGGCATATGAAAGCTTAAGAGTTTGTTCCTGGGCAGCAACTATCTCTTTCTTAAACTGAGTTATTTCTTCACGTACGCAGGTTATGATATCACGCTTTAGCTCAGAACTGGATAACGCTTGGTGCTCTGAAGACGATTCATCCGCAGTCGTGGTATTCACAATTAGTACGGCTCCTTAGCTGGAAGTATGGTCCCATCTGGCAGAAATCATGAAACTTGGCATGTGTGTAGCTTACATGTGTAAGCTTCAGGAAAAGAAGGGAAGCAAGTTGGACCCCCCCTGCTTCCCCCCTTTACCCCCCCTTTTATGTCCCAAATTTCAGTTATCTTTATTTTTCTCGGAAACGATTAAAGATAGGAGAAATTTGTCAAGGTAAGAAATATTCCTTATAAAATTGTCTACATAATTGTTTTTTGGGTCGATGTTGATAAGACTTATACTTTTCGAGTTATGCTTCTGGGAAACCCATCATTTTTTTGAAGGTGACTTCCAGCTCTGAATTAGCCATAACTACCATGTGATAGAATATTCTTTCAAACTTGCTATTGACTTTTATTAGTTAGGTAGTCTACAAAGGAAACCCGTAGAGACAACACTTCAATCACGCCTGTGGGGATGGGGGGAGGGGGGCAAAGTTTATTTTTTCCGAGCTGAACTTGAGGACTTCTGACTCCTTAAGTAAATGTGACACGAGAAATTGAGTATCATTTTTGAATATATCAAAGACGGGAGTATTCATTTCTGGAACGCTCTTTGGTACATTTCATACAAAAATATAAAAATATTAAGTGAAATAAGAAAAAAATATGTTTCGTTCTCATTCAAACGCTGTTTTATTCATGACCTTGAGACATATTTACTAGATAATATAACACATACTCAAAGACATACTCACCCAAATTATAAAGCCATATTTTATTTTCGAAAATATTAGAAAATACCTAGCCTACAGAAGCCTAAATATTTTTACAATTTTATTTTTGTAGCTGGAAAAATTTCAAGTTCATAGATTTTGTATGCAAAAATAAGATTACCAACCGCAAACGTATATTTCTCAATTGTCGCTAAACCATTCCAGATAGAGAAATGCCCTCATAGGAAATGTTGTTTATACTGAAGAGTTGTTTATGCTGATATATAGAAATTGAAGATCTGGAGTACTTGATGTGGAACATCAACAGCCCAGCTAAACTATTCGAGATACTGTAATGTCTTCTTAAACATCAAGTACTCCAGATTCTCAATTTCTTTATTCCAACAAAAACTACCCTTCAGTATAAACAACATTCCCTATGAGGGCATTTCTCTATCTGGAATGGTTTAGCGACAATTGAGAAATATACGTTTGCGGTTGGTAATCTTATTTTTGCATACAAAATCTATGAACTTGAAATTTTTCCAGCTACAAACATAACTTTGTAAAAATATTTAGGCTTCTGTAGGCTAGGTATTTTCTAATATTTTCGAAAACAAAATATGGTTTTATAATAAGGGTGAGTATGTCTTCGAGTATGTGTTATTATCTAATAAATATGTCTCAAGTTTCAGAAGAAAACAGAGTTTGAATGAGAAAGAAACATTTTTTTTTAAATTTCACTTAATATATTTATATTTTTGTATGAAATGTACCAAAGAGCGTTCCAGAAATGAATACTCCCGTCTTTGATATATTCAAAAATGATACTCAATTTCTCGTGTCACATTTACTTAAGGAGTCAGAAGTCCTCAAGTTCAGCGCGGAAAAAATAAAGTTTGCCTGCCTCCCCCCACCCCCCCAGGCGTGATTGAAGTGTTGTCTCTGTGGATTTCCTTTGAAGACTACCTAACTAACAACAGCCAATAGCAAGTTTGAAAAATATTCTATCACATGGTAGTTATGGCTAATTCAGAGCTGGAAGTCACCTTCAAAAAAATTATGGGATTCCCAGAAGCATAACTCGAAAAGTATAAGTCCTATCAACATCTACCCAAGATTAATTATGTAGACAATTTTATAAGGAATATTTCTTACCTTGACAAATTTCTCCTATCTTTAATCGTTTCCGAGAAAAATAAAGATAACTGAAATTTGGGACATAAAAGGGGGGGTAAAGGGGGGAAGCAGGGGGGGTCCAACTTGCTTCCCTTCTTTTCCTGAAGCTTACACATGTAAGCTACACACATGCCAAGTTTCATGATTTCTGCCAGATGGGACCATACCTCCATACAAACTGCTAATTAAGAACTCGGACTAAATATCAGGAAGAGCAAGAGTTGCCTTTTTTATTTCCTTTGCCGCGTCGGCAATGAGCTTCTTGTTCCCTGCACTGAAGGTTCTGCCTTCATTAACAGCTGCAACAATGCTTGCTAAAAGCTTATTGACGACAGTTCCGTACATTTGCAGGCTGGTTATCCCATCCGCTTTGATAGGGAGAGTGGGCGTTTGCGAACGTGAAAGCGACTTTGAAAAACTTGAATAATAAAAAATAAAACTAATAATCTCTTATGCTAAGTGAAAACGAAATCAGAATATTGTTCATCAAAGTACACATTACCACAAAATAGAGAATTTACAGAAGGCCAGCTCGCCCCTTCTTTCGATCACTTATGCCTACTCTTTAGGGTTGCTACTTTTACTTACGATTTTTTAATGAAGTTACCTATCGTTTGTAAGTATGAATTAGGTATATGCAATTGATAAACTCCTAAATTACCTGGCCGATATGAAATATTTTTAAAATTATGGAAGTAGGTACCTACCTGAGTAGAAAGTCATATTTCTAATAGGAAATAAGTAGGTCCCAACCTAAATCGGTAGATAGGCAATGGGTTTGGGTCACGAGACTAGGTGGTAAGCGAAGCGACCCATAGGTAGGCAGGTAGATAAGTAGGTAGTAGGTAGGTAGAGGACCGGCCGTTCGAGGGTTCCTCACGTCGTTCGTCGGTGTTTCCCAAGGAAAAGAAGTGTATCTAAAAGAAACGCTTAAAAAATAACTATCTTGCCGTCACGAACTTTAATAGGTTAGGTACCTATGGTTGGAAGGTAGGTATTTTAGAACAGGGAGTCAAGCCATCATGAAAGTCACACGTACCGTCACTAGTCAGTCGCATACAGATTACCTACCTACCAATGTATTGGCGGGCGGGCGATACGCGCTGGGAACGGTAGGTAGGTAGGTTGGTAAGTAGGTACCTATCATGACATGAACATGCATGACGACATGACAAACGCGGGGACGCTCCCGGAAAAAATTCGGGCAAGGAAGCTGTATCTGTAGCTGTAAGTTGTTAGGTAGGTAGGTACCTACCTTAGTTTCGAAGTATACTTACTTACCTACTATAGTTTCCAACTTCCAAGGTCACCAGCTGCCGTGACGAAAAAATGAAAAAATATCCAGGATCGTAATAGTCCATTTGGACTACCATAGGTAGGTACCTACCTGATGATTGGAAATGATGATGACATAACCTGGACCTTTTGCTATAGGTATTTCGGTACTCATCGCTTCACCTCAAATGCTGACTACCTAGGTATCTATCTACTGTGGGCAGGTACCTACCTAATCCCATTTAACCTACCAAATCAAACTAAAGCGCAACCTACTTACTTCTTCGTAGGTACGTACCTAAAACGCTAAAGCAAGCATACATACTCTTGAAAATCATAACCCTCCGTCTGAGGCAGTCTGGTAAAAAGAAATCCCTCCATTTCTAGTGTTTTGAAGTAGGTATCTATTTATTCATCAAATAAAAGAGTTCTACTTACTTTTTATTATTGCGTGGGAAACTGAAAAATGACAATGTACAATTTTCTGTGGTGTTATTACACCCAAACTCATCACAAAAATGTTTTTCTTTACTCGCCATTCCGTTCGCCCGCGCCGAACGCGCCGTTCACACTCAACCATTACCGGTTCGACACGGTTCCACAGAGCGCGTAAACGACGCGTGTGGATGTCTGAGTGAGTTTAGCCGCGTTTGCTCGAAGCCGACTCTCTGGATTGCGCTAGCCAATACTTACTTTGTGACATTACGCCATTCAGCGACATCTATCGTCCAGTGCAATTACTAATTATCGATGGCTTTGCGCCATCTATCAGAGGGTGGCGAAACTATATATTTTTAATAATGGCAACACTTGTTAGTTAAGTTCTTTGGAGAAATCACAGATGTCACTATTTGTTCACAAAATGTCAGTACTGAAGAGTGGGTGAAAAAAAGTTTAGATACTTTTTATTTCAAGGTAAACATTAAAATAGGGTCCAGAAAAAATATTTTGCAAGTGAATTAGCTTCATAGCATGAAAAAAACTACTGTGCATTAGTGCAGCATGTAAAACAAGTCGAGTCCCTACAATGTACAACATAGTATTGTACAGCATAATATTGGCCGTCAGAGGAATGTACGACGTGATGGAGCACGACATGGTGGATGGAATCAAAACAATGTCGCCATCCATCACCCCGTACCGAAAGTGCACAGGGGTGGATTGCACGACATGATGGTTGGAGACATCACGTGTTGTGGTAGAATAGTGATGTGACTGGATCGATAATATTTTATGCATTTCTAACTTAATCGATATTGTTTTTATATTTAATATATTCTTTAGTAAGCTTGGTCGCTCACTTCGTTCGCTCCAGGGGGTCACTGTTCTAACCTAACCTAACCTACTGTGTCGGATTTGTGTTAAGTATGTTTTTTAGTGCGGGGCTGCGCCCCAACCCCCCGTCCCCCCCCTCCGTGGGTTGCCTTGCATGTCATGTTTCAATAATAAATCGATAACTCGATCAAAGTCAACACTGTCACATCACTACATCCGCTGTGACGTCATTTGTTTTGATTCCATTTCCACCCCTGTACATTATTGGTCCGGGCCCGTATTTCAAGACCATCCATCCATCACGTTGTACAATGATCTGCTGTACAATACGCTGCCGTGCCTTAACCTGCTGTACATTGAGTATGTCGTGCATTGTGGTTCCCCAACAAGTCAATAATTCTCACATTTGACGACATTTATCTCACACCGGGTCGTTCCTTTTTCACACATTGTTTTATGCAAATCTACGTAATGTTTCACAAAGATAACACTTGTGAGGACAGTAAAAGTCGTTATTGTTCACCACAACTTCAAACATGCCGAGAAAATGCAAGAAAACACGTCAAATACGACATTTTTTCGCGCACCAAAACAAAACAGATGTTTACGTTCGAGCGCCACCTAGCGGAAAACCATAAACATAAGGTAGTTAGGTACTCAATTTACGAAAACCGACACCTGCACTCCAGAACTGTACTAAACATGTAACCAGTTTTATTGCTGTTATGCTGTAACAAAAGCAGTATCCTGTCATTTTAGAAGCCTTGTAGGCGATAGCTTCAATCGTAATATACTAACTGTTTTATTTTTAACAAACTTACGGCTATGTTCTCTAGCATAGTTTGAAAATGTATCAACCAACATACCAATAAGGTTCATCGTTTTATTTCGTAAAATCCATGACAATGATTTTCGTCTGCTGCATATAATTCTGCTTTCGATAGCATTTTAGACTTTGTCTGAAATAAATAATACGAGAATGCGTGCGGATATACAACCAAATAGTAGGTAGAACTTGCATCTGCCTACTATCAATAGTCAATAGCCAAAGTAGATATTTCCAGCATGTAATTATAGGCATTACGGTACAAAACAGGCAGTACTGAGGACTACAATGAATGCACAAGCCTAGCAGATGTGAAGATGGAGACTGAATATAGTGTAAACAACATTACCTTATACAAAAGTATTTGCACTGTGATTTTAATCTTCATTTATAAAACCTTAGCAATCCCAAAGCTTGAGGATAGCTTTTTTGCATCAGCAAAGGCTGCTGCTTAATATCCTACTAAAAAAACTTATTGGCTGATGCCAATAACTTGTATTTTTATAATTTTTCGGACCATTGGTGTATCTTCCTATTGTTTGTTTTGATTTTGAAAGCCCAATTCAATGACTGGAACTAAGAAAAGAATGAATGATATTTGAAAAGTTCGAAACCTTATTCGTAACGAAAGAGTGTGTCGCCACGAAATAGTCATTCGGTTATATTTATATAGCTTCGCGGTTGTAACGACATAAAACACAAAATAAAATATGATAAGGACAACATATAAAGTATGCTGTCCTTATCTCCTCTCGTTAGAGAACTATTACAATCATCATATCAGGTTTAACTTGGCTCACGAGAAATAGCAATTCATCAATAGTACATAATTTCAAATATGTACTCTTTACATACATTACAAGTTAACATATATAGATCTCAATGTTCGATGGGGGATCACCGCAGTGAAACAGAGCATACTGTCAAGTTCCCCCTGCACAGGCGTCGTACCCACTTGGCACGCAATGATGTCCTTCAGTATTACAATACCCAAGTCCATCCCATACCTGCTATGCTGGACGTGAGCGCAACCCATACAATGATTAACACTTGCCACCTTGCAAGTGCCATTTCCAAGCCATGGAAATGTCCGATAACATACTCGCCAAATGGAGTATGTTATTGTGGCCGAAGCCACCATGAGTCTCCAACCTCCCCTTAAACTCACCCAGGCCTCCAGAAATCTCTCTTGCCCGGAAGCCCTCCAATGACAGCTTTACATAGGTCTGCTTGATACCTATGTGAACGCCCCTTCACATAGGTAGTCAAGCCTCATCTAATACTGTCAGGCGGCTATGGAAGAACAGAGTTCCTCCGGAGGGAACCTATCATCCTCCCCAAGGTTGGGTGGCCACCCCTTAACAACACAGAACACGAAAACGTGTTCTATTGGGCATCAAACACAACAACAGAGAGATTTCAGGTATGTCCATGCTATCTCACGCCAGATCTAACCAAAGTACAAATCAATTCACTGGTTAATTTGCCACCTCTCATGAGCCATGTTACACCAACATGATAACAAGGACTTACATAGCTTCTGACGACAGCTCTATGCGGCGTCCAATCACCAGCACTTCAGGAACAGCCTCATCGAGGCTTTGGCCTTCAGGATGAGTTCCAACTCTTCACTTACAGTCTTCGGGAGCAATCTCGACCACAAGTTTTCTACCTCATCTTCACTCTACCCACACTTTCTATTTTCCATCTGTCAAATACTCCAGCTGTCACCACAGATAAAAAATATTTTAGCCATAGACAAAATGTACATATCCGATCAACCTTATCGATATTGAATCGATAAGCAAAGGCATTGTGATCACTCACCATCGCCAGCTGCATTCGTGACTCTTCACGACACTCCCGGCCTCAACGAGTGTTATAGGGCACATAGAAGATGCCTGGTCCACTCAGCGATCTTCTCTCGTGCCCGTCTGGCTGCTTTTCTCTTGACTCTCACATCAGGCTCGACTTGAGACACGTCCAACTGTCTCATATTAGAGTCACCCAAATCTACACTATCTTTAACCACCCCCGTTGGTGGCGAAACTACAAGTTCATGTTCTCCTTCTAGCAACTCATTTATATGATGAGTTTAGTTATTTGATATGTCTTCTTGACGCAAGTCAATTTCGTGCAGATCTTCAATCACGTTCATCTACACGTATATTTTCAAACATCGGTATAACCACCGCT
Source organism: Phthorimaea operculella (assembly GCA_024500475.1). Classification (NCBI taxonomy): domain Eukaryota; kingdom Metazoa; phylum Arthropoda; class Insecta; order Lepidoptera; family Gelechiidae; genus Phthorimaea; species Phthorimaea operculella. Next base: position 318,507 of record JANFCV010000187.1, on the reverse strand, counting down.
CCAGAGTCCAGACCCACCGTCTGATCTCATAGTATTTAAGCGGTCACCTTCAACCTCAAGTGGATACAAATACCCAATGGATCGGGTAAATTCGGAATTACCCACTTTTACCTTTGCAACTCTACATTGTCTATCTTGAACTTCAATTAGCTCTGACAATTCCCAGAAGACAAGAAGTCAACTGGACGAAGAACATGTTCCACCTCAGAACCAACTGTAGTTAATGGCCTCGTATTTACCACAGTTTCAACTTTCTTCACAATTGTGATGAGCTAGCTATCGTTTAGTAAATGTTTCTTCAGGATTCCTTTTAGACAGCTCTTGACTAATCCTACTAACCGCTCATACACCCCACAATGCCAAGGAACCAACTGAGGAATAAACTTCCAATGTATACTTTTCTCCGTGCAATAGGCATCTGACATTATTTCACTATGGGTTGCACTATGAAACAATTAATTTAGGCCTCCCTCTGATAGCAACAAATCGTCTTAAACCTAACAGGCATTGTTCAGCTGACAAGTCATTCACCACTTCGAGGTGAATTGCTTTTACTGCTAGACAGGTAAAGAGAAGAGATATTATCCATCTCTTTTCTTTTCCTTTCGAAGTTTGGACAAATGCCGGGCCAAAATAATCCATACCAGTGAAAGCACACGAAGTATTGAGTATAACTCTTTCAACTGGTAACGATGGAGTATTTGGTAGTTTGTATGGCCCTTCTCCATGCTTAATACATTTGGCACATGTTCTGATTATCTTTTGGCCTTCAGCTCTTCCTTGAGGAATCCAGTATTTCTGTCGAATCAAACTAAGAGTATGAGCAACTCCTACATGAAAATTCGACTCGTGAGTCTTCAAAATAAGATTTCGAGTAAATTCACTATCTTTTGGAATCAATATTGGATTCTTCTTATCGTAACTCCAATCTGTATTGTCCATACGCCCTTTACATCTAAGAATATGGTCTACATCTAAGTACAGCCCTAAATTCCTTGTTAGACTTGTCACTTTCCCGGAGCACCCCTCCGGAAAATGTTGTCGCTGTAAATCTCTCAACTCCCATAATTGCAAATCTTGCTCCTCTACATTTTGTTGTGTCATAATCTCACCTACTTCTTCTTCGTAGCCTCTAATGGCCATCTCTGAACCATCCACTAGGTTCAGAGCCTCCCCGGCCGAAAGAAGAACTTGTTGGAAAGAAACTGGCTGTTGTGGCCAAGTTTCTTCTGTATCCTGCAAGAAAAATAGACCTTCAAACCACAATTGTTCTTTAGATGTACTAGAACCTGGCCGATTAGCAATATCCGCAGGGTTTTTGTCTGTTGGAACGTATCTGAAATCTACATCGGTTCTAGTTTTAATCTCTTTGATCCTTCTTGAGACAAACGGTGGGAACAGCTTATTACTTTTCATCCATGTAAGCACAATCATACTATCGGTCCCCCAGTATTTTCTGCTAATTGGTAGATCAAAATTTTCTGCAACGTACTTGAGTAATCATAGGGAGTATCCTATGAGAATTCCCAATAACTCAACTCTCGGTCTCTTCAAATCACTTTTATCTTCCACATGGATGACTCATGATTTAGACATCAGGAATGCTGTTACTGCATTACCTTCTCCTCTAGATACAATGTAAACCACAGAGGCATATGCACTCAATGAAGCATCTGAAAAAACAATGCAATTCAAATATTCTTCATTCCAGTCTTTACCTATGTATCTAAAAACCTCAATTGACTTCGTTGATTGGAGGACTTCTATTACATCCTTCCATGTGCGTACCATGTCCTGTGGGAGTTCAGAATTCCAATTCAATTTCCCTACACATCTTTGTTGAAAGAATTATTTAGCGGACAATATCATAGGTGAAGCGAACCCACATGGGTCATATATACGACCCATAGACCTAAGTACGTCTCTCTTGGTAATTTGAACCTTGGAAATCTCTTCTTTGCCTAACTTTGGTACTCTGAGCTGTAGAGTATCCTCGCTGAGATTCCAATTAAGACCCAGTACTTTAACTTTCTCGTTTTCTTTTATAAATATCAATAGCTTCGTCAACAGTTTTCGCTTCCGTTACAAGTTTGTCTACATAACATCTATCCGCCTCTCTCTTCAATAAGTGTTCATTTTGGTTATTAGGAAAGGACTCGATATTACCCCAAATGAAACGCGGCAGAATCGATAATGTATCGGATGCTGCTTCTGATCTGCCGTGTATGATTCTGGATCTACTATTTCTATAATTCCCATTTTCATTCGTTAGTAAGTCATCTCTGTCACGAATCATCCCTGTGATTCAACTAAGTCAAATCTGTGAAGAATCATCCCTGTGATTCCAACCAAGTCAGTCCCGTAACGAATCAGTACAGATCAAACGGACAAAACTCAAAACAATAATTAAAATGAAATTCAAATCAATCACAAGCAATAAGCCACTCAGATCAAGAAGTTTAAGAACAAAAGAATACCCAAATCAAAGGTATTTCACTATTTTCACGTCGCGTACAATCAAGTCTTAAACAGTTTAGTATCACTACCAAAAATCACACTGACCAGTGGTACAGGTGCAACACAGTCACAACAGAGATATCGAGAGCTCCATCAATCGCGATCCACGTAACATAACCACCATATTATGATAACAAACTACGTACTTCTTACTGCTGTAACATTCGGTTGAACACCAAGCATAACGAGAGTTTGGCTACCCACCAGAAGACCAGAGCTGGCTATCAACCAAGCTCAAAAGAATCAACACAATCCGTTTATTTGGCTATTCATCAAAGCTACCACAACTCGGCCTACCCACCGAATAATCTCAAATAAGTTATCAGCCTTCCCGCCACCGAGACTCAACTCAAATTTACATTGCAGCGTTTCAAGTAACAATAAAATAATAACTTTACCATAACTAATTAACTAGGTTTTAACTCAACTTGAATCTGATGAAAAACACACAACAATGTCCGCTATCGCATTGGAAAACTACTTCACAAAACCAAAACAGCACACTATCACTCGTGTGTCTATACGGTTCTACCCGTCCAAAGTGACTGTACACTATACTCAATAACAAAGAACTATGCTTGCGTTACGACGAAGTGTGTAAGCTAAATGATAGTCCACTATCGTCACACTAGAACACACGACAAAAGTATTCTAAGGAAAGGAAAGGTAATATTTGGCAAAATAATAAAACGCTATCAAGCTAGAATACTCCTCACAATCGTTTAAATAAAAGTTCACCATCACGACGTCAAAATCATAGGTTGGTAGGACTACCACAACAATTATAGTATGCTATTGTTAGGAACTGCCTAGGGTCCAGGAAATAATAAATAATGAATTATAAAATGAAAAGTCGACTGATCTTTGCCAAGATGTATTTGAGAAGCCATCAATGTTGCCAAGCACAAATTACAAAAAGATATAAAAACTTAGTGTTGCCAACATGCTCCCGACAACAAACAAAACATGTAATTAAATAATATTGCAAATTGCATTAGCCAAGCTATAGCAAGTGGACTGTTTTTTGATAGGTATTATACTAAAGTTAATAATGTATTGATTACTCAATAAGTGTTAGCTTAAGCTATTTCAAAATGCAATAATAACACAGTTTAAATATTAAAAACAGAGTATCTTACACGCTAACGTAATAAAAGACTAATTATGCAAACTTATGGCAGTAAAAACATTTCACTTTATGAAATAAAATGATATAATGACATTAAGAATCCATTGGCAAAATACAAACTTTCGTAACTGATGTCCTATGACACTTTCCATTGGCTTTCTTTACCTCTAAAGCCCTAACCTTCCCATCCTGACCAGGGAAAACCTGAGTTACACGAGCCATGGGCCATGTCATAGGAGGAGAGTCAATCTCCTTTAAGATAACTAAAGTACCTACACTTATGTTAGGTAAACTATCTTTCCATTTAGGACGGTTTTGCAAGGTATTGAGGTAGACCTTTGACCAATACCTCCAAAATTGTTGCTTAATAGCAATACATCTTCGCCAGAAAGTTAACCTACTTGCAGGCCTATCAGCAATATTCCGTTCAGGATAACATGTAAGTGGTGCACCCGTTAAGAAGTGACCAGGCGTTAAATACGACAAGTCTTCAATATCAGATGACATTGGAGTTATGGGTCTAGAATTAAGTATAGCCTCAATTTCAGCTAGTACAGTTGACAATTGCTCAAAGGTGAGTATACTAGAACCTAACACTCTTTTCAGGTGATGTTTAACGCTTTTTACAGCTGCCTCCCAAAGTCCAGCAAATACTGGCGAGTATGCTGGAATAAAGTGAAACGTTACACCTTTTTTGGAAGTTTCAGCTTGTACTACATTTTGATGAGTGCTGGAATTATTTAGCCGATACAGTTCTGTCAATTGTTTGCTTGCTGCTTTGAAGGTGCTTGCGTTATCGCAATATACGTCGCTTGGGACATTCCTTCGACTGGTGAAACGCCGAAAGCTAGCCAAAAATGCCTCGGTGGTTAAGTCGGACACCAACTCTAGATGAACTGCTTTAGTGGCAAAACAAACATAAACGGCTATGTAACCTTTTGTAATGATTACTCGCCTTAGCCTTGACTGCTTTATCATTATAGGTCCAGTAAAATCGACACCTGTCCGCTCGAATGTGCGAGCAGCTGCAGTAACTCTATCTTTGGGTAACGATCCCATGAGCTGAGTGGCCGTAACACCCTTGAATCTGAAACATCTGACACATTTATGGATAATCCTTTTAACTACTCTGAGACCGTTTACTATCCAGTAGTACTGACTCAAATTGCATAAAACGTGTTTTTGTCCAGCATGAAACAATTTGATATGCTCATTTTCGATCAACAACTGAGTAAGTCGCGATTCATTCGGTAAAATAATCTGATACTTTCTACTATACGGCAATGCCGAATGCTGAATCCGCCCCGATAACCTAAGGATCGAGTTAGCATCCAAATGAGGATTAAGACCTTTTAGTTTGGACGAAACTTGCTTGTTGGCTCGCAATGCTGCTATGTCCTCAGCAAAATACTTACTTTGCTCTTCTTTTATAAATAAATGCAAAGCTTCAGTACGCTCATGAAATGTCACAAATTTTTCTGTGATTTTTTGAGTATTAGGCCTTGCATTTTTGATAAACCTCAAAATGTAAGAAAGAATTCTAGTAGCCTTATTGATGTCAGAGTAATTCTGAAGCAAACTAGATAAAATTGAGACTTCCTTACTTTGGGACACAGCACACACTACCTCGCTAAAGTTTGGTTTGGTTGCTTTTAACTCGGGTAAGTCTTTTGGCAAGTCTGTGCTAGATTCTTCATCAAAATGATAACTAGAATCATGCATATGTGTTGGACCCGACCACCAAAGCTTGTTACTTTGCAACTCGCATGGACTTACACCCCTACTGAGACAGTCAGCTGGATTTTGATCAGTTTTTATGTATGACCATTGAAAAGATTGAGTTTGTTGATTAATAATCTTTATTCTATTTGCCACGTAAGCATTAAGCTTCGTAGGCTCTGTTTTTAGCCAAGCAAGTAATACTTGGGAATCGCTTTTTAAATGGACGCTTTGAATAGCTATTTTCTTACTCAACGTATCATAGGCCCTAGCGCACAATTTCGACAAAAGTAAGCCTGCATTCAGCTCCAAGCGAGGAACAGAAAGCTTTTTGTCCTTAGGTGCAATTCTAGATTTTGAACAAAGCAAAGACATCTTCACCTTCCCTTGTTTGTCTACCACACGAAGATAAATTGCGCATCCATATGCCATAAGACTAGCGTCAGCAAATCCTATAAGCTGTGCAGTTTCTTGTTCGCTTACACAAACGTTCCTTTTGATTAAAATAGGCTGCATTGAAGTCAAATCATTAAAAAATTGTGACCATTCCTTTTGCATAAGAGGTGGGGGAGCAGAATCCCAATCTACATTTGATTGCCAAAGCTTTTGCAAAATAGACTTGGCTTGAACAAATACCGGACCTGCTACACCTAGTGGATCGTAAAACTGACTCACGAAGCTCAAAATCTCTCTTTTTGTAGTAGGTACTTTCTCGGGTATAGGACATGATAGTTTGAAGCTATCACTCTGAATATCAAACCTTACGCCCAAAGTTTTGATATCTTGCTCAAGCTTGACATCACCAAGATTCTGCTTTTCTACAGGAATATCGGCCAAGATTGACTTATCACTAGCGGACCATTTGTGCAAGTTGAAACTACCTTTTGCTAACAACTGAATCAACTCGATTTTTGTTTGAATTAACTTCGTTTTATCAGAATCTGTGTGAATTATGTCATCGACATAACTTGAATTAAGTAGAGCATTGGATGCTAGAGGATACTCAGATTGAAACCTAATGGCTAATTCCTTTAGACATCTAGTGGCTAAATAAGATGAGCTTTTTAGGCCGTATGTAACCGTATTCAATTGAATGCATTTTACTGGCTCATCTTTATTATCTCGCCACAGAATATTTTGGAGAGATCTTTGCGATTTTGATACAAGAATATTTCTGAACATCTTTGTGATGTCGCAAATGAAAAAATTCTCGTGCATCCTAAATGATAATAAAATGTCAAAGAGCTCCTGTTGAAACTGAGGGATTATTGGTAGAAATAATAAAATGTTGTCTGCCAACAAAATGTCGTCCCATCAGATATGTTTCTTGCAAAGTCGAAATTTTGGTCGAAATTCCTCCTGGATTATAGGCTGAAAATGTTCAGAAATTCACTGACTCTACGGACCATGTTAAGAACTGCCTAGGGTCCAGGAAATAATAAATATCGAATTATAAAATGAAAAGTCGACTGATCTTTGCCAAGATGTATTTGAGAAGCCATCAATGTTGCCAAGCACAAATTACAAAAAGATATAAAAACTTAGTGTTGCCAACAGCTATTATGTTAGAAAATTACTCAAAAACTAACAAAATAATGGTAGTACATTATGACAACGATACGAAAGACATCCTTAACACAAGTTGAAGATCTTGGTTTGCCATCTCGCTCGCACTGCTGCATTAGCTCATACGAAAACTCCTAGTACCATTACTAAATAAACAGTGATACAAAATCCCAAAAGAATACTTCTCAAACTAGTCTAAATAATGGCAGGATAGTGTATATACATAACCATACATAACCGTAAACAACTATGACCAAGCACGAGTAAACCATCAACAACCATAAACAGTGGAACACTACCACACTACAGTGGCACGCTATTACAATACCGTATTCCTGTCTTTACGTTACGAAACAAGCGACCAAAACAATGCAATAAAATTCTAAATAATCAACTCCATCTCAAGTACTGGTCCTCGATCCCAAGTTATGGTCCTTGATGGGAAGTTATGGTCCTGGATCCCGGTTCTGATGTCGTAAATAGAATACAGAAGGGGAGGGTATATGATGAATACCCAAACATAACTAAACAGTGAATCTTACATGTCAGGAATGTCAGGGTACAAAACCAACAGCGCATCGCGGGCGTATACTCGTCAGTACCTGAATTGATACTTGATGGATGGAATACTGCATAGTCAACCGCCGACTCCTGTCAGGATACTGCATCATCATATGCTATCTCGAACCACTGCCATTATAATGATAAACCACAGTTTACCCACCATCGCGTAGTCAGCTTTCCATCCTGGCTGTTTGTGTATGGAGTTCTCGAACCTTGCCCAGAATTCAGGCCAGTTTTGTACATTCCCATGAAACTTCTCCAAATTATCTTTAGTAACTTTGTATTAGCCTTGCATGATTATTCTTGTTCTGAAGCAATATTAGTAAGTATAGAGTGTCTGTAACTCTATGAGAGTGTCTTCAGCTTCTAACTGATCTTTCATTTTTTTCCATTACTTGCCTCAGAGTCAACCTCTGTTGCCTTCCCTTGATAATTTTTTGGCACCTCTGACTCATGTTTTTTTTTTTATCTCCTGTTTGAGTTTAATTTTCATTCCTATTATCCAGTCAGCAACCACTCTCATATCTTTACTTGTATCCGGCTCAATTACCTTTTTAATTTCTTGCACCGTCCATAAAGTTTCTGGTGATATGACTTCACTCTCTGCATCCAATTTTCAACCATGTTTTCTCTTGACACAGGTTATTTTTCTTAAATTAAAATAACTGTAATAGGTATCCCTACTTTTATTTTAGTCTCAGTACCGATTTCAGTACTTGAATGACATGTGGGGTGACTTTAATCTAGGTAAGTTTTCAAACTGTAAACATGAAGAAAGTAACAGCTTCAATATTATGATTTCACGAGCCGTAACTGAAATTATGCAGTATAATTTATCTACTTTACTTACCAACTGCTTGACAACACCCGCTACGCGAGTCCCCACAGTCAGTTGTCTCTTCCTTGCCGGAACGCAAGAAAACGTCTAGGTTTACGAACTAACTCTGTAAAGATGATAAACCAAAATTGTAAACAACTACATATAACGATCTACCCAACTAAATAACTCATAATTTGCGAATAAGAACAAAGTTTTCATGGAATGGCGTCTGGAATTCATTTATATTTCATCCAGAATCTTTCAAGATATTGACTTTCTTACCTGATTATAGTCTAATCCGTTTAGATATTTGTTCCCTTATAATTTATATTTTCCAGTGACGCACCTTAATTAACTTTATTTTTCATTTAGTTCACTAATTCACTTTGAAACAAACTTTGAATTATCAAACCCGACCGATTGTTATCGACGAAAAAAAACATGGCGCTAGAGATGTCCTCAACGTAAACAAACTTCGAATATTATCCGAACAAGTTCTCAATACGAAACATACTACGCACTTGTCAAAATCTTAATTTCAATTTAAGTTCTTACTCCGAATTCTAACAAATAGCCTTTTACATTTTCGATCTTTAGTATATTACCCTTATTTCCCCATCCACAGGGATCGTAAGCTTTATTTCAATCAAAACGATCGGCTTCGATATCGATTTCTGAAATCGACAATATACGAAATAGTGGCTTACTACCACATCTCTACTTCCATAGACAAAGAGTTTTTTTTTTTATATTTTACAAGGCATTGACTACCAACCATATACAGCCATACATCGTATGAGGGCACGTAATAATTACAATAAAAATAATTTTGAAACGAACAACAAATCAAACACAACCTTCACAAAAAATCTTTATTATAAAGTATAACAAAGTAAAATAACATTTCAAAATTATATTATTCGCCTTAGATTCCGCAGCCAGCTCCCTTTTTTTTATATCCATAGAAGAACAAATTCTTGCAACTTATTGTAAAGCTCCTTTTGCAAGAAAGAACGTATAAAATTATCTATACGAAAATTTATAGTTAAACGGAAAATAAATTATGTACAATCGTACATATTACGCACAAACCGTCTGAATAAAACCGCAGTGTGTAAACGGAAAATAAATTATGTACAATCGTACATATTACGCACAAACCGTCTGAATAAAACCGCAGTGTGTAAACGGAAAATAAATTATGTACAATCGTACATATTAGGGTCAGGTAGGGATCGGTGACTCAGGCGGGTACATTGACTCACGCTTATATTTCGGAATAGGACAGCTATATCTATCTGTATTCTTAACATAATGGTAGCTCTTGACAACCAAACACATACAAACCAATCATCCGTCCACTCCAGTACGGTTTGATTGTGAAAAAAATGAGCGATTGGTTTTGCACCTCTAAAAATGCTCTTCAAGGTACCCAACATGTATTTTTATCGGTTAAGATTGAAAGATTTATGGAAATGTAATTCTTATGATCGAAAGTGGTGTTCAAATACTAAGTAATAAGCGAGATTTGCTAGCTCTTAGAGAAGTCTGGTAATATTTTGTAGGCTAATTATTTCAAAATAGCGTCGGCGTCTACACTGGCTCAAATTTAAGTGGTACACAGTGACTCTAACATTCAGTACTGGCTCATCTCTCTATTTTTAGAAACATTAACAGACAATTGTAAAATATTTCTTATGGCAAAAGTAATGATATGAAAAGAATACTTTGACAAATATAATTGATTAAAATGCATAGTTTCAATAAATATTATACATGCACGTCAGGGTGCCAAGTCCATATAAACTGTTAGAGTCACTGTGTACCACAGGGGTTGAGTCAGTGTAGACAGGTACAGGTACACAGTGACTCACAATTTTTTTTCTAGAAAAAGACGTCTGGTGACCTAAGTGTCGTGTTATTGCAAAAAATGATAATGCGAAACGAAAGAGTATTAATCACTACATCCTAGATATGAATTTCAGTTTGATACTTCAAAGTTATCTATAAAATTTTATTGATTGAAGAAATCCGAGTCACTGTAGCCTACCTGACCCTACGCAAAAACCGTATGAATAAAACTGCAGTGTGTAACCGCAAAAAAAGCAAATATAAACGTAACAAAAATAAAAATTATACCGTGTATAACGCAAAACAACCGGAGTACAAGTTAACTTCAAACCGATATTCACCATAATAATGACTGTCTTCCATAGAAACAAGTTCAGACATAGTGTGCCAAGCATCCAAACTGCTGTTTTCAGTAGAGATAGACCAATATGCAGTGTGCAAAGCATCCAAACTATTTCCTATATAAACAAATGAAGACATAGTGTGCAAAGCATCCAAACTATTCTTCCATTAAAACAAATCATATCGCAAAGTTCACTCTATCCATCTAAAAGGACGGATCAAATTCATATGAAAGACCACCCAAACGATAAAATATAAGGATCTTTAATATCCCAGCATCTCCACCAATTTATGTCGCCACGAAATAGTCATTCGGTTATATTTATATAGCTTCGCGGTTGTAACGACATAAACCACAAAATAAAATATGATAAGGACAACATATAAAGTATGCTGTCCTTATCTCCTCTCGTTAGAGAACTATTACAATCATCATATCAGGTTTAACTTGGCTCACGAGAAATAGCAATTCATCAATAGTACATAATTTCAAATATGTACTCTTTACATACATTACAAGTTAACATATATAGATCTCAATGTTCGATGGGGGATCACCGCAGTGAAACAGAGCATACTGTCAAGTTCCCCCTGCACAGGCGTCGTACCCACTTGGCACGCAATGATGTCCTTCAGTATTACAATACCCAAGTCCATCCCATACCTGCTATGCTGGACGTGAGCGCAACCCATACAATGATTAACACTTGCCACCTTGCAAGTGCCATTTCCAAGCCATGGAAATGTCCGATAACATACTCGCCAAATGGAGTATGTTATTGTGGCCGAAGCCACCATGAGTCTCCAACCTCCCCTTAAACTCACCCAGGCCTCCAGAAATCTCTCTTGCCCGGAAGCCCTCCACTGACAGCTTTACATAGGTCTGCTTGATACCTATGTGAACGCCCTTCACATAGGTAGTCAAGCCTCATCTAATACTGTCAGGCGGCTATGGAAGAACAGAGTTCCTCCGGAGGGAACCTATCATCCTCCCCAAGGTTGGGTGGCCACCCCTTAACAACACAGAACACGAAAACGTGTTCTATTGGGCATCAAACACAACAACAGAGAGATTTCAGGTATGTCCATGCTATCTCACGCCAGATCTAACCAAAGTACAAATCAATTCACTGGTTAATTTGCCACCTCTCATGAGCCATGTTACACCAACATGATAACAAGGACTTACATAGCTTCTGACGACAGCTCTATGCGGCGTCCAATCACCAGCACTTCAGGAACAGCCTCATCGAGGCTTTGGCCTTCAGGATGAGTTCCAACTCTTCACTTACAGTCTTCGGGAGCAATCTCGACCACAAGTTTTCTACCTCATCTTCACTCTACCCACACTTTCTATTTTCCATCTGTCAAATACTCCAGCTGTCACCACAGATAAAAAATATTTTAGCCATAGACAAAATGTACATATCCGATCAACCTTATCGATATTGAATCGATAAGCAAAGGCATTGTGATCACTCACCATCGCCAGCTGCATTCGTGACTCTTCACGACAGAGTGTTTCGAATAAGATGTTTTATGTTTCTACTTCTTTCTTTTTCGTGTGGGACACCGAGTCGTTCAACGACCCGATGAACCCTGGTGTCAGAGTTTTTCAACCGCCTACTGCAAGCAGCAGGCCTCTGACTTGGCTGTGTAACGACCGCCATCATAGACAGCAACCGGGACCGACGGCTTAACGTGCCCATCCGAAGCACGGAACCATCTTACTTGCGGACAATCAGGTGGTTCAGCCTGCAATGTCCTAACCAGACTGGGAACAAATTCACAAAGTGATAAATATCAACTTTGTGAGTGACCCCACCGGGAATTGAACCCGGAACCTTTGCGTGGCAGGCAGGCATACTAACCACTGCGCCACATCGGTTGTTAAATGTTTCTACTGTTGCCATACAAACTGAAAGGGATAGTGTAAATAATGTTGGCCAAGAAATTTTGTAAATAAGCCAGAATAGGACGGGATCGCTAACCATATTGCTAACCACTGACATTAGGTTGTCAACGGTTTTTGAACGCGTGTATGAGCGGCAATGAGAGGCTAAATTGCTTTCTATCGAAAGCAATATAGCCTTTCATTGCTGGCTCTAAGCATAACGAGTATGATTATGCTAACAAAAGCCGTAATGGACTTTTCCCAATACGGGCAAAAACGTAACCGAAGCCAGAACTGCTTTATTGGTTTGACAATACGGTCGCAGATTTGACTTGGTATTGGTATTCTAGCTGGCCACACTTTACCCACAAGAGAGCAAAACTGTTTCGACCATATAATGCTGAAAATAAATAAAAGTAAGGTAAAAGCTACAATCGCTATTCTAAATACTACTACGACAGATCACATGCCTACTTTCTTATCTTTGTCTAAGTTAAAATGTCAAACTAAGGTTGAAAAAACTAAGACTACCATCAACTTTGAGGCTGCGTTACTTCATCTTCAAAATAAACATTTATCTGATCTTCTTATGTGCGATGATCCTACTGCTTTGGCGGCATCTCTAATAGAAAAAATTGCTGACAGCATAAAAGCTAATACTAAGGTAACTTCTATTCCAAGTAGTAAGCGTATCATCAAACCGTGGATATCACCGGGTATTCTACGATGTATTAGAAATAGAAATAAGATGCAGCTTAAAATTAGAAATGACCCCCATAATGAGATTTTACGTATCACATACCGCCGTTATAGGATTCTCAATTCTCAATTCTTTATTGCTTTCATGTTGTACATAAGTTCATAAAAATACATAATTTGACACAAACATGAACCCGGATTGGGTATCGCAATTTTTGGTGGAAACACCAGGTAGGTATATTGTGATGGTTATTATAAACTAAACCTAACCATACATGACCTAATTATTAACAAGTAGGTATACCTAATTATCATTTTGTAATCTAGCCTAACTAATATTTTTACTTATTATTACAGAATTATTATTATTATTACATAATACTTTTATACAGAACTTAGATACAAATACCTACAACTTTACTATTTCGAATATACCTAAGTATACAATTTTAAATATCTTAGTCTTCTAGGAATTCTTGAACTGTATAAAAACATTTTTTTAACAGAATATTTTTTAAAGCTGTCTTAAATTTAGTAGGATCAGAAATCTGTCGGAGAGTCTGTGGAATTTTATTGTAGATTTTTACCGCCATCGCAAAGGGCCCAGTGTGGAACATTTTCATTTTCGAGAATGGTATGGCAAGTTTTGTCGATGGTCGGAGATTCTGTGGACGGGAGTATTGGGGGAATAAGTCAGGGTTTGTTTTAACAAAATTACTTATTTCCAATATATAAATGCATGGAAGGGGTAAGATGTTTAGATTAATGAAATGCGGTTTGCAACTTTGTAGTGAGTCTATGATTTGTATTATTCTGATACATTTTTTTTGCAATCGGAATAGAATAATAGAGTCTGAGCTGTTTCCCCACAATACAACTCCATATTGAAGCCAAGCATGGGCATAAGCGTAGTAGGCATTTATTGCTGTCTGTCTGTCTGTCGTTGTCTTTAATTCATAAAGTGCATATGTGAAACTCGATAGTTTCGAAGCTATTTTTTTAATGTGGCTTTGCCAGTTAATATTAGTATCTATGTTAATTCCAAGCAGAGGGTAATTATCAACAACTTCTAAGTTTTTATTCTGAAAAGAATATGTTATTTCCAATGGGGTTCTTTGAAAGGGTCCAAATTGAATAAGTTTTGTTTTGTCAAAATTAATTAATAGATTGTGTTCTTCTAACCATATTACTATTGTGTTTAATATGTTGTCTAGTTTATTTTGTAGTTGGAGATTATTTCGGCAGGAAATTACTATTGAAACATCATCAGCAAACAATGTACCTACACATGCAGTCATTTTCTATTATTTTAGGCAAGTCGTTTATAAAAATAAGAAAGAGGATGCATCCGGAATTACTGTAGTAACCTGATTAAAAACTAAAAAGAAAATATGACAGGGATAACATTATTAACTCTTTACATATTAATAATAAATTAATGTGGCATAATATTAAAAACATCACATACACTAACAAATCTCATAGCCCTAACAATGAATTACTTAACATAATGCCATCGCCTTCTCAGTCTGTAAATTTTATCAACAACTACTTTGCCGATATTGGATCACAACTTGCAAATAAAATAAACCGAGTCCCAACTAAAAATGTGCCGACCACATCTTCAGACAGTAGCCGTTCACTACCTCATTCTTTTGTCTTGTTACGAGCAGATGTCGACGAAGTCAAAAGCATAATCTTAAACTTAAAATCAAGCAGCGCAAGTCTGGTTGGGACAATATTCCAAACAAATTTTTAAAAATGTCGGTTGTCGAAGTGGCTCTATAATCACCCACTTGGCAAACCTTTGTTTTGATAAAGGAATTTTCCCTGTTGCCCTAAAACAATCGATAATTACTCCAGTGTACAAGGGTGGGGATAGAGACGACATAAACAATTATAGGCCTATCTATCTTGCCTGCGATTTCAAAAATTCTTGAAAAACTTTTGAACTACAGACTTTTAAATTATTTAAATAAATTCGATATACTTTCACCCACACAATTCGGTTTCAGACAAGGAAAATCGACTGAACATGCAATATCTGAATTGACTTCCTTTGTTACAAACAAACTAGACCAAGGTCAAAAATGTCTGTCGGTTTTCCTTGATCTGAAAAAAGCATTTGATACCGTCTCTGTCCCTATCCTTGTACACAAGCTGGAAAAACTAGGAATACGAGGAACGCCACTTGCTCTGTTTGAAAACTATCTGTCAGACCGACGGCAGAAAGTGAGGTTGTTGGAATATATCAGTGAGGATGTGGAGGTGACATATGGCGTGCCACAAGGGAGTGTGCTGGGACCTACCCTATTTCTTATATATATCAACGACCTATGTATTCTTGGGAGGAAGTCAGGACCTATACTGAAGAAGGACTCTCTGTGGCTGCAAGAAAATCTGCTCACATTAAACGCTTCCAAGACGAATTATATTTGCTATAGTATTTATAACAACTCGCAGCCACAGGTCGACTACAAAATCAAAATACACAGTTGTGATGAAAACGCCAATAAACACACTTGTACTTGTCCAAATATAGCTAAAGTTGCACATACCAAGTATCTTGGGATCCATGTTGATCAAAGGCTTTCGTGGTACCCCCAACTGGAGCACGTCATAGGTCGTACTAGGAAATTAGTCTGGATTTTTAAAACACTAAGGCATGTTATTCCAGAGCACTCAAAAGACAGTGACTCATCCAAACTACTCCTCAACCAAATATATACAACGTGTTACAAAACAACCAATAAATCTCCCATACAACGTGATATCATTTTGTATGGAAAGTCCAAATTTTTATTTCATATTTCGTCGACCCATGTTCCATGGGGAAAGTTGTTCAGTTTCATGAGTACCTTGACCTCCTTTCAGCTTTATTGTTAGTTTTGTAACACCCAGTATATCTTTGGTACAATCCATACTTACGTACTGCATTCCAGTATGGGGAGGTGCGGCTAAAACACATTTTATTAATCTAGAACGAGCTCAACGTACCCTTATCAAAGTAATGTATTTTAAAAAACGGCGATTTCCTACCGAAGAGTTGTATCGGACATGTAGCCTATTATCTGTAAGGAAACTATATATAAAATCATCTATTCTTAAATTGCATAAATGCCTATCCTTCAATCCTTCCATACTCAGAAGAAGACGAAAGGATCTAGTAGTACAGGTGCCACGAACGAGAACTAAATTTGCTAGTAGGCAGTATAATTCCATCTCAGGCTTTTTATATAATAAAATAAACAAATATGTATACATATACGATACAAATTATCAAGAGTGTAAAAAACTATAACTAAATTATCTACAAAACAAATCTTACGATGAAATAGAACAAATGTTGGAACGTATTACCTAATCCAAACCTAACCTTATTTATTTATTAACACACACACACACACGCGCGCACGCACGCACGCACACACGCACGCACGCACGCACGCACGCACGCATGCACGCACGCACGCACGCACGCGGACACTTATGTCTCCAGCGTCTCCAGCTATAGCCATTACTTTCCAGCACCCGTCTTATATGTTGCAGCTCCGATTCTATAAACTGAGCGTCACACAGGCGGAGCGCTCTATTAATCAGGGCACGTGGGACTGATGCCAGATGAGCGGGATGGTGATGGGAGTCCGCTCGTAAATACCGATCCGCATTTCATACGCTTCGATAAAGTAAAGGTTCTGGCCCGCGAGAAGAATTTTGTATCTCGCAAAATTATGGAAGCTATCGAAATTAACCGACGTCCCAATTTCAACCGGGACGCAGGCTGGACTCTACCACCAGCATGGAGACCAGTACTGAACAGTGGAGTGCCAGGGCTTAGTGCACAGCCTAATACTGCAGTATCGGATATTGTCAGTTCCTTCTGTCTGCCACCGGGTAGTCTTAATACTGACAACGCATGCCCAAGGACATCAGAATCACCGCCTCCGATAGAGTCGCCGCCGCAGCCACCAGCGCGCCCTGCGTCTCCGCCCGCTGCCCCCTCCGCTCGTGCCTTGCGAGCGTTGGTCCGCAGGCAGTGGCAGGAGAGACGCTAGCGCGTACAGATGTAACTCCGCCCGATGAAGGTCCACCTACTGGACCGAAACCGTCGCGATACCTACCGCGGTAAAACCCAAAACGTAAGTGCCAGAATCCGTGTGATATATAATTAATGTTAAAATGGCGCACTTAAGTTTAAGCAATTTATTTTATGGCCTTTCAACTTTTCCTTGAAAGTTTTTCTCTAGTTAGAGATGTACTGTTTTTGAGATTTAAGCGAAAAATGATAAAATTGACCCCTCCCCTCACTCCGGAGCTCTTTGTCTGGGTCTTTTTTATCATAGTGGCCACACCATTTACGCCAACAAGCATACAGGCAGGCGGTGTTATGAATTCATTATGACAGAGACATATGTCGTGACGTCTCACGATTTCCATAGACAAGGAAAACGTTGGTAACACTGAGGAAACGATTTTCACGAATAGAAGTTACATTATCTTTAATCAATTTAAATCTAATATTTCGCACAAAGAGTTTCTGTGCAAGTTTCGCGGATTCTTGAAGTGTTCAGTTAGCTTGAAGTGTTAAGATTTGATTCTAGAAAGGATGAAATGACTCTGATGAAAGTGATGTGTGCAGAGCAGAGTGGGAAATGGTGGAAAACTCCGGCGGCACAGCATATAAAGTTAAGTGTCTAAAATCAGATCTAGCTCTATCTATTTGATAATCAGTAATTATACAATTCTCTATTACATGATAAATGCCATTTACTTATAGATGCATTTGCGTATTATAACAATCAGAATAAGTATTATTGTTGGTTCTGCAGGTCTAGGAACAGTATGTTGTAACTTGCTACTTGTTCTTATAAACAAGCCCATGAAGGGTTGTGTTATGAAGTCTTTTGCCCGAAGTGGCATCGCTATTTGAACTTGTAAACACACACAAAGATGATAAGATTTGGCCTTGTATCGATGATGAGATACAAGGATGATAAGATGTGGCCATGGTATCCAAGAAGTGATACAAAGATGATAAGATGTGGCCTTTTATCGATGATGAGATACAAGAATGATAAGATGTGGCCATGATATCCAAGAAGTGATACAAAGATGATAAGATTTGGCATTTTATCGATGATGAGATACAAGGATGATAAGATGTGGCCATGGTATCCAAGAAGTGATACAAATGATGATGAGATGTGACCCTAGTATCCAAGAAGTGATATAAGGGTAATGAGAAAGCGTCCAATGGTTGCCCTTGTGGGACCGGAGGAGCTTGTGAGAATGTGTGTTTACATAGATTTGTATCAATGTCTTCTGAAGAGCAATGTCTGATGTAATAGGTTTGACCGAATGGTTCTTCCTGTTAACATGATGTTATGTTAACATTGTGTGTGTGCAAGGTATATTCTGGTATATGGAATTATGACTGGAAATCAGTATATTAGTGTGTTTAATATAACGCTCTGGTTGAAGGGGTTGTACGGCTTATCGTTGTGAACATTGAAGGCTAACATTGGTTAACAAATTATATATTATATGACACTTGACATTATTCTATGAAACATACTTATCTATATCTATCTATACATCTAATAAAATCGTAACTGGTCGGGGTAACAGGAACCTCTTATAGATTTCAGAAAACACCTCTATACCGCGTTTTAGAAAACCTCATCTCCATAGAAAAGCGACATCTATTGAAAAATATTTTACCCCAAATCATTTGTTCGCGATAATCTTCGAAAATATAGTACGTGTGTACATTAGACTCTTTGTGGTGTGTAGCTACTAGCCCTGGTCAACACCTAGGATACTTTTTACCGCGGGAAAAACGCTTATTCCTACGTGAAATACGATTAAAATATTGTTCTGTGGCTGTCAAAAAGGAGAAACCTCTTTTCAAAACCTCTATATTTTTTTATTGTTTTTGATTGATTTTGACAAATTGAAAAGACATCAGTTTTGACGTTCATTGCCGAACACCAGTTTTATTTACATGTCTTCAGTGAGAGTATAGTATTCTTTGCATGTCTTTATTTGATAAAAATATCGTATTGAAATACCTACTTTGTTATGCAAAAATAAATCCTGAATGTAAGTAAATTACACTCATTTATTAGAATAAGGCGCATGTGGATTGGCGAGAGCTGTGCAATATTTTACATGCACGCTGCTCCCCACTCCCCGGATGAAATTATCCGATTTTACGACAATCTGAATAGAATTTGGGATGATACCACTAATAAGCATCACATAGTTTATGATTATTTGCCATAACCCTATCAGCCACAACAGTCCGCCGCTGGACATGAACCATCACACTTCGCTTGCAGCGCAGTTCAAGATGTTGCATTACAAGGAACGTTGCTGCCCGTTCTTTAGTTGCTTTTTACGACACTAACAGGTAGAATGGGGGTGATGCTATTCTATACAGGCATCACACGACACAATAATTTATTATTTTTATGTGTACCTATCTTAAGATTATCTCTCTTTTACAGAGAAATTCTTCCCTGTCTCATGGGCCTTACTTAGCCAAGTAGGGAATGCAATCTCGAGCCGAGATTGACGATTCGAGATCTCGGTCGAGATCTTAGGGTTCGAGATTGACCAACTCGAGATCTCGTTGATTTATTGGTCGAGATCTCGGAATTTCGAGATCGAGATCGAGATTTTGCTTATCTCATAAAAAAAACATCAAAATTAAACTTTCTTTTCATGCCTTGGTACTATTGTAATATTCATCATCTCGGGGATTCATCTCAGCTTCTAGGCCCAAAGTTGCGGTGTGTTACCCGGCTCCCCGAGCTTCGACTGACTGTCTCACTACCCCAGTCAGTAGTATATGCCATCTCTTATACTTTTTATCTGGGCCCGAATTCTGCTAAATAAAAATCGTTTTACTTGGATGCCGATGGCATGACAGTTGGATGGTTTCGTATTTTGCTAACAGTTTTAGTATGGAAAATCACATTGGCAATAGAATGAGAGTTGGGTGACGCTTGCAATGGCAAAAAAAAACCAGATTTGAGGCCCTGTTATATTATGTCCATTCCATTCGTTTTTCTTATAAATGTCTAACAATAAATGTCTTTTACTGCTGAATAAATAATGCGCTCGGGGTAGATCGGCAGACACCGGAAACTATGCTACGTACACCAATAAACACGTCAATGCTTTCAAGCTCGATCTCGAAATCTCGTTCAAAATCTCGACGGATACTGTCGAGATCTCGAAGGATTTTTCTGAAACGAGATTTCCTTTTTCGAGATCTCGATCTCGAAAAATAGCTCGAGATCTCGGTGATTTCGAGATCTCGCGAGATCGAGATTGCATTCCCTATAGCCAAGTAAGGAGAGGCCATTGTAAGACTCAGTAGTCACGTAGGTAGTCAAGAGCTTCCTGGCAATGCGACACGTATTGAGTATTGCGGCTTTTTGTGAAGTGTGATAAAGGTGAGGATGGATTTTTAAATTTTTTTAGCTGTTATGTAGAGTTTTAGGAATAATACCAGTAGAGGATAATACTATTGGTACAATGTGAACCGTTTGTGCTCTCCACTGGGTTCTAATTTCGATTATGTGCAAATACGAAGCATGAATTTGCTGCTGCCCATTCTTTAGTTGCTTTTTACGACACTAGCAGGTAGAATGGGGGTGATGCTATTCTATACAGGCATCACACGACACAATAATTTATTATTTTTATTTGTACCTATCTTAAGATTATCTCTCTTTTTCAGAGGAATTCTTCCCTGTCTCATGGGCCTTAGCCAAGTAAGGAGAGGCCATTGTAAGACGGAGGTAGTCACGGAGGTAGTCAAGAGCTTCCTGGCAATGCTACACGTATTGAGTATTGCGGCTTTTTGTGAAGTGTGATAAAGGTGAGGATAGATTTTAAGATTTTTTGGCTGTTATGTAGAGTTTTAGGAATAATACCAGTAGAGGATAATACTATTGGTACAATGTGAACCGTTTGAGCTCTCCATTGGGTTCTATTTTCGATTATGTGCAAATACGAAGCACGAATTTGCTGCTGCCCGTTCTTTCGTTGCTTTTTACGTCACCAACAGGTAGAATGGGGGTGATGCTATTCTATATAGGCATAATAATAAATAAATAATAATAACTTAAGCTCAAAGAGTATGTAGAACCTAACGAGTACTGGACGCGTCTTCGATGTAGAGGAACCTAGCCTGCGGCAGGCTTGCAAATCGGAACTGGTAATTTCGGACAGCTGCATTTTGTCACCTATTACTTTTGCAATAATCTCAGTTAACCTTTCATTCTTGGTTTCAGCGACCCCATGGAACAAGAGGACCTTTCTTCTCAGGAGCAGGAGAAGCAGTGGCATTCTTGAGATGGATCTCAAACTGTCCCATGTGGAGTAGAGACTCCCATGAGAGTAGAGGTCAAACTCCAAATATAATGAGAAGTGGTTGCAGTGTTGAAATTCTTAATTACGGATAGTGATGATAAGCCACTTAATTTCTTAGTGCTTTAATAATGTAAATACAAACGCAGTAAGTTTTATTTATTGATTAAAATATGTAGAGCTAAATTAGTGAGTATTATTGTCACGACTACCTACCTGTGTAGTACCATCTTTTGTGATTCATATTTCTTAGTGTTAGTAAGTAGGTACTTAAGCTACTTTTTCTTATTTAAAGAAAATTAATTAAGCATTACTTTTTTGTTAGTGTAGTAAGTAATTACTTTCTGTTTATTTTATTTCGGTATTTTAAAATGGAGTTGTACTAATTATATTGGTAATCCGGTTGCGTATACCTACTCGACAACCCCAAACAGAAGACCATGGCGCAGAAAAATTTGGAGAGCAGATCCCACCCCACCTTATGTGAGGCGGTGCAAAGAAGTCATTCTACCTGTAGTGTGAACCGATGGGAGGCTCAAACGAACGTAACGTCCGTTTCATCTGCCGTAGATCGTGCATGCATCTATCACTTCAAAACTTAGCGATGTATTTTGATGCTTAGAATGGTTGCACACAAATGTCTTGATCAACATCGATGATAGATAAGTTATGAAAACTTTTATTAGCTCTGGACTGTTGGCACACAAGCATCCCTTGGCGAGACGAAGTTCGCGGGCACCAGCTAGTAACAGATATAACAGAATTATATGTATTTGGTTAATCTGTGTATGATATGAATTACTCCCATTAAATATTTCCTTTCAGGGACACTGTGGCTTCGGGCACCATGAGACCTTGAACTAGGTTTCATGGTTGCCACAAATCTTCTAGTCAATGGCGAGCAAGGAGGAGCAATATGGAGGTTGGGCCGTGATGACGTTGGAATGAAACCCGGGCAAGAATTCGTGAGTAGATTTTTTTTTCTCTCGCGACAACATAGGACCATGGATTTAGGAAATACTCCCTTCGGTCCCGTAGGACACCGTGTTCCGAGTGAAATATACAATGTAACAAACAAGTAAATACATTTTTTATACATTTATTTATTTGCTTGTTTAGATATATTAAATAGATAGATACATACATATTATGAGTGGGTTCGGAAAACGTCAACACTTCGAGAAAAAGAAGCCCAATATATCCAATACTGCGGAATACTTTGGAGAAAAATTACTTAGTCATTTTAACATATAGGCTTGCTTACAGTTCATGGCTTATTACATTAAATAAATAACTTTTTGAGAGAATTAATCATCCCATCCATCAAGCTTTTTCCACTCCTTTTAACTTTTTTCGGTTTTCTTATTTCTTTGTAAGTATACTTCTTCAAAAATTCATCTAAGATTTGCTTGCCAAAATTCTCTAAGGTATTAAAGTGGCGCATAACCCACACTTTATTTCTTATAATACCAGCACCTGTAGGAGCAAAAAAGGGCAATGAGGAACTGTCCAGACCACGTTGTTCAATACAAAAATATTGATAGCGCGCTCCATCACCATGTAGATAGATAATTATACATATGACGATAGTGAGCGCCATCTATATTTTTCTTTTCAATAATGTGTCCCTGCACAGTCCCTCACTCACTGCAAATGATGATCACAAAATTTCCTTTTGCTGAATAAATGAATACCTAATCATTTTGCGAAGGAGCGGCAGAAGATATTTAGGTTTGCGTAAATTAAAAGAACCCTTATTCGATCGATAACTTTGTTGTTTGTTCATCCGTGCGTAGGGAATGAATACTACTTAGTTTCAGAAAAATCTTTGGAAATCTTATGAGTAAACCGTCGAAATTATAAACGAGATTTCGAGATTGAGCTTGAAGGCATATTTTACTTGATTACATGTTTATTGATGCGTTAGGGCGTTTGTCCACCGCGCCGAGAACGAGAACGGGAACCAGAACGTGAACAGATTACGGCGCCGAAGTAGCAGTACATGTCGAAGTCAATATGTAAGATTCTGACGTTTACATATCACCCGTCCGTATACAGACGAAAAGCAGTATACAAATTGACGGCACGATATCCGGCAAAATGACGGTGAAATAAACGTTGCTTAAACGTCCACGTGGTGAGTATGTATGTTTGTTAGATATTATGCAGCACCAAAATTCAGAGATTTATTTTTTCATTTGATAAACAACATGTCAATTATAAAAAAATATGAAAAAAAAACATTGTATGTCTAATTTTTTGTTATATGAGTTTGAAAGTATGTAACAACTAGTAAAATATACTTTCAATACCCTTAACAAAGGAACTAGACATAGAATGTTTTTTATTTCATCATTTTTTATTAATTGTCATGTTGTTTATCAAATGAAAAAATAAAAAAATTATCTCGCGGAATCATTTAAAAAATAAGGCAGGTTTACCTATTGTTTCCCTAAAAATATGGCGAAATATCATAAAAACCATAAACCGGAGAGGATACGTTTGTATCGCAAAAATGTCGCTAAATAATCTGTTAACTTATTTCAAAAGTAAAAAATTACAATTTTCATTGTAAAAAAGCGAGAAAAATCGACTTATTTGAAAACAAGTGAATTTTGCGATTTGTATGGGAAGTCGTCCACATGAAAACCAGACATAGAAAGTGTTTGCCCTTCACATATTTTTTCAAATACGCTATGATACGTAACATATCAAAAAATTTGAAAAATGCACGCAGCTTTTTTTTACCTACATTTCCTGCGGTCTACCTACTTTAAAAACAAAACGAATGACAGCTAGCATGAATTCTCGGGTTGTACAATTTCGGATTCCAGCATTTTCCAGCTTTTTTAATGAGATACCTAGCTACTTATTTATGAGTTTTTTTGTTGTTCCTTATCATCAGCCTGACCTCTCTACTTTCAGTATCGGTCACTAGAAAAATTTCACCCTGTATGCATTTTTTGTTGCGTGAGAGGGTGAGAGCGGCTAGGGTTGTTTCTAGGCGCACGCATTGCGTAAGTTATCTCGGTAGGTACCTTTATTAATTAGATTTATTTAAAATATAAATAAAGATGTTTATTTTAGATATTCATCTATTTACCTCTCGTGGGTGCTGGCTGGAGCACCTGAGCACCCACAGAGTCGGCGTCCCTGACACAGGAAACCTTTTTAAAAATATGCACCCCAAGAATTCATGTTAATTTTGACATCAATTTTTAGCTGCTCAAAAAACGTATCGCGTTTTTTCTTTGCACAATATTTGTAGCGCATTGTGTGCGCCCCTGCTGTATTGTACACCCTAGTACTATTATATATTCTGTGATTGTACGCCATATTTATTGTTTTGCTATTACAGCGCCACCGTGGCGGAATTTAGTACTAGTTCGTACATATTGCCGGGCAGCCGGGCATTATGCCATACGGCAAAATGAAGTTTTTTTGGCGGTACACATAATGTCGACGGTATACATACGTCAGATGGAAATATACAAACGGCTTTTCGTTTGTAAACACACGAGCTATTATGTAGAAGGCAGATTTTGACATAGTGACTTCGACACATACATTTACTTAGGCCGTTTGTCCACCGTCGCCGTCACCAATCGCCGGACGCCGTCACTTCATACTTATAGTAAACTCGGCCCCAAAAATTTCGTTCTCGTTCTCAGCGCGTAGTCGGGGAATTCTGGAAATTCAATGTATGACGGCAGTTAAAGGACGCCTTTACAGCAATTTTTTTTTGTTGTTAGGTACCTGTAAGCATGCTGTTTCAAACCTTAAGGGTGAGAATCCACCAGAGCTGTGCGAGGTAGCTAAGCGGTGTGCGAGGAAAAAATCCACCAATAGAATCACTTGATTTTCCTAGCCTCGCTTAGCTCAGCTCTGGTGGAATAGGGTCGAGCTAAGCGAGGCCATTCTACATACAAAACAAGCGAGAAATGGATGTGTAGCGAGGAATGTGTTGCGAGAAATGTGCTGCTAGGAATATGTTGTGAGGTTTCCACTACATCGCTTTCCCCCCGCTCACACATTTCACAGCTTCGCAACGCAACGCTCCGCACATTAATGCGCATTTTGACAGCTCCGCTACGCATCCTCGTACGACACATTTTACACGCACAGCTCTGGTGGAAACCCCTACACATTTCCACAGCACAGCTACACATCCTCGTACGACACATTTTACTCGCACAGCTCTGGTGGATTCTCACCCTAAAAGCGGAGACCCTCCGCCCGTCCGCATCACCCCCATTTTCTATGAAATGTGTCAAAAATTATAAACTTTTCGGATTTATGAGTTAACTATATTATAGTTAACTCATAGTTACAAAAAAAGTAAGAAAAAAATATTTCGTATTACATTTACTACTTAAATGTAATACATTTTTTATTGTAACTCTTACGGTTTTCAAGATAAAACGATTTATATTTTAAAATACCCTTTTTACTGAAAATGTGACACAAATCATAGATTTTTTAAGAATAAATGTAAAATTAAATAATTTTAATAATATTTTTTACAAAACGGTCGTACATTTTTTTTTTATATAAAACTCATATTTTTGAAGAAATACCGTATTTTAGTAATAAAAATCTAATTTCAACGGCCATGCGTAGGGTCAGGTAGGCTACAGTGACTCGGATTTCTTCAATAAATAAAATTTTATAGATAACTTTGAAGTATCAAACTGAAACTCATATCTAGGATGTATTGATTAATACTCTCTCGTTTCGCATTGTCAATTTTTGCAATAACACGAAACTTAGGTCACCAGACATTTTTTTCTAGAAAAAAAAATGTGAGTCACTGTGTACCTGTACCTGTCTCCAATGACTCAACCCCTGTGGTACACAGTGACTCTAACATTTTATATGGACTTGGCAACCCTGTCGTGCAAGTATAATATTTTTTGAAACTATGCATTTTAATCAATTCTATTTGTCAAAGCATTCTTTTCATATCATTACTATTGCCAAAAGAAATATTTTACAATTGTCTGTTAATGTTTCTATAAATAGAGAGATGAGCCAGTACTGAATGTTAGAGTCACTGTGTACCATTTAAATTTGAGCCAGTGTAGACGCCGATGCTATTTTGAAATAGTTAGCGTATAAATATTACCAGGCTACTTTAAGAGCTAGCAAATCTACCTTATTACTTAGTATTTGAACACCACTTTCTATCATAATAATTACATTTTCAAAAATCTTTCAATCTTAACTGATAAAAATACATGTAGGGTACCTTGAAAAGCATTTTTAGAGGTGCAAAACTTATCGCACATTTTTACGAATGAACGGATGATTGGTTTATATGCGTTTGGTTGTCAAGAGCTACCATTATGTTAAGAATACATATAGATATAGCTAACGAAATCTGTTTTTTTGCTGTTTTGTAATAAATTCAATCCGTTTTTATAAATGGTCGTATGAAAATGAGATTTTTATTCGTTAATACGGTTTTTTTTTTAAGTATAAGTTTTATACTGGACGGACGGTGGACCAAAGCAGTCACAGAGTGGTGGCCAAGGGGAGCAAAAAGACCAGTGGGTAGACCATCAGCCCGGTGGTCATCATCAAATCGACCGGCCGAACCGAAGAGTAGCACAGGACCGTGAGGAGTGGCGAAATAGAGAAGAGGCCTACACCCTGCAGTGGGTGGATGTGGGCTGATGATGATGATGATGATGATGATAAGTTTTATATAAAGAAAATGTACGACTGTTTTATAAAAAGATATATTAAGATTAATATGTTTTATTATTTGTGTCACATTTCCAGGAAAAAGGGTGTTTTAAAATATAAATCGTTTCATCTTGAAACCCGTAAGAGATACAATAAAAATGTTTTACATTTAAGTATATGAGCGTTTCTTAAAATTTATGCCACTGATTTCAAAAACACCAAAAATAAAAAAAGTCATTGAAAGTGTTGTTGTATTTATAAATATGATAGCATGTTTAATTAATATTTGTTTTATTTAAACAGAACTTCATTTAATTTAGGTTTTTTATGAAAAATACATCAAAAACTGAGAAACGGAAAACTGAACGTTCCTATTTTGCTACTTCTTATTTCACAAAAAATGTGGAAAGCTGTCTTAGAATTCCATATTTTGAATTGTTTTCTATAACTTTAGGATCGAGTAATTATGTTTCTACAGAGAAGGAATAAATAAAGTTGTATATTTCTTGAAAACATGCTTATTTATATTTTTTTTGCTACCACGTCCCAAAAACTACCATAAAAGTTTCATACAAATGAAAAATAAAAAAATGAGGTTGCTTAAATGTATATCACAGTCTTCTTCTTTTTTAACTCATTATAAAACATAAAGCTTTAGTAATTTGCTATTAAAGAAACATCAGAAAACCAAAATCAAATTAAAAATATTAAGGGACAGTTACAAAAAAGGAATCGTTGGTAGCAAAATAAAAATATAAGGCAGAGTGTACAAAATTGTAAAAAATGGCAGGTTTCTTTACTATTTTCATAGTTCTTCTATTGTAATGGATATATATACCCACTACATACAAAATTTCAAGAAAATCGTAGGAGCTGTTTCCGACGTCCTAATATTATATTTATATGTTCGTTAAAACAGTAAAAAATAAAAATTCTTAACAAACTAAAAATTTGACTTTGGAGCAAAGTTCATAAATATTGTGGGTAGATGAGACGTTATTTTTAAATAAATATTCACAATACCTAACTTCATCGAACAAAAAAAAATACCTGGAACCAAATATACGTTATAGACTTAGCTTTATAATTTCCTACTTTGTAACCAGCATTTCCACAAATACGTGACTTTGGGAAAGTTGCAAAAAGGAAGTCACGAATACATGATTCACGAGCGACGAAATTTGATTGTCGTGATTAGAAGTGTTGATTGATCTAGTAAAAGTCATCAAGTTGTAGTGTAAGTTACAATCTATATGCAAGTCGTAAAAACAAGTGAATATTTGTTGTCAACTCTCCTTAAATTGGTCGCAAAAACAGAACGCAAAAAATTTTCTGCACCGAAACCACGCGCTCCCCGCACATTGACACTAGTAGATGACAGTTCATGTCAATATGGCGGCCTCAAACGGCGTTTTGGTGTTGCTATTTTATTCAGACTCAATAAATTTGGTAAATTTAATTAATTTTAGGGTCTAAATACGGTCAAAAACTGGAGTATTTTTTGGAACTATTTTTGGGACAAGTTTAAAATTTAAATTTAATATATAAAAGGTCATAGCGCTTCTAATACGCCAGTCAAATATGAACCATCTTAAATTGGAGCAAAGGCTATAATAGAAATTTACGCTATGTTTTTTACAACTTTATGGAAAAAAATAGCTTCAAGTAAAACAGAAATGAAATGGGACACATGACTTTTCATATATTGTAATTTTTGAGTGCTTATTTAATTCCGTTTTTTTAATGTATTGTATAATATAAATGCTTTAGAGTATTTTTTTATGTGAAATTAATTAATAAAGTATACTTAGAACGCATAAATACAAGCTAAACACGTTATAAAAAATTGTTATTTATCCTCAAAGTTACGGGACAGTGCCCCAAATGCGATTGGCATAAATTATGAGAAACGCTCATATTTAATACGGAATATTTTGTCCTTTGACACTTTTTTTTAATTATTATAGTTAACTCATAAATGACAGCCGATGCGGCGCAGTGGTTAGTATGCCTGCCTGCCACGCAAAGGTTCCGGGTTCAATATCACTTTGTGAATTTGTTCCCAGTCTGGTTAGGACATTGCAGGCTGAACCACCTGATTGTCCGCAAGTAATATGGTTCCGTGCTTCGGATGGGCACGTTAAGCCGTCGGTCCCGGTTGCTGTCTATGATGGCGGTCGTTACACAACCATGTCAGAGGCCTGCTACTTGCAGTAGGCGGTTGAAAAACTCTGACACCAGGGTTCATCGGGTCGTTGAACGACTCGGTGTCCCACACGAAAAAAAAAACTCATAAATCCGAAAAGTTTATAATTTTTGACACATTTCAAAGAAAATGGGGGTGATGCGGACAGGCGGAGGGTCTCCGCTCAACAACATGCTAGAATTTTCAGAATTCCTCAACTAGCGGTGGACAAACACCCTTAGCGTAGATTGGTTGGTTCACCCCCATACAATTTTCCCGGCCACTGCTCGGAGCGTCGTTTTGCGAAAAATATGGGGATATTGAATTTATGAATTGAAGTATATTTTTTTTGAGCCAGTGTTATTCCACTGCAGGGCAAAGGCCTCTCTGAAGTGCTCGTGCACATTATCTTAAAAAGTTGCCTAGTAAGTAGTAATTATTATTATTATTTTTCTGATTTTTATCAGGCTTACCTACTCATTTTAATTTTTTTTCTAATAAATTAAGTGATTTGACGCTTTTGAGAAAATTTTCGAAATACAGTGTACGCATGAGTTCTTGAAAATTTTTACTATGTCATGGCTGAAAACCCATTGACCCGTTCGCTGCCAGTGTATTATATACTCCTAAGGTGATTTCTACTTTCAATTATGAGTATTTATGAGTTACAGCACAATGACTACGGAACCCTAAAATGTGCGAGTCAGACAGGCTCTTGGCCAGTGTTTATTGCTATATTCAAACCATTTTTTAACAATTTGTAAATTTTTTACCCATAAAGCAAATGACCTAGCAACTTACTTATTCTACGCCATAACCCAGATATTTTTTATGGAAATTAGATTTTAATGGGTTTTCAGCGATAACATAAGCAAAAATTTGCAAGAACTCATGCGTAAATCTACGGTAATAGCGGTATTTAATTACATGCAAGAGGTTTTGAACTCAATTAATAATAAGAAATACGGAGTTAGAGTATTATTGGACATGACTAAGGCCTATGACAAAGTACAACACAAAATGTGGTTTCCACGTTACATGCGTATCAATATTTAAGCCAAGCAGAGTGAACGAATTGACTGTTTCCAAATTAGTTAAGTCTAGCGGACGTTTTTGGTGTGGGTGGAATGTTATTGTTGATTTTAGTTTTGTTAAAATTAATTTCCAGGCAGTTTTCATTCATCCAGGTTGTAATGTTATCAAAGAACAAGGTAAGTTTATAATTTGCACTCTCACTATCCTCGCACGACATTAGAACAGATACATCATCCGCAAATATAGGTACATTTTTCTTTGACAATGTTCGGCAGATCATTTATTAGAAACAATAAGCATCCAAGCACGCTACCTTGTGGTATAGATGCATTTACTATTTTATACTCAGATTGTACCTTACTTATTTAATTTTTATTATTATCATAAGATTCCATTTCAACTATCTGTTTTCTATTTTCTAATCCTACTTATCCTACTTATATAATATATAATATTATAAAGGCGGATGTTTGTGTGTGTGTTTGTTACGACATCACGCTAAAACGGCTGATTAGATTGACATGAAATTTTGCACAAATATAGAAGAGTATCTAGAATAACACATAGGCTACTTTTTACCACGGGAAAATGTCTTATTCCTACGGGATCACGCATATTCCAATATTTTTGCAAAGGTGGCGTGACTGAGCCGATTCGCGTTTTAAACGTTTTCGCCGAAAACTAACAGCGACATCTCTTGGTGAGTAATGCTTTTTTCCCGCGGAATAATAGGTTGCAGCGGGTGAAACCGCTGACGGGCAGCTAGTATGAACTAAACCATTTGTAACTGTTACCACGAATACCTATGGCATATAACTTTTCTAGTAAAATATTGATAAAATAGGAACTAAAATAGCAAGATTCACTTATGCACTTAGAGAAACTAAGAAAACCACAGATTTACAAACTGCCCTCTGTACTTATTATGCATAGGTACGCCTACTCATGGTTAACCTACGGCATTATTTTATGGGGTAATAGTACAGACATGGACACTCTCTTCATTCAGCAAAAGAAACTTAGTAGAATACCTACTCACCAATATTAAAAATGAAGAAATATGTAAATTTGTAAAAAACCATCCCCCCTTTTTATTAGGGTTTCGTAGTCTACTAGAAACCCTTATAGTTTCGTCAAGTCTGTCTGTCTGTCTGTCTATCTGTCTGTCTGTCTGTATGCCGCGCCCTCATATCTTCGTCAGTTTTAGAGATATCGACATGAAATTTGGTGAGAAGATAGATCGTGTTGATCCAAATATAGAAGTGATAAGAAAAAAATATATTATATGTTTTTTGGACCCCCCTCCCATACAAGTGAAAGGGGGGCAAAAAAAATTTTTTTCTTCTGTAATATTGAGTAGGGTATCGTTGAATAGGTCTTTTAAAACTAAGGTGAGGTTTGTTTGAAACAAAGTCACTAAAATGTTTCAGTCTCGAGATATTTGCCTTTAAAAGGGGCGTTTTTGAGCCATAATTTGTTCTAGCTGTAACTTCTAAAGTATGCAAGCTAAAAATTTGAAAAAAAATATGGAATATAGTTCTTAATATGAAGTTACTATGAAAACTATAACGAATACTGTACCACTTAAGGCGAGGAACACATGCAACGTCGGTTTGTGCGTCGTTTGTTCGAT
This sequence comes from Phthorimaea operculella, assembly GCA_024500475.1. Lineage (NCBI taxonomy): Eukaryota > Metazoa > Arthropoda > Insecta > Lepidoptera > Gelechiidae > Phthorimaea > Phthorimaea operculella. The sequence goes on along the minus strand of JANFCV010000187.1, from coordinate 286,483 downwards.
TTTCCACCTTATTTTTATACGAATACGGTTAATGTCAAACGATTTGACAGACAACGCAGCGTTGTGCGATGCCGTTTGACACAAACCGTATTCATATGCAGGTAGGGTGGAGAATCGAATGAACGACGCACAAACCGACGTTGCCGTGGTAATCATACAGCTGCAAACAAACCAGCAACAAAAATCACGCGATATTTGTTTTTAAAAAGGGCGTTTTGACCTTTAATTTGTTCCAGCTGTAACTTCTAAAGTATAAACGCTAAAAATTTGAAATAAATATGGAATATAGCTTACAATCTGAAGTTACAATGAAAATATAACGGATATTGTACCCTCAAAGGTTTCAGAAAAAAATGAGTTTTTCTATTTGCGGTTGGTCATCATACTGCTGCTAACAAATCAGCAACAAAATTAAGTTTGTGATGCTGAAAAACCTGATATTTAAACGTTGACTACGAAACCCTATTTGTGGGCGTGTCTGACACGCTCTTGGCCGGTTTTTTACTACAAGAGAAGACATCCCAACAAAATATTCCCTACGAAACAGAAAAGCCTTACTTGCCACACAAAAAGCACCCAGGTCATGTCAATTAAAATTTATAATAAATTACTAGTAATTTTGAAAAATGAAACAAATTATAATGCTTTTGTAAGAGGATTAAAACAATTTTTAATAAAAAAATGCTACTACGATTTAAATGATTACCTTACAGACAAGTTAAAATAGAATGTTACTATTATTTATTGTATTACATTTTATTTTCCCTTTTAGTGTTACTAAAAATATATTTTTTCTATTGTTTGTTAGCTATTATAGTAATGATAAAGATTGGTATATAATATAGATAAAGATATTGTTCTCTATACTGGGTGTTACAAAACAACCAATAAAGCTGAAAGGAGGTCAAGATACTGGTAAAACTGAACAACTTTCCCTATGGAACATGGGTCGAAATATGAAAAAAAAATTTGGACCTCCCATACAAAATGAACTCATTTGTATGGGAGTTTTTATGGGTTGTTTTGTAACACGTTGTATACAATAATAATATAGGTTTTATGTTCTGTAGTATGTAAGAAAATACTGTGCTCTCTCTATGTTGCTGTACCCTATCTAACAGGGTGTCATTTGTAACATCTTTCTTTGTATTGTATGTGAACTTGACAATGCACTAAAAACTTGAAACTAAACTGTATTTCGATCATTTACTCAAAATCGACAAATCACTTAAATTTTTAGAAAAAAATCATTAAAAAAAGTACACTCGATAAAAATCTGAAAAATTTACACAATAATTTATACGTACTAAGCAACTTTTAAAGAGAATGTGCACGAGTAGTATAAAAAATCCACCACAAATTTTTGAAAGTAGTAGATTCGTAAGAAAAAAAGCGGCCAAGAGCGTGTCAGATACGCTCACAAATAGGGTTTCGTAGTCAACGTTTAAATATCAGGTCTTTCAGCGTTACAAAGTTAATTTTGTTGCTGGTTTGTTTGCTGCTGTATGATTACCACGGCAACGTCGGTTTGTGCGTCGTTCATTCGATTCTCCACCCTACCTGCATATGAAACGGCATCGCACAACGCTGCGTTGTCTGTCAAATCGTTTGACATAAACCGTATTCGTATAAAAATAAGGTGGAAAATCGAACAAACGACGCACAAACCGACGTTGCGTGTGTTCCTCGCCTTAAGTGGTACAGTATTCGTTATGGTTTTCATAGTAACTTCATATTAAGAACTATATTCCATATTTTTTTTTCAAATTTTAGCTTGCATACTTTAGTTTAGAAGTTACAGCTGGAACAAATTATGGCTCAAAAACGCCCCTTTTAAAGGCAAATATCTCGAGACAGAAACATTTTAGTGACTTTGTTTCAAAGAAACCTCACCTTAGTTTTAAAAGACCTATTCAACGATACCCTACTCAATATTACAGGCGAAAAAAATTTTTTTTGCCCCTCTTTCACATGTATGGGAAGGGGGTCCAGAAAACAATTAAAATATCTTGTTCTCAACATTTCTAAATTTGGGTCAACACGATCTAACTTCACACCAAAGGACAGTGGGCAAAAGTGGTCCAAAAACCTCCACTATTGAGACTTATTGGAAATGGAAGTACATACTTGTCAGACTATTCGAGACAAGTTTTATCGAAATCGGCCGCGGGAATTATTTTTTATAGTCACTTCAAGTGATCAAAAAAATATTCTTATAAAATAATTCTGAGTGGAGCGTGCTATTTCTTTTGACATATTTGTATTGACATTGCTTGTTTCTCAAATGTAAAGCAGTGTAAACTCCATGTAACGACACTCCACATAACGCCAAACTGCCCAAAACAATAAAAATAACATGACTTTGGTTTGGAAAAATTGTTCAAAACCTTCCACTGTTGAGACTTATTAAAATGGAAGTACATTTCATTTAATTTCATTTCATTTTTAGGGTTTCGTAGTCTACTAGAAACCCTTATAGTTTCGTCATGTCTGTCTGTCTGTCTGTCTGTCTGTCTGTCTGTCTGTCTGTCTGTCTGTCTGTCTGTCTGTCTGTCTGTCTGTCTGTCTGTCTGTCTGTCTGTCTGTCTGTCTGTCTGTCTGTCTGTCTGTCTGTCTGTCTGTCTGTCTGTCTGTCTGTCTGTATGCCGCGCCCTCATATCTTCGTCAGTTTTAAAGCTATCGACATGAAATTTGGTGAGAAGATAGATCGTGTTGACCCAAATATAGAAATGTTAAGAAGAAAATATTTTAAATGTTTTTTGGACCCCCTCCCATGCAAGTGAAAGAGGGGCAAAAAAAACATTTTTCTTCTGTAATATTGAGTAGGGTATCGTTGAATAGGTCTTTTAAAACTAAGGTGAGGTTTCTTTGAAACAAAGTCACTAAAATGTTTCTGTCACGAGATATTTGCTTTTAAAAAGGGCGTTTTTGACCCATAATTTGTTCCAGCTGTAACTTCTAAAGTATAAACGCTAAAAATTTGAAATAAATATGGGATATAGCTTACAATCTGAAGTTACAATGAAAACTATAACGGATATTGTACCCTTAAAGGTTTCAGAAAAAATTGAGTTTTTCTATTTGCGGTTGGTCATCATACTGCTGCTAACAAACCAGCAACAAAATTAAGTTTGTAATGCTGAAAATCCTGATATTTAAACGTTGACTACGAAACCCTATTTGTGGGCGTGTCCGACACGCTCTTGGCCGTTTTTTCATTTATTTATTGTCACAGTCAGTGTCACATACATGTCTGTGACACATTAATATTGATGTTGTGTGTCAGTCGAATGTAATACAATATAAACTCTATTAAACGACACTCAAAACAAAACATTCAAACAACATGACTTTGGTTTGGAAAAAGTGGCCTAAGAACCTCCACTATTGAGACTTATTGGAAATGGAAGTACATTCTTGTCAGATTATTCTAGAAAAGTTTTATCGAATTCGCTCGCGGGATTTTCTTTTTCGGGACACGCAACGTAAATATAAATGTAAATATAAAAAAAAACAAAGTCATGTTGTTTTGAATGTTTTGGGGAGTTTTGTGACATATAAAGTGTCGTTTAATGGAGTTTACATTGTATTACATTTGACTGACACACAACATCAATATTAATTTGTCACAGACAAGTATGTACTTCCATTTTAATAAGTCTCAAAAGTGGAAGGTCTTTCAACAACTTTTCCAAAACAAAGTCATGTTATTTTTATTGTTTTGGGGAGTTTGGCGTTATGTGGAGTGTTGTTACATGGAGTTTACACTGCTTTACACTCTTTACATGAGTGTTTATCGAAATCGGCCGCGGCTTTTTAATATAGTCACTTTCATTTTATAAGAATATTTTTTTTATCACTTAAAGTGACTATAAAAAAAAGCCGCGGCCGATTTCGATAAAACTTGTCTCGTATATTCTGACTAGCATGTACTTCTATTTCCAATAAGTCTCAATAGTGGAGGTTCTTGGACCACTTTTTCCAAACCAATGTCATGTTGTCTGAATGTATTGGGGAGTTTTGTATTATATGGAGTGTCGTTTAATGGAGTTTGCATTGTAATACATTCGACTGACACACAACATCAATATTAATGTGTAACAGACAAGTATGTACTTCCACTTTCAATAAGTCTCAACAGTGGAAGGTCTTTGACCAACTTTTTCAAACCAAACTCATGTCATTTTTATTGTTTGTGGGAGTTTGGCGTTATGTGGAGTGTCGTCACATGGAGTTTACACTGCTTTACATTCGAGAAACACGCAATGTCAATACAAATGTGTCAAAAGAAATAGCACGCTCCACTCAAAATAATTTTTTAAGAATATTTTTTTGATCACTTGAAGTGACTATAAAAAATAATTCCCGCGGCCGATTTCGATAAAACTTGTCTCGAATAATCTGACAAGTATGTACTTCAATTTCCAATAAGTCTCAATAGCGGAGGTTCTTGGACCAAGTTCCATACAAGTTTGCCCACTGTCATTTGATGTCGATAGCTCCAAAACTGACGAAGTTATGAGGGCGCGGCATACAGACAGACAGACAGACTTGACGAAACTATAAGGGTTTCTAGTAGACTACGAAACCCTAAAAACGGAAACCCTGCAATAAAATTATAAAATAAATGTGTTTCCAATAAATTTTCATCAAAATTCTAGATGGCCATATTAGTAGAGAATATCCCCGCAAAAAATATAAAGAAAAGCGGCCAAGAGCGTGTCAGACACGCTCACAAATAGGGTTTCGTAGTCAACGTTTAAATATCAGGCCTTTCAGCATTACAAAGTTACTTTTGTTGCTGGTTTGTTTGCAGCTGTATGGTTACCAACCGCAAATTGAAAATCTTTCATATTTCCTTAATCTTTAGTGGTACAGTATCCGTTATAATTTTCATGGTAATTTCATGTTTAGACCTATATTCCGTATTTTTTTCAAATTTTTATCATGCATACTTTAGAAGTTACAGCTGGAACAAATTATGGCTCAAAAACGCTCCTTTTAAAAGCAAATATCTCGATATAGAAACATTTTAGAGACTTTGTTTCTGAAAAACCTTCCCTTAGTTTTAAAATACCTATTGAACGATACCGTACTCAATATTACAGGAGATTTTTTTTTGCCCCCCTTTCACATGTACCTATGGGAAGGGAGTCCAAAAAACAATTAAAATATTTTTCTCTTAACACGTCTGAATTAAGGTCAACACGATCTATCTTCACATTAAATTTGATGTCGATAGCTCCAAAACTGACGAAGTTAAGAGGGCGCGGCATACAGACAGACAGACAGACAGACTTTACGAAATGATAAGGGTTTCTAGTAGACTACGAAACCAAATCAGCACGATCTACCAAGTAGTTTAGCCGCTGTGTAAAAAAAGGTGTATGTGGTCAAAAATTACCTCGAAAACGAAATATCGACCATAACTTTTTATCGAAAAGGTATTTCCCCTCACTAAAGCCATAGAATGGTAGATAAAAAAACATACAAAAACATAAAAAGAAAAAACCAGCGCCCTGGAGGACACCGCACTAAACATCCAAACATTAATCAATCTTGGGTATTTAAATTAACACCTACCTGTCTGTTTGTAAGTATGTTAAAATGCACACGTTTGTGATGTAGAGAGGAACCTACCTCTTATTTTCTTAATTATGTCCTGAAGTTGTTTCTTCTTGATCTTGATCGCCTTAAAACGCTTTAACATTAACATATAAAATTCATAATTATATTCGGCTACTTGTAATACACGATTTAAAGTGGCGTCGTCTACTAATTCATGAACTATCATATCTCCTTCGATATCCTCTATATGGAATTCAGATCTTCTTGAAAGTTTTGCATCCTCTACATAGGTTTGTTTTTTCGGAAATTTCATGATCCCGCTAAATGCTGAATCCGTTAAACTAGAAGCATCTTGAATACCTCGGGAGTTAAGTTGTACAAGAACAATTATTTTGCGACATTCGCACATCACAAGTAGGAAAAAAATAAAGCAAGCATATCTCATTCTATATTTTTTGTTTTTGCAACTGAAAATAACTGACAAACTAGATGGCAGTTATTAATAGGTACACAATCGAAAAATTTATAAATGAAATTTTATTATGATTGAAATTGCAGGAAATGTAGGTAGGTAGGCGTTATTGAAAAATTTGGTATCATTATATTAAAAAACAAAAACCCGGCTACAGTAATTTTAAAGTCTTGAATTTTTATTTTTTAATTATTTTCAACTAAAGTCTTCTAGATCTTGAGTTTCATCTGACACAAGTATCTGAATGATTTTAGAAATGACGTATGGTATGTCATTACTAAGTAATACCTAATATAAGTACTAGCTGTTATTAATAATTAACTATCGCAATGATCTTGAGTCATGTGTGTGTGGTCAACTGGTCACATAATGAAATTGTCACGATATATATTATGGTGTCAAATAACAATATTATGATATAGTTAGTATATGATAAATAGTATAATTATATTCTGTTCCACAACTGACCCTAATCGTAACCATTAAATATAAATATTTATTTTCTTAATAATAATAACTGAGGTTGTCATAAAATTACCGAATAATTGAAAAAAAATCTTATGCTCGTGCCAGCTTTTGATTAAACCCTTTGCATTTTTCATTGACTCTTCTGTATTGGCTCATTTTTGTCTGGGTGACGATATATGCCGAGCCAACAACAGTAAACTAAAAAAGCAGTAGGTACACATTTTAACCACGCACTCGTACACATTTAACCATGGTTAACTGTTAGACATATATGTTTGGTTAAATGTAGGACACCCCCCTCCCGAAAACTTTATGACATCATAATTTTCAAATTACTGGCAATACAAACGTCTAAAATAGGTATGTTAAAATTCCCCCCCAAATAAGTTGGGATAAGGGCAGGCAGATGATGACAAACGTCTAAAATATCTCAAATGATGCACAATAATACTAGTTATAGGGCAAATACAAAATGGTTAAAGTACCTACTTCTGAAAAAAAAGTAGCGAAAAGAAAAAATCTCGCGTTTTTTTTTAACCTTCTACATCGATTTTAAAATATTTCCTCTCACACAAAAACTAATCGCGCGAGCTCAACTTTGTTCTTTCGTGCATAGTTCTTTTAAAATTCGATCAGTTAAGTTTAGATTTTCTAATACGAGTATGTACCTAACCCTAGGAACATATTCACAAAGCGATAGGTACCTAAATATCAAATAAATTTTATGAGTTACCCACCGTTATTAGAACCCGGAACTTTTGCACATCGAAAAAGCCGCACTACCACTGCGCCACATTGGTCGTTTAGGCTGTAGCCCGTGAAAAACAATGTAGGTACTTGTCCACATCACATGCATACCTTCATACATACAAAACATAGGTACCTACTCTCCGTCTTAGACAGTCGGGTAAAAAGCAATGTAATTTCAATTATCAGAAATGGTTTACCTAACTTATTATTGATGTACCTACGTACCTACATAAAGATTGATAACTTTTGGAAGTATTTTTTGCCCGACTGCTTCATAAGAAGAGGGTTTCGGGAAAATATGTACAGTCAGGTTCAAAAGTGGAGACCATGACCTTTATTTAAGGTTTGATATATCTTTTTATTCTGTCAACGCGCATATAGATGGACAAAGCGCTTGACAGAATGGATACCAAGGGAGATCAAAAGGAAGAAAGGAAGACCTAGGAAAAGATGGAGAGATGTACTGAACCATATTGGTGGACCAAACTGGATGCAAAAAGCACGAAATAGAGAGGAGTGGAAAAAATTAGGAGAGGCCTACGCCAAGGAGGCGACTACTACAAAAGAAAATTAGTTTTTTTTAGTAATATAAGCAATTAATAGTAAATAGGTACATACTTTTTTATTTTTTTATTATATCAGAGCACTTATTGTATTTAGTTAGTTTAGTTATATTGTTGTAGTAGAAATAAAGGCTATTTTTATTTTATTTATATCTTTTTATTCAGAAATAGGATGATGTTAAAAATATTTATTCTGATAAAGTTTAGTAAGCTCTATTTATCGTTAAATAACCAATGATCGCATGGTGGAAGTTATAAAAGTTATTTTAAATTGTTAATGTCGGCTATGGACTCCACTTTTGAACGCGATTGTGCATATACATACATACAGTAGGTACGGTCATTCGAAAAGGCCATATTTGACAACTGTCAAACCCATACTAGGAAACATGTCAACAAAGATAAATATACCTTATGTCATAGCATTAACATGATTTTGACAGCTGTCAAATATGGCCTAATCGAGTAACGGTACTATAGTAGGTATATGTGGAAAATTAAATTCCTCTTCACGGACTATCGGGCTACAGCTTGGCTACAGCCTAATAAAGACCGAGCGCGACGGCGTCGCGTCGTAGTGCGCCGTCAACGTGACAGCGTCGTTCATAGTATGACTGGATTGTATGGGGATGCCATAAAAGACCGGACGGCACGCCGCGGCGCGCCCTTCATACTATGACCGACGAGATCACGTTGACGGAAAATCATAAAGAAAATCCTAGAGTGTCCTATAAATAATCGGGAAAAGAAGCGAGCTGTCCTTCTGTAAATTCTCTATTGTCAGAAGCGAGTAAAACTGCCATAGTATAACGAAAGGGGGGAAGTAAGTTATCTTAGAACAACCGCACCGCGCGCGGCTTGTATGTGTGCGCAACAGTATCTACGCGTCGCCACGCACACACATTAATGGCGGCCCCTACCGAGCGTGCCCGAAACGTCCCGAGATTTGTCAGTGTGTGCGTGCGGCGACGCGTACAGATATATTGCGCAATGCGCACACATACAAGCAGCGCGCGGTGCGGCTGTTCTAAGATAACTTACTTCCCCCTTCCTTATACTATGAAACTGCTGTGCTGGGTGGAAATGAAACTTCACAAGTTTGTAAAATAACAATATATTATGTTGAATCTGAGACATCCGGGGAGTCGCGCGCCGCGCCTTCGCTGTCACTGTCGTTCCAGGACTGTTCGTCGTCGGACTGCACGCGTTCCACCTCCATTTCTTCCTCGGATGACGAGTCTGGGGATTGAAAGATAGAGGATGGATGAAAGAAGATTAACAAAACAAGTATACAGGGTGTTAGGAAAAGTACTGCGTTCCTTTTGAGGGATGAACCAGCCCATGAAACTGAACAACTTTTCCCAAGAAACATAGGTCGAAATATGGAAGGAAATTTTGGACCTTCCATACTATAGTCCGTCAACTTCGTGCGCGACCTTCCCTAGGGGTGACAGACGTTGGGGAGGGAGATGTCAGCGGGTAGCGGGAGGTGTAGCGGGGAAGGAAGACGCGCGCATCCCCGCCGCACGTCATATTAAAATGACGTGCTTCCTCGCCCCCCTACCGTCTGTACCCCGCAGGAAGGTCGCGCACGAAGTTGACGGACTATAGGTAAGTGTGTCGGCCGGCCGCCCAGCCGGGTCAGTTTGTATGGGAAGGGAAGACCAAATTCTTTTTTCATATTTCGACCTACGTTCCCTGGGGAAAGTTGTTCAGTTTCATATTGGCCATGGCAACAATCTATTATCTAACATACACTTTTGTCAAAAAGAATAGGCTCGGCCTATGCTGACACGTGCATTGAAGACGTTGCGCAACACTGATTGTCAGCCAATCCCTGCTCCATAAGTTGACCGGTGCACTGTGTAAAAACTGCGTAGCTTTTCAGAAAAAAAAGATGGCTAGCTGTGGCGGGCGCCATTTTACCGACGTAGGTCCATTGGACTTTTGTATGGGAAACGGATTGCCTTAAGGTAGGACGCTTTCTATACAAAAGTGAAATGGAGTTACGTCTGTAAAGGATACAAAAATAAAAAACTTGATGGGAAGTCCCGTGTTTCTATAACATTTTTGCAAAATAATACATACATTTATTTAACCATCAGATTTCTCTGTAAAAACCGTTTCGCCACTTTATGAACATATTCAAATTCAAATTCAATTATTTATTTCTTCGTAGGAATTTACAAGATTCTCTTAAAGAAAGTCACATTCTAATACAATCTTAAAAAAGAGGAAATTTTGCTTTAGAAAATTTCTAAAGCAAAATTTCCTCTTTTTTATAACAATTTGAGTTCCTACACTAAACGCGGCTAGATGGAGCTACTGCTGCATTAAACATGTTTGTTTCAGTTTGTGGAGAAAATACGTAATATACTTTGACCATAAGCAGTTTTGCGACAAATTTACGTGTGCTTTCATCATTTCACAAAACAATTTCGTTAAGGTCATGTTTCACTCGGTTGAAGTGACGATTTTCCTTTGTATGACGTAACGATTCGCCTCAACACTCACCATTGTACTCGAGTACTGCTTGCCTTTGCACGGTGTCGTCTTTGTCTTGTCGCTGCGACATCGTCAGCTCCAGGCGACCTTTCAAGTTCAGCAGCTGACAGAGGTGCGACCGCCTGAAATATAAATAACAAATTTTGTTTTGAATTTGTTCCCAGTCTGACTAGGACATTGCAGGCTGATTTTGTTCCCCTTCCCGTTCCTCTAAGTAAAAAGAATTTTAGTTTGAGGCGGTTATAAAATAAAGTTGACATCAACAAGTTTACAATTTTATTTAATTTTAAACATAGACAACAATGTTACAAACTTTTTCGAAGATTAAAATGCAAAGTTGCAATCTTGGATAAGGGGTAATACATAATGGTTGTAGTAAATGCAGGCATTTAGTTTGTATGAAAATTACAATTTCTTAATTGTGAAGAATTCAAACCATTGGTGCCATAATGGAAACTGTTCAGTACAATGGCCTACACAACTTCTTCAATTTAATGTACTTCCATTGGAACACCCTGTATACATATTTACCTGTGCGTGAATATAGCCAGTAGATGTGCGAGGTGGCTGTTGCTGCTGTTGCTGAGTGTTGCCAGCAACAGCGCAGCACCGCGCCCACCCACGTGCTTGTATACATATTTACCTGTGTGTGAATATAGCCAGCAGATGTGCGAGGTGGCTGTTGCTGCTGTTGCTGAGTGTTGCCAGCAACAGCGCAGCACCGCGCCCACCCACGTGCTTGTATACATATTTACCTGTGTGTGAATATAGCCAGTAGGTGTGCGAGGTGGCTGTTGCTGCTGTTGCTGAGTGTTGCCAGCAACAGCGCAGCACCGCGCCCACCCACGTGCTTGTATACATATTTACCTGTGTGTGAATATAGCCAGTAGGTGTGCGAGGTGGTTGTTGCTGCTGTTGCTGAGTGTTGCCAGCAACAGCGCAGCACCGCGCCCACCCACGTGCTTGTATACATATTTACCTGTGTGTGAATATAGCCAGTAGGTGTGCGAGGTGGCTGTTGCTGCTGTTGCTGAGTGTTGCCAGCAACAGCGCAGCACCGCGCCCACCCACGTGCTTGTATAAATATTTACCTGTGTGTGAATATAGCCAGTAGGTGTGCGAGGTGGTTGTTGCTGCTGTTGCTGCTGTTGCTGAGTGTTGCCAGCAACAGCGCAGCACCGCGCCCACCCACGTGCTTGTATACATATTTACCTGTGTGTGAATATAGCCAGTAGGTGTGCGAGGTGGTTGTTGCTGCTGTTGCTGCTGTTGCTGAGTGTTGCCAGCAACAGCGCAGCACCGCGCCCACCCACGTGCTTGTATACATATCTACCTGTGTGTGAATATAGCCAGTAGGTGTGCGAGGTGGCTGTTGCTGCTGTTGCTGAGTGTTGCCAGCAACAGCAGCACCGCGCCCACCCACGTGCTTGTATACATATTTACCTGTGTGTGAATATAGCCAGTAGATGTGCGAGGTGGTTGTTGCTGCTGTTGCTGAGTGTTGCCAGCAACAGCGCAGCACCGCGCCCACCCACGTGCTTGTATACATATTTACCTGTGTGTGAATATAGCCAGTAGGTGTGCGAGGTGGCTGTTGCTGCTGTTGCTGAGTGTTGCCAGCAACAGCGCAGCACCGCGCCCACCCACGTGCTTGTATACATATTTACCTGTGTGTGAATATAGCCAGTAGATGTGCGAGGTGGTTGTTGCTGCTGTTGCTGAGTGTTGCTGAGTGTTGCCAGCAACAGCGCAGCACCGCGCCCACCCACGTGCTTGTATACATATTTACCTGTGTGTGAATATAGCCAGTAGATGTGCGAGGTGGTTGTTGCTGCTGTTGCTGAGTGTTGCCAGCAACAGCGCAGCACCGCGCCCACCCACGTGCTTGTATACATATTTACCTGTGTGTGAATATAGCCAGTAGATGTGCGAGGTGGTTGTTGCTGCTGTTGCTGAGTGTTGCTGAGTGTTGCCAGCAACAGCGCAGCACCGCGCCCACCCACGTGCTTGTATACATATTTACCTGTGTGTGAATATAGCCAGTAGGTGTGCGAGGTGGTTGTTGCTGCTGTTGCTGAGTGTTGCTGAGTGTTGCCAGCAACAGCGCAGCACCGCGCCCACCCACGTGCTTGTATACATATTTACCTGTGTGTGAATATAGCCAGTAGGTGTGCGAGGTGGTTGTTGCTGCTGTTGCTGAGTGTTGCCAGCAACAGCGCAGCACCGCGCCCACCCACGTGCTTGTATACATATTTACCTGTGTGTGAATATAGCCAGTAGGTGTGCGAGGTGGTTGTTGCTGCTGTTGCTGTGTGTTGCCAGCAACAGCGCAGCACCGCGCCCACCCACGTGCTTGTATACATATTTACCTGTGTGTGAATATAGCCAGTAGATGTGCGAGGTGGTTGTTGCTGCTGTTGCTGAGTGTTGCTGAGTGTTGCCAGCAACAGCGCAGCACCGCGCCCACCCACGTGCTTGTATACATATTTACCTGTGTGTGAATATAGCCAGTAGATGTGCGAGGTGGTTGTTGCTGCTGTTGCTGAGTGTTGCCAGCAACAGCGCAGCACCGCGCCCACCCACGTGCTTGTATACATATTTACCTGTGTGTGAATATAGCCAGTAGATGTGCGAGGTGGTTGTTGCTGCTGTTGCTGAGTGTTGCTGAGTGTTGCCAGCAACAGCGCAGCACCGCGCCCACCCACGTGCTTGTATACATATTTACCTGTGTGTGAATATAGCCAGTAGGTGTGCGAGGTGGTTGTTGCTGCTGTTGCTGAGTGTTGCTGAGTGTTGCCAGCAACAGCGCAGCACCGCGCCCACCCACGTGCTTGTATACATATTTACCTGTGTGTGAATATAGCCAGTAGGTGTGCGAGGTGGTTGTTGCTGCTGTTGCTGAGTGTTGCCAGCAACAGCGCAGCACCGCGCCCACCCACGTGCTTGTATACATATTTACCTGTGTGTGAATATAGCCAGTAGGTGTGCGAGGTGGTTGTTGCTGCTGTTGCTGTGTGTTGCCAGCAACAGCGCAGCACCGCGCCCACCCACGTGCTTGTATACATATTTACCTGTGTGTGAATATAGCCAGTAGGTGTGCGAGGTGGTTGTTGCTGCTGTTGCTGAGTGTTGCCAGCAACAGCGCAGCACCGCGCCCACCCACGTGCTTGTATACATATTTACCTGTGTGTGAATATAGCCAGTAGGTGTGCGAGGTGGTTGTTGCTGCTGTTGCTGAGTGTTGCTGAGTGTTGCCAGCAACAGCGCAGCACCGCGCCCACCCACGTGCTTGTATACATATTTACCTGTGTGTGAATATAGCCAGTAGGTGTGCGAGGTGGCTGTTGCTGCTGTTGCTGAGTGTTGCCAGCAACAGCGCAGCACCGCGCCCACCCACGTGCTTGTATACATATTTACCTGTGTGTGAATATAGCCAGTAGATGTGCGAGGTGGTTGTTGCTGCTGTTGCTGAGTGTTGCCAGCAACAGCGCGGAGTGGCAGCGCAGCACAGCGCCCACCCACGTGCACACCGATGCACAACTGCAATTAAAACCGTGACGTGAGTAAAATGAGTAAATGGATGCATGGAGTTTCATTCGTAGATACGATATACACTCCAAATTAATGTAAAATGATTTTCTTATATTAAGATTCTAGTTGTACGAAAACACGATTGAAGAAAGTTTGCTCGATAGATTTATTTTCCAAAGTTTGGACTATTTTTGCACTTTTTCGCGTGGCGTTTAGCAATCTCAATAATATTACACAATTATTTTTTTGCGAATACGATACATCTTGAACATTACCAGATCTAATCGTGTAGTTTTTAGGGTTTCGTACCTCAAAATGTATAAAACGGAACCCTTATATGATCACTTTGTTGTCCGTCCGTCTGTCTGTATGTCATTCTATCAAGACCCTTTATCTCGGGAACGCGTGAAGATATCGAGTTGAATTTAAAACCGTATACTCAAGTTTATGAACACTAGTAGTTGTGAAAAAATCAAGCACCTTACTTCAAGTTAAAAAAAGATATAGCCGTTTATGCAGTAAAAACGCGGATCAATATTTTTTAGTTTGCCAAAATTTGGCGACCGCAATGACGTTCTCTGTAGCTAAGTTTAGCTCCTCCCTGCTGCAAGAGACGGGCAGAAGAGGGCACGATGTTAAGTGCGCCATAGACTGAGACGGGGCTCCACAGTCGCAGTGCACTTGCGTTTTGTGGATGAAGCCCCACTTTGCCATATAAGAAGAGAAGAAGAAGATCACTCACTGTGTGGTTCTCTTAGTGGCCATGTCAGCTAGGTGTTGCAACACTGTGTCAGACTGTATATAACACTGTGTCAGACTGTATATAACACTGTATCAGACTGTATATAACACTCACTGTGTGGTTCTCCTGGTGGCCATGTCAGCTAGGTGTTGCAACACTGTGTCAGACTGTATATAACACTGTATCAGACTGTATATAACACTCACTGTGTGGTTCTCCTGGTGGCCATGTCAGCTAGGTGTTGCAACACTGTGTCAGACTGTATATAACACTGTATCAGACTGTATATAACACTGTATCAGACTGTAAATAACACTGTATCAGACTGTATATAACACTCACTGTGTGGTTCTCCTGGTGGCCATGTCAGCTAGGTGTTGCAACACTGTATCAGACTGTATATAACACTGTATCAGACTGTATATAACACTGTATCAGACTGTATATAACACTCACTGTGTGGTTCTCCTGGTGGCCATGTCAGCTAGGTGTTGCAACTCTGTATCAGACTGTATATAACACTGTATCAGACTGTATATAACACTCACTGTGTGGTTCTCCTGGTGGCCATGTCAGCGAGGTGTTGCAACACTGTATCAGACTGTATATAACACTGTATCAGACTGTATATAACACTGTATCAGACTGTATATAACACTGTATCAGACTGTATATAACACTCACTGTGTGGTTCTCCTGGTGGCCATGTCAGCTAGGTGTTGCAACACTGTATCAGACTGTATATAACACTGTATCAGACTGTATATAACACTGTATCAGACTGTATATAACACTGTATCAGACTGTATATAACACTCACTGTGTGGTTCTCCTGGTGGCCATGTCAGCTAGGTGTTGCAACACTGTATCAGACTGTATATAACACTGTATCAGACTGTATATAACACTGTATCAGACTGTATATAACACTGTATCAGACTGTATATAACACTCACTGTGTGGTTCTCCTGGTGGCCATGTCAGCTAGGTGTTGCAACACTGTATCAGACTGTATATAACACTGTATCAGACTGTATATAACACTCACTGTGTGGTTCTCCTGGTGGCCATGTCAGCTAGGTGTTGCAACACTGTATCAGACTGTATATAACACTGTATCAGACTGTATATAACACTCACTGTGTGGTTCTCCTGGTGGCCATGTCAGCTAGGTGTTGCAACACTGTATCAGACTGTATATAACACTGTATCAGACTGTATATAACACTGTATCAGACTGTATATAACACTGTATCAGACTGTATATAACACTCACTGTGTGGTTCTCCTGGTGGCCATGTCAGCTAGGTGTTGCAACACTGTATCAGACTGTATATAACACTGTATCAGACTGTATATAACACTGTATCAGACTGTATATAACACTGTATCAGACTGTATATAACACTCACTGTGTGGTTCTCCTGGTGGCCATGTCAGCTAGGTGTTGCAACACTGTATCAGACTGTATATAACACTGTATCAGACTGTATATAACACTCACTGTGTGGTTCTCCTGGTGGCCATGTCAGCTAGGTGTTGCAACACTGTATCAGACTGTATATAACACTGTATCAGACTGTATATAACACTCACTGTGTGGTTCTCCTGGTGGCCATGTCAGCTAGGTGTTGCAACACTGTATCAGACTGTATATAACACTGTATCAGACTGTATATAACACTCACTGTGTGGTTCTCCTGGTGGCCATGTCAGCTAGGTGTTGCAACACTGTATCAGACTGTATATAACACTGTATCAGACTGTATATAACACTGTATCAGACTGTATATAACACTGTATCAGACTGTATATAACACTGTATCAGACTGTATATAACACTGTATCAGACTGTATATAACACTCACTGTGTGGTTCTCCTGGTGGCCATGTCAGCTAGGTGTTGCAACACTGTATCAGACTGTATATAACACTCACTGTGTGGTTCTCCTGGTGGCCATGTCAGCTAGGTGTTGCAACACTGTATCAGACTGTATATAACACTGTATCAGACTGTATATAACACTCACTGTGTGGTTCTCCTGGTGGCCATGTCAGCTAGGTGTTGCAACACTGTATCAGACTGTATATAACACTGTATCAGACTGTATATAACACTCACTGTGTGGTTCTCCTGGTGGCCATGTCAGCTAGGTGTTGCAACACTGTATCAGACTGTATATAACACTGTATCAGACTGTATATAACACTCACTGTGTGGTTCTCCTGGTGGCCATGTCAGCTAGGTGTTGCAACACTGTATCAGACTGTATATAACACTGTATCAGACTGTATATAACACTCACTGTGTGGTTCTCCTGGTGGCCATGTCAGCTAGGTGTTGTAGCAGTAGCGGCACGCAGCCCGCCGGCAGCGCGGCCACTGTGTGAAACGCCACTTGAGGCTTGTTCTGCTGCACCACTGATCTTATCAGGCTGGAACATATAAAAACATTATCTCTTAGAGTATATAATAAGGTTCCATTTAATTCAGTATAAATCTCTTAAGGTGGTTCGTTACGTCATACAAACGAAAAACTGCACTTCAGTCGGGTTACACATGAGCTGTAGAGTTTCTTTTTAAAGAAACTTTATTCTGAATGATGAAGGCACAAGTAAATTTGTCGCAAAACTACTTATAGTTAAAAGATAATCAGTATTTTCTGCACAATAAAATTAAACGTATTTATTGCAGCAGTAGCTCCATCTATTTTCGTAAAGTGGCGACTCGCTTTTTACGGGGAAATCTGATGATTTAAAAATTCTTTTTAGTGTTTTGCGACAATCTTATATACCCACGGGACTCCCCATCAAGTTTTTTAAACCGACTCTTGTCTCCTTTACATACATAACTCCATTGAACTTTTGTATGGAAAACGGAACGCCTTAAGGTTAAGGAGTAGAACATACTACTCACAAAACTGAATTCCACTTATGTTAGGATCTTTTCTTCGAAATATAAAACAAAATTGTATCTCCCATATTAAGTGACACACTTTTTCAACAATTTTGGTTGGGAGGTCCAATTTTTTTTTCATGTTTTTAGAATAGACGGCACCATCAAGAGATTTGTATTTAATTAAATAAAGATAAAGATATTTTATTCGCAAATGTAACCCTATATAAGAATGCGCCTATATAAGATTGAACCTCTAAAACTTTTGGTCGGTTGCTGGTTGGGAAATCCTGGACAATCAATTTTACGACAGAACTTTGTTTGAGCTCTAAGAGAGACAAACATACTAAAATACCTCACCTCCGAGTCTGGGCGCCGCCGCGGGAAAAACACAAACAAGCTGATGTATTAAAATACAAAAACCTGACTGCGGTAATTTTAAAAGTAGTATTTTGCTGTGAAAATCCGCCATCTTAAATCTATAACTTTTAAATATAGCCAGAGTCACTCGCGCTGCTGAGACGAATCTAACGACACCTCATATGTCAAAATGCAACTATCCGTTTGGGCTGTAGCCCGTGAAAAAGATTTTTTTAACCACATACATACATACTCTCGAAAAACATAACCCTCCTTCTAAGGCAGTCGGGTAGAAAGGTCCAAATTTTTGGTTTTCTGCGTATATCTCAAAAACGGACTTACTTTTCATCTTTCGAATGTAGTCCCTGCATGAGTAGTTTCGTCATATTCTGGCTGACAGCCGCCGCGCCACGTTTCTTCAAGTCAACTGTCAAATTCGCCAAACGCTCCTCCATGGGTACTTCCACCTAAAAATGTGTCACCACTACTATGTAGAGTCTATCCCGCTCGCTTATGAACAATCAAAAATGTAAGGTTTCGATTTTTCCCAGACTGTAATATTTTACAACAACAATTGTTAATTTAGCAACATTTGTTGAATCGTACAACATTGTTTTTGTCAGGCTTGTCGGTATTGAAGAAAATCGAAACCTTAAAAATGGAATTGTTTACGAGTTAGCGTGAGACACTGTACCATAACCAACTTAATGCAAAAAAGCCTGAAGCGCAAAATATTACGACGGAACTTGCTTTGGACTAATATGGAAACAAACATACTAAAATACTAATGAATTTTTGTGACTAGAACCATAACAGCCACAACAGTCAACTGCTGGACATGGGACTCCCCCTATGGGGTATTGCCATACTCACCACGCTTGGCAGGCGGATTGGCGAGCGCAGTGCAAGATGTTGCATTGACATTTCCTGGATAATTATTCCTTAGTCGCTTTTTACGACACCCATGCGTAGAATTGACGAAACGAGACGAAAGTGTTTGAACAGTGTGTCATGCCAGTGATGACCTACGGTGCCGAGACGTGGTCTCTAACTGTCGGCCTCCTAAATAGACTAGGAGTCACTCAGCGAGCTATGGAGAGAGCTGTGCTCGGTGTTTCCTTACGTGATCGAATCAGAAACGAGGAGATCCGTAAACGAACCAAGGTAACCGACATAGCTAAGAGAGTCAGTAAGCTGAAGTGGCAATGGGCAGGCCACATTGCTCGAAGGACGGATAATCGGTGGAGCAGGAGAGTTCTCGAGTGGAGACCACGTACCGGCAGGCGCAGCGTAGGACGGCCCCCCGCGAGATGGACAGACGATCTGGTCAAGTCCGCGGGGAAATGCTGGATGCAGGCCGCTTCAAATCGGACAAGGTGGAAATATTTGGGGGAGGCCTATGTTCAGCAGTGGACGTCCTATGGCTGATATGATGATGCGTAGAATTGGAGTGATACTATTCTAAGCCGGCATCACACGTCAAAGCGTGATTAGAACACGCCCTTTAAATATTTGTACCTAATCAAAAGTAATCTTATATAAATAACATAGTACTTATAGTATACTGACAAATGCGTTTTCCTCAAACAAAATGTATACATACGGTGGCTCCCGGCGTTGCCCGTTTTCTAGTAACTCCCCCCATCGGCTCCACATACGTGACGTCATTTGAACTAGTTTCGCCCCTGACTTTGTTCGTCTCGTTCTGTTTTTTTGTTTGTTTCTGTTTCTTCCCCTCCTTGCCGTCGCCGCGGATTAGCACTTGCGTTTTTGATTTCAGGTCTGGGATCTGGGAAAAGAATAAGAAATGTTATTTACAAATAATTGGTTGAATAAGCAATACCTTCATCATATGGCAGGAATGTGGCAACAATATTTTATGACCGGCCGTCTGCCTGACGTCAAACCACTTTGGGAACGCTATCGTAGGTGGTATTACCGACACCATACGGTTGACCATGGTCGGCAGATATTGTAGCCAAGGTCAAAAACTCTACGTCGCCTTTTACGAAACACCCTGAGTAGAATAGGGGTGGCAGAATTCTTGGCTGCTACCAATCGGTATTCTTAGCCGCTACCACTCGGTATATTTTTTTACCCTATACAGGGAGTAACAGAAAGGGTTTAACAAGTCGGGAGGAGGTCAGTGTACTCATGAAACTGAACAACTTTCCCCATGGAACATTGATATATATGAAAAAAAATTGGACCTACCATACAAAACAGCTGATTGTTTTACTAAGGGAATTCTAATTATTTTTTTTCATATTTCGACCCGTGTTCCATAGAGAATGTCCAGTTTCATGAGTACCTTGACCTTCTTTCGGCTTGTTATACCCTTTCTGTTACTCCCGGTATACTCTAAACTTACAATAGTTTCGAAGACAGGCGCAGGCCTCTCTACCAATGTGGGTAGTTTCAGGCGGAAAGGTGGTCGAGTTCTACTGCTCCATGGTATATTGTGTGTAAGCTTACAATGGTTTCGAAGACGGTCGCCGTCCCCTGCGAGTAGCCGACCAGCAGCTGACCCTGCAGCCGGCAGCACTGCAGCGCCAGCGGAGCAGCGTCTGCTGTCGACACCTGGATAGTCACCGTACTGCGACATATATACTCTAAGCTTACACCTGGATAGTCACCGTACTGCGACATATATACTCTAAGCTTACACCTGGATAGTCACCGTACTGCGACATATATACTCTAAGCTTACACCTGGATAGTCACCGCACTGCGACATATATACTCTACACCTGGATAGTCACCGCACTGCGACATATATACTCTACACCTGGATAGTCACCGCACTGCGACATATATACTCTAAGCTTACACCTGGATAGTCACCGTACTGCGACATTACACTCTAAGCTTACACCTGGATAGCCACCGTACTGCGACATATATACTCTAAGCTTACAATGGTCTCGAAGACGGTCGCCGTCCCCTGCGAGTAGCCGACCAGCAGCTGACCCTGCAGCCGGCAGCACTGCAGCGCGAGCGGAGCAGCGTCTGCTGTCGACACCTGGATAGTCACCGTACTGCGACATATATACCCTAACCTTATACCCTGATAGTCACTGTATTGCGACATTGTACTCATCATCATCATATCGTATGACGTTTCTCTGCGCTGGATCCTATAAGTATGTTTATATTTAGGTTCTCCGACCACTCTTCGCCTGGTAGGCTAAATAGGTGCAGCTCGGACATGCCACCAGGTAGGCGATCGTTCATTGTAGGCTAGGGTTTGATCAGACTTTCCACACTCACATGACGGTGACTCCCTAATTCCTTTATTTAGATGATGGTTGACATATAGTATACTCTAAGCTTACAATGGTCTCGAAGACGGTCGCCGTCCCCTGCGAGTAGCCGACCAGCAGCTGACCCTGCAGCCGGCAGCACTGCAGCGCGAGCGGAGCAGCGTCTGCTGTCGACACCTGGATAGTCACCGTACTACGACATATATACTAAGCTTACAATGGTCTCGAAGACGGTCGCCGTCCCCTGCGAGTAGCCGACCAGCAGCTGACCCTGCAGCCGGCAGCACTGCAGCGCGAGCGGAGCAGCGTCTGCTGTCGACACCTGGATAGTCACCGTACTACGACATATATACTAAACACAATGGTCTCGAAGACGGTCGCCGTCCCCTGCGAGTAGCCGACCAGCAGCTGACCCTGCAGCCGGCAGCACTGCAGCGCCAGCGGAGCAGCGTCTGCTGTCGACACCTGGATAGTCACCGTACTACGACATATATACTAAGCTTACAATGGTCTCGAAGACGGTCGCCGTCCCCTGCGAGTAGCCGACCAGCAGCTGACCCTGCAGCCGGCAGCACTGCAGCGCCAGCGGAGCAGCGTCTGCTGTCGACACCTGGATCGTCACCGATGGCTTTATAGGCTTCGTTGACGCACTGGAACCGAAAAGATCATGGCTATTATGAGGCTTAATATATGCAAGCTATAGAGTGCGCATATCGGCCTGCGTCGTACTCTCAAAACGTAAGCAGTTACTCCCTATATACCTACTTCAAATGTATACGAAGTAATGGAGGTTCAACAGTGTTGTCACTGGCGTTTTGCTACTGATGGAGAGAGAGGTTGTGTTCTGACGGGGAACCACAATGCACGACATACTCAATGCACAGCAGGTTAATGCATGGCAGCGTATTGTACAGCAGATCATTGTACGACATGATGGATGGATGGTCTTGAAATACGGGCCCGGACCGATAATGTACAGGGGTGAAAATGGAGTCAAAACAAATGACGTCACAGCGGATGTAGTGATGTGACAGTGTTGACTTTGATCGACTTATCGATTAATTATTCGAACATGACATGCAAGGCAACACACGGAGGGGGGAGCGAAACCCCCCCCAAAGGGGTAAAAAAAACACAAATAACGCAAATCCGACACAGTAGGTTAGGTTAGGTTAGAACAGTGACCCCTGGAGCGAACGAAGTGAGCGACCAAGCTTACTAAAGAATATATTTAAAAACAATATCGATTAAGTTAGAAATGCATATAATATTATCGATCTAGTCACATCACTATTCTACCACAACACGTGATGTCTCCATCCATCATGTCGTGCAATCCACCCCCGTACACTTACGGTACGGGGTGATGGATGGCGACATTGTTTTGATTCCATCCACCATGTCGTGCTAAGAAATGAGGCCTTTTTTTTACATCTATTAAAAAAAAAGAAACCTGGTACTCAGTAGTTAGTAAAATCATCGGTAGATGGCGCTGGCAACAGACGCACGCAAACGCTCACAGTCTATAACAAAACTAGCGGTCTAGAAAAAGTGTGGTCTACGATTTTTTAAAATACATCTCCTAGCGATCAAAACATCTTTGCTTGAAATTCAATGAATTGATTGTCATGTATCTATCATGCTTGTGTATACAGTCATGTAACAGGTTTTCAGCCTTTCTTTTTCTATTTTACGACGTCCACGGGAAGGAAATGGGGTGACACATTGCTGTGATACTGCCCTGGAATAGCACTAGACTGGTATCACAGCAATATGAATATATTTTTTGCACATAAACAACATACTTACCCATTTAACATATGTCCGTAATAATGTACAACACCACTCCTTGTGACTGCAGCGAGACTCAATTTGGTGCCATTCTCTTCCGTTCTGACATCCACATCGATCTGTTTGGGGGCATCTTCCAGCACAAAGTTGTACGTAGGAGTGGAAACGGTCACTGGACTGGACAAAGATTTCTTGCGTTTCTTGCGATTTGGAGTCGATTCTTCACCATTAATTTGTGGCACGAGGTCCGCGGTTATTGTTACATCCCAGAAGGATAGAAGGCGCTCGTTTCTAGGGAAAAGAGTTACAGTTGTACATTCATTTCAAAAGTATGTTACATTTTGTAGTCAAAGGCCAAATAAAACTATGCTTATCTACCTTGAAGAAAAGAAAATCAAGGGTTTATATGAAATGAATATAGTATACAGGGTCTCTCTCACTTTGAGTGGTCCAGAGAACAAAATCTAGATTCTGGACATCTTTAGCTATTAATCTAGATATATTTTTTTAAAGATTTGATATAAAAAGATATGGATGCTCCATACAAAATGCTCTATCAGTCAGCATTATTAGTATGTCAGGTCCAATAATTTTGTTATAATATAAAAAACAATATTCCAGATGAAAACCCTTACGACATATCATCTGTATAATAAAAGCTAGGTCTAGTGTAAGAGATTTCTTTTTAGAAATAAAGAGACCTGTTGTAAATTGCTTGTAACATATTTGTCCTTTGTGTACAATAAATGGTTTCATAACAAAAACTTACTGTGAGCCTTCAACCAGCCAGCAAGTGTTGTTCAGACTGGCTACAGTCAACAAGGCTTTTGGAGATGCATTATGTCCAAGGCATTTGATCAGCTCTGCGTCCGTGTGCAAACGCCATACCCGTATCTGTGTGGATGCAGTTACCAAATACTTTGCTGCTGTTTTCTGTAACAAATGATACACAGTAATACCCCACTTTAAGCAAAATGTGCTAAAAAATTACACAGTAATAAGCAAAATTGTTTTAAATCACTGTGCTTTGTTACTTTGGGGTCTAGAAAACCCCACCTGGAATGGCATGTCTACATTTTTCAACTGGTGTGCAGAGGGATAACCTCGTAACGCCCATTGTACAATATATTGTACAGATTAACATTTAGCATTACAGCCCAGGCATAAAATAAGAAATCATCTCATTAACGCCCAGTGTACAATGTGATGGACACGGTATTTTATTTTAATTCTGATCTCATAAAGACCCAATGTTCATTAAGATAAAAATGAGCTATGAGCGGTCACTGACTGATTTTTATTAAGGTTGGCCCTCAAGTTCAAATAATCACGTAAAAATTAAAATTGTTTGCTACACAAATATCACAAAAGAATCTTTCATATTTTTCAAAGCTACAAACAGTCGCCGAACTGACACCAGACAAAATAAACTTTTTCGTTTGCCAACTACATAGCTTGGAAAATCAATTCAACCAGCGATTTGAGGATTTCAAAAGAATAGAAACTGATTTGCGATTGTTCTCTTCCCCATTCGCAGTTAATTGCGAGGATGTAGCAGCAGAATATCAGTTTGAAATTATTGAGCTTCAGTGTGATGACACGTTGAAACAAATGTACAACAATTCAACAAAAATTGAATTTTACGAGTCAGTGTCAAAATGTAAGTTTCCCAATTTAAAAAAACATGCTCTGAAAATCTTATTTGGATCTTCAATGTAACTGTGAGCAAGTGTTTTCCACAATGAAGTTGCGTAAAAACAAACTGAGGAACAAATTGACTGATGAACACCTTGAGTGTATTTTAAAAGTTAATCAAGTATTTGAAGCCTAATTTTGACGTGCTTGTAGAGTGTAGACAAACAGTCAAAATTTCATCAATCACATCAAAACAAACTTAATTACTTGTACTTTTTTAGTAATTAAAAAACTTATTTGGCCCGCTTACAAGTTGTGATACTTTGATATGGCCCTTTCCAAAATGTATTTCCCCATCCCTGTGGTAGAGTTTAAAAAACAAAATTTGGTCGAGAGTTCATGGGCGGTAATTGTGTCACAAAATATTGTACATTGTAATATACATTGGGTGTTTACCTTGTCCTGCCTAAAAAAGCTTAGGCGTTACGAGGTTAAATGTATGCTGTTCCAATTACTTCTCCATACAATTTGATGTTGTTCAATGGTTCAAACATCATTAAACTTATTTTGTAATAATAATTTTACAGTAAGAATGGAATATGTTAAATTATTATCTGACTCTGAACACAAAAAAAGTGTATAAAATATGATTATTTATTCCTATCTTAGGTAGCTAAATATAAATTGCTGAGTGAACATACTAGTAGGCAAGATCGCTTAAGTGAGAGTTCCCGTTTTTTCCCGAGTTTGGCCCCGCCTTGGAAACGAATCTTTAGGCTATACTTTAGCTATTCCGAGCCGGGGCCTTGCTAGCATACTTACAAAAAAAAAATGGCAGCCATTTCAAACTTTTTTTATTGGCCAAAATTTTGTTATTTTGTAATAACTCAAAACTGGTAAATTTCTGCACAACCTTACTCTAATAACTTTTTTGATAATCTAATAGTTTGCGAAAAAAACGCTTTAATACATGGCAGTTTTTTCTAAAAACTCACCAAATCTAAAATATGAATTAAGTAGTGAAGTTGGGGATTAAGAATTACTTACTGTGTGGGTAGACCTTGCTACGGTATCCTGACTGATACTTAGTAACAAGCTTTCTGCCCAGAGGTTTTACCCGCTAATATATTTTCAAGTAAACAAGCAAATTTTTTGCCAATTTACACCCTGAGTTTTACCACCTTACGAGATGATTTTCTTAAATTCCTTTCCTGGTGTTAATTCACCCAACCAAAATAACCTCCGCGCAAAATTTCAAGAATCTAGGTCCAGTGGTATTGCCTGTGCATAGATTTACAATTTGTAAAAAAAAATATAAAATTTGTTCGTAGTTGCCACATTTTTATTTTTTTGCAATCCCTTGAGGCTGTTCTTTAATAGTTCTGACCCAAGGTCCTGTTAGGATAGCAAAAAAGAACAAAATGTAGCAACAACGAACAAACTCTACTTTTTTTATACAAATTGTATACCACGCACAGGCAATACTACTGGACCTAGGACCCTGAAATTTTGCACAGAGGTTATTTGAATATACTTAATTAATATCAAGAAAGGATTCCAAAAAATTCATCACCTAAGGTGGTAAAACAGAGGACGAAAATTTGTATAAAATTAACTTGTTTACTTCAAAATATATCAGCGGGTAAAACCGCTGGGCGGAAAGCTTGTTACTAAATATCAGGCAGGATATTGTAGCATGGTCTACCCACACAGCGAGTGACTCTTAATCCCCAACTTCACTACTTACTTTCTACTTTCTAATTTGTGAGTTTTCAGCAAAAACTACCATGTTGTGCTACGTTTTTCTCGCAAACTATTGGATTATGAAAAAGTTATTGATAACATTCATATGCAGAAATTTACGCTTAACATATCTTCCATACAATAGTTATTTGTAGCTCTTACCATTTTTGAATTATTACAAAATAACAAAATTTTGCCCAGTGAAAAAATTTTGAAACGGTTGCAATTTTTTTTTTTGTAAGTAGACCAGCAAATCCCGGTTCGGCATTGGTAAAGAATAGCCTAAAGATTAGTTTCCAAAGCGGAACCGACCTGGAACACGCACGGGAAATCCCAAAATTTTTTTGTATAGAAATTCTAACCTACTATACTGAACACAAATGGCTAGATGTATTTGCAATTGTAAAATTTAGCAACTAAAACTATGATTATCTCCAAAAGCACAGGTCAGATTTTATTGCGATTTTCAGTGATGGATTTGGATTTTGTTGGTGCTTCTTCTCAGACAAGAGTTAAGAGAACAACTCATTAAATTAAATTTTGTTTTTACTTGTGTATTTCATATATTAGTAACTGATGGCTTACCTGATTGTGTGGTATGATCTTGATGGCACTTATACTATTAGCTTGTTTACTCTTATCAACATTAACATTGTACTTATTCCTAACATTGGAACTCTGCAGGTCCCACTCTATAACAACACTCTCCTTATTTACACTGTACAAGCCATATTTCTTGTGCCAATCTATCGAAGTAATGCTACTACGGCTAATTTCATTATTTCGTTCCTCCAAAACGGTTTCAACTTTTGCTTGTGCAACGGAGTATATGAGGATTTTGCCACTGGTGGTGCCCAATGCTATACATTGTGTCTCTTGGTCTTCTGATACAGATTTCCGTCGTGCACCCTTCTGGGAAGGCTGAAACAATTTTTCGTTATTAAAAAGGGGTGGGATCTGGTAGGCTAACTATAATAATAATAAAAAAATGCATTAACGTACTAAATAATTACAAGTTACTAGTTGCTGAAGGCCATTATTGATCAACCTTGAGAAATAGATAAACATTTCAAGTACTTTGATGAACTGATAGGTTATGTCTTTAGTGTTATAATTTTAGTACACAAAATAGTACCTAACGTTTGAATTTAAGTGTAGTATGTTAACTATAGGTAAAAACCACCTATAATGCACAGAATTTATTTTCTAAAGCGCAACAAGCGGGACAATACCGTAAAAAACCACGTGTTTATGCTTACCGCAGATTGTCTCACTGAAATCCATTGTAAACAAGACGGCGGTGAGGTTAAATGTAAGTCAGGTGTATACTCCTGCTTAAGGACATTGGTTTCAGTGTCCCATATCCTGAGTCTTCCATCCTGGCTAATAGCAGAAAAATATTTTCCATCCTCCGAAAACGCCGTCTCTGCCATTTTTGAGAGCACTAGCACTTGACAACTGCGGTTCGTTTGACGCAGACTGACGCAGTGAACAACCTGGACCATGCAAGGAATATAATAACTACTCCGTCTTCAGTACCTACTCGAGGTATTTCATAGATTTTTGTAAATAAAATGTGGCTAATCAAACATTTGATAAAGAAAATTATGTTGAGACCAACTAAAACCTGCGAAAAGTCAATAAATTATCAATTAAATTTATTATTATCTGCTGCGTAGAAAGAAATGGTTTTGACGTATCTATTTTAGTGTTGCTAGATTAATATCTAAATTTTACCCATTTTTGTGCCTGGAGTACGTTCAATGTGGTCTCTTTCGTAGCTCTTTCATCAAACTTTTAAACAGTCAGCTGTCAGTTACATACAGTCCAGCAAAGTCCCGTATTATCACAGTATAATTAATAGTACTAGCGTACAGTATGGTCACTCCCTACCTCCCCCTATAAGCGCCGCTACCCCGCGCTCGGAGGACGCTCAGACACCGGCTGGCAAGGACGCGACTACGACGTGGTGCGCTGACGAAGGCAGCGTAAATTATAAATTAACTAATTTATATTGCAAATAATCTTGTGATGGGTGTGTGTTGTGCTGTTAACGGTTGTTTGAGCACAGCAAACAACAAAATTAAAAGAAAATTCTACCGATTCCCTATACATATTAGGGTGTGTCGTTTTTTCCAACTTTCGAATTTTGACTTGGAATACATCTCAAAAGTTGCGTTTGCTTGCATAATGATAAACTGCATTTAAAATTTTGCTTTTGAAGTTCGGTATTGGCTCGCTCAATGACCTTGAATTTCTGTAAAAAGCGATTTTTAGTGTTCAAATATTCACTGGGTATATTTTATTGTTGGGTTTGAAAGTTTAAATACAATATAACACTTGTTTATATCATAATCTACAAGTCAACACTTAATAACTAGTCATTAGATATTAGTTCATGTTTCTAAAATTACCCTCTTTAGAGTTCAATATTTGGTACAAACAAGCGCCGATCGCAGTTTGTTACACTTAATGACAAAGTACCTGGTTGACCGAATTTCCTCGGTTAATCAATAGATGTCATGTTAGTTTTAAAACATACAGATGAAAAAACGATTTTTGAGACATGAAACCTATCTAGATCGATTAGTTGCCCCCGAAAACCCCGAGATACTAAATTATGAGAAAATCGATAAACTCATTTCCGAGATCCCGATTCTTGCTCGTGTAAAGGTATAAGATATCATTTAGACTTTGAGATTCAGAGAGATGGGGTTATTATAATCTTGTTGGAAAAACACTTCAAAGGCAACTTCAGTGGCTTATTTGTCAACTACATGCCAATGAGATGCCACTGTTGCATTTGTTCCAGCATTTTGATGGTCATACCCCTGGACCTACCTCGTTTTCTGGCCCCATCAGCAAATCACTGAAAACTTGTGTAAATAGATCTATCACTAAGTTCAAGACTATGTTAGTGTCACTGCTTAATATTGATAGCAATACAATAAACACAGATCAGAAGTATTTGTACAAAATCTATTTAGCTGTAGCCAGCGGAGAGGTAAGCCCAGATTTAGAGGAGTGGAATCCAGGAAAATTTTCGCACGCCCGTTGTTTGACAACTGCTACCAGAATTCTAAGGTAGTTAAATTAAGTTAAGGTTAAGTTAATTAAATTAAGGTTGCTTGCTACCTATAAATGCAAAGCCTACAGTCCAATATGGTCTCAATATCAAGTGCAACAGCTTGTGTAAAGATCGTGCTAGAAATCTGTTGTTTCTCATAAAAAATACAGATTGTAGATCCAGTAATTCAGTCAAACGCCTATTTTGCAAATCCAGAGAACTTGCTGCTTGCAATTATTATCGATGATGATGTGAAAATAAAAGAAATTGGCTGCAAATGAGTTATGAATGCTTGTACTTCGCCAAAGCCAGTGGTTAGAAGTTTTGTTGTACCATAGATCAACTTTGAATGCTCTACCTATCATTATTAAGTTAACTGATATGATGAAATACTGAATTTTTCAGATCCACCGCTTTTATGTTACACAGAAACGGCAGTTATAGAACAAAATATCAGAGAAGGAAACATGATCAAGTATCGATTTCCAAAGTTTCCCTGCCACACATAAGCAGTGGACAGGGGTGTGAAACTGACAACTGAAGTAACAGGTTCTGTGGCTGGTATCAAAGCCCGAGGAAGGTTTATTGCTTGCAAATTGAATTCCAGGAAGATAAAGCCTAAATTTCGCTTGAAAAAGACTTGAAGTCGCGTCATTTCACTTACTGGTAGCTATGTAAAAAATATGAAAAAGATATATTTTTGTCTGATTAAATTTTATAGAAATATACCGATGTTTTCTATATTTTTTAATTAAAATACTTTAAAATAAATGTTATTTATCATCTAGGGCAATAAAAAACTATATATATTAAGAATTTACTTAGACTACAATGCTAGCAAAAAAAGATTATTTTATGATTTTCAATCGCTTTGAGCGAGCCAAAAACATTTAAAAATATATATATTTTTTGCATAATCTTAATATTCTCATCAATACGCAACTTTTGAGTACTATTACATGCAAATAAAAAGAACTTTTTTTTTCTTCCATACAAAGCGACACACCCTAATACATATGTAGTTAAGAAATCAATTTTTAAAGTATTTTCTGTTAATGTAGCATAAGTTTAATATGTCTTTGACCCTATCCGTTTCAGACCTTATACTATCACTTCACACTGTAAACAAAACAATTTATATAAGAACAAAAAAGTTTTCAACTTACGTAATATTTTGGAGGCCTTCATTTATTTACAAAAGAAAATTATTTGTGTTTATACTGTTTCGATATAGGAAACAATTGTATAAATCGAGCTAGATATCCACTTAACAGAACAGCATACATTTATGATTCTTATTACCCGACTGCCTCAGAAGGAGGGTTATGTTTTTCGAGAGTATGTATGGATGTATGTATGTATGTGGACAAGAAAATTGTTTTTCACGGGCTACAGCCCAGACGGATAGTTGGATTTTGACAAATGAGGTGTCGTTAGATTCGTCTCAACAGCGCGAGTGACACTGGCTATATGTATAAAAAAATATAGATTCAACATGGAGGATTCTTACAGCAAAATTCTACTTTAAAATTACCGCAGTCGGGTTTTTTGTCTTTTAAGTTTTTAACACATCTGCTTGTTTCTTCCTAATTCGGGCGCAATGAGTTTCATTTCGAGTAATTGAGGTCGTTGAACTTGAACGCTGGTCGGGCGGTGGCGGCTATTACAAGGTCATCTCATATTGCCGCACACACATTGATCCTGATTCGCGAACGCACTACGAATAAATTAAGTAAGGCAAGCGACTACCCTGACATGTCTTATCTCACTCACACAAGCATGGTACGCGTTCACCTACGTGAGCTTAGACTGTGTGCGTAGCAACGCGTTTGTTTCATACATTTGAGCGCCAGTGTCCGTCCGAGGTGTGGTATTATGCTAGATCAGGTGTAAGTGTAAGTCAAGGCAGTACTCTAGGACCTACCCAGTTCCTCATTATGATCAATGACCTTCCAAATGTGGTGAAAACATCCAAATGTTTAATGTTTGCTGATGATCTAAAATTATTCCAGTCAGTTGCTGAATCAAATGATTGTATTGCCCTGCAAAAGGATATTGACGCAGTAACTGATTGGAGTGAGAAAAACCGTCTTTGTTTCAATGAAAATAAATGTAATATTTTGTCCTTTACAAGAAAACATAATGCCTTAAATTTACATATACAATAGCCGCGACACCATTGGAACGAGTTGATCATATTAGGGATCTGGGTCTGGTCATGAGTTCTAGCTTTGATCAGGGGGGTTTCACTCCGCGGATTAGGTATAACCCGCCCGGGTGCCCCTTGAAGGGGCTAATCTCAGCGGGCTGCCGCGCGCGAGATTCACCGAGCGTTTGTTCGTATTCGGATTAGGTAGGTATTTCAAAATTATCGGAAGTGTTGTTTTTTGTTTCGAAAGTGGATTAAAAACTAAAAAATGGCTAGCCATGGACCTCGCAAATACTGCAATGTAGATATGTGTAAGAACAATAACCCGAAAATAAGTTTTTTCGTTAGTTATTCCAAAGAAGAAGTTTTTTCTAAAATTGTATTTTGGTAATTTTCACCTACTTGTTGCTATTTATAAAATTTGGTCAGAGTATAGGTACCTTCTTCTGGGTTCTATTTAAACAAACAACGTAGATGCCATGATGATGTACCTAAATTCTTAGTAGGTACCTACCTACTTACTTAGGCACTGTTTACAAAACTTAAGTAAGTAAGAAACACTACTCTAGTACTGTTATTATTCTGTGCCTACACCAAGGTAAATACATTACAGCCGAAATACGCATATATTTGTTGCGAAGATATTTCATACCAACAACAGCGGTGTCTCATTCTAACCCTTGATGCTGCGCTCACGTGCGAGTGCGATGGAAATAAGCAGCGCGCTCGCGCTCGCGCATCGCCGCCCGCCGCCGCCGCGCCCCCGCATTGCGAGTTGGTTGTGTGTGTCTAAGTAGGTAGGTAGGTAATTGTACTATAAACAACAACTGGGAGCGACAGCTTAACGTGCCTTCCAAAGTACGGAACCATTTTGCTTCAGGTCGTTCGAGTCCTAACCTAACCAGACTTTAAATAAAATTTAATGATGAGAAATAGGTAGGTTGATACCTACCGAGGTAGGTATCAAGTTTGTGTGAGCTTCACTTTCTATCGTCTCATAAGATAAGTAGGTAGGTAGCTACTTACTATTGTTAATGTTACGCTAGCTTATTACAAATTCGATTTAAAAACACTGCAATGCTTGTCTTATAGTTACTTAGAATACCTATGTACTGAACCTACTCGATTATTGTGACAACCCTTTGAGAGCGCGCGGGGCCGGGTCATTGTCCGGCGGCGTCCAGTGGAGATTGAGCCGTTCGCGCGCAGTAATAAGTTTCAATTTTGCTCGCGGGCGGTCGGCTAAGCCGAGAGTAGGTATCTTTTTCTACCTAACCATGGCTTTTGTTAGGGAGTGAATTTTCTGTACCCTAGTACTATTATATATTCTGTGCTTTGATTTCAAACAACACATTGTAGACATTGTAGATACGTGTACCAAAGCAAGTAAACTTTTGGGATTTATCATGAGAGTAACATAGGCCTTCAAGGATGGTAGAGTTGCTTTAGCGTTGTACAATGCATACGTTCGAAGCAGTGGCGTATAAAGGGGGTCGCAGGGTCATGACCCCCACTTACCAAGAATTCTACTACTAGATACTGTAGCTGATGCATCATCACGCTTATCAGAGTATTATCACCACCACTTTTGATGTGAAATTTCGAGCTCGCTTCGCTCGCAATACTTGTAGTTGTGATGTGGGTCAGGACGGTCTGTGTCCTTGCTTGACTTTTTAATGTGTAATGTCGAATTCGCTTCCCTCGCAAAACGTTTAGTAATTAGGTGGCACAGCGTAAGCGTATCTCCTCGCTTGTCTTTTTAGCACGAAATATTAAGTTCGCATCTTTCGATAACAACGTGAGTGAACCCTATGTCTTTATAACGCGCAATGTTGAACTCACTTCGTTAGCAAACACCGTGTCCCCTCTCATGTCTTTTTGACGCAGATTGTCTAGCTCGTTTCGCTCACAAAACGTGTAGTGATGGTGCAGCACGGTGTCTTTCCTCGCATTCCTATCGCGTCGAGCTTTTTTAACGCGTCGAGCTTGCTTCGCTCGCATAACGTGTAGTGATGGTGCAGCACGGTGTGTCACCTCTCATGTCTTTTTAACGCGAAATCTCGAGCTCGCTTCTCTCGCATAACTTGTAGTGATAGTACAGCATGGTGTGCCTTTTCAATGCGAAACGTCTAGCTCGCTTCGCTCGCATAACGTGCATAATCATGTCGCAGCACGCGATCTCTTCGCTTGACTTTTTAACGCGAAATGTCGAGCTCGATTCGCTCGCATAACGGGTAGCGATGGTGCAGCACGGTGTGTCTCCTCGTATTAATAATAATAATAATAATAATAATTTGGCCCTCAATCCTCTGTCCAGAATCCTCAACAAAAGCGACTGCGGATATGCAATTGACCGTGACAACGACATAAGACTCACACATCTACTTTACATGGATGACATAAAACTTTACGCATCTAACCGACAGCAACTAGACCACCTCCTTCAACTTACAGAAAAATTTAGCTCAGACATCAAAATGACATTCGGGACCGATAAATGTAGAGTCAATAGCATTATCAAGGGACAGCATAAAGAGACACACTCATTTCAACTGGAACGTCAAGAAGGTACAATCGATTACATGGAACCAAAAGAATCCTACAAATACCTAGGATACCAACAAACGACAGCCATAAATCATAAAGAAATAAAGAATAACCTGAAAGCCAAATACAAACAAAGACTCAATCAAATATTAAAAACTCAGCTTTCCGCAAGAAACAAGACAAAGGCCATTAACAGCTATGCTGTTCCAATACTAACTTACTCCTTTGGAATCATTAAGTGGTCCGATACTGAGCTCGAAACCCTAAACACAAATACAAGGACGGCATGTAATAAACACAATATCCACCACATTCATTCAGCTGTACAGAGATTCACACTCAAACGCAAACTTGGTGGTCGTGGCTTCATAGACATCAAAAACCTACACTACACCCAAATCGATAATCTGCGTACATATTTCCTTACTAAAGCCAACGAAAGCCCTCTACACAAAGCAATAGCAAACATACCACAATCTGGGACACCCTTACAACTAAACAACACACAATTTGACCCAAAACTCAAAATTCTTAAAGATGACCAAAAAATAGAGACCTGGAAAGGAAAAGCATTGCACGGAAAATATCCACATCAGCTAGAACAGGATCACGTTGACAAAATTGCATCATGCACATGGCTCACAAAAGGCAACATATTTGGTGAGACCGAGGGCTTTCTAGTTGCAATACAGGATCAAACCATTAAGACCCGTAATTATACTAAATATATATTAAAAGAAAGTATACCGACAGATAAATGTAGATTATGCCATCAAACCACCGAAACAATAGACCACATTACGGGAGGATGCAGTGCCCTAGCGAACAAAGAATATACCCATCGTCACGATAATGTCGCCAAACATATTCATCAGCTCCTTGCACACAAACACAAACTTCTCGATACTCACACTCCCTACTACAAATACAAACCTAAAAATGTACTTGAAAATAGTACAGCAAAATTATACTGGAACCGGGACATCATCACCGACCGCACGATCCTCAGTAACAGACCAGACATCACACTCACACATAAACCATCTAAAACAACATTCCTAATAGACGTAGCCGTTCCTAACACACATAACCTAAAACAGAAACACACAGAAAAAATTCAAAAGTACATCCCACTAGCAGATGAAATCAAACAGATGTGATGTGGCATCAGGAAACCGTAAAAATTGTCCCAATCATTATATCGTCAACCGCAGTAATACCAAAAACTCTTCATATCGCTCTTAAACTACTTGAACTACATAAGAACACATACATACCACTACAAAAATCTATAGTTTTAGATACTTGCTCCATAGTACGCAGATTCTTAAACCCTACATCACTGACACTCCAAAACATCCAAGAGGTACATTCAAACAACCATACATCACAAACATCACTAAATACACAACGAAACACACACAACTCACAACACACAAACACACTTGATACAGGATACTTGGCATAAGCCCGTACCTGTATCTTAACCACCGACTTTACGTCGAGTAAAAAATTCCTTTTGTAAATAATAATAATAATATCGTTTAATTCAGGCCACGAGGGCCCATAG
Organism: Phthorimaea operculella; assembly: GCA_024500475.1. Taxonomy (NCBI): domain Eukaryota; kingdom Metazoa; phylum Arthropoda; class Insecta; order Lepidoptera; family Gelechiidae; genus Phthorimaea; species Phthorimaea operculella. The sequence continues at coordinate 250,864 of JANFCV010000187.1, read as the reverse complement.
AATAAAATAAAACTATACAGTATAACTTAAAATTAACTAACATACTATAAATACACTACAATGTAACTTAAATGCTAGATAGGCACTTTTTGCGACGGCGACTCACGTTGCACAGGGGGTCGATAGCGCCTGAATACGACTCCCTGTGGCCAGAAATCTTCCCGCATAAACTCACACACGATCCTCCGGGGCCCCGACAAAACAAAAGACCTAAAATTGGTTGCAAATTTAGACTCCAGTTGTTGGATGTAAACCGTCGCACCGGCGAGATCGCGTGGAACTTCCTGGCGAAGCTTATGCATCTTCTGCACGTGGTGCATGATGTCCTCCTTTGTCGTATTATTATCCAACCGGGACACATACAGCTGCGCGATGGGTTCGGTAGCCTTTAGAGTTGTTGCGGCTGCTGACACGGTGCCGCGTTTATTGCGGTTACGACGAAGTCGACGCTTCCTGGATTCTGCCAGTGTGTAGCCTTCCTCGTCTATAATCGCTTTAGACGCGACATTGGCTTCATTCGCCGCAGTGCTTGCCATCTGCTTCCCCTTTTGCGTTACGGGAGGCACAGGTTGTCGCTTGCGGCGAGGGCGGCGAGTCGTCTGCGGCGGCACGTCCTTTTGCTTCCCGGGTATAAAGGGAGCAGCATCGGGATGCAGCGCAGGCTCGGGGCGGGGCGGTGGTGGAGGCGGCAGCGTGTTGTTGCCGCTCTTCGTATCAGCTGCGGGGTCGCTGACCCGCAGTTTATCGGTCTGTTGTTGATGAGTTGCTGGGCGCGTGGAATTGCTGACCGGTGCGATTTCATGTTGCACGGCGACGCCGCGCTGCATGTTTACGCACGCGGCTGGCGGAGGTGCTGATGCGGCTGCGTGTTGTCCACGTAATGAGGTCAACTCGTTACTCGCGTCGCAACTCGGCACTCACTTCCTCGGCGGTTTCCCACTTTTGCTTCAAATCCTTGATGTCCGATTTCAGCAGTACGATGTCCTTAAGCAACGTCGTGACGTCGACGTGATCAAACGTCACTGGCGGCAGCTTATTTAGGTCACGTGCTACGTACGTCGGGACTTCATCGGGATCTTCGTTCTGGAACACTCGGAAGATGTCCCGGATGTTTTTCTTGCCGCTTCCCTCCTTGTTGCGCATGGTGAGGCGCACATGCTTGGGTTCAGCAGTTTCGTTGAGGTGTACCATGGCCGTGTAGATGTCGACGTCGGAGTAGCTGGTGAGGCAGATCTGCTCCAGGCTGACCACGTCCATCACATCCAGCTTATTCTGCACGAACGCCAACAGCTCGTCGACCACGACAGTATCGCTACGCTTAGATAGCGCCATTACGAATTACAAATAAAATGCTTATTTGTAAATTGCTGCGTCGATACAGCCGACGAATATAATTACGTCCGACTGCATCGGGACTTTGATTGCAACTGTAACTATTCCTTTTTAACGCGAAATGTCGAGCTTGCTTTGTTCGTATAAAGTGCAGTAATAATGCAGTGTGTTGTGTTTCCTTGCATGTCTTTTTAACGTGTTAGTGTGGTGATAAAACTGCACGGAGTGTCTTTTTAACGCAAAATGACTAGCTTGCTTCGCTCGCATAACGAGTAACGATGGTACAGTAGGTACAGTGTATCTCTTTGCATGCCTTTTTAACGCGAAATTTCGAGCTTGCTCCACTCGCATAATGTGCAGTAATAGTGAAGCATAGTGTGTTTCCTCGCATGTATTTTTAACGTGTAATTTCGAGCTCGCTTCGCTCGCATAATGTGTAGTGATAAAACTGCACGGAGTGCCTTTTAACGTAAAATGACTAGCTCGCTTCGCTCGCATAACGAGTAATGATGGTACAGTACAGTGTGTCTAGGCAAGGCATGCCTTTTTAGGCATGCTTAAACGTGAAATTTCGAGCTCGCTCCGCTCGCATAATGTGTAGTGGTGGTGCAGTACGGCGTGTCTCCTCGCATGCCTTTTTGACGTGAAAAGTCGAGCTCGCTTCGCTCGCAATACGTATAGTATTAGTGTGGCGAATGGCGAAGCGTGGTCTTTCCCTTTTTTTTGTTGTCGTGAAATGTGAAACTCACTTCGCTTATAATGCATATTCAGCCTGAGTGGTGCAGTTTATCGATGACAGTCTTGCAGTATGTGCTGTGACCCCCCCCCCACGATCCGAAGCTGTATACGCCACTGGTTCGAAGTAGACTGGAATTCGGAGCTATGTGGGACCCAAAAGAAACTACGTATAAACTCATGCTGGAAAGAGTGCAACGAAAGTTTGCCAGGTATTTATTTAAAAAACAATGTGGTTATTATCCATTTTTATACCCTTCTCTTTTTGTACTCGGGTCGGTTGGAATGGACACATTAGAGTTAAGGCGTAAGATGCTGCTGGTGATGCACTACTATTTATTATTAAATAATAAGGTAGACAACCCAGAAGCTCTTTCCCGGGTCAGCCTAGTGCCAGTACCCCAGAAATACTTGCAAGGGGGGGCTTTCGGACAGAGAGGGCGCCAGCGGTGGCCGTTGTTCGCGAGACCAGACGTGTGTACTCAGCAATCTGCGCAGGCACCTACAGTACGGCTCCTAAGTCTCCTCAACTCTGTCATTATCTCCCCAGGCACAGATATAGATATATTTAATGACAGTTATTGTGATTTACATAAAAATGTACATACATTTAAATAGATGCCGGACTGTACTTTCGTAGTTCGTAAAGTGTACAGTCCAGCAAAAAAGAGTAGAAATTAAATAAAATGGAACTAAAAAAGATTCATACTAAATTGTTGCCATTCATAGTCAATGTTGCCATTTAATTTTGAAATTTCATACAAAGTGGCGCCCTCATTTTTTGTCTACTCTTTTTTGCTGCGCTGTACGTTCAGCTAAGTCATAGTATAAAAGAGTGACGAAAGAGCTACGAAAGAGACCACCTTGAACATTTCTAGTCATGGGGAACGTCAATGCTGTATCTCCTACTATTTAACGTACGATTTCGTACGCTACTTAGCTACGTCGTCTGCAGGCACCTTCTAGGTTGGCGATATGTATGGAGGGATATATCGTGCAGTATCGCGCTTTGCGATGTGTGTAGGTAGGCAGGCAGTGACTTTTTTAAAAATCGGGAGCAAAAAAGAAAAAGCACGTACCAATAAGATTTTCTCGTGAGATGACACCAGCGAGCTACTGCCGAACGCGTTCAAACGATGCAAGTGTTGTGCGAGCTGCTGCCATGCATGTGGTGGGGGAAAGCGAATAGATGAGTGAAAACAAAAAAATGAAGTAACTCTCTAACTCACAAGTGCGAGTAACTCGCATATTATGTCCACACGGTGCGAGTTACTGCACTGCAGCTACTGTCTATGGCAACTCGCACGCTGATTTGCACCGTGTAAACCAGGCATTACGAATGACGAAAGTATGGAACTTCTTCTTCATCGTGTCAATGACTCATCATAAAATGACAGCTAACTAGTTAAAATGTCTGGTGGGGATTGCATTATTTCAGATTTTAAGGTGTCTTTGTAAATATTGTACCTAAATACTAATTTATGTAATTATTTGAAAACAAGCGGCCCGCCCAGCGGTTTCACCCGCTGCTACTTACCTGTTTTCCCGTAGAAATTAGTAGTAAAAAGTCCATCACTCCGTTCCAGCATAAGTGACTCATCATGACCATGTGCCTTCAGAACCTTTAAGGCTAAACGTCAGACTAGTGGCGCCCCCAAACAGGAAAAAAATCCCTGGCTCATCATCTGGAGCCCAATTTATGAATTGCCGACAATAACTAACCACAAAGAATAAATAAATCTAATAAAATGTATAAAAATTGGTACCCATGAGTTATGTAAGCCGAAATTGCTAAAAGTGGCCACTTTTAGCAATTTCGGCTTACATAACTAAAGTGCACAGTTTTTACAAGGTTAAACTGATTCTAAAAATTCTTTGTTGTTAGTTATTGTCGGTAATTCATAATGTGGTTTCTCAATCACTTGCGTATTCAGTCAGTGAATTTTTTTCACTGAGTGGCGCTAGTGTCGCTAACGTTGAGCCTTAAGCTTTTGCTGTTCTCGTATAGTTGAGATGGGATGCTGGTGGTCTACATCAGGTACTCCAGATCCTCGATGACCATGTGCCAGCAGAAGCGGCCCGTCACGGTGAACAACTTTTTCTATGAAGCCATAACCGTAGCTCTTTTAGTTTAGATTGGATGTTGGTGATCTTCATCAGGTACTTACTCCAGATCTTCGAAGGCTGACAAAAAGTAGTTCATGTCCGCTCCGTCTTTTATATGATAGTAATTTAAGTGCCAAAATGCGCGAAGATCGCTAAAGCGGTTTGACTGATTTGAGTAATATCCTCTATATTTCCCGAATCCCGCTTTTCCTGCTGTTAACCATTTTCCCACGGGAATGCGGAATTTTCCCGTAATAAAAAGAATTTTGGAAATTGGCCCAGTAGTTTCGGAGTGTATCGATTACATACATACAAAAAAAAACAAAGGTTTCCTCTTTATTATATTAGTGTAGATAAAGTTGATAATGTTTAAAACTTCTACGAAAGAGACCACCTTGAACGTACCCCAGTGTAGGCATCCTCCTACAGGGGTACGTTCATAGCTGCTTTTCGCATAATTCTTTCGTAGCTCTTTTATACGCTTGCGTCGATGAACGTGCACTTTACGCAAATCTATAACAGAACGAAAGAATGAAAAAAGTATGCATCATTTGACAGCTATTAAACGTCATTTCGTTGCTCGCACTCGCGCTTTTCTCAACGTTTTACTTGTTTTTAAGCTGTTTTGCTTTAATTTTGCGATGTGAAGCACTTAGTATTGACTATCTGGAGGCCTGGAGCCCACCTTCACTGTACAAAGTAGAAAAAATACCTTCATAGCACAAGATTTTTGGTGTTTATTGTACTGCTCCAGCTGGCGGATAAACATCGAGGGTTAGTGCGGAATGTGAAATAACTGGAGACTCCAGGAGCCTGGATAATCAGCACGAGATATACAAATGGCTTACAGACAAAAGTTCTCAACGATCCTGATGCGCAATCCAGAGAAAACTTGAACCCTGACCAAGAGCCCAGCTAGACTACAGAGTTACAGAAATGCCTCTTTTCCCGTCGAATGGGACGGCAAATGTTTCCTGTCGAACCCAGTGAACCCTAGTGAAAGATGTGCAGTGCAGCAGGAGAACTGTTCCTTAACCATGCTATCAGAATCCGTAGATTTTGATGTGTATTTTTTAATATGTATAGTGATTGAAAAAGCAGCGCATTTCATATGTATAGTAAATACATGCCAGTAAAATATCTTATATGGAAAAACAATTTTCAGTGTTATTCTGTATAATATGCAAGCATTCATGTAATGTGGGACACAAAGTGGACGAACAATATGATGGATGAGCCTTTGGTGTAAGAGGTTTCCACCCCCTACTAGGCAACTAATAGTATACCTCTGATATGGTTGTATAGTTAGTCAACAAGCGGGATGGATGACTTATTAGAATCTTCCTCTTCAGTCTGCTAAACAAATTCTGTAAGCACTAACAGAGAAATTATTTTTTAAATATTATCTTCCTGTGTTCCTCTGGGAAATCCATTCAGAGAAATCAAGACCCTGAGCCGCTGACCATGGGTGCAGTTAGCATTAGCTAATAGGGACATCTGGATCCTGGGCCGCTGACCTGCATCATTACCGTTGATCCATTGTAGAGTTAAGTTGTTGTGTTTATATACCTTTATGCCGTGTCGTGTACCTATCTACCATGTAGCTAATATAATTTAGTACGAAATAAATCTAGTACTCAAATATGTAGATTTCAGTTTTATTTGCACTGTTTCCATGTTCATTACTTAAGCCTAATATTATAGATCTTGTCTCAGTGGTGGTGGCCGCGCAGTTTAAATCTTTGCTCGTAAAGATGCGATAAGCAGTTGGTGCCGTTCCACCACTGACCCAAGTAGGTACTATAAATTGACCCTCAGAATAACCTTAGATAAGAATATGTAGGGATTTAGGTAGAAAATAAATTGAATCTTACATACAGATACATACGTTTTTATTGCTGATAGTAATAATACATTTATTTGCATAATGTAACATTTATTATACAAAAATAACTGCGTCCAGATCTGGCGTGCAGCTTCGCGTGGTCACCACTCACCGCCCCGTGGGACGCATGCATCGCACCGCACGGTCTTGCCTCGCACGCGCATGACCATATCTAGACGCAGTTACTACATAAAAAAAACTGCATCAACAACAAACAAATTGGCTGCATCTACACGACGAGTAGTCTCGCGTCCCGCCTGCTCACGGCGACGCGTCGGTGTAGTAACAGATGTGCGTAACGTGGAATGGACATCAGCCGGAGACTCTGTAACACAAAGTTTGTAGCATTACTTTAGAGGAACGTGTACAGCGCGTACCGATTTCAAACCAAGCAAAGACTACCAAAATTTATGAACTTCCTTCCGCACAAATCGTTTACGATTTGGTGGTGACTAGAGGGCGGCAAAAAACTTTCTCAACCTCTAGAACCTTACGGATTTTGTTAATTTATTCACCTCTCTATTTGTATGAGACACTCGAGTCGTCTAACGTCCCGATAAACCCCGGTGTCAAAGCTCTACAGCCGCCTACTACAAGTAGCAGGCTTTTGACATGGATCTGTAATAACTGCCATCTAAGTAATCATAGACAGCAACTGGAACCGATGGCTTGAGGTGCCTTCCGAAGCACGGAACCATCTTTTCTATGGACAGTTAGGAGGTTCGGCCTGCTATGTCCTAACCAGATTGGGATCAAATTCACAGTGATAAGTACCAACTTTGTGAATGACCCATCGAAAATCGAACCCCTTCTGCGTTGTAGGCAGTACCACTGCGCCACATCAGCCGTCAATTATGTGTCTTTGTCGATTATGCGCACAACACGAAGATGGAAAGGTCTTACGTTTTGCTGTTAATGTTGCACTATCGATTCAATCAAATAGATGAATGAGATTATGCTAAGTTAACTCATTTGCTCGTGTTATGTCAGTTCAGAATACTATTCCCCCATTTTTACAAGTTGAAATCTTAAAGGCAAGTAACGGATAAATCCTGAGAATATTCAGTAGCATTTCGTATAAATGCGCTAAGCGCGTGGTGGCATAGCAAATAAATTACCCCAAAAAGACTGACGTTTCCAACTGGAAAAGTGTCGTACAACAAAACAACTCATGACATGACGTACCTATGCCCTACTAATTTGGGGTTATGAACACTTACTTGTAACCAGACCCAACTTCAGTCATGGGCACGAACTGTGCTATCGACCATAAGTATTTCACGGTGGTCACTCCTGGCTGGTCTCTGATGTCACAAATTTAAGGACAGTAATCTGCAAGAGAAGAAGAGAAGAAAATATAATTGCAACATATAACTGTTTTTACGGCTTTCTGTTAGTGACTTAATAGGGTTCATCGGGTCGTTTGTCGACTTGGTGTCCCACTCGAAGAAAAAGAAGAATAGCCAGTTTGAAAGTTTTTCATTGAACGACATTTATGACAACTTTCGCTGGTCTAGTGCTTTGAGCGCTAGCTTTAGAATCAGGAGATAATGTTTGTGAGTTGGTTACTTATAATTACGGTGGTCGTAGATCGGTCATCTAAGAGGCTTAAGTTGGAACTTAAGTCTTAGAGGCTTTACTTGGATGTAAATATTTGATTCGATGACCCACACGACAAAAAGAGAAGCACAATAATGCATATTTTGCAGGTCTATCGCGAAATCCCTAGGCCCTTCGCAAAGAGCCGGATTAGTGCGAAATTCATCTATTTATTCGCACTTGGCCTTAAAACTCTAGGTCTATAGCGAATTTTTAATTAATGGTAAAAAATTAGGTCATCTAGGTATAAGGTGACACGCTCGTAGATGCCTACGCACCTGTTACGACTGTTCGGTGCCTCTACGCCACCGTAGAACGCACACAGGAGCATCGACGACGAGTCGTAAGCTCTCGCTCGTCGCAGTAGTGGTCAGTTCCGCCGCTGTCGAGCCGCGCTCTAATCTCCAGCAAAGGTTGCATATATTAATTAGGTAGTTCAGCCTGCAATGGCCCACACATCCATGTCAGTGGCCCACAGTACCATGTCAAAGTCTGCTCAACTAAGTCATGCCTTCTCATCCTCAACCATGTCAAAGTTCTACACAACCATTCAGAAGTATTACTACACCAGCGTTTGCTACTCGTTTTAATGCACATGCTCACTTCCATACTGGTGTCGTAGTACTCTGGAGTCTTCTTTCGCGTGGAACAACGAGTCGTTCAACGACGCGATGAACCCTGGTGTCAGAGTTTTTCAACCGCCTACTGCAAGTAGCAGGCCTCTGACATGGTTGTGTAATGACCGCCATCATAGACAGCAACCGAGACCGACGGCTTAATGTGCCCATCCGAAGCACGGAACCATCTTACTTTTCAGACAATAAGGTGGTTCAGCCTGCAATGTCCTAAACAGACTGGGAACAAATTCACAAAGAGATAAATATCAACTTTGTGAGTGACCCCACCGGGATTGAACCCGGAACCTTCTACGTGGCAGGCAGTCATTCTAACCACTGCGCCACATCGGCTGTCGAATGGCTCTGGAATGGTTATGTAGAACTTTGACATGGTTGAGGAGGCATGACTTAGTTGAGCAGACCTCTGAAATGGTTCTGTGGGCCACTGACATGAATGTATAGGCCAGATTAGAGCGGGGCTCGACTGCGGCGGAACTGCCCAGTACTGCGACGAGTGAGAGCTCACGACTAGTAGTCGATGCCCCTGTGTGCTACGGCGGCGTAGAGGACTTAGAGCACCGAAAGTCGTAGCAGATGCGTAGGCATCTACGAGCGTGTCCTAGCGAGTAGTTGACCTAGATTTTTGACCATTCATTAACGAATTCGTTAAAGACCTAGAGTTCTAAGGCCAAGTGCGAATAAATGGATGCATTTCGCACTTATACGGTTCTTCGCAAAGGGCCTAGGGATTTCGCGATTGACCCGATTTCGCGATAGACCTGCTGCACATATTCAAATCTAAGTCAGATTTTATTACCTTTGGAGACTAACTTGACAGGTTTCATGAAGTCGATGTAGGCGGTGGTGGTGCCGTTTTCGTTCCATCAGCTCGTCTTCGCTGAACCGTACTCCGAGAAGACTAGGTAGCTGAAGGAAAGAAGGTAGAAGCTTTATCACTTTTGGACAAAGTAATCGCTAACGTAGATGTTGCTATTACATTCACATGGAGAGAAAACAAATTCCTAGCATGTGCAGGGCATTTTCTTGGCAGTGCTATAAATACATGATAAAATGAAAACAAGAGAAATTAGAATAAAGATTCCTAGGTTGCACAGAAATTATGAACATAATTATCTAGTCAGTCTAACCTAAAGAATAATAATATCTTAGGATTCGAAGATTCCGTAACGGGTCTGAACATAAATTATGACTTGGCCAGCCATTATAGAGGTAACTAATATTAAAGTTTTACCATTTCTTATCACTAAAGTTCATCTTACCGGTTTACTAGCGCGACATTCGATGTGGCGCAGCGTTTAGTACGACTGCTTTCGACGCAGAAGGTTCCGGGTTCAATTCCCCCGTGGGGTTAATCACAAAATTGTCACTTTGTGAATTTGTTCCCAGTCTGGTCAGGACATTGCAGGCTGAACCACCTAATTGTCCAAAAAGCAAGATGGTTTCGTGCTTCGGATGATGGGCACCTTAAGCCGTCGGTCCCGGTTGCTGTCTATGAACCATGTCAGAGGCCTGCAACTTGTAGTAGGCGGTTGAAAAACTCTAACACCAGGGTTCATTGGGTCGTTGGATGACTTGGTGTCCCACTCGAAGAAGAAGACTAGCGCGTAGCGACGCTGCTGCTACGCTTATGTTCCGAAAGCTTTGGTCTTTGGGCTTTTACTCCGCCTTAAAGTAACTGTGCTTATAAAAGCTCACCCTTTGCTCAGAACTTCGATTTCCCAGGGCACGCAGCCCTTGTTAATGCAGGGATGCGTCCACACGGGCACTGTGTATCTCTTTGTCTTCAGCATAGACACTGTGTTCTTCATATTCGGAAACCTGTAACATTATAATTTGTAGGTATAAATAAGGTATTCTTCTTCATATACACTAATATAATAAAGAGGAAAGATTTGTTTGTTTGTTTTTTTTCTTTGTTTGTATGCAATCGATAAACGCCGAAACTACTGGACCGATTTTCAAATTTTTGTTACTATTAGAAAGGTACAACATTCCTGAGTAACATAGGCCACTTTTCACCACAGGAAAATTCCTCATTCCCACAAGAAAGCGGGAAATATAGCGGATATTACCCAAATTAGCCAAACCGCTTTACCAATCTTTGTGAAAATTGGGCACTGATATTACTGGCATATTAAAGACGGCCATGAGCTACTTTTTGTCAGCCCTTGAGGATCTGGAGTAAGTACCTGATCTGATGGAAGGCACCAGGAGCACAGCTAAACTATAAGACATACGATAATGGCTTCAAAGTAAAAGTTGTTCAGAATGACGGGCCGCTTCTGCTGGCACATGGTCATGCATGATGACTCTATTCTGCTGAAATGGAGTAATCGACTTTTAACTACGGGCAAAATTCCAATCTCTACGGAAAACAGGTAAGTAGCAGCGAGTGAAACCGCTGGGCGGGTCGCTAGTATTATAATAAAATAAGATTGTAGTCATATGGTTTACAAAGACACTGTTTCCCTATGAAGTGCGCGACAACGTACTTACACGGGCGATACAGGCGGCGGCGGTGACAGACATTTTCTTTACGGTTGAACGTTTCTACGACAAAACAATATCTCTCTACAACTAACCACGCGGCTGTTACAATAACTTTCTTTCTCTTTCTTTTCGTGGGACACCGAGTCGTTCAACGACCCGATGAACCCTGGTGTCAGAGTTTTTCAACCGCCTACTACAAGTAGCAGGCCTCTGACATGGCTGTGTAACGACCGCCATCATAGACAGCAACCGGGACCGACGGCTTAACGTGCCCATCCGAAGCACGGAACCATCTTACTTGCGGACAATCAGGTGGTTCAGCCTGCAATGTCCTAACCAGACTGGGAACAAATTCACAAAGTGATAAATATCAACTTTGTGAGTGACCCCACCGGGAATTGAACCCGGAACCTTTGCGTGGCAGGCAGGCATACTAACCACTGCGCCACATCGGTTACAATAACTGACAACCCGACTGTTACATCTTACCTCGCAAATGTTGTTCGAGTGGGATACCAAGTCGTCCAACGACCCGATGAACCTCCCATTGAACACGGACATTCATGCAAAATGCTCTTCGCATAACTGTGTGCGAGTTTTTAAGAGAGTAAGCGATACAAACCAGTGCGGGTTTCAATGCAGTACTGCCTGTTACTCATAAAAGGAAAGATGTATATAGGCGTGACTTTCCTAAGGACTCTATGATGCTGTTTTCTCCGCACAAGGATACATTAACTAAGAATGCAGCTAAGGCCCATAGTAGATGTTCCTATTTCTATCGTATGGGATACGGACACCAGTCAACGAACGACCCGATGAACCCTTGTATGGTTCTTCGGTGATGAGGACAAGAATGAGAAAAAATTATGTTGTACCTCAAACGCCAGCTAAGATGTCTGTGGTTCGGGGCGCCGGGCGGTGCGTGCAGTGGCCACACGTACGCCCTTCTACCTTTAAAGTCTTCTTATCTACTTTAGTGGCTCCCACTAGCCGCGATGCGCGCTGAAATTAACAAAATTAAATTATTATTAGAAACTTAAATCGTTGAAATCGTAAAATAGAAATAATGACGTGTTGTTTTGCGGAAGAGTGTAATTTTTTTATTACGAAAAATATATAGTGCTATGCTGGCCCATCTAACTGAAAAGTGTGGTGTGTATGGAGTGATTATTAAGTGATTATTCCAAGTACGAATTGAGTGCCGATAAGCGCAATGGTAATACATCTGGGGGCTAGAATTCCCAACATACAATACAATACAATACAAAATGCTTTATTTGCACAAAACACAAAACGATATAACATACAGTAGAAGAAAAAAATCAGTACAATATAGGCGGCCTTATTGCTAGAGTAGCAATTTCTACCAGGCAACCTTTGGGTGATGGAAAGAATGTGTACGGTGAAGCGGGATAGTGCATAGGTACATACATCTACATATACTAATAAACTACTTTACATACAATACATACATTATATAAGATAAAATAAACTAATAAATAATTATAAGATAAACTAATACATAAACCTATCCTACTAATATTATAAAGGCGGATGTTTGTGTGTGTGTTTGTTACGAGATCACGCAAAAACGGCTTATTAGATTGACATGAAACTTTGCAGAAATATAAAAGGGCATCTGGAATAACACATAGGATACTTTTTACCACGGAAGAATGTCTCATTCCCACGGGATCACGCATTTTCCAATATTTTTGAAATAGGTGGCGTGACTGAGCCGATTCGCGTTTTAAACGTTTTCGCCGAAAACTAACAGCGACATCTCTTGGCGAATAATGCTTTTTTCCCGCGGAATAATAGGTTGCAGCGGGTGAAACCGCTGACGGGCAGCTAGTATGGAATAAGGATATCATAAGAACAAAGAAAAACAATCGGAAGAACACAGATATATAACAAGTTAACAACAGATATTCTTAACAGCTTACTTAAGATTAGGAGAGGTAAGGAAGTGTTTTTTAATTCTCTCCTTAAAAGATGCGAGTGACGGTGACCGTTGAATCTCTTCCGGCAAAGAATTCCACAGCTTGATTGCTCGCACTGTGAAAGACTTCGCATAAAATTCGGTCCTGTGAGAAGGGAGATTGAGCTTAAGGGAATCGCTGGCACGTAGATAGCGAGCCAACGTCGAGGAGTGGAAGATAAAGCGCTCTTTGAGGTAAGGAGGAGTATGAGGAAGGAAAAGAATAGAGTAAAGAAGGGAGAGAATATGGCAGTCTCTCCTTAGGAAATGGGCAACCATTTAAGCTGGGACCTATAGGAAGAAACATGGTCAAACTTCCGCAAACCAAAAATAAACCTAATGCAAAGATTTTGCAGGCGCTCCAATTTGTTGACCAGCTCAACTGTTAGGTCTGGATAACACATATCCGCATAGTCCAGAATCGGCAATAGAAGCGTGTGTGCCAAAGAGATTTTAGTTTTAGTAGGCAGCAAGTTCTTAAGACGCTTCAGCGAATTGTACGCGCCAAACGCCTTCCGACTTACTTCAGAGACATGGTCCTTCCATGATAAACAATCATCAAAGATAACCCCAAGGTTCTTAACTTTACGGCTGAAGGGTATTATGGTACCGTCGAAAACAATCGGAGAGAGCGAGTTATGGTCAACACGAGAAATATTCCGTCCAACCCAGTGCTGTTTTAATTCAATCTGATCATAGAAGAAAATCTGAAATTGAATACTCACAGAAAATCAACTAGCATCACCGGGTATGGGGTACGGTGTGACTTGACTTAAACCCGTTTCATCATGATATTCACTATTCATGCTTCGTAGTTGTCTACGAAGTTTAGCACAAAGTTGCCTGAGCGCTTGTCCGGCTGCCTGTAATTTGAGAAGAAAAATCTTATTAAAGCTTTATTTTTAGGTAAAAATATCAACGGATACGACATCTTCAAAAAATGTGTGCCGGCTTAGAATAACATTACCCCATTTTTACCCATGGGTGTGGTAGCGACTGCGGAGGTCTGAGGGATCGATACAGAAAATGAGCAGCAGCAATATTTAAAATACCTTGCACCCAACTTTTGATGTGGTCTCGTGCTTTGAGCGCTGGTTTTAGGATTTGGAGATCACCATTTATGTCTGTGTGTTGATCACTGATAATTACGGTGGTTATAAGACGGCCATGTTAGAGACTTACAGGGACAGGGATACAGGCGTGACTTACCTAAGAACTCTACGATGCCTATGTTGGTGCGTAGATTGTAGCTCCTGTTCTATCTTCTCCGGTACATTTACTAAGATCACTCTTAAGGCCCTGAATAGATGTTCTTGTGCCTATCGTGGGACACGCACACTAGTCGATGAACGACCCGATGAACCCTGGTATGGCTCTTCGGTGATGAGGGGACAAGAATTGAGTGTAAGTTTAAGTTGTGAACTCCAGATACGATGCGCATGCGATGTATGTATTGGTTCTTATGCATATTTTACAATCCATCCCAAAATTGTGTCATAGAGTCACTGATAGCGTCAGGTCACTGATCCGCTGCATTGTGGTGGTGCACTGCAGAGTCCAGTCTGAGCTCAGCTTAATTGGTTGGTGCAGATGAAAGAAGAGAAGGTTCATGTTGGCAAATTCCATTTTGCCAAAAGTTGCCCGAGACAAACTGGATTTCCTGAAATATTAGAAATTGAAGTTAATTATTCTCTAAGTCATACCAGCATACAATGATATGGGCTACCTTCGTGGTGTAGTCTTTCATTTCCGGAAACACACATAGTTAATAACCTATAAGTTGATCCCTAATATCAGAAGGTGAATTTATTTATTTATTTACATGGGGAGATAAGATAAAGAGAGACGTAGTTATGAATTATGATTGCTGTGTGATGCTTGCTTAGAATAATAGCATCATCCCAATTCTACCCGTGGGTGTCAAAAAGCTACTAAGGGATAGTCATCCAGGGACCGGGCAGCAGCGTTCCATGTAAATGCAACATCTTGATCTGTGCCCAACAATCTGCCTGCCAAGTGTGGTGAGTATGGCAATAGCATAGAGGGAGGCCCATGTCCAGCAGTGGACTGTTACAGTTACATAGCGGATATTTATCTTTTTCCATTCAACATAGGCAAACGAACCTGATTCACTGTCAGAAAGATTTTTGCATTCTTCAAAGTGAATGTTGAGCCATCACATCGGTCACTATTGCTGCCTATGATAATATGATAACAACTACAGGTAACGGCCTCAAAAACCGTGTCAGAAGCTTACTAGTAGCAGAAGGCGGCTTGAACACAGTGACATCTATTACTTAGAAGCTCATTGGGCTGCTCCTCTTGTCGTCAAAATAAGAAGTGGAGTAAAGTAAAAGGTAAACACAAACTAATCTTACCCATACCACAACTCTCATCTTTTTTCCAATGTAGTACCTACCATTGTCAATTTGACATCTTTAGTCGTAACACTGCCTCCTCAACAGCAAGCTGTCCACATCCAGAATCTTATATATCGTAGTAGCCATACGCTTAGGTTGGCTTAGGGCCATCAGATAACTGGAAATCAAATTAAAGTTTTAATCCACTGTGAAACAAAAAAGTCTTTACATTATGGTTTTTAAAATGTATAGATATTGATATTATTATTTATATCGATAGAAACAAAGCAATTACAACTAGCAACTGCAGGACATTTTCTCGAAATGTTATACATATCAATTAAAAGAAGATAAATTAGAGCGAAGATTCTTAGGTTGGATTTAAATTGTGAACACATCTAGTCAGTCTAAGGAATATTCTTTTCTTCTTGTAACAGTCACGATGATAAGGTTTAGAAAATAGCGTAATGGGACAAAACATAATTTATGACTTGGCCAGTCAGTATAGAGGTAAGTAATTCGAAACGCAACTAATATTAAAGTTTAATATATTTTGTTACTTAATTTCTTCATTTGCTTTATGCCCTCATGGAACCGGTTTACTAGCACGTAGCAACGCTGCTGTTACGAGAAGCTCCAAAAGCTGTGACCTTTTAATAGATTATGTGGCTTTTCGCATTTCTCCGTTTCTTTGAATTCTCATCTCATCTTGATAGCCCCAATGAACTGCCTTTTCCGCTCAGGGATACAGGCGTTACTAACCTAATAAGCCTACGATGCCTATGTTGGTGCTTAGATTGTCCGCAGATTCACCTTTAGCTCCTGTTCTATCTTCTCCGGTACATTTACTAAGAACACCGTTAAGGCCCTGAGTAGATGATCTTGTTCCTATCGTGTGGGACACGGACACTAGTCGATGAACGACCCGATGAACCCTGGTATGGCTCTTCGGTGATGAGGGGACAAGAATTGAGTTTAAGTTTAAGTTGTACCTTAATCTCCAGATACTCCACTCCATATTTTACAATCCATTCCACAATTGTGTCATAGAGTCACTGATAGGGGTCCGCTGCATTGTGTTGGTACACTGCAGAGTCCAGTCTGAGCCCAGCTTGATTGGTGCAGATGAAAGAAGAGAAGGTTCATGTTGGCAAATTCCATTTTGCCAAAAGTTGCCGAGACAAACTGGATTTCCTGAAATATTAGAAATTGAAGTTAATTATTCTCTAAGTCATACCAGCATACAATGATATGGGCTACCTTCGTGGTGTAGTCTTTCATTTCCGGAAACACACATAGTTAATACGCTATAAGTTGATCCCTAAAATCAGAAGGTGGATTTATTGGTGATAGTACATGGGGAGGTAAGATAAAGAGAGACATAGTTATGAATTATGATTGCTGCGTGATGCTTGCTTAGAATAATAGCATCATCCCAATTCTACCCGTGGGTGTAAAAAACTACTAAGGGATAGACATCCAGGAACGAGCAGCAGCGTTCCATGTAAATGCAACATCTTGAACTGTGCCCAACAATCTGCCTGCCAAGAGTGGTGAGTATGGCAATAGCATATTATTATGGGGAGGCCCATGTCCAGCAGTGGACTGTTACGGTTACATAGTGGATATTTATAATTTTTTTTCCATTTAACATAGGCAAACGAACCTGATTCACTGTCAGAAAGATTTTTGCATTCTTCAAAGTGAATGTTGAGCCATTACATCGGTCACTATTGCTGCCTATGATAATATGATAACAACTACAGGTAACGTGTCAGAAGCTTACTAGTAGCAGAGAGCGGCTTGAACATAGTGACATCTATTACTTAGAAGCTCATTGGGCTGCTCCTCTTGTCGTCAAAATAAGAAGTGGAGTAAAGTTAAAGGTAAACACAAACTAATCTTTTCCATACCACAACTCTCATCTTTTTTCCAATGTAGTACCATTGTCAATTCGACATCTTCAGTCATAACACTGCCTCCTCATCCGCTAGCTGTCCACATCCAGAATCTTGTCTTATTAGCCATACGGTTAGGGCCATCAGATAACTGGAAATCAAATTAAAGTTTTAATTCCACTGTGAAAGAAAAGAGTCCTTACATAGGGTTTTAATTGTTGATAATGTGATTAAGTAGACTGTAGACAGGTAAAAACATACTCAAGTTCAACGTATACGCTAATAGAGCATGATTCATGTCGTTCTAAGAAAGAAATAACAACATAATGCTGAAAAAAACCAACAAGTTTTGCAAAATATTCCTAACGTAAACTTGCTTAGTTTTCAAATAAATATTGGTTATATCTACAAGATAATGAATTCTTATATAGTTTTCATCAGTTCCTAAACAGATATTATGAAAATAAAAGCCAAATTACCTGTAAAGATCAGCGTAGAGAACTCCACCTTGTTTTTGCTTCATAATTTCACTTTTACCGGCACAAATAGTTTTAATTTAAAGTAAATTTATTACTTGAATACATTTACTTTGCTTATAAACACAAATCATCTATTAAAATTATCGTATGAAACACAAAAAATGAAGAAATGATGATAAAAGAATCACGTAGCTCGTAAATAAAACTGTTACCTACTGTCAAAAGTGACGTTCGGAGAAAAATTATCTATGTCGAGACATCGAGAAAAATTCTCCGGGCGGCACGGTGAACGGGGTATTTAAAATTTTGACAAGTAGGAAATTCCTCCCAAACTACGCTCCAAAACGAGGTTTTACGAACTGTCATAGTTTAACTTTTATACAAAAGGCGCGCGTGAACGTACCCCAGGTGTTACCAGCGAAAAAAGTAAATATTTCCCAGGGGTACGTTCATAGCTGCTTTTCGCATTATTCTTTCGTAGCTCTTTTATACGCTTGCGTCGATGAACGTGCACTTTACGCAAATCTATAACAGAACGAAAGAATGAAAAAAGTATGCATCATTTGACAGCTATTAAACGTCATTTCGTTGCTCGCACTCGCGCTTTTCTCAACGTTTTCCTTGTTTTTAAGCTGTTTTGCTTTAATTTTGCGATGTGAAGCACTTAGTATTGACTATCTGGAGGCCTGGAGCCCACCTTCACTGTACAAAGTAGAAGAAATACCTTCATAGCACAAGATTTTTGGTGTTTATTGTACTGCTCCAGCTGGCGGATAAACATCGAGGGTTAGTGCGGAATGTGAAATAGCTGGAGACTCCAGGAGCCTGGATAATCAGCACGAGATATACAAATGGCTTACTGACAAAAGTTCTCAACGATCCTGATGCGCAATCCAGAGAAAACTTGAACCCTGACCAAGAGCCCAGCTAGACTACAGAGTTACAGAAATGCTTCTTTTCCCGTCGATTGGGACGGCAAATGTTTCCTGTCGAACCCAGTGAACCCTAGTGAAAGATGTGCAGTGCAGCAGGAGAACTGTTCCTTAACCATGCTATCAGAATCCGTAGATTTTGATGTGTATTTTTTAATATGTATAGTGATTGAAAAAGCAGCGCATTTCATATGTATAGTAATACATGCCAGTAAAATATCTTATATGGAAAAACAATTTTCAGTGTTATTCTGTATAATATGCATGCATTCATGTAATGTGGGACACAAAGTGGACGAACAATATGATGGATGAGCCTTTGGTGTAAGAGGTTTCCACCCCCTACTAGGCAACTAATAGTATACCTCTGATATGGTTGTATAGTTAGTCAGCAAGCGGGATGGATGACTTATTAGAATCTTCCTCTTCAGTCTGCTAAACAAATTCTGTAAGCACTTACAGAGAAATTATTTTCTAAATATTATCTTCCTGTGTTCCTCTGGGAAATCCATTCAGAGAAATCAAGACCATGAGCCGCTGACCATGGGTGCAGTTAGCATTAGCTAATAGAGACATCCGGATCTTGAGCCGCTGACCTGCATCATTACCGTTGATCCATTGTAGAGTCAAGTTGTAGTGTTTATATACCTTTATGCCGTGTCGTGTACCTATCTACCATGTAGCTAATATAATTTAGTACGAAATAAATCTAGTACTCAAATATGTAGATTTCAGTTTTATTTGCACTGTTTCCATGTTCATTACCTAAGCCTAATATTATAGATCTTGTCTCAGTGGTGGTGGCCGCGCAGTTTAAATCTTTGCTCGTAAAGATGCGATAAGCAGTTGGTGCCGTTCCACCACTGACCCAAGTAGGTACTATAAATTGACCCTCAGAATAACCTTAGATAAGAATATGTAGGGATTTAGGTAAAAATAAATTGAGTCTTACATACAGATACATACGTTTTTATTGCTGATAGTAATAATACATTTATTTGCATAATGTGACATTTATTATACAAAAATAACTGCGTCCAGATCTGGCGTGCAGCTTCGCGTGGTCACCACTCACCGCCCCGTGGGACGCATGCATCGCACCGCAAGGTCTTGCCTCGCACGCGCATGACCATATCTAGACCACTCTAGACGCAGTTACTACATAAAAAAAAAACTGCATCAACAACAAACAAATTGGCTGCATCTACACGACGAGTAGTCTCGCGTCCTGCCTGCTCACGGCGACGCGTCGGTGTAGTAACAGATGCGCGTAACGTGGAATGGACATCAGCCGGAGACTCTGTAACACAAAGTTTGTAGCATTACTTTAGAGGAACGCGTACAGCGCGTACCGACTTCAAACCAAGCAAAGACTACCAAAATTTATGAACTTTCTTCCGCACAAATCGTTTACCATTTGGTGGTGACTAGAGGGCGGCAAAAAACTTTCTCAACCTCTAGAACCTTACGGATTTTGTTAATTTATTCACCTCTCTATTTATATGAGACACTCGAGTCGTCTAACATCCCGATAAACCCCGGTGTCAAAGTTCTACAGCCGCCTACTACAAGTAGCAGGCTTTTGACATGGATCTGTAACAACTGCCATCTAAATAATCATAGACAGCAACTGGAACCGATGGCTTGAGGTGCCTTCCGAAGCACGGAACCATCTTTTTTATGGACAGTTAGGTGGTTCGGCCTGCTATGTCCTAACCAGATTGGGATCAAATTCACAGTGATAAGTACCAACTTTGTGAATGATCCATCGAAAATCGAACCCCTTCTGCGTTGTAGGCAGTACCACTGCGCCACATCAGCCGTCAATTATGTGTCTTTGTCGATTATGCGCACGACACGAAGATGGAAAGGTCTTACGTTTTGCTGTTATTGTTGCACTATCGATTCAATCAAATAGATGAATGAGATTATGCTAAGTTAACTCATTTGCTCGTGTTATGTCAGTTCAGAATACTATTCCCCCATTTTTACAAGTTGAAATCTTAAAAGGCAAGTAACGGATAAATCCTGAGAATATTCAGTAGCATTTCGTATAAATGCGCTAAGCGCGTGGTGGCATAGCAAATAAATTACCCCCAAAAAGACTGACGTTTCCAACTGGAAAAAGTGTCGTACAACCTTCGAGCAACTCATCTTCCGTCCCGTTCCGCGTACAACAAAACAACTCATGACATGACGTACCTATGCCCTACTAATTTGGGGTTATGTACGTTACTATACTTGTAACCAGACCCAACTTCAGTCATATGGGCACGAACTGTGCTATCGACCGAAAGTATTTCACGGTGGTCACTCCTGGCTGGTCTCTGATGTCACACATTTAAGGACAGTAATCTGCAAGAGAAGAAGAGAAGAAAATATAATTGCAACATATAACTGTTTTTACGGCTTTCTGTTAGTGACTTAATAGGGTTCATCGGGTCGTTTGTTGACTTGGTGTCCCACTCGAAGAAAAAGAAGAATAGCCAGTTTGAAAGTTTTTCATTGAACGACATTTATGACAACTTTCGCCGGTCTAGTGCTTTGAGCGCTAGCTTTAGAATCAGGAGATAATGTTTGTGAGTTGGTTACTTATAATTACGGTGGTCGTAGAACGGTCATTTAAGAGGCTTAAGTTGGAACTTAAGTCTTAGAGGCTTTACTTGGATGTAAATATTTGATTCGATGACCCCACACGACAAAAAGAGAAGCACAATAATGCATATTTTGCAGGTCTATCGCGAAATCCCTAGGCAATTCGCAAAGAGCCGGATTAGTGCGAAATGCATCGATTTATTCGCACTTGGCCTTAAAACTCTAGGTCTAAAGCGAATTCTTTAATTAATGGTAAAATATCTAGGTCATCTAGGTATAAGGTGACACGCTCGTAGATGCCTACGCACCTGTTACGACTGTTTGGTGCATCTACGCCACCGTAGAACGCACACAGGAGCATCGACGACGAGTCGTAAGCTCTCGCTCGTCGCAGTAGTCGTCAGTTCCGCCGCTGTCGAGCCGCGCTCTAATCTCCAGCAAAGGTTGCATATATTAATTAGGTAGTTCAGCCTACAATGGCCCACAGTACCATGTCAAAAGTCTGCTCAACTAAGTCATGCCTCCTCATCCTCAACCATGTCAAAGTTCTACACAACCATTCAGGAGTATTACTACACCAGCGTTTACTACTCATTTTAATGCACATGCTCACTTCCATACTGGTGTCGTAGTACTCTGGAATCTTCTTTTCGCGTGGAACAACGAGTCGTTCAACGACGCGATGAACCCTGGTGTCAGAGTTTTTCAACCGCCTACTGCAATTAGCAGGCCTCTGACATGGTTGTGTAACGACCGCCATCATAGACAGCAACCGAGACCGACGGCTTAATGTGCCCATCCGAAGCACGGAACCATCTTACTTTTTAGACAATAAGGTGGTTCAGCCTGCAATGTCCTAAACAATGACCCGGTGGGGTCACTCACAAAGTTGATATTTAACTCTTTGTGAATTTGTTCCCAGTCTGTTGATGACTTAGTTGAGCAGACCTCTGAAATGGTTCTGTGGGCCATTGACATGAATGTATAGGCCAGATTAGAGCGGGGCTCGACTGCGGCGGAACTGCCCACTACTGCGACGAGCGAGAGCTCACGACTCGACGTCGATGCCCCTGTGTGCTACGGCGGCGTAGAGGGACTTAGAGCACCGAAAAGTCGTAGCAGATGCGTAGGCATCTACGAGCGTGTCCAAGCGAGTAGTTGACCTAGATTTTTGACCATTCATTAACGAATTCGTTAAAGACCTAGAGTTCTAAGGCCAAATGCGAATAAATGGATGCATTTCGCACTTATCCGGTTCTTCGCGAAGTGCCTAGGAATTTCGCGATTGACCCGATTTCGCGATACACCTGCTGCACATATTCAAATCTAAGTCAGATTTTATTACATTTGGAGATTAACTTGACAGGTTTCATGAAGTCGATGTAGGCGGTGGTGGTGCCGTTTTCGTTCTCCATCAGCTCGTCTTCGCTGAACCGTACCCCGAGAAGACTAGGTAGCTGAAGGAAAGAAGGTAGAAGCTTTATCACTTTTGGACAAAGTAATCGCTAACGTAGATGTTGCTATTACATTCACATGGATAGAAAACAAATTCCTAGCATGTGCACGGCATTTTCTTGGCATTGCTATAAATACATGATAAAATGAAAACAAGAGAAATTAGAATCAAGATTCCTAGGTTGCACAGAAATTATGAACATAATTATCTAGTCAGTCTAACCTAAAGAATAATAATATCTTAGGATTCGAAGATTCCGTAACGGGTCTGAACATAAATTATGACTTGGCCAGCCATTATAGAGGTAACTAATATTAAAGTTTTACCATTTCTTATCACTAAAGTTCATCTTACCGGTTTACTAGCGCGACATTTGATGTGGCGCAGCGTTTAGTACGACTGCTTTCGACGCAGAAGGTTCCGGGTTCAATTCCCCGTGGGGTTACTCACAAAATTGTCACTTTGTGAATTTGTTCCCAGTCTGGTCAGGACATTGCAGGCTGAACCACCTAATTGTCCAAAAAGCAAGATGGTTTCGTGCTTCGGATGATGGGCACGTTAAGCCGTCGGTCCCGGTTGCTGTCTATGAACCATGTCAGTTGAAAAACTCTAACACCAGGGTTCATTGGGTCGTTGGATGACTTGGTGTCCCACTCGAAGAAGAAGACTAGCGCGTAGCGACGCTGCTGCTACGCTTATGTTCCGAAAGCTTTGGTCTTTGGGCTTTTTCCTCCGCCTTAAAGTAACTGTGCTTATAAAAGCTCACCCTTTGCTCAGAGCTTCGATTTCCCAGGGCACGCAGCCCTTGTTAATGCAGGGATGCGTCCACACGGGCACTGTGTATCTCTTTGTCTTCAGCATAGACACTGTGTTCTTCATATTCGGAAACCTGTAACATTATAATTTGTAGGTATAAATAAGGTATTCTTCTTCATATACACTAATATAATAAAGAGGAAAGATTTGTTTGTTTGTTTTTTCTTTGTTTGTATGCAATCGATAAACTCCGAAACTACTGGACCGATTTTCAAAATTCTTTCACCATTAGAAAGGTACAACATTCCTGAGTAACATAAGCCTCTTTTTACCACGGTAAAAATTCCTCATTCCCACAGGAAAGCGGGAAATATAGCGGATATTACCCAAATTAGCAAAACCACTTTACCAATCTTTTTAAAAAAAAGTGGCACTGATATTACTGGCATATTAAAGACGGCCATGAGCTACTTTTTGTCAGCCCTTAAGGATCTTGAGTAAGTACCTGATCTGATGGAAGGCACCAGGAGCACAGCTAAACTATAAGACATACGATAATGGCTTCAAAGTAAAAGTTGTTCAGCATGACGGGCCGCTTCTGCTGGCACATGGTCATGCATGATGACTCTATTCTGCTGAAATGGAGTAATCGACTTTTAACTACGGGCAAAAGTCCAATCTCTACGGGAAAACAGGTAAGTAGCAGCGAGTGAAACCGCTGGGCGGGTCGCTAGTATTATAATAAAAGAAGATTGTAGTCATATGGTTTACAAAGACACTGTTTCCCTATGAAGTGCGCGACAACGTACTTACACGGGCGATACAGGCGGCGGCGGTGACAGACATTTTCTTTACGGTTGTACGTTTCTACGACAAAAACAATATCTCTCTACAACTAACCACGCGGCTGTTACAATAACTGACAACCCGACTGTTACATCTTACCTCGCAAATGTTGTTCGAGTGGGATACCAAGTCGTCCAACGACCCGATGAACCTCCCATTGAACACGGACATTCATGCAAAATGCTCTTCGCATAACTGTGCGCGAGTTTGTAAAGAGAGTAAGCGATACAAACCAGTTACTATAAAAGGAAAGATGTATATAGGCGTGACTTTCCTAAGGACTCTACGATGCTGTTTTCTCCGCACAAGGATACATTAACTAAGAATGCAGCTAAGGCCCATAGTAGATGTTACTATTTCTATCGTATGGGATACGGACACCAGTCGACGAACGACCCGATGAACCCTTGTATGGTTCTTCGGTGATGAGGGGACAAGAATGAGAAAAATTTATGTTGTACCTCAAACGCCAGCTAAGATGTCTGTGGTTCGGGGCGCCGGGCGGTGCGTGCAGTGGCCACACGTACGCCCTTCTACCTTTAAAGTCTTCTCATCTACTTTAGTGGCTCCCACTAGCCGCGATGCGCGCTGAAATTAACAAAATTAAATTATTATTAAAAACTTAAATCGTAGAAATCGTAAAATAGAAATAATGACGTGTTGTTTTGCGGTAGAGTGTAATTTTTTTATTACGAAAAATATATAGTGCTATGCTGGCCCATCTAACTGAAAAGTAAGGTGTGTATGGAGTGATTATTAAGTGATTATTCCAAGTACGAATTGAGTGCCGATAAGCGCAATGGTAATACATCTGGGGGCTAGAATTCCCAACATACGATACAATACAATACAAAATGCTTTATTTGCACAAAACACAAAACGATATA
Organism: Phthorimaea operculella; assembly: GCA_024500475.1. Lineage (NCBI taxonomy): Eukaryota > Metazoa > Arthropoda > Insecta > Lepidoptera > Gelechiidae > Phthorimaea > Phthorimaea operculella. Next base: position 225,889 of record JANFCV010000187.1, on the reverse strand, counting down.
ACATACAGTAGAAGAAAAAATCAGTACAATATAGGCGGCCTTATTGCTAGAGTAGCAATTTCTACCAGGCAACCTTTGGGTGATGGAAAGAATGTGTACGGTGAAGCGGGATAGTGCATAGGTCCATACATCTACATATACTAATAAACTACTTTACATACAATACATACATTATATAAGATAAAATAAACTAAAATATAATTATAAGATAAACTAATACATAAACCTATATGGAATAAGGATATCAAAAAGAACAAAAGAAAAACAATCGGAAGAACACAGATATATAACAAGTTAACAACAGATATTCTTAACAGCTTACTTAAGACTAAGAGAGGTAAGGAAGTGTTTTTTAATTCTTTCCTTAAAAGATGCGAGTGACGGTGACCGTTGAATCTCTTCCGGCAAAGAATTCCACAGCTTGATTGCTCGCACTGTGAAAGATTTCGCATAAAATTCGGTCCTGTGAGAAGGGAGATTGAGCTTAAGGGAATCGCTGGCACGTAGATAGCGAGCCAACGTCGAGGAGTGGAAGATAAAGCGCTCTTTGAGGTAAGGAGGAGTATGAGGAAGGAAAAGAATAGAGTAAAGAAGGGAGAGAATATGGCAGTCTCTAATTAGGGAAATGGGCAACCATTTAAGCTGGGACCTATAGGAAGAAACATGGTCAAACTTCCGCAAACCAAAAATAAACCTAATGCAGAGATTTTGCAGGCGCTCCAATTTGTTGACCAGCTCAACTGTTAGGTCTGGATAACACATATCCGCATAGTCCAGAATCGGCAATAGAAGCGTGTGTACCAAAGAGATTTTAGTTTTAGTAGGCAGCAAGTTCTTAAGAAGCTTCAGCGAATTGTACGCGCCAAACGCCTTCCGACTTACTTCAGAGACATGGTCCTTCCATGATAAACAATCATCAAAGATAACCCCAAGGTTCTTAACTTTACGGCTGAAGGGTATTATGGTACCGTCGAAAACAATCGGAGGGAGCGAGTTATGGTCAACACGAGAAATATTCCAAGAGCTGCCAATGATGATTGTCTGGGTTTTACATATACCTAGATCATGCATTGTTTCGATTGTGTTGTGATAATAGTCTCAACCCAGTGCTGTTTTAATTCAATCTGATCATAGAAGAAAATCTGAAATTGAATACTCACAGAAAATCAACTAGCATCACCGGGTATGGGGTACGGTGTGACTTGACTTAAACCCGTTTCATCATGATATTCACTATTCATGCATCGTAGTTGTCTACGAAGTGTAGCACAAAGTTGCCTGAGCGCTTGTCTGGCTGCCTGTAATTTGAGAAGAAAAATCTTATTAAAGCTTTATTTTTAGGTAAAAATATCAACGAATACGACATCTTCAACAAATGTGTGCCGGCTTAGAATAACATTACCCCATTTTTACACATGGGTGTGGTAGCGACTGCGGAGGTCTGAGGGATCGATACAGAAAATGAGCAGCAGCAATATTTAAAATACCTTGCACCCAACTTTTGATGTGGTCTCGTGCTTTGAGCGCTGGTTTTAGGATTTGGAGATCACCATTTATGTCTGTGTGTTGATCACTGATAATTACGGTGGTCATAACACGGCCATGTTAGAGACTTACAGGGACAGGGATACAGGCGTGACTTACCTAAGAATTCTACGATGCCTATGTTGGTGCGTAGATTGTAGCTCCTGTTCTATCTTCTCCGGTACATTTACTAAGAACACTCTTAAGGCTCTGAATAGATGTTCTCGTGCCTATCGTGTGGGACACGCACACTAGTCGATGAACGACCCGATGAACCCTGGTATGGCTCTTCGGTGATGAGGGGACAAGAATTGAGTGTAAGTTTAAGTTGTGAACTCCAGATACGATGCGCATGCGATGTATGTATTGGTTCTTATGCATATTTTACAATCCATCCCAAAATTGTGTCATAGAGTCACTGATAGCGTCAGATCACTGATCCGCTGCATTGTGGTGGTGCACTGCAGAGTCCAGTCTGAGCTCAGCTTGATTGGTTGGTGCAGATGAAAGAAGAGAAGGTTCATGTTGGCAAATTCCATTTTGCCAAAAGTTGCCCGAGACAAACTGGATTTCCTGAAATATTAGAAATTGAAGTTAATTATTCCCTAAGTCATACCAGCATACAATGATATGGGCTACCTTCGTGGTGTAGTCTTTCATTTCCGGAAACACACATAGTTAATACCCTATAAGTTGATCCCTAATATCAGAAGGTGAATTTATTTATTTATTTACATAAGGAGATAAGATAAAGAGAGGCGTAGTTATGAATTATGATTGCTGTGTGATGCTTGCTTAGAATAATAGCATCATCCCAATTCTACCCGTGGGTGTCAAAGAAGCTACTAAGGGATAGTCATCCAGGGAACGGGCAGCAGCGTTCCATGTAAATGCAACATCTTGATCTGTGCCCAACAATCTGCCTGCCAAGCGTGGTGAGTATGGCAATAGCATATTATTATGGGGAGGCCCATGTCCAGCAGTGGACTGTTACGGTTACATAGTGGATATTTATCATTTTTTTTCCATTTAACATAGGCAAACGAACCTGATTCACTGTCAGAAAGATTTTTGCATTCTTCAAAGTGAATGTTGAGCCATCACATCGGTCACTATTGCTGCCTATGATAATATGATAACTACAGGTAACGACCTCAAAAACCTTGTCAGAAGCTTACTAGTAGCAGAGAGCGGCTTGAATATAGTGACATCTATTACTTAGAAGCTCATTGGGCTGCTCCTCTTGTCGTCAAAATAAGAAGTGGAGTAAAGTAAAAGGTAAACACAAACTAATCTTTTCCATACCACAACTCTCATCTTTTTTCCAATGTAGTACCATTGTCAATTCGACATCTTCAGTCATAACACTGCCTCCTCATCCGCTAGCTGTCCACATCCAGAATCTTGTCTTATTAGCCATACGGTTAGGGCCATCAGATAACTGGAAATCAAATTAAAGTTTTAATTCCACTGTGAAAGAAAAGAGTCCTTACATAGGGTTTTTAATTGTTGATAATGTGATTAAGTAGACTGTAGACAGGTAAAAACATACTCAAGTTCAACGTATACGCTAATAGAGCATGATTCATGTCGTTCTAAGAAAGAAACAACAACATAATGCTGAAAAAAACCAACAAGTTTTGCAAAATATTCCTAACGTAAACTTGCTTAGTTTTCAAATAAATATTGGTTACATCTACAAGATATTGAATTCTTATATAGTTTTCATCGGTTCCTAAACAGATATTATGAAAATAAAAGCCAAATTACCTGTAAAGATCAGCGTAGAGAACTCCACCTTGTTTTTGATACATAATTTCACTTTTGTCAGCACAAATAGTTTCAATTTAGAGTAAATTTATTACTTATATACATTTACTTTGCTTATAAACACAAATCAATTATTAAAACCATTTAACAAATACAAAAAATTAATAAATGATGATAAAAGACTCATCAAACTCGTAAACATAACCGTCACCTAATGTCAAATGTGACGTTCGGAGAAAAATTATCTATGTCGAGACATCGAGAAAAATTCTCCAGGCGGCACGGTGAACGGGGTATTTAAAATTTTGACAAGTAGGAAATTCCTCCCAAACTACGCTCCAAAACGAGGTTTTACGAACTGTCATAGTTTAACTTTTATACAAAAGGCGCGCGTGAACGTACCCCAGTCTTATTCGGGACGTCATTCATGTCAGACACACAGCTGTCATGTCAATTTTATAATCCGCCTGTGATTTCTCGCGAATGTAGGCGGATTCGCGATATTTTTTTAGTTTTTACGATAATTATGCTCTCGTTCCACTTTTCGTAATCACATATTTACGCTTAATTTCCGCGTTCGTCCGTATCGTGTGCCGTTGTGTGTGTGGTGGTGAAACAAAGGTTGTGTTGTGATTATGATGTCATATTTATGATTTACCATCCTTGAAAACATGAGTGTCAGTGTGGAGGAAGCCAGTCCTCTCTCCGAGGGCCAGGATACGACGTTGGATCAGACAACATCGAAGTCGTCGTCGGAAACCGTGAGTTTGGACAAGAATGCAGACTCGAGCGAAAGTCCGGAAAAGACTGACAAGGTCGAAAACCCAGAGCCAGAGTCGCCTAAACTGCACCCCATGGCGTTCACGGTTGACTTTGGTGAGGCCAAGAAGTTTGACAACCGCAGACTTGAAGAGTTGGCGAAGAAATCGCAAGCTCGACATCAGAGAGTGCAATCTATGTCCGCCAGTCTGACGAGGCCCAGTCCTGCCGCTCAGAAGCCTCCCATGAGCGCCAAACTACCCCGCAAAGCTCAGGGGTACAACTCTGAAGGCTACTTCTCTTCAGACCAAGAGGATAGTGGCTTATCAGGCTCTGTCAAAGTCAAAAGCAGTCCTATATCCACTAGCATGACCAGTCCTATCTCCAATAGACATATCAAGTCACCTGACGCCTTCCAAACGAAACGCACGTCCAAAAGTCCTATAGTCGATAGCATTATGTCAAGGAGTGATAACTTTAGTAATAGACAAGGCCTGAATTTGCCATTAAAAAGTGCTAATAGTTCCTATTTGAGAGACGTCCACAGAACTCCCAGTTACGGTACCCTAACAAGCAGAAATCAAATGGAACACATTATAGACCAAAGTCCTGAAGGTATGATGTTAACAGATATATCTAGCCCTGAATTAGATGTGTTGACTCCAGATAATGGCTTATCCTCACCAGAACATTTAAAAAGTCCTCTCCGTAAAGCTAGGGCTCAGTCTGCAACCCCTGATTTGTTGTTCCAAAAATGCACTCCAAAAGTTGAAACTCTTTATGTAGATGATGATGCTGATAGACAGTCAAATTGTTCTTCAACTGGAACATACACTATAGAGGCTGATTACACAGAGGAACAGAAAGCTAGAATGAGCATTGACAGGGAACGGACTTTTGGTACGGATTTGCTGGATGGATCGATACAAGAGTCATTAAAGACTCGAGCTTTAAGCCATGACCCTGAACTGATTTTTGATGGTCCAAGTAAAGTAATAACTAAAGAACCAAGAAGAGATTTAGGTCTTAGAAGTCCAGTGTCTTCTAACACAGCATTTGAAATTCCAGCAAAGATCTCTAAGGATAAAAATGTGTTAGAAATTTCATGCTGCTACGAATCTCCTAATGAAAATGACTTAGCAGCTCAAACATCGAAACAAATCAAATCTACAAGAAGCTACTTAGAAAAGATAAAGAATAGAGTGCGAACAATCACAGAAAAAACATTTGCAAAGTCTCCTCCTAAAAATGACTTAGATTTTGGAAACTTTACCTCAGTAACAACATCAGGAGTATTAAGCTCAAAGAATCCTCCAAAAATGGACTTCCTGCCTCACAGACGATGCAGTCTAGCCAAATCTGAAATAGACCAAACAGATTACATTCACAGGCTTTCTAGAGAATCATCAGTACCAGTAAACCTACCGAGCCAAGCAGTTCTACCATTTGATGATGCAAAATTCGAAAGTTCAGCTTTGAAAGCAGCACAAAAAGCCTTGAGAGATGACAGTGGTGTATCGACTGACATAACACCGGATCAAGTTGTAGGGAAGCTATCATACTTGAGTCTGAATCGATGTAAAGGTGACAAGACTTGGATTCAGGACTGGGCAGACAGTGTTAAGAAATATAACAATAAAGAATTGATGGCATCAGATTCCAGTACAACATTATTGGTAGAAGATAGGCCACCACTAAGCCCAAGGCATGTCACTAAACGTAAGTACCTATTTTTATAAAAACTGAATTTCTGCCACATAATAGTAAACAGCGTTGATGGTAAATGGGGCATTCCATGGTCATGTCCCGTATGGCACAATCTGTAGCTTTGTATTTGCGAAACCTGTGTATCTTACAGGGAAATATTAATAATAAGACTATGCCCCTTTTTTTTTATGTAGCCTGTATAGTGTCCCACTGCTGAAAAAAGGCCTCCCCTCTTTTATGCCACTCATCTCGATCTTGGGCTTCCGATTGCCAGTTCTGGGGAAAGGTTTCTATATCATCGTGCCATCTTCTCCGAGGCCGCCCGCGACGACGACGACCATCTTGTGGTATCCATTTAGTGGCTAAAATAGCCCACCTGTCGGGATGCATTTGACAGACGTGTCCTGCCCAGTCCCACTTCAGCCGTGCGGACTTTTTGCCGACGTCTATGATTCCAGTCTTAGAGCGCAGGGTTGTGTTCCTAACACGGTCGATCCTTTTTACACCCAGGATACTGCGCTCCATGGCACGTTGGCAAACCTTGAGTTTGGACTTTTGGGCCTCAGTCAGAGACCACGTTTGTGCGCCGTACGTAAGGCGGGCAGAATACACATGTGGACTAGTTTTCGCTTCAGTGTAAGAGGAAGGTCTCCCTTCATCAGCTTTTTCATAGACCAGTAGCTCTTCCAGGCGTTCTGGATTTGTCTTTCGACCTCTTTGTCCTGCCTGTTGTCAAAGGATGCTATCTGGCCCAAGTAGGTAAGTGTATTCGTCAATATAATGTATTATCTGCCCGTCTACTTTCACATTTAGTTTGGTACTATTGCACATGAGCTGGGCCTTTGTCATGTTCATTTTGAGTCCAACCTCAAGGCTTGCCACACTTATCTCTTGCAGCATGGTTTCGAGTTCCATCGCTGAAGTGGAGAACAGAACGATATCGTCCTACTACTATGCCCTATGCGACATTATTGTAATGGTAATGGTATGGAATGCCCCAAATTTTTAGTACCTATCTTAAGAAATTTATTCCTGTATCTTAGGACAGGATTCCAGGATATGGCTTGCACATACACATTATGCCCGGAAAAAAATGAATTCTGTACTAAAATTACATAATGAGGTAAATAAAATTACTTTGTGACATTTGTTTTAAACTTTATAGAGAAGGTCTTTGTTTTTTGCCCCTTCTTTCGGTCAAATTTTAAAACGTGTTTTAAAATCAAGATTGTTAGTAGAATATTATGTACCTATAAGAAAAATTTGTTAAAGTATTCAAAATTATCAACTTCTATGGCATAACAAATTCTCGCCTTCTAGCTATTAGGAGTTTTAAATATGTTGCCATTTTGGTAGCAATTTCAGAAATTTAATAGTTGATATCTGCAGTAGTTATCCCAAATCACGCAACATGCGTGGCCATCGAAAGTAGAATTGTATTGCAAAATATTACGTGCGATATGTAGGTACAACTAGCGACCACCAGCCAAGCGGTTTCGCCCGCGAAGAGGGCCTTTTCAATTTATACTCGTATTTCTTAGTATTTTTATAAAACTCCAGTATGACTTACATGAATGATTATTATTTAACCGTTTATTGTACATGGTAAAAACAAAAGATGTTTAATATTAATATAGGTACACATAAAAACAATACACAACAGGTCAACTTATTTCTAAAAGATATCTCTTCCAGCAGACCATGGGTAGCGAAATGGTATAATGTGAGGCAAATAATGTGTACAACTACTATTAAAATAACTACTATAGTCCATTCGCAATTATAATGTCATAAAATGACCTGACCAGCCCAAGTGGGAGGTCAAGTTATGCTGGACGCAATACTTAGATACTACGCGACCAGCGTAACTTGGGCTCCCGCTTAGGCTGGTCATGATCATGACACTATGATTTCGAATGGACATTATAAAACTATTGATGTGCAGGCGATAATTACACATTTGCATTGTCCGTTCTCAGTGGTGTGGTATAACGCAGTAAGATAAGCGAGTAGCTAGGAAACAAATAAATTAGATACGTAGGTAATTCATAAAGTTACTGATCGTGGTGATCATGGTATAATAAGATACTCCGCCTGGTATTTCTTTCCGAGACTCGTGAACCACGTGACCAACACAAGACTACGTCATCATGCTTGTGGGTTACCAGAATTACCCACTCTTATGATGTTTTTATAAATCATAAAAGATACTGTTAACTAATAAATAAAATTTAAGTGTTGCTGTAAAGTTAAAGTTAATACACACGTTAATCTAAATTATAAAATTATTAAGAAATATTTTAACCCATTGTTCTGAGATTGAATTTACCCCATAACGTATTTTATTGAAATAAAATGGCAATACTAAGTGACGTTGACTTGTGTTTCTCTGGGAAGGAAAGACCATGTTTTATTAGACTATGGTGGTGATTAGATAGGCTGTCTAATCTGGCTATTCATTATTATGTTTGTATTTGTTTACGATATTTATCTTCAAAAAATAATTTACACCTTTGCCTTAGGCGCAAGCTCCACAGAATAGACGTAAGTACTACGTGAGACGTAAGATGGCATCTGTCAAACAAGTGATCGTCGAAGACGTGAGACGTATGACATCGCGACGCCTGAAACCGTTTCCATTTACCAAAATACCTATATGAAACAGAAGAAGATCGATAGTATAGTTCCATCGATAACGGCAGACAATCGCTTGCTTATCTGACAGATGTCATGTTGCGTGTCTCATCGCTCGTCTATTCTGTGAAGCTTGCCCCTTAAAAGCACGGCTGGTAGTGACTGGATGACGAAGACGGGTGATTGTGCCTCATGGCTTTATGGTGTAGGTTGCCTGGGGGTTGCCTCCAGCAGCCCAGTAGTGCAGGAGACTTCTACTCCTGTAGGCTTTTTTCATGTGGTATTGACCTAACTATCGAAACTTAACACCTAGTGTGTGTGTTTTCATAGGTTTTAAGTGAGCATATTATCGTCTAATATTTATTATTATTATTACATACATCACGCACATATCCCTTCCGGGGTAGGCAGAGCGTAAACGGCGCGGCTCTGAAAAGCGGCTATTTGCACTACGTCTGGAAAATGTTTGAGAGTCATTCAGAAGCCTGTCGCCTAAAATTGCAATACACATTACCTCTCAAATCCCGTAGTCGCTTCTTGTGACACCCACAGGAAAGATAGGTGTTGATGCTATTCTACGCCGGCACCACACGACATAACTAGATGACCGTCCAATATCCATTAACTGGATGAAATTGAAAACTAGCTGTTTGCCGTTCGCAAATAGTTTCGTGTATACAATGGTGCCTCATTTCGTGATAATATGTTGCTCTGGTCATCGGACTCGATTCTGCCGACCGTTTCCTCAGCTAAATATTAGCCATTCTTGTGACTTTCTTGTGACTTTAACGTGTGATGCCGACTTAGAATACTATGACAGCCACAACAGTCCACTGATGGACATAGGCCTCCCCCTATTGGGGGGTGTTGCCATACTCACCACGCTTGGCAGGCGGGTTGGCGAGCGCAGTGCATGATGTTGCATTGACAGGGAACGCTGCTGCCCATTCCCTGTATGATTATCCCTTTGTCGCTTTTTACGACACCCACGGGTAGAATTGGGGTGATGCTATTCCAAGCCGGCATCACAGTGCTATACCATTCTCATAAATGAAAATAATTAATTGAATAACTGTCAAGCGTCGACCGGGGATCGAAAACAGTGTAATATTTAGAACCAAACATTTTTATTCTTTGTCTCTTTTCTTTTCATTACTAAGTAATTTACTAACAAGATGGTCAGCAAAATCGAGGCCATTACCTCTATAAGTAGTGTTGCCCAACTGTCGTCGGTAGTACTGCTATCGAACTTTTTTATTCGAACATTCCTATACTACCTGATTCATAGAAGACGGGGACCCGAAATAGCAACATTATTGTTGACATCTTGCTCATATTATGTCTGATGTCAATGTAATATGAAAAAGACGCAAACAATAATGTTGCCATCTCGGGTTCCTTTCTTCTATGAATCAGGTAATTCAATCGATAGGTCAATAGAATATAGTATCGATACTATCGATAGTTCAGACAGTCGATGTGGCGCAGCGGTTAGTACGACTGCCTGCGACGCGGTAGGTTCGGGGTTCCATTCCCGGTGGGGTCACTCACAAAGTTGATATTTATCACTTTGTGAATTTGTTCCCAGTCTGGTTTGAACATTGCAGGCTGAACCACCTGATTGTCCGAAAAGCAAGAAGGTTCCGTGCTTCGGAGGGGCACGTTCCGCACGTTAAGCCGTCGTCGGTCCCGGTTGCTGTCTATGACTAGTTTAGATGTCGGTCGTTAGACAACCATATCAGAGGCCTGCTACTTGTAGGCGGCGGTTTGAAAACTCTGAAACCAGGGTTCATCGAGTCGTTGGACAACTTGGTTTCGCACTCGAAGAAGATGAAGAAGAAAATCGATAGTTCAAACTATAACAATACTATCGACAAGTGCAATACCATCTATAGAATTGATTTAATAACAATCGATCTATCGATACATAGTGTTGATATTTCAATCAGGGTTGATAACAATTTTGATTTTTTTTAGGGATCCATATAGTAAATACGGAAACTCTATTACTGAGACTTCACTGTCTATCTGTCCGTCTGTCTATCCATCGACTGTCGATAGTCAACTATCGGCCTATCGGCCAACGCTATATCCATAAGTACTTTTTATAGAGATTGGAGTTTAGAGTATGTTGCGCATTTTCCAATTTCATGCTAAAAAGGAATTTGGAAACTAGTTCAAGAACGATATTCTTGTGAGCTAAAGTGTGATGTCGGCTTAGAATAGCATCACGCCTTCTTTTTCTTCTTCGAATAGGACACCGAGTCGTCCAACGTCCCGATGAACCTTGGTGTTAGAGTTTTTCGACCGCCTACTACAAGTAGCAGAGGCCTTTGAAATGTTTGTGTAACGACAACATCTTGCACTGCGCTCGCCTACCCGCCAGGCGCCTGATAAGTGTGGTGTAATGAGTATGGCAAAACCCCACGATAGGGTAGGGCCCATGTCCAGCAGTGGACTGTTGTGGCTGCTATGGATTGTATCCTCGTATTTGTGCCACTCGTTAGTAGTTAATGGATAAGATAGACTTGCTTAATTTCGTAGGCTAAGATTTAGCTGCGGTAGCCCAAACGGATGAGGCGTCGCCAGTAGTAGACAAAATATTTTACTGTTCGTGAATGTTTAAAATACAAAACCAATTAAAAATGAGTACTTGACATATAAGATCATTCATTATGCAAATATCACCTTAAAATGTTTAAGAACAATTCCATAACAATGGAGCAAAAATTAAATAAGACATCGTTGAGATTTGCAAACATTAAAATATTATGAACAATACCTACCCATATTTTACTTAAAACTATACGTTAATACAGGATGCAAAAAAATGAATTGCAAATATTTAAATCGGTTAATCAGTCCATGAAACTGAACAACTTTCCCTGAGGAACATACCTAAATCGAAATATGAAAAGTTATTTGAGCCTTCCCTCTCATACAAACTGACCCGGTCGGCCAACATATTTGTATGGGGGGTCCAAATTATGTTGCATAGGGAAAGTTGTTCAGTTTCATGGACTGATTCACCACTTAAAATATTTACAGTTAATTTTTGACACCTGTATAGCTAAGCTATGGCGGGAACGAGTTGAAAAAAGCGGCCAAGAGCGTGTCAGACAAGCTCACAAATAGGGTTTCGTAGTCAAAGTTTAAATATCAGGTCTTTCAGCGTTACAAAGTTAATTTTGTTGCTTGTTTGTTTGCAGCTGTATGGTTACCAACCGCAAATTGAAAAACTTTAATATTTCCTTAATCTTAAGTGGTACAATATCCGTTATAGTTTTCATGGTAACTTCATATTAAGAACTATATTCCACTTTCTTTTTCATATTTTTAGCATGCATACTTTAGAAGTTACAGCTGGAACAAATTATGGCTCAAAAACGCTCCTTTTAAAAGCAAATATCTCTAGACAGAAACATTTTAGAGACTTTGCTTCAAAGCAACCTCCTCTGAGTTTTAAAATACCTATTCAACGATACCCTATTCAATATTACAGAAGAATTAATTTTTTTTTGCCCCCCTTTCACATGTAGGTATAGGAAGAGGGTCCAAAAAACAATTAAAATATTTTTTTCTCAACATTTCTAAGTTAGGATCAACACGATCTATCTTCACACCAAATTTGATGTCGATAGCTTCAAAACTGACGAAGTTATGAGGGCGCGGCATACAGACAGACAGACAGACAGACTTGATAAGGATTTCTAGTAGACTACGAAACCCTAAAAACCGCTGAGTCAAAAATACGTCTCCTGTGTAGGTACGAAACGGACGTAAACCTCTGCGTTTGCATCAACCGTCATTACAGACTTACAGTTTACGTTGAAGCGGTTAGATTATGATGTGAGAACACAAGGTTACGCCTGTTGTGTAGAAATAGACACACTTGTAATGGATTCAATAGGTTTACGAGTTTTACGTCTGAAGTCAGGGTTACACTAACCGTGCCGTGATAGGCAAGCTCCATAGAATAGTCAGACAAGCGGTCGAGCCGTTATCGATGAGACACGCGTCTCACGTGTGTAGTTTCGTTTCTTCTGCTTTATACATTTTTCTATGGAAACTGTTTCAAGCGTCACGATGTCGCACGTCTAACGTCTCCGACGATCATTTGCTTGACAGATGGCATCTTACGTCTCACGTAAACTCTGTTAAGCCTGCGCCATAGAGTCGTTTGTCTTTCTAAATGCCCACACAGGCGACACGGCCGTTTATGTATCCTAAAACCATACAGGTATTATCCTAGCTTGCAACTATGGTTCAAACAAACTTGTATGTTTTTTTTATTTAACTCCTGCTGTGTGGGGCGTACTATAGTGGACCCCTAATGAATGGTTAACACTGACTGAACAATTGTCACCACACACGAGATAAACAAGAAATACCTATGTACTTTAAATGTAGGTTTGTTTGGACCATAGTTGTAAGAGTAGGACCATAGTTGTATGGTTTTGTCAGTACATTATAAAATGTATGAAACAAAAGAAACGGCGTCTATACCCGTAAGACACGCGTCTGATCGCCGCGCCGACCGTCGGCATCACAGTTGTCGTCTAACGTCTTACGTCTCACGCGCATCTCTAGTGCCTTATTCGGCAGATAAGGATATTAGATATCATAAGATCATGAATTGGGATCATGATATCATGTAAATGTTTTGCGATTTCGGCGGTCTCTCCAGTTTTGTTCCGGTAGCGCTCAGTGACGAACCCTTACCAGTCTGCTCCGACTTCAGGTACCTCGGTTCACTCGTGCAGGGTGATGGCGAAATAGACCGAACAATCAAGCACAGGATAAATGCGGGATGGATGAAATGGCGACAGGTTACAGGCACAGTGTGTGACCGCCGAATGCCCCTCAAATTGAAAGGCAAGATATATAAGACGGTGGTGAGACCTGTTGTCATGTATGGATCAGAATGTTGGCCAACTAAGGTGACGGATGAAAAACGACTGCATGTAGCTGAGATGAGAATGTTAAGATTGATGTGTGGTGTGACAAGAATGGATAAAATTAGGAATGAGTATATTAGAGGGAGTTTGACAATAGCGCCAGTGACAGAAAAAATTAGAGGGAATCGTTTATCTTGGTATGGGCATGTAATGAGGAGAGATGAAGAGCATATAACAAAGAAAGTAATGAACATGAATGTGGATGGACGCAGAAGAAGAGGAAGGCCTAAAAAAAGTTTGGATGGATTGTATAAAAGACGATTTGAAAAATAAAGGCGTAAGTGAGGATTTGACTGCTGATAGAAATGAATGGAAGAAAAAGCGGCCAAGAGCGTGTCAGACACGCTCACAAATAGGGTTTCGTAGTCAGTCAACGTTTAAGTATCTTTCAGCGTTACAAAGTTAATTTTGTTGCTCGTTTGTTTGCAGCTGTATGGTTACCAACCGCAAATTGAAAAACTTTAATATTTCCTTAATATTAAGTGGTACAGTATTCGTTATAGTTTTCATGGTAACTTCATATTAAGAACTAAATTCCATATTTTATTCAAATTTTTAGCATGCATACTTTAGAAGTTACAGCTGGAACAAATTATGGCTCAAAAACGCCCCTTTTAGAAGCAAATATCTCGAGACAGAAACATTTTAGAGAATTCGTTTCAAAGAAACCTCCCCTTAGTTTTAAGAGACCTATTCAACGATACCCTACTCAATATAACAGACGGAAAAAATTTTTTTTGCCCCCCTTTCACATGTATGGGAAGGGGGTCCAAAAAACAATAAAAATATATTTTTCTCAACATTTCTAAATTTGGGTCAACACGATCTATCTTCACACCAAATTTGATGTCGATTGCTCCAAAACTGACGATGTTATGAGGGCGCGGCATACAGACAGACAGACAGACAGACAGACAGACAGACTTACCGAAATGATAAGGGTTTCTAGTAGACTACGAAACCCTAAAAAGACATGATCACTAAGGGCAGGCAGATGATGAAGATCATGTATTGGGATTTTTAATGTTCTATTTTTTTTTTATGTAGCCTGTGTAATGTCCCACTGCAGTCAGGACGGGCAGAATACACATGTCGACGAGTTTTCGCTTAAGAGTCAACGGAAGGTCTCCCTTCATAAGCTCCTTCATGGACCAGTAGCTCTTCCAGGCGTTTTGGCTTTCGACTTCTTTGTCCTGCCTGTTTTCGAAGGATGCTATCTGGCCCAAGTATGTGTACTCATCGACATAATGTAATGTTCTATTATGCTCATAAATTCCCGGCGTTCAAGTCCCGGCGGTCGCTGATGAATTTTTCAATTTTCTCATTTAAAATTTATGAGATCATAACACCTCTCACTGTCATAGTTAGACTGTTTACGTCCTTTATTTCGTTTCGTATCTCGAGTCGAGTAACTACTCAACTAACTAGCTTGTGCCGACATGTGTGTACCTATACTAACTAGGAATTCCTACTGTTAGTTGAGTATTAGCTCCAGAAATAAACTACGATCACTATTATTGGCAAGTCAAACGTACGTACAGTCTCTCCCGTTAAGTCACGAACAATTCTTTATGGTTCCTTTTTTGGTGAGACTCTTTGGTGAGACTCACATTTTACAACAATAGGTACAGCAACATTTACTGAATCGTACAACATAGTTTTTGTCCGGCTTGTCGGTAGGTACCAATCACAAGAAAATCGAAACCTTTAAAACATACCTAATTTTTCATGTGTTCGTGAGAGACTGTACTTTAACAATTTGAACGAAAGTCACACATATGAAGATTTTATTAGAGAGTCGACCGACGCCCCTTAAGTAGGTAATAAAACATGTGTAATTTAATAAAAATATCATAAAACAAATCTGAGCCCGTATTGTCAATTATTGGAAGATGGAGAGAGAGAGGGTCTACCGTGTGGTGCTGCTCTTCTTGGTATCACTACACTAGGTATACTGGGATGTCCCAAAAGTAAAGAGACAAATTAGTAACACTTTATTTTTTGGCCTTTAAAATGTGGCTGACCATGGGAACTACCAGTGTTGGAGCTGGCAACCTAAGCGGGTTCTCATCTCCAAAAGCATCTTTAGATGGATAAAAGTTTCAAACGGTAGATGTGATGTAATTTTTGAAAAAGAAAATATTTTTTCAGCTTGGATAAAAAAGAACTGCCAGGATATAGGATGGCAACCTAGTATTTTCATGACCTCCTAAACATTTTCTATCGTTATAGTATACTTTATTCGATAATCCTCGAAAAACACAATCCTCTTTCTGAGGCAGTCGGGTAAAAATAAGAAATACCTAATCAAATCAATGACTTGCTGGATCTTCCTTGTGGGTGGCATAAGAGTTATAGTTATAGGTGACTCGTAAGTTACACAAAGATTACATCATCGTGCATCATCTCATTTTCATCACACTTGTCCAATGTCGGAGCATAAATTTTTTGCTACCTGCATCTTATTAGGTAGGTATACTAGGTATGTTGTAGAAACATACTAGCTGACGAGGAGCAGCTAAGGGGCCTCAATACACACAAGTTTGTAGTCGGTTCCGGCAGATGATGCATTGATTCACAAGAGTTTAAAAAAGAAACAAGTATTTTGTAATTCTTTACCTCAAACTCAAACTAACATAAGACGGTAAAGTGTTGTTAAGTCGTAGTAGTGTGTGTCTTAGTTTTGTATTCTCTATAGAATACCTAAGTACCTATGTAATTTTAAAGATATATATATTTTTAACGATTCCATCATCACTTTCTGACCTAGTGACTATGGGACCACTTGGACAGTCTAAGCTTTCGAATAATGAATCCTAAATCCTGGCATCTTATAGCGAACTAATAATTGAAAATATTATGTGATTTAGTCTGCAACGAATGCGGAACCTCTTTTTATTGTAAAATCCGTTAATAATGGTACATTTTACTGATATAACTTTTTACTGTGCTATGTTTGCGACTTTTCTACCCGACTGTTCATCGACTTTTTATGCTTTTAATTTCTTTGGATTGTTTTCGGGCCGGGTAGAATCCGGGCCGGCTTGAATCTAACCCAATGGTGGGGCCAGACAATTGAATCCAAGACAAAATGATGAAACATTCCAAATACATATTATTATATACAGCAAAACGAGTATTATTTGCATGTCCAACCCACGCTTGACCGTTTCGCGATGAGTCACGACCACGTTTCACGATCACTAAGGTGTAACCACCTTTTGTGGGCTCGAGTGAGTAGCTGTGAGTAACCAATTACGGTATACTGGTTTATCTTGATCTTCATCATGATTACTCAACACTTTTTGTCATTTTCTGATTTTGGAGTTTCTTAGTCTACTACAGTCTATCCCTTTACTACAAACACACGGCATTTTTTATGGTAAGGCCCTTAACTTAAGCCGTGTGGTGCCGGCAGAGTAGAATAGCACCAGCCCCTCTCTTCCCGTGGGGGTCGTAAGAGGCGACCGAGGGATAAACCCGACCCAAACAGCCTGGGCCAACCGTATTATTAGGCGGTTAATCCACCACAAAAGCATTCCCAAGGAGGGTTGACGTCAGGTAGGCGGCCGGTTGTAAAATTCAGCCAAATCCTTTTGCAACACGATTTGTGTTCAACGAAACGTGTTGCGCCGACCCCAAGTAATTGGGATAAGGGCAGGAAGATGATGATGCCCTAGAACTCTAACTTAGTTTTATGTCCTAAAAACACAGTAAGCCTATTCTGGTTTAATTTAAAACAGATTTGTGCTCAAATACTTGTGACTCACAATCGACCATAACGGTAGGAAGTACAGCTATGGTATAAAAAGAAAGTATTAATTAGCAAGATGTGCCGCTATAAAGACAAAATAAATGTACATAGTACGTACACAAACGAAATTAATCGGTTAGATAAAGATCAGCTAGTATAAACGGTTATAATATGCTTGCACACATACATTAATCTATAGAAGTCCACTGCTGGACGTCTGAGCCTATATACTCATCACGCCTCTTTTCTTTGTGGGTTAGGCTGTAGCAAACCTCGGCATAATTTTTAACCGAAAATTTGTCTTGGAATAAACAAGTTGCAGAGGATAGCAGAAAGGTGTTTGCTTCGTTCCGCTCTTTGAAAATATTTAAGAATATTTGCCGATACATACATACATACATGTATCACGCCTATATCCATTGCGGGGTAGGCTGAGCGTAAACGACTGTAAACATAGCCATTTACACCACGCCTGACAAAGGATTGAATCATTCAGAAGACGGTGTATCACCAAATCACCATAGTGACTGGTTGTCAGCCTCTCGTCTGACCCCGCGACTCACTTCTTACGACAACTACGGGAAAGATATGGATAGATGCTATTCTAAGCCGGCACCACATGGCACTATATGTGTCCCCCACATATTTTAAGACTGCCCTGGACCGCCACACGACGGTGGCAGTCGCCGTGAAAGTGTATCGGCTCGGCGACACGGAGCCCCAAGTCCGAAGCGAAATACTCGTAATCTGTTTATCGATGCATGCCATGGAACATGGAAATGGTCTCAACCGGTCTACTTAACCTACAAATAAGGCGATAGGCTGACGATAGTGTGCGATGGCCTTTGACAAAAACATACAACATATTTTTAAAAAACAGCAATTACTTTTTTGCGTCTGCAGTATTGAGTGCCTTTAAATAGGTCTTCTAAAAATAAAGGAAGGTTTTTTTTAAATAAAACCATTGAAATGTTTCTGTTTCGAGATATTTGTTTTTAAAGGGTCGCCCCCTGTTTAAAAACATAACTCGAGAACAATTAAAGATGCATGATCTTGTATCGGTAAAACATGTTTAATTGTATAAGCTTCCAAGTCGCCTTCTGAATCATGTGTCCAGAACACAAGTACCTACTTGATGACTCACACACAAAACAACATAAAAACACAATTATGTTTTTTTTATTCAGGCAAATGTTAAGGATAGCTAAGAGATCAACCTCCTCATAGAGAGAGATCAGCCTTATATAGTGTTGCAAGCGCTGGAATAAAGGCAACTTAAACCCGTTATCCTTAATCGATACTTAACCTACCCTGAGGCTATGGCACGCATTTAAATTAACACCCTGTATATTTAATGTTATAGAGTCAGAGGCCAAATTATTGTGGTCACATACTATTTATATAGAGCTTACGTAATCTTCTGTCTGTTTTAAATACAATTATGGCGAATGTTGTTTGGTTTCGTTTTCGAGTTGGCTAGTAGGGCGACAGGTGGATATCGCAAAGTAGCTTGTATTTGTAGTTTTTCACATTCATCATCATTGGCCTCATACGTCTGTGACAGACGATTTATTCAGTGTCTGAGGCAAGATTTTTCATGGCTGTATAAGCCGATACGGGAGCGGCATGACTTTCCGCACGCTCTACAAACGAAGGTGGAATTAGAGACTGGCACATGCATGTTTAGATGTCGTTTTTGCCTTTTGTTTGCGAGACCAGCGAACCAGGCATCGTCGTGAGCTTTACGCCCATCAAACACACGCTTTCTCCATACATCCCTATTCTCAGCAAGCTTCTCCCAGCTTTGATGGTCGATGTCAAACGCAGCCATGTCCCGTTTGGCGCAATCTTTGAAACGTAGCATCGGTCTTCCAACTCCTCTTTGGCGTTAGCTACGGCGCCAAGCAGGACACGCCGTGGTAGACGCGAAGGTTCCATGCGGTACACATGCCCTAGCCACCGCAATCGTCTTTGCTTAAGCAAAGCGGTAAAGCTAGGCAGCTGTGCAATTTCTAGAACTCGCTCGTTTGTGACTCTGTCCTGCCAAGTTATATGCAAGATGTTTCTTACGCAGCGCATATGAAATGTGTTGAGTCGACGTTCTTGTTTTGCGTACGAAGTCCAGGTTTCAGCTCCATACAAGAGTATGCTTAGAACGCAAGTTTGGTAAACAATTATCTTGGTTTTTGTGGTCAGGTGTTTATTATTCCATACTCTTGTACTGAGCCTGCCGAACATGGTCGCCGCTTTGCCGATACGAGTATTGATCTCAGCATCGAGGGTGAGATTGTTCGACACAGTCGACCCCAAGTAGCAAAACTTGTCAACTATGTTCAAGGGAACGCCATCGAGCAAAATACGTGGTGTTTCTCCACCTTGAGCTAGCACTACTGTTTTTGGCATTAATGGACATTGAGAACAGAGAACACGCGTGGGAAAACTTATCAACAATGTCTTGAAGCTCACTTTGAGAATTAGCAACGAAGGCTGCATCGTCAGCGAACAAAAGGCTATCGACGAATAAGTTATCGCGGTTACGCTTTGACCTAAGAAGCGAGATATTGTACAGCTTCACGTCAGCCCTAGTGTGCAGGTGTATACCCTGTTGGTCATCGCCGAAAGCAACTTTAAAAAGCAATGAGAAGAAAATACCAAACAGGGTAGGAGCCAACACGCAGCCTTGGCGAACACCTCTACGCATTTCGAACGGCTCGGATGTATTGCCGTTAAAAACAACAGATCCTTTCATGTCCTCGTGGAAGGATTTAATGAGGCTTAGAAGTTTTGGAGGGCACCCGATGTTTAAAAGTGCAGTATAGAGTCCTTCCCTGCTCACGGTGTCGAAGGCTTTGTTAAGGTCGACGAACGCCACAAACAGAGGTGTTTTCTGCTCTCTACACTTTTCCTGCAGTTGGCGAAGTGTAAAGATCATATCTGTTGTGGAACGTTGGGCGCGGAATCCACATTGCGATTCGGGATATACACGATCAGCAAGTTTCTGGAGTCTTATTAAGACTAACCGAGCAAATAATTTACCTACTATACTTAAAGGGATATTCCACGATAACAGTTACAGTCACCGCGGTCACCTTTGCCTTTGTATAGGGTAATGATGTTAGCATCGCGCATATCCTGTGGTATATATCCCGCTTCCCAACATTTACACAACAGATTGTGCAGGATGGGTAATATGCACTTGAGCCTGATAATTTCGGCGTGGGTACCATCGTTTCCAGGTGATTTTCCAATTTTAAGCTGCTTAACAGCCTTGTGGTACTCCCTTATGGTAGGAAGATCATCTAACTCAGTCCAGGTAGCTAGTTTTGGCATGCAATCTGCAGCTTCTGGCATTATGTTCACTGGTTCTGAGTAGAGACCAACATAATGTTCTACCCATCGTTCGAGTTGGCGTTGAGCATCTGTAATAACAGTGCCGTCCGCTTCTTTAAGGGGCTGTTTTTTAGGAAAAGGACCAAGGGCCTTTTAATCCCAGCGTAAACACCACCAAAGTTTCCCATATCAGCGCATGATTGAATGCTTTGACAAAGCTCGGTCCAGTATGCATTTGCGAAGTACCGTGATGTGCGTTGTAAAGCTGATTTTGCATTCGATAGGTCGATACGCGTCTTTTCGGATGGGTTAAGGCGATGTTTTAGCGCAGCTTGTCGTTTGGACTCGAGCAGAGGTGTAATGTGTTCGAGATTTTCAGCGAACCAGTCCTGGTTTTTAACTTTCTGATGACCGAAAGCCGTACCGGCTACTTCTTTAAGTAGCTTTTTTACTTTGCCCCATTCCTCCTCTATCGCAGCGTCTACATCCCAGGTGGCAACTTCGTCGCGTACCAGCTCTTCATACTTTTGGACCACCTCATCGTCTCTGGATTTTGGAAGATCGAGCTTCTTCCTACCGGGCAATTTGGATGAGTGGATCTTTTGTGAGCTATAGCAACTTGTGATGCCACCAGGAGTGGTCTGTGTCACAATCAGCGCTGTGAAATGATCGCGTGTGCAGGGTCTCGCGGAGATTTTTCTTTTTGGTAAGGATAAGGTCCAGTTGATGCCAGTGTCCAGAACGAGGATGTTTCCAGGACACTTTGCGAGTTGATTTGCCTTTAAAGTAGGTATTGGTAACACACAGTAGGTGTTTAGAGCAAAGCTCTAATAAACGTTGGCCGTTTTCATTAAGCTTCCCTATACCGTGGTTACCTATACAATCTGGCCAAGCAATGTTGTCCTGTCCGACCCTAGCGTTAAAGTCGCCCAGAATATATAAGCGGTCAGATGGTTTTAACCCGCGTAGAGTCTGGTCGAGCTGGTCATAAAACTGTGTTTTGGCTTCATCTGTTGAGGATAGCGTTGGTGCGTAAGCAGAAATCAGTGATACGTAACCATGGTCCGTATTTAATCGCAGCAACATAATGCGTTCCGAGATGCCGCAAGGAGCCTCTATAGATGTTAAGAGGTCGTTGCGTATAGCAAAGCCAACACCATACTCGCGCACAGCGCTGCTGTCCTTTCCTTTCCAGTAGAATGTATAATGCGTCTCACGCAAGGAACCCTCGTCAGGGAGTCTGGTCTCTTGTAAAGCGCAAACAGCAATGTTCAGTCTGTGTAGTTCGGCGTCGATTACGGCAGTTTTACGCAGATCTTGTGCGTCAGTAGAAGAACCTCCACAGGTGTCAGGGAGGCCTGTCCTCATAGTACGGACATTCCATGTTGCAAATCGCATGGATAAGCGGGGTTGGTTTTTGATGTTTTTATGCCTGTTAGTTGCAGGTGTACAATGTAACGGCGCCGATTGTCCAGTTGAGGCTGGTGCTCTCTACACCCTAAAAGAGCAAACCAGCACCGGGGCGGATCAGTACCTTATTGGTCGGGGGCTGCCCGACTTGGAGCGGGCGGTAACTGATCAGTGGGTCTACGATGGACCCTCCCACTGACGGAAGCGACCCCTGGCGCCCGCACTTACGCCCATACGTGCAGACTTATAACCGGTCACTGCCACTTCCCGTGTTGTTATCCGCGAGACGCGGGTGAAGTTTCCTCTCCACAGACACTGCGTTGCCTGGGACGCAATTATGGAAAACGCAGGGCTGCCCAGGACCTGCGCCACCCTCTCGGCCTTCCTGGCTGACTCCACAGGAACGACGAGTCGATACGTGCGGAGCCAGGTCGGCTGCAGGAGTCTGCCGCACGATATATATGACTTAATCGCACCTGACGGAGACCCCATTCCGGGTTTAAGTGTGGAGTTTTCCTTCTCCAGGACCCTGATCCACTTGGGTCGGATTTATCCCTCGGTCGGCTCTTACGACCCCCACGGGAAGAGAAGGGGTGGTACTATTCTACTCTGCCGGCACCACACGGCTAGTTTTTCACATTATAGCGTAGATAATAACGTCAATACGGTTATAACTATTCGGATTGAGGCAGGAAGCTGAAAATTGGCATGAAGGTACTTCTTGACCTACTGTTCAAAATCAGAGATGGAGCCCAGCGGCCCAGCCAGGTTAAGGGGGGTGGTGCCCGTTTACAACATGGTCAGGCAGTAATATTTAAAAATCAAAACAACCCAATCCAAACTAGTGTAGAAAGTGTTTAATTTACCTAGAATATGGAGTTCCATCAAGAAATTGCAGCACAAAGTGTAGGGCACTTTTTACCTATTGTCTCGGGCAATATGAAAGATTCCTCTATTGGGATTTAACGCACTCACAGTTCTATATTATTCTTAAAAGTGAAAATAAGAAATAGAAAAAAATCGCTTGGAGACGAGCATCAAGAGATAGAAAATTTGGCATTCATCAACCGGTACATCGATTTATACCACGTCTGACTAAAGTTTCAGATTCATAGAGAAGGCTGTGTATCACCATAGTGGCAGGTTGTCAGCCTGTCACATCAGCTCTCAAATCCCAATACACATCAGCTCTCAAGTCCCTTAGCAGTTTCTTACGACACCCATGGGATAGATATAGGGTGATGCTATTCTAAGCCGGCACCACACGGCGCCGCATCGCACCCTTTGAAGACGCTTCGGTTTACTAGCCTATAACCTGCATATTATCTGTTGTTGCAGCCCGCAGTCCTAATGGCGGTATCCCGACTAAGATCCCCAGTCCAGTTGGCACTCTCCTAAGCAGAAGGACACCGGTAAGTCAGTCTATTCATATTGTAGTTCATTATCATCATCTTCCTGCCCTTATCCCAATTAGTTGCGGTCGGCGCAACATGTATTGTTAGAACGCAAAATCATGTAGCAAAGGATTTGGCTATGTGCAAAACTACATTTTAAGGACTTACTTAATAAATTTGATATACTTGGGTAGAGCACAAAGCCTGCGTATGCAGCTCGTATGCGTGCACGTCATCAGTGCAGTACCAGTCGTAGTATGAAAGTGTAATAGCGCACGGCCGCACGTCGTACGTTCATACTACGTATATAGCTCTATCGGCCGCTCATGACGAATTTGCACCTTTATACCGACATTCGGAAGGGAAATAACAACTAGAGGATACTTATAAATGAGAATAAGAAATTGAAAATATGACATGCATCGACTGGGGCTCGAACCCGGGCCGCATGGGAGAGAGGTGCGGCGTTTACCCATGTTCACTGTTGGGATTGAAAATGCACTCACAGTGCTGTTCTCGTAAATAAAAGTAATAAATAGAAAAAATTACATGCATCGACCGGGGCTCGAACCCGGGCCGCATGGGAGAGCGGTGGGGCGTTTATCCAAGCCGGGGCCGGGTTCGATTCCCGGTCGATGCATGTAATTTTTTTCAATTTCTGAGAATAATATAGCACTGTGAGTGCTTTCAAATCCTATTAGGGGATACCTACTTACCTACAGTAGCCCAACATGGGCATAGGAAACCTTGGCAAATGTAGGTAAACTAAATACCTATTTTTTATTTTTAGGAGGTAGAGAAGCCTAAGCCGAAGAATTTAAATATTTTCACTATGTACATTCCAATCGAGGAACCAGTTTACATGGATAGCGTTAAATACGAAAAGTTTTGAATAAGTGTCATGGTGATTTTGATGTGGTAATTTAGATTTACTTTTGTTTAGTTATTTTTAATTATTTTAATGTTAATAAATACCTACGTCATAATAATAAAGTAATTTTCATTCATGTAGATAGAGTAAATAATAATTTATGTTGTTATGTTATAACATAATTAGCACCAAAAGTGGCAGTTTTTTGTCACTTTCATCCATAACTTTAATTAGGTAGGTACAGCAAATATTTTATTGCGTTTTCATGTTTTAACTTCACGATAACACCGAAAAACTAAACAGCTACTGATGTATTATTGTTTGCATGAAGAGTTATTTTTACCCGACTGCCTCAGGACGGTTATGTTTTTCGAGAGTATGTATGTATCCAGAAATTCGTTTTTACGGGCCCAAAACGGAGGTCTGGGTAATATATTCTGTGGTCTGGGCCGGGGCTGGAACGGGACGGACGATTCGTTGCTCGAAGGTCTGGGCGGATCATGACATGTGAGGTGTCGTTGTTAGATTCGTCTCAGCAACGAGACACTGGTTATATTAAAAATCATAAATTCAAGATGGCGGATTTTTGTAAAATACGTCTTTGAAATTAACGCAGTCGGGTTTTTGTTTTTAATACATCTGCATGTTTTTCGTGAAATTTCGTTAGGTATCTAATTCTGCGGCACCACTTCGCCTTAAATAATTTCCTCACGACTAACTTGCTTACTTAATTGCATCTTAATTATGCAAGTTAAAGTTAACACGTCGAGTGGAACACGTAGAAAGGCAGTTTCACTTTTGTAAAGATAAGTTCAGTCAGTTTTGATTAGTCTATTGGGATTTTAATGCACTCACAGTGCTATATTATGCTGATAAATGAAACCAAGAAATTGAAAAAATGTCATGCATCGACCGGGGCTCGAACCCGGGCCGCATGGGTCAATGCCCCATCGCTCTGCCACTGAGCTATCGATGCACGGATCGATGCCAAATTTTCAATCTCTTGATGATCGTCTCCAAGCGTTTCTTTTTATGAGTTTTGAAACTGAATAACTTCCCCCAATAAAAATAGGCGACAGGGTGGCAATATAGGGTTAAACAATATTTCTGAAAGGACCCTCAAATATTTAAGACGTGACGATAACGATCGTATATTTCGTAGATATTAGGCCGTTGATGATCTGTCTACTCCGGAAGGGTTTAGGCATGCCACGTGATATGTTTGTTGTACAACGTTCCCATTTAACAACCATCCATATATCACGCCTATATCCCTTTCGGGGTAGGCCGAGCGTAAACTTCTATAAAAAAACAGTCATTTACTCCACGTCTGACAAAAGTTTGAGAATCATTCAGAAGACTGTGTATCACCACAGTGACAGGTTATCGGCGGTCGCTTAAAATTGAAATACACATCAACTCTCAAATCCCTTAGTCGCTTTTTACGACACCCGCGGGAAAGATATGGGGTGATGCTAGTCTAAGCCGGCACCACACGGCATTTAATGGATCAACTTGCACTAGGTTTTCTTAGTATTTGTATGAAAAACTAGTACCTATAAGTCTGTTTAATGTACGAGTACGTTGATATGCTGGCGGTAGTAGGTACATTTTAGAATAGTGATTAGGAGCTTTTTTTACGTACTTTAAACTATATTACTTGAGAAAAGATGTTAAGGTGGATCGTTTTCCATACAAAATATAAATGGAGTTACGTCTTTAAATGAGACAAAATTATGATTAAAAAACTTGATGGGAAGTCCCGTGCTTTTATAACATTGTCGCAAAATAAAACAAATAATTTTTTAACCATCAGATTTCTCTGTAAAAACCGTGTCGCCACTTAATGAACATAGATGGAGCTACTGCTGCAATAAACACGTTTAATTTTTTTGTGGAGAAAATACTTGATATTTTTTTACGTTAAGCAGTTTTGCGACATATTTACGTGTGCCTTCCTCATCTCACATAAAGATTTTTTGATAAAATTGTTGTTTAGCTCATGTGTAACTCGGTTGAAGTTCAGATTTTAGTTTGTATGACGTAACGATCCCCCTTAAGTTCCATATCTATAGGCTTGTTCACCGCTTGAAATACTTATTTGATTTTTTGAACCTTGTATAGCGCGTCATTTTCCCGCGCGAAAGTTAGCCAGGTGACTCATGGGTTTGGTATTCGTATCTTGAACCCATTTTTTGTGCAAATGACTCAGGCTTCGTTCCATACAGCCAAATTGTATAGTGAACGGTAATTTGATACATTTCACAATTTTGATTACTGAAAAAGATTTTTAGTATACTAAAAAAACTAAAAATTAGAATAAAATAAAAGTTAAAAGGGGCTCCCACAGAGCACCAAAATGTCATTCGCGGCCCCTGTACGAAAAAGGTTTCATTTGTCTATGGGGGCCATAGAGTCTGGCCAGCGAGTCTTTGGACACGGAAATGGCGCCAATTTTAAAAATCTTTCACATGTTAACACTGAAAAACTACAATAAAACAATTTTGATACTTACTATTTTTTTTGTTTTCTGCTCTTTACTTTGTGTTTTTGCCTACCGGTATGTATGTATGATGTATCTACCGGGAGTAACAGAAAGGGTATAACAAGCCGAAAGGAGGTCAAGGTACTCATGAAACTGAACAACTTTCCCCATGAAACATGGGTCGATATATGAAAAAAATATTTGGACCTCCCATACAAAATCGCAGATCAGTTGATTGATTTACTCTGAGAGGTCCAAATTTTTTTTCATAAGTATTTCGTCTCATGTTTCATGGGGAAAGTTGTTCAGTTTTATGAGTACCTTGACCTCCTTTCGGCTTGTTATACCCTTTCTGTTACTCCCGGTAGATACATCATACATACATACCGGTAGGCAAGGTAAACACAAACTAAAGAGCAGAAAACAAAAAATAGTAAGTATCAAAATTGTTTTATTATAGTTTTTCAGTGTTAACATGTTGCCATTTGAAATACTTACCTATTTGAATTATTTGACGTCCAAAGACTCGCTAGCCAGACTCTACCCATAGAAAAAAAAACGAGTTTGATTGCTCGATTTTATCTAATCTTGGTGCGAACGCTCGATCTAATGAAAGGTAATATATTAGACAGTTGAATTAAAATTTCACAGAACATGTAAGTATTATTTGTTATCACGATGATAACAAATACTAAAAAGTACCTAAGCCCCCTTACTTTTACATACAACAAACGTGATTTTCATACAATTTTTATACACATAATAGGGCACCCTTCGTGCGCGAGTCTGACTCGCACATAGCCATTTTTTTTACTGCTATAATTGGGTGTGTACACCGGTGAAAATTGAAAAATACGGCTGATGCTTATAACAAGATTTCCTTTCGAAAGGATTGGTCCTTAAGGCGCATGGAGCCATCTAAGAAGTGGGGCCACCTCAATTTTTATTGTATATTTTTTAATTAAATTGGTGGCCCCACTTCGAAAATCCATCTCGGTAACTTACCTAAAGATTAATCGTGCCAAAGGAAATTTTATTATACCTTTCAGCCGTATAATTAGAGCTACACACGCCACTACTAGTTTCTGCAGTCAGAAAGGGGCTATTTTGTTAAAGCGTTGTTGTTCAGATCATTCAAATAGCAATACTGTCACTTTTAGTCAGTTTTCCGAACCGGTTCCGCTCTACAAACGGCAGCTATTTTATCAACAAGATCAACATCGTTCCATCCAGCTCCGCTCGCTACGTCGTCACATGACATTTACCAGTTATGGTTTGGGAGTGCCAAGCAACATAATTGAAAACTTTTTTTTCAAACAAAAAACAAATACAATAAGTACTTACTAATAATTTTATTAACTAATAGTCATAACATAAGTGTGCTTGTGCTTGAGTGGCCGAGTCAGAGGGCTAACTTTTTCCATACCTATTTCAAGTTAGTCTTACATTTAGTTTCATGGACTGATTCGCTTCTTAAAATATTTGTTATTGTCTTACCTACATACTGTACCTATAGACGGAGGTTAATAAAATGTGCTCATAAACATAAGATTCCATTCATTAAATGAGGTTATGGAAAAACGCGGGAAATCTCACTTTTCCGCCGGTGCATCCGTGTCAAAGTTTTCTCGCTTTTTCTTCGCGCAATGTCAATGTGCTCCATACAGCCTAATTAATTGATTGCATATTAATTAATTTATTTATTTACCTATATATTGTTAACTTACTTCAAAAAGGGTGTGATATTATATTATAGGTATACAAAATGCATGGTAGGTATATGGACTATATAAATAGAGATTTGTCTTGTCGACTGTAAATTTTTACATAGCCAGGGTTGCTACTGTCAAAAATCTCAAAGTATAAGAAAAGAATATCAAAGCAGCAAAATCTGATACAAGAACAAACATCATATGTTTCTGAGTCAATTTTAATCCAAGAAATGAGACTTTCGTGGCACCCATCATCTTAGTTACCTTGAGTTCCCCTGAGACTCCAGTTATTTCCAGCTAAAGTCAGTAAGCGTCAAATCCGTCGCTAGTACTGAGTGAGCCTTTAGTATAGGCCCGCGCGTCTCGCTGTATCCCCAATTTGTGGTAAGTATAAGTCTCATTTTCAAGATTTTAATAAAATCGGAACAAATTCATAAACTTTGCAAAGAAGACCAGTTTCTGTGATGCTCTATTTGTTGGTGTAGGATTTATCTAACTAAGGATAGGATTCGCAACTTCAAAATCGGTTTCTTAGTTTCACTGTGAGGTTGATTTTATGTTTACTGTTTTTCTTACGCAATGTCAATGCGCTTTATACAGCCTGAGTAATTTCGATATTTAACTATCGAAGATCAGGGACGTGGGAACCAGGCATTGTTGTCGTTCCGTTACTGGCAGAAAATGCAGGCAGGTGTTAGAGAAAATTATATAGCGTTATATTACCTTTGGCCGTGCCGTGTGGTGCTGGCTTAGAATAGCATCACCCCATTTATACCCGTGGGTGTCGTAAAAGTCGACTAAGGTACTCCACGGCCCCGGGTTCAAGGCCCGGCTGCCACTGATGATTTTCATTTACCTATAACAGAGTAAATGTTTAAGTTTGAAGTAAAAAGTAATGTTCATTTTACATACCATATTTGGGTGCGGCGGTTGTATCATACTCGTGAAAACTGCTAATGTATAAGGTGTGGTATTTAGCAGCAATTTAATTATTTTCAAGGTGAAAAAATACCATTCGCTGGATCTAATGATAATAAGAATAAAGATGTACTATTTGCCGTGTATTGCTGGCTTAAAATAGCATCAACCCATATCTTTCCCGTGGGTGTCGTATGAAGCACAAAATAGCCCCGCTGTTTCCCTAATTTGAGTAATAAGCGACTAAGGGATTTGAGAGTCGATGTGAATAGCAATTCTAGGCGACAGGCTGACAACTTGTCACTATGGTGAATTTGTGACACACATGCTTCGGAGTGACTCTCAAACTTACGTCAGACATGGTGTAAATGGCCGTTTTTACAGCTGTTTACGCTCTGCCTTCCCCGCAAGGGAGTAGACGTGATATGTATGTAAGCCCAGTCTCCCATAGAAACGCCCAAAGCATTTGAAATTTCTTATGTTTATACATAAGCTGTTAACCATTGTCCCACAGAGGTAGGTCACGATCACGACGAAGTATCCGTTAGAGTATGCGCCACGACTCCTACATTTCCACCCGTTTCTACGCGTGGGTGTCGTAAAAGGCGACTAAGGGATGGATCCAGGGAATGGGCAGCAGTGTTCCCATCAACCATCTTCCATCCATCTTCTTAGTTACCTTAATTTCTGCTGATATTCGAGTTCATTACAGACGTCAGTACGTCAGTCTCTTAGAGTATATAAAAGCAAGCTATAGAGTGCGCCTGAAAAGTTAGAATTGTCGGCGGTAGTTAGAACACAACCTCTCTGTCCATCGGTAGCAAAACGGCAGTGACAGCACTATTGAACCTCTATGACTTCTCATTCATTTGACGTCTGTATCTAGGGAGCAACTGCTTACACTTTGACAGTACGGCGCGGACCGATAGCCCCAAACTCCACAGAGAGGACAAGGAGAGGACATAGGACGTAGGGCATGACGCTTGACGTTTGACATCGCGACGTTTCCATACAAAATATACGAAAAAGTATTGACAAAGGCACACACAAGCGTCGCCAAAGCGTCGCATCTATGACAGCTAGCGTCAAAAACTAAGAAGAATATTTGACGATGACTTGTCTGTCAACTGTCATTCTTACGTCCTATGCCTTTCGTCTTTTTGGTGGAGTTTGCGCCATATGCGCACTCTATAGCTTGCTTATACATATTCTAAGGTCAGTCTTCTTCGTCAATGAGTGAGCCATTTGAGCCCTGCGCGCCGCCGCCGTTTCCTTAGTTTGTGGTTGAGACAGCAAGGATCCGCGCTTGACTGGGCAGCGCGTCCTGTCTCGCAAGTGCGTCCTGCCGTGGACAAGTTGTGACCGTGAGCGATCAGCGAACTGATATCACATACCATACATAAAAAAAGACAAGTACTATATTATATCTTTCTGTTTATATCACGCCTATATCCCTTGCGGGGTAGGCAGAGCGTAAGCGGCTGTAAAAACGTCCATTTCAGAAGACTGTGTACCATCACTAAAGTGTCAGCCTGTCGCCTTTCAATACACATCAACTCTCAAATCCCTTACCTTGATGAGATTCTCAGCCGGCACCACACGGCGAATATTTATTTATGAGAATAATATAGCAGTATAAGTGCATTAAAATCCCAATAGATTAGCATAACCCTCCTGAGACAGTCGGGTAAAAACGCTCTCAGGCTAAACTTGTGGCATACGAAGGCAGGGTCGGTGGCTTTACACCTGCCGTGACGTCACTTCCCTTCATTGTGCCCTTAACCTAACAGAAACAAAACTCAACGAGCTGAACAGTACCTAAAAATTAATAAGAAATTGAAAAAAATGTCAAGCGAACATTGGAAGGGGAAGACCTAGAGTCCTAGGCAAACATACCTGGATCGTAGACGAAGTAACATAAACCAACGAGCGTGCATGAAAAGATTGATGAATGTTGAAGAAGTGAAAGGTACACTTCTTCCTACCTTCTTCTGCCTACCATTCCGAGAATGAGGTTGTGATGAGGTGTGATGTATGTATGTGGACCGGGGGGGGACATCAAACTCGGGACACGTGGGGAACCTTCCCACTACTGCTTTACATTTATAATAGGCACAAATATTTTAACTAAAAACATAGCACAGGGAGAGCATTAGGTACAATCCTAATAAACCAATTTGTGATTATTTTAGGTTCTTAATAGACCCTTGCGGGGTAGGCCGACAAGACGTGTTTGTGGGCCGTTTCAGAAAAATCATGTACTTGTCACTATAGTGACAGGTTGCCAGCGTGTCGTCTAAAATTAAGTATAATACACATGAAATCCTTGCATGAAACCATCGAGATCGAGACCCTTAGTCGTGTCTTACGACACCTACAAGACATACCTAAATGGGGTAATGCTATTCTAAGCCGGCAATACATACGGGGTGTTAGGGACGGTGTAACGAAAACTTTGCAGGCGTGCTCAGACCATCAAACTGAACAACTTTTACTATGGAGCCAATGGTGGGAAACGAAAAAAATTTTCCGACCTCCCATATAAAGTCAGTCAGCTGATCATGAATTTTGTATGGGAGGTCGGAAATTTTTTTTCGTTTCCCACCATTGGCTCCATAGTAAAAGTTGTTCAGTTTGATGGTCTGAGCACGCCTGCAAAGTTTTCGTTACACCGTCCCTAACACCCTGTATACAGCAAACTGACTATGGGAACACTACAATGATCATCGGTTGAAGGCGCTAGCAACAGATGCACGCAAACGCTGGACAGCCAGGTCTCTAGCAAAACTAGCGTTCTAGTTCATCATCTTCCTGCCCTTATCCCAATTACATGGGGTCGGCGCAACACGTTTTGTTGAACACAAAATCGTGTTGCAAAAGCATTTGGCTTCATTTTACGACCGGCCGCCTAGCAGACGTCAACCCTCCTTGGGAATGCTTTTCTGGTGGATTAACCGCCACCATACGGTTGACCTTGGCTGTTTGGGTCGGATTTATCCCTCGGTCGCCTCTTGCGACCCCCACGGGAAGAGAGGGGGTGGTGCTTTTCTACTCTGCCGGCACCACACAGTAACTACTAACAACTAGCGTTCTAGTTATAGTGTGGTTTATGATTTTTATAAATGAATTTCCTTACTAATAAAACGTCTTTCTTTGCTCGTAAAACTTACTGATTTGGTTGTCATGCATGCATGAACTTAAGGGGGCAATCTCCACAGAATAGACGCCGCCTAAAGGAACGAAATAAGTAATCATTGTCAAACAAGCAGATGTATTAAAAAACAAAAACCCGACTGCGGTAATTTCAAAGTAGTATTTTGCGTTTAAAATCTGCCATCTTGAATTTAATTTTTTTTGTTATAGCCAGTGTCACTCGTGCTACTGAGACAAATCTAACGACACCTCATATGTCAAGTTCCGCCCAGCCGTTTGAGCTGTAGCCCGTGAAAAAGAATTTTCTTGTCCACATACATACATACTCTCGAAAAACATAACCCTCCTTCTGAGGCAGTCGGGTAAAAAGGCCAGTGCAAGTGCAAGTCATCATTCATCAATCAATCATCAGATATAAGTGCAGAATGATTTTACTAACTACTTAGCAACCTACTTAGTACTAATTTTAACTTTTTAATAGCTGTCAGAAATTGCCTCCTTACTTACTGTGACTTATTTTTAACAATGTTTAGGTACAGTCGGGGACTCGGGGTCAAAAGAGCATACCTAGGACCGCCTCAAATGGTTCAAAATATCTCTGAAACAATAACTGCTTACAAAGTTAGTTCGCATTTAATGGTGTTTACAAAACTTCTAAGTTACTGTTAAGTGCGTAATTAGCGTTTAAGTAGTTGCTGCGTTCTGTTTTGAAATGGTTAAAGATAATGAGTTGGCTTTTGGGCAATTAAGTATAATAGTGCGACTGCCGTGTGGTGCCGGCAGAGTAGAATGCCGTGTGGTGCTGGCAGAGTAGAATAGCACCACCCTCTCTCTTCCCATGGGGGTCGTAAGAGGCGACCGAGGGATAAACCCGACCCAAACAGCCAGGGCCAAGAGTATGGTGGCGGTTAATCTACCACAAAAGCATTCCCAAGGAGGGTTGACGTCTGGTAGGCGGCCGGTCGTAAAATTCAGCCAAATCCTTTTGCAACACGATTTTGTGTTCAACGAAACGTGTTGCGCCGACCCCAAGTAATTGGGATAAGGGCAGGAAGATGATGATGATGAGTGCGACTGCCTGCGACGCAGAAGGTTCTGGGATCGATTCCCGCGGTGTGTCACTCACTATGTTGATATTTATCACTTTGACAATTTGTTACCAGTCTGGTTAGGATTAGGACATTGCACCACTTCATTGTCCGAAAAGCAAGATCGTTCCGTGCTTCGTTGGTCCCGATTGTTGTCTATGATTACTTAGATGGCTACTTGTAGTAGGCGGTTGTAAATCTCTGATGACATGGTTCATCGGGTCGTTGGACGACTCGTCGTCCTACTCGAAAAAGATAAATAATGGTTTAAATTACACTGGTTTCTCTTAGTATTTGTAATGTAAACCAGTATAAGTTGGTCCTTTAAACGGGTAGGCTGATGTATAGTGCATTCGCAATCATAGTGTCATGAAATGACATGACCAGCTTAAGCGGAAGGCTAAGTTACGTTGGCGCAAAACTTACCACGTAGCGACCAACGTAACTTTGCGTCCCGCTTCTTTAGTCATGGTCACCGATGTGGCGCAGTTGTTGTATGCCTGCCTGCCACGCAAAGGTTCCGGGTTCAATTCCCGGTGGGGTCAGTCACAAAGTTGATGTTTATCACTTTGTGAATTTGTTCCCAGTCTGGTTAGGACATTGCAGGCTGAAACCACCTGATTGTCCGCAAGTTAGATGGTTCCGTGCTTCGGATGGGCACGTTAAGCCGTCGGTCCCGGTTGCTGTCTATGATGGCGGTCGTTACACAACCATGTCAGAGGCCTGCTACTTGTAGTAGGCGGTTGAAAAACTCTGACACCGGGGTTCATCGAGTCGTTGATCGACTCGGTGTCCCACACGAAAAGAAGAAGTCATGGTCATGACTCCATGATTTTGAATGGACTAGGTACTATACCACAAATTAGGGAAACGGCGCGCGTGGCGCCAATACAGATGGCTCACTCAGTACTAGCGACGATTTTGGCGCTTCCTGACTTTAACTGGAAATAATCGGAATCTCAGTGTAAGTCAAGGTAACTAAGAAAGTGGATACGAACGTCTTATTTATTGGATTTAGAATTGGCACAGAATCATATGATGACACTCTTTGTCAGATTTTGCTGTTTTTATATTTTTAGTTCTAAAATTTTGACAGTAGCAACCCTGGCTATCGCTGGCTATGTAACAAATGCCAATCGCGAAAATCCGAAATATGGCCGAGTGAACTTTCTGTACTATACCGTGTCAACCTGTATGGGCTTGTACAGTTATAGTGGGTGGGGTCTATCATATCAGGTTGTAGCAGGTATGTAGGTATGTCAGTGTCACAATCAAAACATGCAAGGTCAAACGAAAGCGACGACGCGACATGGTTTTGTTCTACTCCTAATGCTAAGAAAAGAGGTCAATAGAAATTATAAGCCGGCATCACAACTTCACAAGTAATCTACGGTGAAGAAAATTACAGAGAGTAACAGAACAGAACAGAAATGGTATAACAAGACGAAAGGAGGTCAAGGTACTCATGAAACTGAATTTTCCGGGAACATGGTATATTCTAAAAAAGAAATTGACTTCCGCACAACATCGCCGATCAGCTGATTGGTTTTCTTTGGGAGGCCCAATAAGTATTTTTTCATTTTTAGACCCATGTTTATAGGGAAAGTTGTTCAGTTTCCTGAGTACCTTACCTTCTTTCGGCTTGTTATACCTTTTTCGTTACTCCTCCCGGTATAATGATTCATTTATCATTATCATTTGGTACAGTACAGCCGTTCGTACAGATGTCAACAAAGAAAAATAGACTCTATATTATAGCATTACATTATTTTGACAGCTGTAAAGTATGGCCTATACATACGGCCGTACTGTAGAGTAAATCAGTGTGTTTGTTTACTATAGCCACCGTAACACGGTTGGCCATCGTTTGTTTACTACAGCCATCTTAGCACGGTTGGCCCTCGCCGCTCGATTAGGCAACCATGATAATTGGATTTGGTGTGATCGACCGTCGCGGCGCGGCGCGAGCCAAATTGTGACAACTACTTTTCAATAACCTAGTTTCTTTTGGCACCATTTTGTTTGTTTGTTTATACATACCTACATACATCATGCCTATATCCCTTGCGGGGTAGGCAGAGCGTAAACGGCGGCTGTAAAAACCAGTTTCACCACGTCTGACAAAAGTTTGAGAGTCATTCAGAAGACTGTGTAGTGACAGGTTGTCAGCCTGTCGCCTAAAATTGCGATACACATCAACTCTCAAATCTCTAAGTCGCATCTTACGACACCCACGTGAAAGATATGGGGAGATGCTATTCTAAGCTGGCACCACACGGCATCACGGCATTTTAGTTTGTACCGGTATTAATTTAAGAGATTCGAATTACACCATTTATTTCACCACACAGACACAATGATTATTAAACCTTCGTTGATTTGCTGAATTTCGGATATGAATTTGAATTAACAAGTATTTTGCACGATTTTTCTGCCTAATGAGTTGAAAAATATTTTGTAGGTTTCCCACTATGTAGCAACTGTGTCTTATAACTTTAGTTTAATTGTAAGTATTTGATGCTGGTTATAAGTAAAGGTCGGAAAGAGACCTAAATTACACACAGTTATCGTCTTATTACTCTGATTTTCATATTGACAAGTACCTGTATCTTTTGTTTCAGGATCTCATACCAACTCAAGATACGGAGTCATACCTACTCAAGACTCAGAACGCGATCTCAAACTTACAAGCGAAGCTCAACTCGTCAAGAACTCACAACTTGGGTGCGCAGCCTAACTTACTTACCTCGAGCTTGATCAGCGAGAAAACCGCCATCTCTCGGCTGCCAGTGTCACAACTGTCACGATCCAACTCCTTGAACTACCGTTTGCGGAGAAAAGACAATCCAGATAGTAGCCCTTTGAGGAGTCCAGGGCATTACGTCATCACTGGCTCCGCAAAGATCCCGGAAAATACGAAAATTTTATTAAATGCTGCGTCGAGGTCACTAGATACTGAAAGGCCGCCCAGAGATTCTAACATGAATAGTCCGAGTTCCGAAAGAGGTTTGATGAGCAACAGTTCCGACGATAAAACGCTGTCGAATCGTCCGCAATACGATGTCGAAGCGATATTATCACCGCACAGAAAAACGCACGTACGGCACAGATCTTTCGACATGAAACCCGACCATTTCATTGACAATCACAACCACAACGCGAACGAAACTGTCTGTCTGAAAACTGTCTTGAAGAATAACGCGTTAGACGCAAAATTCCATCCGAGGATTGATCAAACACGTTGCCTAGACACCAAGACACACCAGCGAGTCTTTAGTGATGGGAACAAACAGCCAAAAACTGTGCCTTTCGGCTGTTCCATAAAACGCTCAAGCTCTTTCAACACTGTCAATAAAAATAACAATTATGAACCGGCAAAAATTATCTCTAGGAGATCTAGCGGACATTCAGATTACAAAGAGAATTACTTGTCAGATGAATCGGAGAACGATTTCGAAAATGACCGTTACAAAGTCCGTCCAACGCATCGTCGAATCGATTCGCCCGATTTGAAATCGGTCGCTCCCGCCAATTCTCCTAGCAGAAGGTGTCCGAATACGCCAGAGATGCAACGAAAATTTGGGCCAGGATTGGTGAGGAACTCGGTTCGGGTGACGAATAAGGAGCGGGCTGTGAATTCGCGGATGTCTGAGCCGCCAATAGGGAGAGAGGAGCGGAATAAGCCGGCGCCGGTTGGTCACCAGAGTAGGAGGATATCGGAGCCGACGAGGCAGGCGGTGTTCAACAGGCTGACCAAGTCCAGGTCGTCCACGAGAGAGCTGCAGCCCAAGAACCAAGAGAAAGGTAAGTCTCTTAGTTTCTAAAATGTGTATGATCAATCGATGAGTATCGAATACATATCATAAAATGAATTCGCTTTTTGTGTTTCTCTATTTATTGTAGAATTCACTAACTCCTAAAATACGCAACGGATTTAGATGCGGTTTATGTATAACACGGGCCGGGAAAATGAACTGTAGAGGGTAAAACTGCTAACGGGCCGCTAGTCTACTTAATAATAATAATACAAAGAACAAGAATCTAATTAGTTGCGTATTACCATGGTATTACTAAGGCATCGCATTCAACTTTACAAAAATCAACTGCATATATTTTGAGGGGTGAACCAGCCCATGAAACTGGACAAGGAACATCGAAATAAGAAAAAAAATAGGACCTCCCATACAAAATGTAGGTACTAGCCGACCGAATCAATTTGTATGGGAGGTTCAATTTTTTTTCATATTTTGACCTATGTTTCTTGGAGAAAGATGCTCAGTTTCATGGTCTGATTCACCACTTAAAGTTCTTGCAGTTATTTTTTAGGGTTTCGTAGTCTACTAGAAACCCTTATCATTTTGGTAAGTCTGTCTGTCTGTCTGTCTGTCTGTATGCCGCGCCATCATAACTTCGTCAGTTTCTGAGCTATCGACATCAAATTTGGTGTGAATATAGATCGTGTTGACCCAAATTTAGAAATGTTAGGAATAAAATATTTTAATTGTGTTTTGGACCCCTTCCCATACATGTGAAAGGGGGGCAAAAAAATATTTTTTCTCCTGTAATATTGAAAAGGGTATCGTTGGATAGGTCTTTTAAAACTAAGGGAGGTTTCTTTTAAACAAAGTCTCTAAAATGTTTGTGTCTTGAGATATTTGCTTTTAAAAGGGCCATAATTAATTATTAGCCATAATTTTTTCCAGCTGTAACTTCTAAAAAATTTGAAAAAAATATGGAATATAGTTCGTAATATGAAGTTACCATGAAAACTATAACGGATACTGTACCACTAAAGATTAAGGAAATATTAAAGATTTTCAATTTGCGGTCGGTAACCATACAGCTTCAAACAAACCAGCAGCAAAATTAACTTTGTAATGCTGAAAGACCTGATATTTAAACGTTGACTACGAAACCCTATTTGTGAGCGTGTCTGACGACACGCTCTTGGCCGCTTTTTTTACGCCTTATATAATGACAACTAACTTGCTAAATGTAAGCAATTCATAACTTCACGGATCTCCTATTTACTGTACAAGCACTAATGTGAACTTTATTTAGTCTCATTTGAAAATAACGTCACCTTAATCGAGTTAAACTCAATAGATACACAGCTTGTGCAACTGTTGGTCACGACTTCAACATTAGAATGTGAATGTGCGTGCAAGCTAAACCATAACACAGCGAGAAATGGCTTTGCTTGCGCTCAGCAGTGTGGAAACTTTGTACAAACACTCGAAACAGACGCGCGACGACGCTTAACCTATTGAATACCACTGGCTGGATATCGGGTCAGCGAGAAAAATGCCTCTTTGTACCACTGACACGACACGATATCTGATCCCAAGATATTTTTGCTTTCTGTGAGTGTAGTGCTTAGGAAATGGCGGTTTTTGACATTTCGAAGTACTAGGATGGGAAAGGTTAAAAGGAAACTGACGACCCAGTCTCACCAGAGCGAAATGATCCCCGACTGCTCCTGGGAAGGGAATAAGATGTTTTCCCATAGTAATAAGTAGCCTTTGTTACACTTAGGGATAATACAGTTTAAAAGTGTTAAAGATTTTTTAATATTATTTATTATAAGCGAAATTGACAATTCTTGCAATTCAACAGAAACGGGTCGAGTTTCTTTACTGCTACATTTCTATACTTTGACCATAACGAATCGTACGCGGAATTTGAATGTGACCATACACACATACCAACCAACTCAAGGATTTTGTATTGTTTGACGGTTTTGAGTAAGCTTTGGTTGCCCTGCAATGTGATTTAATTTGAGAAGCAAAACATTTATTTACATACATATATTACGCCTATATCCCTTGCAGGGTTGGCAGAGCGTAAAAGGCTGTACAAAAAGGCTTACACCACGCCTGACAAAAGTTCGACTCATTCGGATTACCGTGTATCATCATTGCGACAGGTTTGACAGCCTGTCGCTTAAAATTGCAATACACATCGACTCTCAAATCCTTAGTCGCTTCTTACGACACCCACGGGTAAGATATGGGGTGATACTATTCTAAGCCGGCACCACACGGCACTAAAGTAAATAACGCACTTCAAATTGACTGTCCCGATGGTGTAGCGGATAGTACTTCTGCCTTCTACGCCGAGGATCGTGGGTTCGATTCCCACCGACACAAATCTTTGTTTAGTGCTTTTCAAATATTTGTGCTTAGTCTAGTTGTTTTCTATGTATTATTTGTTTTTGTTTACAAAAAATATTATTAGTATCAGCTGTTTAGTTCCCATAGTACAAGCTACGCTTAGTTTGGTTTGGGGCTAGATAGCGCTGTGTGAATTGTCCGCCATATTTATTAATTTATTTAAATCTGTTTCCAGGCGCGAAACGGCCGAGCCAGTACCGTTCGTCATCAGCTCTGGCGTTGAAAGAGAAGGAGATAGAGTTCTCCAACTGGAAGAAACGGTCGTCCTACGACCCGATGAAGGCGGCCCAGGAGGGAAGGAGAAAGCAGGCGTTGGCGAGACGGCAGGAGTGCCACAAGGACGACCTTAGTTCACCTAGGTGAGGCCTACTTTAGTCTTCTTCTTCTTCGAGTGGGTCACCAAGTCGTCCAACGACCCGATGAACCCTGGTGTCAGAGTTTTTCAACCGCCTACTACAAGTAGCAGGCCTCTGACATGGTTGTGTAACGACCGCCGTCTAAATGATCATAGACAGCAACCGGGACCGAGACGGCTTAACGTGCCCTCCGAAGCACGGAACCATCTTGCTTTTCGAACCTAGGTGGTTTTTGTGGTGGTTTTCTTGGTGGTTCAGCCTGCAATGTCCTAACC
Source organism: Phthorimaea operculella (assembly GCA_024500475.1). Classification (NCBI taxonomy): domain Eukaryota; kingdom Metazoa; phylum Arthropoda; class Insecta; order Lepidoptera; family Gelechiidae; genus Phthorimaea; species Phthorimaea operculella. The sequence continues at coordinate 185,618 of JANFCV010000187.1, read as the reverse complement.
AGAATGGGTAAAAAATTACAAAGTGATTAGATAAATATCAACTTTGTTAGTGACCCCACCGGGAATTGAACCCGGAACCTTCTGCGTCTCAGGTAGTCATACTTACTACCACTTAACCACTGCGCCACATCTGCTGTCATCTGCTGCCTATTTTAGTGAGGCCGGTTGCATTTATTTTAATTTATACTTTATTTTAACGTTAATTTTCTACTTTACAAAGCATCTCATCTTCCTTTTTTGTGTTTAGATGGCGCCAGAAATTTTTATTAAAAGCTATGTGGTTATGAAAATACAGCGGTCTCAATAAATAATATAGTCTGATTAGGAACATTGCAGTGTTTTTCAAACTGTGGGTAGCGACCACACGCCAATCCAAGCCGGCACCTCACGGCAATTTAAGCCGGCACCACACATCAATTTAAGCCGGCACCACACGGCAAAAGGATAACATAATTTCAAAGAAATATACAAATAGGCGGCCTTAGCTCAGAAGCGATTTCTTCCAGGCAGGAAGGCTTTTCCGGCAACTACTACCTGCATTTTAATAGTAATTAATATGCATATTTCTGCCTTCTCCAGCCACTCGTCCCAAGTACACCGTTCGCAATCGTTCCAAACCACCAACATAGGAGACCTGACGCTCGGCTACTCCTCAGACGAGACTGACGAGCCAGCCCTGCCCGTGGACCTTAAATTGCAATACACATCAACTCTCAAATCCCTTAGTCGCTTCTTACGACACCCACGGGTGGGGTGACGCTATTCTAAACCGGTGCCACACGGCAATCTAAGCAGGCACCACACATCAATCTAAGCCGGCACCATACGTCAATAAACAATTAATATGTATATTTTTACCTTTTTTAGCCACTCGTCCCCAGTGCACCGTTCGCAGTCCTTCCACACGACCAACATAGGAGACCTGACGCTCGGCTACTCCTCAGACGAGACTGACGAGCCAGCCCTGCCCGTGGACCCTAAATTGCAATACACATCAACTCTCAAATCCCTTAGTCGCTTCTTACGACACCCACGGGTGCGGTAGTGCTATTCTAAGCCGGTGCCACACGCCAATCTAAGCCGGCACCACACATCAATCTAAGCCGGCACCATACGTCAATAAACAATGAATATGTAAATTTTTACCTTTTTTAGCCACTCGTCCCCAGTGCACCGGTCGCAGTCCTTCCACACCACCAACATAGGAGACCTGACGCTCGGCTACTCCTCAGACGAGACTGACGAGCCAGCCCTGCCCGTGGACCTTAAATTGCAATACACATCAACTCTCAAATCCCTTAGTCGCTTCTTACGACACCCACGGGTGGGGTGATGCTATTCTAAACCGGTGCCACACGGCAATCTAAGCAGGCACTACACATCAATCTAAGCTGGCACTACAAATCAATCTAACCCGGCACCATACGTCAATAAACAATTAATATGTAAATTTTTACCTTTTTTAGCCACTCGTCCCCAGTGCACCGGTCGCAGTCCTTCCACACCACCAACATAGGAGACCTGACGCTCGGCTACTCCTCAGACGAGACTGACGAGCCAGCCCTGCCCGTGGACCCTATGCTCGCATCCACGCATTCTGACATGACTGAGCTGGTGCGACCTAGGAGGGAAGACTGCAGGAGGAAGGTCGATGTGGTGCTCAACAGGGATTATGTCACCAACTTCCAGGTTAGTAAGAAACTTATATACTTATATATAGGCAAGCTATAGAGTGCGTCCTAAAAGTTAAAACGGGTAGCAATAGTAAGACCCCAACCCGTTTGTCCATCAATGGCAAAACGCCAGTGACAACACTATTGAATCTCTTTACTTCTCATACATTTGACGTAGGTATCTTTGGAACGACGGCTTACAGACTTATTGACAGTCATATTCACTTATTACAGACGTAGATTGACAGTACGGTGTGTGGCGATACGCGCACTCTATAGCTTGCTTATATCTACACTAATATAATAAAGAGGAAAACTTTGTTTGTTTTTTTGTTTGTTTGTTTGTTTTTTTGTATGTATGTAATCGATAAACTCCGAAACTACTGGACCGATTTCGAAAATTCTTTCACTATTAGAAAGCTACAACATTCCTGAGTAACATAGGCTACTTTTTACCACGGGAAAATTTCTCATTTCCACGGGAAAACGGTTAGCAGCAGGAAAAGCGGGAAATACAGCGGATATTACCCAAATAAGCCAAACCGTTTTACCGATCTTCGCGAAATTTGGCACTGATATTACTAGCATAGTAAAGATGGACATGGACTACTTTTTGTCAGCCCTCGAGGATCTGGAGTACGAGTACCTGATGAAGACCACCAGCATCCCATCTAAACTATAAAAGATACGGTCAAGGCTTTATAGAAAAGTTGTTCACCATGACGGGCCGCTTCTGCTGGCACATGGTCATCGAGGATCTGGAGTACCTGATGAAGACCACCAGCATCCCATCTAAACTATAAGAGATACGGCCATGGCTTCATAGAAAAGTTGTTCACCATGACGGGCCGCTTCTGCTGGCACATGGTCGTCGAGGATCTGAGTACCTGATGAACATCACCAGCATCCCATCTAAACTATAAGAGATACGGTAATGGTTTTAAGATAAAGTTACTCAGCATGCCAGGCCGCTTCTGGTGGCACATGGTCATCGAGGATCTGGAGTACCCGATGTAGACCACCAGCATCCCATATAAACTATAAGAGATACGATAATGGCTTCAAAGTAAAAGTTATTCAGCATGACGGGCCGCTTCTGCTGGCAAATGGTCACGAGGGTCTGGAGTACCTGATGTAGACCACCAGCATCCCATATAAACTATAAGAGATACGGTAAAAGCCTCAAAGTAAAAGTTATTCAGCATGACGGGCCGCTTCTGCTGGCACATGGTCACGAGGGTCTGGAGTACCTGATGTAGACCACCAGCATCCCATATAAACAATAAAATATACGGTATTGGCTTCAAAGTAAAAGTTATTCAGCATGACGGGCCACTTCTGCTCGCACATTTACCTCTGCTGGATCGGAGTAATGGACTTTTTACTACGGGCAAAGATCCAATTTCTACAGGAAAACAGGTAAGTAGCAGCGGGTGAAACCGCTGGGCGGGCTGCTAGTGTACCTATATACTCGTTAATAAGAGATCTGGTATCTTGGTACTCAAGCATTCTGACATGACGGAGCTGGTGCGACCTAGGAGGGAAGACTGCAGGAGGAAGGTCGATGTGGTGCTCAACAGGGATTATGTCACCAGCTTCCAGGTTAGTAAGAAACCTGGTATCCTGGTACTCAAGCATTCTGACATGACAGAGCTGGTGCGACCTAGGAGGGAAGACTGCAGGAGGAAGGTCGATGTGGTGCTCAACAGGGATTACGTCACCAACTTCCAGGTTAGTAAGAAACCTGGTATCCTGGTATTCAAGCATTCTGACATGACGGAGCTGGTGCGACCTAGGAGGGAAGACTGCAGGAGGAAGGTCGATGTGGTGCTCAACAGGGATTATGTCACCAACTTTCAGGTGAGTAAGAAACCTGGTATCCTGGTACTCAAGCATTCTGACATGACTGAGCTGGTGCGACCTAGGAGGGAAGACTGCAGGAGGAAGGTCGATGTGGTGCTCAACAGGGATTACGTCACCAATTTCCAGGTTAGTAAGAAACCTGGTATCCTGGTACTCCAGCATTCTGACATGACGGAGCTGGTGCGACCTAGGAGGGAAGACTGCAGGAGGAAGGTCGATGTGGTGCTCAACAGGGATTATGTCACCAACTTGCAGGTTAGTAAGAAACCTGGTATCCTGGTACTCAAGCATTCTGACATGACGGAGCTGGTGCGACCTAGGAGGGAAGACTGCAGGAGGAAGGTCGATGTGGTGCTCAACAGGGATTATGTCACCAACTTGCAGGTTAGTAAGAAACCTGGTATCCTGGTACTCAAGCATTCTGACATGACTGAGCTGGTGCGACCTAGGAGGGAAGACTGCAGGAGGAAGGTCGATGTCACCAATCTACAGGTAAGTAAGATTTATAGCCTACGGTAAAACTGACACATCGGCTACATGTCACTCATAGAGCTAAAGAAAGATTTGTATTAGGGATTTCGTTAATGGATAAGGTCCGGAACGAAAATTATCCGCCAAAAGACCAAAGTAACGGACATAGTCTGGAAGTGTAGCAAGCTGAAGTGGCAGCGGTCTGGTCACATTTGTCGTAGAACCGATGGTCGGTGATTATGTCAACAATTTCCAGGTTAGTAATTGCTGTCCGTCGGCACATCCAGGTAATACCTACGTCACATGACATCAAGATGAAACGCATGGCAGCAGGTCGGAAAACTTATCCTAAGCAAGAATCAGAAGAATCATGACCTGAAATAGACAGGATGTTGCGAAAACCGTGACTTTTTTTACTAATTTTGGGGGTACGCGATATGATACCATTACGTTATGAGTTCCTTTATCGATACTGAGCCTTCCCTTAAGCTATGGCACACGTTTAAAGTAACACCTTGTATAGCCGTTATAGTAGCCGTTTAAAATAGCTGTAATAGTAGCCGTTCCACGACTTATTTCAATATTACTATATCTCATATTATCTATTGAATTAAACATACTCTTTCCAGGTGAACCAGCCTCCAGACAAGCCGAAACGACAAACAGACAAGCGGAAAACATACATAGTAGATGACATCACGCCGACCAAAGAAAACATAGACTTTCTGAGTAAGAGAGACGAAGGCATTGATAAAAGGAAGACATTCGTATTGGACAGTGATACTAATTCTACTACGAATGGAAGTAGCCCGAGGAATTCATCTATTTTTAGGTAAGCGGCTGGCTGTCTAGATAAAATAAGAAATTGAAAAAAACATGCGTCGACCGGGAAAAGATTGTGGATAGATTGGCTGTCTAGAGCAGTGGTTCTCAACTAAAACTTTCCTATACAAAATGGTTGCCATTTAATTTTGCAATTTAATACACAGTGGCGTCCTCATTTCTTGACAGGACTTCGACACACTGTATGTATGTAGTTTTTACCTGTTTCTTTCTAAGATTCTTCTAAATCTTTTTAGAGACTGCTAAAATGGCGCTCCCATACAAAGTGTAATTTTTTGCAGCTCAAGTACCCATCCTTGATGTTTACAATGGGAGGCCAAATTTTTATTTACATTTCGTTAAAAGTAATATCGTTAACATATTGCGCAGCAATGTTGCGAGACAAATGTTGCCAAGTGAATACGAACCTTTAGATTGTGCTTGTCGTTTCAGTCACGAGAAAATCTCTTTGACAACGGGCACGAGCGACACTGATGGCGAGAGTGGCACGGAAAGCGCTCCCGTGGTAATCATGAGGAATCCCGCGGGAAAACGAGCGCCAGCCCATCCTAAACAGAGGTGGGCTTTTGATGATTTTACCTTTATTTACAAAAATTAGCGAAAGATATAACTGGCGCAGATAAAGAACATAGGTATCCCCAATCCGCTACTTGACTGACAGGTCAAATGAGCTACTTTTTAAGACGACTGAAAACGATATTTTGTATGAAATTATTGAATTATGACGTCATATTTCAATATTTTGGATGGAGTCAATACAATAACTTTCAAACTATTATTGTCTCTAATAATTCTAACTTTGAATATTTTGAAAAACGATGAATGAAGTCGGTAGTATTATTGGACATTATTTTTAAGCATACAACTTTTGTATTTTATTTACGACCCTGTCAAGTAGCGAATTGGCAAAATTAATGTTGACATCCTGCTCAAATTTCATATAAAATGATAGAGAGGCAAGCAATAATGTTGCGAATTCGAGATGTGTTTTTATCTGCGCCAGTTAAACTATTTGGCTACAATCACTCTGTAAAGAATGAATTAGTCGCTGGGAAGATTGAGATTGAAATTAAAATTGTAATACCCATCAACCCTTAAATCGCTTCTGTAGACACGACATCTACGGGAAAGGGGGTGATGCTATTCTAAGACGGCATCACACGGTAAAATAAAATCTGGCAGCTTTCTCGTACAAAGAATAAGCCTAGCTATTCAAAGGGGAATGCTGCCAGTATGCTGGGAACGATGTCTTGTGGAGACGCACTGGAAGGTCTTATTTAGGTTCTTTGTAAATATATAACCTATATATCTAACACTGTTGCTGGCATAGAAGCCATTAAAACCGACATTGGGGCCTTGAAAACCTCGACGGGAAAAATCACCTCTCAACTTCAAGGATTGGAGGAAAGAGTTAAAGCCGTAGAGAAGACACAAACCGAAGTCCAACAGTTGAAGGATCGGATTGCCGCTCTGGAGAATGACTTACAAGAGAAAAATCAGTGGGCGCGGATCAACAACGTCGAGATAAAAGGTGTTCCTCTTAAAGATCGTGAAAATCTCTTCGATATCGTCGCAAAAATAGGAACTAAGATCCAGTATCCAGTCACGAAGAACAATATAAATTTCGTAACAAGGATTCCATCTAGAGAGGACCAAATAAAACCGATAATTGTCTCGTTCATAAACCGATACGCAAAAGAAGATTTTATAGCTGCAGCTCGATCACTCAAGAAACTTACCACTGCTGATATCGGCTTGCCAGGTACTACACCCATTTTTGTGAATGACCACTTGACTGTGCAGAATAAGATTCTTCTGAAAAAGGCCAAAGCACTGAAAGCTGAAAAGGATTTCCAGTTCGTTTGGGTAAAAAACTGCAAAATTTTTGCGCGGAAGAATACGGAGTCCAAGGTTATCAACATAAAAGTAGAAAGCGACTTGCTGAAGATGCAATGAAGATTGGTATCATTGGTTATCTTATTATGTACTGCGTAAAACTACCTCATTATCAGAAACTATATGAAATGATCATTCTGCGTCTAGTAACTTTGAGCACCGCTTTAGGCTTGATTGCTTTTATTGTCTTTGACTTTGAGCATTTCCTTTGTATGCCATTCTACTATCTGCTTTTGTCAGCTTGCGTGAGGCTTTTAACTGCTTCTACTGATTGCCTTTGGACTGCAAATAATAATATTTACCTTTTCATGTTCTGCTATCTTACGATTTTCGTACAATTTTCAAATTGTTCGGGTGGATATGTGGGAATCATTCAATATAATGTTATCACCTCTATGTTTCAAAAAACAATTAGCTACAGTTTTTCCTTTTTTAATGGCTAACATGACTATATATTATCAAAATTGTCGTGGGCTTCGAACAAAGACAACGACGTTCCAGCGTACTTTATCGTTGAATAACTATGATTTAATTTTGTTATCAGAAACCTGGTTGCTGGATGGAATACACGATTGTGAGCTGTTCGACGACAGATATCTAGTTTACCGAAATGATAGGAATTACACGCAGACCGGTCAAAAGTTCGGTGGAGGAGTAGCGATTGCGGTTCGCCGACAATATGCTTCTACCCAAAATATAGAGTGGCAGTCTGGAGCTGAGGACGTTTGGATCACTATTAATCTTCGTAACTCGAAACGAATGTCTATTTCTTTGAACATTTGTGTTTTGTATCTTTGTGATCAGAAAAGAGGAAATACCTTCTTTGAACAATTGGTTCGTTTCCGTACTAAGTTATGTGATATAGTGGATAGCCGCCCTTCGGACAAATTTTTGGTTGTAGGTGATTTTAATATGAGCGACATAATATGGTTATCATCTGACAATGGTCTTCAACCCTCGAATGTTACCGACGACAGAAAAATTGAGTTTTTAAATTGTATTAATCATTGCAATCTTCGTCAGTTCAATAGCCATAAAAATAAGGATGATAAAATTTTAGATTTAGTGTTATGTAACGATTACACGTCTGTATATACATGCCCCGATCCACTAATACCAGAAGATTTTTATCATCCCAGTTTAATTATTAAACCATTGTTTGTAGAACTAGAAGCTCTAGAAATTCCCAAAAGAACCGTATTTGCTTACCCTCGGGGAGAATACGACCGTATTTGCAAACACCTATCCGATATTGATTGGCAAACCGTTATAAATGCTGGTAGTCTAGACGAAGCAATAGGTTACTTTTACTCTACACTGTATAGACTTAGGGACGAATTTATCCCAACACGCGTAGTAAAGGACGGAAAGTACCCACTGTGGTACAACATACCCTTAATCAAAATGATTAAAGAAAAATTTAAATACCTAAATAAGTTCAAAGTCTATGGTAATAAATGTAACGAAAATATATATAAATTGCTTCGTGAAAGAGTCAAAACTACCGAAGAGAAATGCTATAAAAATTATATGATTAAAATTGAGAAACTCATTGAATCCAATCCGAAAATGTTCTGGTCATATATGAAAAGTAAACGTGTTAATAATGTATACCCAGCTACCATGACATTGTCGGGCTCAAGTTGTGATACTGGGCCGGGTATCTGTGATCTTTTCTCTATTTACTTTCAGTCAACCTTTTTGGAGTCAAATTCTCCTCCACCCATTGCTCAAAATGACAATAGCACATCCCCCTGTAGTATATCTTCGGTAGATATTGAAAAAGAGCACGTGTTGAAACTCTTAAAGAATCTGGACCTGAGTAAGGGTGCGGGCCCTGATACTATACCAGCTATATTTCTAGTTGAGTGTGCAAAAGAGTTGGCTACACCCGTTACTCTGTTATTCCAGCGCTCGATAAAGGATGGTGTGGTACCGAAAATTTGGAAATCAGCCTTCATAACACCTATACATAAAAAGGGCCCAAAAAATGCTATAGAAAACTACAGACCAATATCTAAATTATGTCTCTTAGCAAAGGTCTTGGAACGGCTAGTGTTTGATCAACTTTATAATGAAGTTAAGTCTGTAATTATTCCTCAGCAACACGGTTTTGTCAGGGGCAGGTCAACTGTGTCCAACTTAGTATTATTCAATGAACATCTAACGTACAGTATGGACAAAGGCATGCAGGTCGATGCAATCTACACAGATTACAGTAAAGCGTTCGATCGCATTGACCACAGCATCCTGCTCTCCAAGTTATATCTATTGGGCATTCATGGTGACCTCTATCGCTGGTTCTCTTCGTACGTTGACAATAGATCACAGGCAGTAGTACTAAATGGCTTTGTCTCGTCTTGGTCCAGAATTCCATCCGGTGTCCCACAGGGATCCTTGTTAGGTCCACTATTATTTGTTTTATTTATTAATGACATTCATTCATGCTTCTTAAATTCCAATTTTCTTTTATTCGCCGATGATATGAAGATCTTTAAGACAATAAAAGGTAATTCTGACGCGTTACTTTTGCAAGAGGATCTTTTGAGACTGGACCATTACTGTAAATTTAACAAATTAGATTTAAATGTTTCAAAATGCTTTTGCATAAATTTTACACGTAAGCGTCATGTTTTAAAATTTGAATATAAAATTAAAGATCAAAATCTGCTATTTGTTGACTCTTGTAGGGATCTTGGTATTATTCACGACAGCAAATTAATTTTCGATAAACATATTTATAACATTACTGACAAAGCTTATAAAGCCCTAGGCTTTGTTATGCGCGCTTCAGGTAGCTTTCGCCACATGAAAACTATCAAAATATTATATTGTGCCTATGTGCGTAGCCACCTTGAATACGCGTCTCAAATTTGGAGTCCATGCTATGACACTTACATCACCTGTATTGAGAAAATTCAAAGGAAATTTACACGCTTCTTGTCATACAAATTCAATATCCCAAAGCTTGAATATCCCGAACGTTGTACTAAATTTCATCTCTTACCCCTGCAACTACGACGTGACATCTCCGATCTTAGTTTCTTGACGAAGATTGCGCGGGGTATTGTAGATAGCCCGGAACTACTCAACCTGGTAAAGCTTAATGTTCCCACTCGGAGAGTCAGGCAACCAACTCTATTATATATTCCACCTTCTCACACGAGGTACAGAAAGAATAGTCTCCTACCTAGATCAATGAAGCAGTTTAATAAGCTCAACAGTGATTCCCGTTACGATCTATTTGGCGGCAGTGCTCAAAGTGCTAAGAAAGCGCTTATTAAAGATTTCGTTTCCGTGTAGCTAATAGGTTAGGAACAGATAAGATATTTATTTTTCTTTTCTATTTCATTTAAGATTGTACTTACTTTTAGATTCGTACATTTTGTTTCTATATGTGGAAGCTTGTAATTGGCATTTGTTTATGTACTTAATTAAATATGTTTTTTAGGCTGTAAGCTCCCCAAATAAAATAAAATAAAATAAAATAAAATATCTCTTTGTACAAAATAAAAAATAAACGTTGTAAAATAAATGGTTTAAATATTTCAGATACAGCGGCGATTATTCAATGTCGTCGTCCGCTACCTCGATCAGCCAGAAGCGGCCGAAGGAGATCCAGCCTCGGTACCTGGACATATCCAAGTATAAGAGCGAGCCATCTCCGCGGTCGTTTCTTCGCAAGGACCCGAGCAAGACATATATTGCAGCACTAGGCGAGCCGAGGCAGAGCAAACCCAGCCCGCACGTCGTACAAATGGGTAAGTAACGTTTTTTGTTATTTTTCCCATGGGAAAGTTTATTTTTCCCGTGGGAAAATGTGTTGTTTTCAAAGGATATAGCTCGCTTGTTGTGAATATGGGAAAGTTTCGCAGTTAATCTTGTTTTTCCCATGGGAAAAATTCTTTGACAATTTTCAAAAGATATGGCTCGCTAGTCATAAAAATGTATGAATTTCGCAATGAAATGTGTTTTTCCCATGGGAATATACTTTAGAACGCTGTATTGAAATCCAGCCTCGGTACCTGGACATATCCAAGTATAAGAGCGAGCCATCTCCGCGGTCGTTTCTTCGGAAGGACCCGAGCAAGACATATATTGCAGCATTAGGCGAGCCGAGGCAGAGCAAACCCAGCCCGCACGTCGTACAAATGGGTAAGTAACGTTTTTTGTTATTTTTCCCATGGGAATGTTTATTTTTCCCGTGGAAAAATGTGTTGTTTTCAAAGGATATAGCTCGCTTGTTGTGAAAATGGGAAAGATTCACGGTTAATCTTGTTTTTCCCATGGGAAAAATTCTTTATCCCGTGGGAAAATGCGTTGTTTTCAAAAGATATGGCTCGCTAGTCATAAAAATGTATGAATTTCGCAATGAAATGTGTTTTTCCAATGGGAATATACTTTAGAACGCTGTATTGAAATCCAGCCTCGGTACCTGGACATATCCAAGTATAAGAGCGAGCCATCTCCGCGGTCGTTTCTTCGCAAGGACCCGAGCAAGACATATATTGCAGCACTAGGCGAGCCGAGGCAGAGCAAACCCAGCCCGCACGTCGTACAAATGGGTAAGTAACGTTTTTTGTTATTTTTCCCATGGGAAAGTTTATTTTTCCCGTGGGAAAATGTGTTGTTTTCAAAGGATATGGCTCGCTTGTTGTGAAAATGGGAAAGTTTCGCAGTTAATCTTGTTTTTCCCATGGGAATTTTTTTTTTCCCGTGTGAAAATGCGTTGTTTTCAAAAGATATGGCTCGCTAGTCATGAAAATGTATGAATTTCGCAATGAAATGTGTTTTTACCATGGGAAAATTCTTTAGAACACTGTATTGAAACCCAGCCTCGGTACCTAGACATATCCAAGTATAAGAGCGAGCCATCTTCGCGGTCGTTCCTCCGGAAAGACCCGAGCAAGACTTATATTGCAGCGTTGGGCGAGCCGAGGCAGAGCAAACCTAGCCCGCACATCGCATAAATGGGTGAGCTACGTTTTTAGTAATTTTTCCCGTGGGAAAAATCTCTTTTTCAAAGGATTTATTATTATTATTATGTTTTATCAGGCAGGCAGTTGCAACAACTGATTGAGCCTGTATCCCACTGTCCATAGATCACTTAGTCTCTTTAGATTTTATATTTTTTAAGTGTTTGTCTAGTTTGTTTTTAAACATGTTTGTGTTCTGTGCCGATATGACGTCTTGAGGCAACTTGTTCCAGTTTGCGACTACTCTATTAGCAAGAAAGTTTTTGTGCGGATAGTTGTGAGATTTGGCCCGCTAGTCGTGCAAATGGATAAATTTTGCTGTTAAATGAGTTTTTCCTGTAGGAAAATTTCTTTCTCCCGAGGGAAAATTTCTTTTTCGCGTGAGAAAATGTGTTGTTTCCAATGGATATGGCTGGCCTGTAATGAAAATGTATGTATTTCGCAATGAAATGTGTTTTTTTTTATTGTATTGGGATCCAGCCTCAGTATCTGGACATATTATCCAAGTAAAAGTTGAGAGAGATGAGGGAGATCCACACAACCGTAGACATGATATTTATAACATTTATACAAGGTGGGCCAAAAGTAATCACCCTATGTGAATCACCTCCCATTTTTTTATTAGACATTAAAATCGACTACTGTTTTCGGAAATCAATCTTTCGAAGATGCCAAATTTATGTGATTATGTTTCTAAAAAGACATTAGTGAAATTACCATCTCTACCGTACGTTTTAACTTTAAACATGCTAATTTCCATACATTCCTGACCATGTTTTTTTTTCGTTTGTGGTGGCTTCAGGGACTTGAAAGTTTTATAAACTGTAATTTGTAATCTTGAGCTTTCAAAAATATCATTGGGTGAATTCTGGCGTTGTCAGATCTGGAGATCTAACAAATGGGTTCAAAAACCAAATTCTGTGGATTGGTTTTCACCAACTTGCACCAAGTCTGGAGTTGGCATCTAATTGCTATCTTTATTTTTTATTTTACAGCATTAAGTTCACATCTTCGAAGGATTATTCAGTGATAACAAAACTTATTTTAACTTAATAAAAAAAAAATGGGGGCCGTTCTTACATGAGAAGGGAGATTTTTATTTTATTTATTTATATTTAAAACTGAAGTCTACAGCTATAGTACATAACAGTTAACAAACATAATATACAAGTATTCTAAACATAAGCCAATTACAGACCTCCATTATATTTACCATATAGATAGTTATATAAATAAGAGGGTATTTTTAAGTTACCATCCGACTTCCGAGAACAAACTATTTTAATCCTTATTTATAGGTAAATGTATGGTTTAAGTAATTAAGAAGGTAGGTACTAATTCAAAAGTGTAATAACAATTAAAGAAATCTAAATATGGTCTGCCACACATTGCAAGTTGTGTTAGAGTGTGTGTAATGTAATGATGGTGATATTGATGTTTTTGTGTAGTGTGGTGTGAGTGAGTGAGTGCATTATTGTGAAGTTTAGAGTTAGTTTACATGCCGGAAAAAAAAACGTTGTGTGGAATACACTTAATTAATCAATTAATTAAACGCTAGTAGTGTGAGTTTCGCATTTTTGTTGTGATGTCGGTAAGAAATCGTGTTTTGGATTGAAAGAAGAGATCAGTATCTGAAAATAATTTGTTGTAGGTTCGAGGCAAACGTACTTTGACAGAATTTGCTGCATAATTTGTTCGGACAGGTGTCGTGTAAAGGAGCTGTGTGTGTCTAGTGCGTTTCTCAGGAACACGCAGCTGTAGCATGCTGTTCACAAGAGGAGAACAATCGAGTGCCCCCGTGCAGATGTCGTGCAGGAGCGCCATGTCTCGCAGGAGCCGCCGGTCGCGTAATGATAATAGTCTGTGGTCTGTACATGACTGCTGATAAGAAACATTTTCAATTTTACTGCGGTAGTTCAAATGTTTCAAGAACTTGCGTTGTACCTTCTCTATAGCATTGTCGTATGTTATGTATTGTGGATTCCATATAGAACTACAGTATTCAAGCAAATTACGAACATACGCAAAATATAAAGTTTTAATACACGGTATGCTAGTGAACGGTTTTGTAATACGGTAAATGAAACCTAAATTTTTGAATGCTTTATTAACTATTTCGTCCACATGGAATGAAAAGGTCAGCTTATTATCTAGTAATACTCCTAAGTCTCTCACCATAGTCTCCTTCCTAATTAAGGAACCATTCAAAAAGTATTGTGTGTCAATATGTGAACCACGAGTGAAGGTTACGTGAGCACATTTACCTAAATTTACACCAATCCTATTTATTCTGTAATACTCACTCAGCCTATTAAGATCGTCCTGAAGATTGATGGAATCCTGAGGATGATGTATAGTGTAATAAATTTTTTTGTCATCGGCGTAGAGTAAATACTTAGCGTGCCTGAAACACTTGCCTATGTCATGTAAAAAAGCTAAATACAGTAAGGGACCAAGAATAGAACCTTGTGGTACACCAGAAGATATGTCAGTGTAATCCGAGCGACAGCCTCCAACCACTACAGCCTGTCGTCTATTAGATATATATGATTCCAACCACCTCAGTAAGTCACCATGTATTCCCAATAACTGAAGCTTTTGCATAAGAATAAAGTGGTCCACGCGATCAAATGCCTTTTCAAAATCTGTATAAATTACATCGACCTGATTTTCAGAGACCATTTTTGATTTGACTCAGGAGGTGGCAATTTGACCAATGTCTTTTTTAAAAACATAATCACATAAATTTTAAATCTTCAAAAGATTGAATTCCGAAAACAGAAGTAAATTTTAATGAATAATAAAAAAATGGGAGGCACATCCTATGGGATGACATCTTTTGGCCCACCCTGTACAAGTCATAAAAGTACAAGATAGGGTCCCGAGCGCGAGTCCGACTCATAGTTGGCGATATTTTTTTGCATTTGGTCATTGCCGAACTACTATTTACTATCTTTGCTGTGTAAATTGTCACAGTATTTTGAATAAATGATTTTCTATCCATCTTCTATGTATTTATCTACCTCTATTTACGTTTCCCGTTTTGTCGTGCAGAACAAAAGAAGCAAGAGTTGGAGAAGTGGAAGCGACGAGCGTCGTACGACCCGCGCAAGGCGGCGGCGCAGGGCAAGAGCAAGCACCAGCAGCCTGCCAAGACTGCCAGGTGAGTGATCTACACGACTATCTTCATCTTAAGAGTATATACGGTGAAATTTTACTAGTGACCGATAGCTAAAACTCAGAACCGGCTGGTGATAAGGAACAACTTTCCCCAAGGAACATAGGTAGAAATACGTAAAAATTTTTTGCCCTTCCATAGTAACTCAAATCAGCTGACCGACAATTTTGCATGGGGGACCAAAATATTTTTTCGTATTTCGAACTATGTTCCTTGGGGAAAGTTGCTTCTTATCTCCAACCGGTTTGGAGTTTTCGCTATCGGTCACTAGTAAAATTTCACCCTATATACCTACAGTGTGTTACCGGCAAGCGTGCATTTATTCAGACTGGTGAATCTAGGAAATCACGAAAAAATTGTTATGTTACTCTATCGGTATTTAGAGAGTCCCTGTCCCTTACACCCCGTATATAAAAGCTCATCCTAACAAACACCTTATTATACAACTTGTTACACAACAACAAATAAAGCCGAAAGGGTGTGGAGACACTGAGATAATATAGATCAGTGGTGTGGAGGGGTCTGTTGTAAAGAGTCTATTAACAAAAAGTTTAGAGCAGCCGTAGTATCATTTTTTAAAATTTAAATTACACTTAATTTTAATCGTGGCATCGCAGCACTAATTTTGACACTCAAAGGTCAAAATGAATTTGCGAACGCGATGCAGCGCAATTCGGGCTAGATTGCTGGCTATTACATGGGTGTCATGTCATCATCATCATTACAAGCATGGTTTAATAAGATACTCCGCCTGGTATTCCATTCCGAGACTAGTGAACCTCGTGACTAACACTTGCCTACGTCCATGCTTGTGGGTTACCAGAATTACCCACTTAATGTTTTTTTTGTAAATCATTTATGATACTGTTAACTAATAAATACAATTTAAGTGTTGTTGTAAAGTTCAAGTTAATACACCTTTACCTTTACAGCCACAACAGTCCAGTTAATACACACATAAATCTAAATTAAAAAAATATTAAGAAATATTTTAACTTATTTTTCTGAGATTAAATTTACCCCATAACGTATTTTATTGAAATAAAGTGGCAATACTAGTGACGTAGGCAAGTGTTTCTCTGGGAATGTAAGACCATGTTTTATTAGACTATGATTACAAGAAACTCAAATCAACCAGCAATGTATGTCCAATTGACATTGAGGTAGTGTAGCACTGACCTAGACCAGTGATGTGATCGATTTATGATAATAAAAATATTATTAATTTTGTAACAGGTTGTATGTACGTAGGTATACAAATAAGATCAGCGTAGGTATTTGATTCTCACGTTAAGTTTCTAAAGGACATGTGTTGCAAAAACGTGTCCAAAGGTTATTAAATTTATTGTAAAATATTTTTTAATTAATCTTTTTTTAATAATATTTTTTTTATTTCTCTTATAACATTTCATTTTTCTATATTTTGTAACGATTCTGCCTAAACGTGAATAAAACTTTTCCTATTGTAAATTTTAGAGCGTGACAGACGTCAAATGCATGCAAATCTGGCTAAACAGAAATGGCGGCCACTTGTAAGGTTAGTCAAATGTCAGATCTGACAGTTGTGGCGTTCAATTCTATTATGTAAATTTTTCTGCAAGCGTTTGCAATTTTCAGCATTTTTAAAGCACCTCCTTCGGTGTACTGCCACTTGTGTTTTAAGCTTTATGCCTATCTTTTTTATACCTGATTTCTTTATTTCTACCTGATCTATCTTGATTTTTCAAACAGTTTATTTGAATTGGAATTTATTTTTATTTTTGTTACAAAATTCTTTGACAAGTAAATTGAAAAATCAAGAACACGCTTGAAGGGTTACAACACACTGCCTCCGTATGCAGGACGTATGCGTGCGCGTGCCGTGTGTCATACGTTCCCATACAATACATCGTCGTAGCTACGCGCATGATGACGTGCACGTCACGCATACGGAGGCGGTGTGTGGCGCCCTTTACACGTTATTTTATATCGACATATTCTACAAAGAACTTTTCTTCTATGGTATTAATCTACGTAAATAAAGCTACTTTGTAAATAACAACGCACTTTTGCAAGCTTCTGTTAGTGTTATAAAATGCCTTATTATAATATTGCAGTTTATTGAAAAAAGACTCATTTTTAGGGTTTCGTAGTCTACTAGAAACCCTTATAGTTTCGTCATGTCTGTCTGTCTGTCTGTCTGTCTGTATGCCGCGCCCTCATATCTTCGTCAGTTTTAGAGCTATCGACATGAAATTTGGTGAGAAGATAGATCGTGTTGACCCAAATATAGAAATGTTAAGAAAAAAATATTTTAAATGTTTTTTGGACCCCTCCCATACAAGTCCTCCCATACAAGTGAAAGGGGGGCAAAAATTTTTTTTTTCTTCTGTTATATTGAGTAGGGTATCGTTGAATAGGTCTTTTAAAACTAAGGTGAGGTTTCTTTGAAACAAAGTCACTAAAATGTTTCTGTCACGAGATATTTGCTTTTAAAAAGGGCGTTTTTGACCCATAATTTGTTCCAGCTGTAACTTCTAAAGTATAAACGATAAAAATTTGAAATAAATATGGAATATAGCTTACAATCTGAAGTTACAATGAAAACTATAACGGATATCGTACCCTTAAAGGTTTCAGAAAAAATTGAGTTTTTCTATTTGCGGTTGGTCATCATACTGCTGCTAACAAACCAGCAACAAAATTAAGTTTGTAATGCTGAAAAACCTGATATTTAAACGTTGACTACGAAACCCTATTTGTGGGCGTGTCTGACACGCTCTTGGCCGGTTTTTTATTACTTCTTAGGTCTTCTTTTGTTTTTGACGGGCTTTTCTCAAGTTTTACCATTAACACGTGCACTAGCTTTTGACTTGTTTGGAACACTGGGGACTAATTTTGAGAGACCTTGCTCACAAGCGTTTTTTCCAGGCGTTTTCTTGGCAGATCGCGATTTTTTGCTACCAAACTGCCGGAGATGTTTTTCGAGAGTATGTATGTATGTGTGTAGACAAGAAATTCGTTTTCACGGGCTACAGACTGTTGACGGTTGCGGATCTTGATGTGAAATGTCGTTAGATTCGTCTCAGCAGCGTGAGTGACACTGGCTATATTAAAAAATCATAAATTCATGATTGCGGCTAATTATAGCAAAATACAACTTTAAAATTACTGCAGTTGGGATTTTGTTTCTTTGTACATTTGCTTGTTTATCCCCGTCATACCTCCGCGTGATCGCGACGAACTTCCAGTTGGTACTCTTGGCACGCGGCAGTATCGCAACGATTAAAAATCACGCTCCCCTAAGAAATCGCCGCGAAAAAACGCTTGGGCAAGGGCTCGTGAGGGTTCTGTACCCGAGGGTAAAAACGGGAACCCTATTACTGACACTACGGCATGTCTACCCATCTGTCAACACATCAGACTGTATCTCATAAATTCTGATAGCAAGAGAATTGAAACTCTCAGAGATGCTGTATTACTGTTGCCGCTGTAACAACAAATATAAAAATTAGAATAAAAATTGTTCTGTTTTGGTAATTAATGGTTCGGAGACTGTATCTCATGAACGTAAACGTAAACTTGTTTACAACTTAGGTAATACTTGGTTAGTTGGCAATTCAAACCATATGATGAAGTATTGCTTATTGTTTTCGGGCGACGCTAACATTTTTTTCAATTTATTATTTTAATTCATTAAAAATATGTTTTAAGGCGCCCCAGGTCTTTGTTTACAATTTGTGAAGGTTTTAATGATCTTTGTTTCGGATGTAAAAAAACAAATACAAATATTTTAAAGGGTTAACCAGCCCATGAAACTGAACAACTATCCCCAAGGAACATAGGTCGAAATATGAAAACAAATTTGACATACAAATGTACCAGCCGAGAGAGGCAGTTTGTATGGGAGGTCCGAATTTTCATTCGTATTTCGACCTATTATGTTCCTTGAGGAAAGTTGGTTTCATAGGCTGGTTCGTCCTTTAAAATATTAGCGTTTGCTTTTGTTTACCCTATATGACCAGTAGCCTATGCAATGAAACTACAGGCTACAATTTCTACAGGTGAAATTCGATGTTCATTGCGTAGTTGGGTAGCAATTATTATCCCATTATTTAACTGGCTACTTAATATACATCGAATTTCGCCTGTAGAATTATAGCCTGTAGTTTTGTAAAATCGGGCACTGTTATCTGTACGAGACTAACGAATATCCTTATTCGCAATCCAGCAGCGTGCTCCGATCTCAGTCGTTCCACGGGCCGATGTTGTCGTCGGCCGCGCTGCGCCACGCGCCGCCGCCGCAACCGCAACCGCAGATCGCCGACAACTACGACGCGAGTAGCGACAACGATTTCTGAACGAACGAAGGCTCTGTGATACCCGAGGGTACGTTCATGCTATCATCTTTCGTCACTCTTTTATACAATGACGTCGCTGAACGTACAGTCCAGCAAAAAAGAGTAGACATAAAATGAGGGCGCCACTTTGTATGAAATTTCAAAATTAAATGGCAACATTGTCTATGAATGGCAACAATTTAGTATGAATTTTTTTTGTTCCATTTTTTTTATTTCTACACTTTTTTGCTGCACTGTACACCTTTCGAATGACGAAATTATGGAACTGACAGCTAACTAGTTCAAAAGTTCTACGAAAGGTGATAGCATGAACACGCTCCTTAATGTGTAAGGTATTTTGTGATGTGTGCGAAAAGGGTTTCAAATGTTTGATGTACAGACGCCATTTTGAAAAAAAAAATGGCGTCTTTTGGCAAATACATCAATTATACATGACGAAAACATTTTTGAGGCGCTAGGTTTCTTTTTTCATAATGGCGTATAGAAATCCGAAAATACGCGAAAGGTATGAAGTTTTTAAACGCAGCGCACAAGTGCTATGTCCCATCATACGCTTAAAATTATTAAAAAATATAGTTAAATAATATGTAATTTGTAAAATATTAATATAGCTCGTCAAACTTTTCAAAACCCTATATGGTATGGCGGCCGGAGGGGTCTGAATGTGAGGTGACTAAGTTGATTAGATTTCAAATGTTGTCACTTCTGATGTCCTTTGGTACTTGTTACTGTAGGCACTGCCAAACCGCTGTTGGAAATTGTATCAGAACTGTTTAGTTATTCGACACATTGTTTATAAAACAATTGATTTCACTTTGTCAGCCCTCACAGGCAGTAAGTAACACAAAAAAATATTTGTAATAATACAATTAGGTTTGTGTTCGTTGACGACAACTAGCAGCACTGGTATATGAGTGTATTAAATTGTAATAAATACTTTGTAAATTGAAAAATAATAAGAGGAAAAGTACACCTATCATAGTGATGCACTGCCGTGTCCCCAGCGACTCATTTAATTTTGTTTCATTTAAGGCGCGCATCGCCGACATGTATACCTATAATATAAACATTGCCGCCATTTTTCCCCTCAGGAATTTGTTCGCAACAATGTTGTTATAAAGTGAATATTCCCTCACATAAACGCCTTACGTTTTCGAATATAAATTAACCTTGTATTTGCAAGATTATCACAGTATTATGATGGCAACAGTATTTTTTTATTATACCTACAGGGTGGCACCGAACGACCCACTTTAGGTATCGCTAAGCTCAAAAGGTCAAACTGAACAACTTGCTTTAGGACCAAAGTTCAAAGCCTAAAAATAATTACTGTGCCAGCAATTTTCTATTGGAGGTCTAAATTTGTTTTTAGGCTTCGAACTTTGATCCTTAGATGGATAGAGTTGTATACTTTGACCTATTGATCTTAGCGGTAGCGTGTTTAGCCAAGTTCAAGCGAAGAACTGGCGGTCCGCACCATGTGGTATATTACACGACACACTTGGGGCCACTTTCCACCCATTCATAGATACTTTCTCTAAGTCGTTAGCCTTCAAACTAGATCAGCGAGCGACATAAAAAAGTATACCTACAATATTTTACAGAAACAGGACTAAAACACAAAATTCAGACAAGATCAAGGTTTATCTCCCATTTTTTCAATACTCTTTTCTTTAGTTCACTATGGTATTGTATCGGTGGCGCTAACATATACGTTTTTTATAAATGGATAATTAGTTTATATCCTGTTTAAGATAAGGTGGCATGACAGGAGATGACAGATTGTAAAATTACCATACGTGCATTGCATTTGGCTGTTGTAAATATCTGGCTGCCAAGCTTGGTAAATCATTGTATAAGTGACAGACAGTTTTCGCGCCAAATCCTGAATTTAGCCTGTTTATTAAAGTGCAATTTTAGTGTTTATTTTTAATGTTAATAATCGTAAGAATATACAACTCGCGAGTCATTTTATTTTTAATTATTTGACAATTACTTAAATTGTGGGTAATGGATTGGGCCGATGCAATTGTATATTAATTTGATGAATGTGATTTTGATTTTTATAAACATTTCGTATGGTCATCTCAGCACGTTATGTCCCATTCTCAAAATGTCCAATTCGCACAGTCTCTATTTTGGATAATGGTGTATAGATCCTTGGTTTTTTTGGGTTTTAATTTTTTTTTGGCCTGGCTTCTAATGGAGGGTATTGATTTTGAAAAAAAAATGTAACATACGTTTAGATTTAACGTGTGGAGTGTTTCGTACCAAGAGACACAAAATGTGTTTTTTAAGGGTGGTTTAAGCAAAGCTTTCCCCCTCCACCATACATGAAAAATAATCACAAAAGAAACCTCAGTAAAAAGTTTAGGGACAGACTGAAAAATTTTCATCAATTCTTCAAGGGCCAATATATAATATGGACATTTTGCGAATAGACATTTTTGTAATGGACATTTTAAAAATGGTAAAATAACGTGCTGAATTGCGTATGGTACGTACAAGTCCCTAAAACACATAAGCTTTTTATGGGATTAGGAAAGCTTTTTTGTAAGATTTATAAGTAGTACATTCGTGATTCGAGATAAGTTCAAACGTCTTATTAAATCGTTAGAAGTTTCTTATTGTACATGAACTGAGTGTGATTCAAATTAAACGCTTTTTTGTTTGCAAAAATATCACATAAATGTGTTTTGTAAAAGTTTTTAAATGTATTATTTAGAAAAAAAGTATTGTCTGTTACTTATAACGTCATGAACTGCGATTTTAATACAAGTTATATTATGGATAGTATTTGCTATTAATTATGTGCTAAAATGTGGAAATATTGCAAACTCAATACTAATATATTGTATTAATAATATATTATTGTTATTACTAATACTAATATATTATATTATTAATAGCAATATTATTCTTGAACTCTTATCCAGGACAATATTTTTCTGGATTATAATAATTAGTACTGTTTACGGGCACGTTTACGTTTTACATATTAAGTATACCTACGATTTTTTTTGTATAAACTGTCAGTTATATTTTTTATTCTACTATATTTTATTCATATTTGCTCATATCATGCAAACATCGATTATTTTATTTAGTTACGTTCGTAGATATTGAATTTATTTCGAGATAAGATAGTGTTATTTTGTATAATTTTTTTCATTAGCTATTTCTTATAATTTATAGAGATGGAAGTCCGATATAGGTATATACGAAAAAAAAATTACCTATTTCTCAATATATATGCTAATCTATGAAATACTCAAATATTTTAATTTTTTTTTTTCAATATATTTGGATTGTTGTTAACCTTTGGCTGACGAGGTGGGTAAAATGCAACAGTAACGCCGTAGTGGAGTCTGAGAGACGTATGTTTAAAAAATTTACAAAAATATGTACTAAACTTTTAAACTTCTCAAGTATTTCTATTAGAAACATTAATGTACTATAGCTTATTTTATAATTTCAAAATAAGAAAATATTTTAATTAGTCATCAAAAATCACATTATGCACTTCAGATGAATTTATTTATCATTTATTTATTGCAAGTTATGTTACACATGTCATGCATTACATTCTATAATGTTATAACATAACACTCCGTTGGAGCGCAGCAATTAACTTTTATAATTTGCCAAACTAACACTTATAAAAATATTATTATTATGAACTATATGTATTTACATTATCAAATTTGTTTAAGATATTCATTATTATAAAATTAATTAACTAAGTATTCAAAGAATCACAAGTCAAATAACAATAAATTAAAGATATAGATTATTATATAGTTAACACAAGTTTCTGTCAGTTAAAAATTCGTTAACGGAATAATACGCTTTCAATATTAACATTTCTTTAAGGTCATTTTTAAATTTATTGTCTTTCTCTATAGCCTTGATGCGTTCCGGTATCTTATTGAAAATCTTTATAAACCTACAATAGGGGCTGTTGCTAAACATTGTCATACTACTTCTTAACGGGATCAGGCGGTTTTGTGACGTACGTTGCGGTTGTGTTTATCTTTAGTTTGTCTAAATAATTGAATGTTCTGCCTTACAAGTACTCCTACCTCTAAGATGTAGATTGAGGGAAGCGTCAGCAGCTCAAACTTTATGAAATATGGGCGACAGCTTACTGTTTGCCGGATGTTCATTAGTATCCTAAGGCACTTTTTTTGCAAAACAAATATCTGGTCTACATCTGTGCTTTCACCCCATAGTACCACACCATAGCGTATCCAGGAGTAAGCGTATGCGTGATAGAGTGACAACGCGGTTTCTAAATTTGTGTTCTTTTTTGTCAGACCCAGAGCATAAGTAAATTGTGTTAATTTAGATTTTAATTTCTGTACGTGCATTTTCCAGTTTAGGTTTGCGTCTATTGTTATTCCAAGGAGGTTAGCTTCGTTTGTTTCTGCAATATTACAGTTATTTAGTTCGAGATTAATGTTAAGCGCGCCTCTTTGCGGAGGGTAGAACTGTATTACGTGAGTTTTCTTTAAATTTATTTCTAAGTTATGGGCAGTTATCCAGTTGTTAGCAGTATCTAGATGTTGTTTAAGAATAGCATTACAATTTTGATCTTTCTTACAAGATATTAACAGGGAGATGTCGTCTGCGAACATTACACAAGAGGTGTTTAGTGAGCTTGGTAGTTCATTGACATAGGCCAAAAACAGCAGGCAGCCGATCACACTTCCCTGGGGAATAGAGCAATTTATTGTTAGCGTCTGTGAGGTAACTGATTTAAATTCACCAGTTATTTCGTTGTAATGTTCAATCTGTACAAACTGCTTTCTGTTCTGTAGATAAGATTTAAGCCACTCCAATGCTTGTCCACGAACGCCCATACCATATAATTTATTTAAAAGTATTTTATGTGAAACTTTATCGTAGGCTTTTGTTAAGTCTAAAAGAATACCTATAGCATTTTCTTTGTTGTTAATTATATTCATTGCTTCTTGAACGTATTTTGTTACCGCTAAAGTTGTAGATGATTTTTTCCTAAATCCGTACTGTTGTGGACATAAAACATTAAACTTATCAAAGAATTTAATTAGACGGTTGTACATAATTTTCTCGAAGATTTTGGAAATAGATGGTAATAAAGCTATAGGCCTGTACTGATTTGGGTCGGCAGGATTTCCGTATTTTTTAAGAACTGGAGATATTCTGGCAGTCTTTAACTTTTCAGGAAAACAGCATTGATTGAAAGATTGATTGATTAACAGTGTGATAGGCTTAACTAAATCTAAAGCGCAGTGTTTCAAAAGCACTGGTGGAAAATCGTCAAACCCACAACTTAGTTTATTTTTCATCGCGCGTATAACGTTAGCCACCTCGCCCTCCGTGGTAGGGCGTAAATAAATAGACGTAGGGACCGAGTTTCGTAACGGTGGCGGGGTGGTGACAGCCGACTGGACGCCCCGTCGCCACCACCACGCGAAGAGGACTCACCGACAGAAACGAAGAAGCTTTTAAGCCTATCTGCAACAGTAGTGGGACAATTTATTTTTTATTTTTTACATGTAATTCTATATTCTTATGTTTTTTATTGCTACTCTTGTTTGTAACTTCATTAACTATTTTCCACATCGCCTTATTTTTGTTTCTAGCAGAATTGATCTGTTTAATATACTTGTTTTTCCTCGTAAACACTAAGCATTTCTTTAGTAATTTACCATAGGCTTTGTAATGGTTTCTTAATATTTCATTTTTCGTCTGATCAACCAATAACTTTAACAATCTTTTATGTGTACAGGATAGTTTTAAACCTTTTGTGAGCCACGTTTTACACGTTTTAGTTTTGAATCTTATCTTTTTTTTCGGAATCGTTTTATCTAATATTTTTTGTATTATGTTGTGTAGTTTATCATAATTCTTATTTACATTGTCGTCTAAATTAATAATGTTATCCCAATTCACTTGCGCAAGGGCAGTTTTAAATTTTGCAATATTTACATCATTAAAAATTCGTGTTATTTTATACCAATGTTGTATCCTACTAGACGTCGTTTTCTTTTCAAACGAATATATTACGCCGCAGTGATCACATATTCCATTATTGTCAACATACACGTTTCCATCTGTGATGTTAGAGAATACTAAGTCTATGCATTTGGAAGAAGTTTGCGTAATTCTAGTAGGGAAATTGTGACGCGAAATCAGATTTTCCGAAAGCATCAAGTCTCTTAGTTTTTGTGTATCGCAAGAATCAATCAATAAGTCAATATTGAAATCGCCCCCTACGATTATGCGTTTTAAACTATCCTTCAATCCAATTATGGCTAGTAATTTATCCATAACTTCGTAAAAAATACCAATATTCCTATCCAATCTATAAATGCATATTAAAAGTAACTTTTCTAAAGGTATTTCTATCGCGCAACATTCAATCATGTACTCTACTGACAACTCATTTATGTCATTTCTCACTACATAGTTTATCCCGTCACGCAATAAAATGGCTGTTCCTCCACCCATATATTTGCTACGGTAAAACCCCGTGGCAAATTCGTATCCTTGTAAGCGAAATAAACCTTCCTGTTCTTTTCTTATCCACGTCTCTTGTAGACAAATAGCTTGTATATGTTTATCGTTTATATAAGCTTCTAATATTTGTAATTTTTCTTTAACGCTCTGCGTATTTTGAAATAGAATATTAAACTTATGAGCGAAAAAACTGTTTATTGACAGATTTATTTCCCTTAGAAGGAGATGGCGAATTGTTAAGTGACGGGGTCTTCAATAAAGAGTCATCAACGTGAATTGGGGGGGTGAAACAGTACTCTGGTTGGGCCAAAGGCGCAAAACAGTTTTGTGACCGCGAGCGGCGCACTATTTCTCTTGTTATTGAAAAGCTCAAATCGGATGTAAAGTACTTTGAACCTATTTTTGACAATCTGTAGTTCATTTCAAGGTAGCTACAATGCTCAAATGCTTCACAAACTAACCTAATTTCATAATTTATAGTAGAACACCTTAACAAAATAAATTCATGATTAAGAACACAAAACTTTATAGCATTAATAACGACGTGACGTCTGTAAGACGGGTGTGTATTTTTTGGCCTCTGACTTGCTAAATATGTCTAAACACATTTTTTTTTATAAAGGATCTATCTTCTTTTGCTTTTTCGTGCACATTTTGCTTTTATAATTAAAATTTAATGGCGTAAATCATGCCATTGTGTATATTAATTTTAGTAGGTTCATTAAGACCGTGGTTACGTCTGTGAGACGTGACAAGATATTTTATGGAGATATGGTCACTTGCTAATCATGGAATATCGACTGTAGATAGAAAAAGCCTAATGAGGAAGGTACTGAGAAAGGCGAAGCTGAAAATGCGGTCGATAAAAATATATTGTCAAAATAAAAATATGTACGTCTGTGAGACACCCACCACGTCAGCTAAAGGTTAAAGGCACACTGCATGCGTATGAGACATGCATGACAAGAGATGCATACGTAACACAAGCAGTTTGCGGTGTCTCATACAGTCCCATACATACCAATTGGTACGCGCGTGATGACGTGCACGCATAGCATACGCAGGCAGTGTGATATGCCCTTAAGAGGATAGGTACCCGAGTGATGCCAGCTTTTGCCTTTTCATACAAACGTATCCCCCTGTTTTCTTCCCAAATAATGCGTGTTGAACTATTTTTTAAATTACTTTAAAGCCTATCATAAACATACCCCTATTTCTTAATTAATTTGTAAAAATAATGATAAAAAGAAGAAGATAAACATTTGATCTTTTCCATGGCAAAAAATGCTGATATTTTCTAATCGTAGGTACTATTTTTTGGAATAAAATAATAAAACAGGGGCACGCCTATCGCCTATGATTTAGTAAAAAAAATATAGCTCTAAATGCATTATTCGGGAAGAAAACAAGAATAAGTTTGTGCAAAAATTTGGCTCTTGGAATTGCTCTTAAGAGTTAATTATTCGTAGAATGTTTTGTTAGCTTTCCATTTGATATTTATATTTTGTTCCATATTGTATCATACTAAATTGACCATTAATTTTTTGATTAGAATATATTTCCACAACTTGCTTGTGGAAAAATATTTGGTAAGTACATAAAAATATTTACATATTTTACTTTAAAGAGATTCTATTTAGCTGGAAGCTTGAGTTTTGTTTACTGTAGTCACGCTAAATTAGCTCTTATGTCCATGCAATAAAACATGTTTATCGTTAAAAATGTTCAAATTTGAGAAATAAGAAGTATTAATTAAGCAAACTTTTTGTTTTATGTGAATGTTTAGTAGCTTTATATTTTACTTTAATGAAATATCAAACAACTAAGTTAGGAAATAAATTAAATTTATAAATACTTACTGTTTATTTTAAGTTTTCAATTTTGAACAATTTCTTGTTAGTTACAGCCTAGCTTATATGTTAAATATGTATTTCTTATAATATATTGCAATGCAATGTCCCTAGGATTTATAATTGATGTTTAGAATTTCATAAAAATATACTTATTATTTAACATGAAACAAATAAAAAAACGAATATTGAGTAAAACTTGTTTTAATTTGCCTTGAGTTCTATTCTAGAGGATTTAGATGTGGCCATGCCAAGATGACGTTTCGGGTAACCACCTAAATCGTCACTTTGATAGGACATGTCTATGACCAAAAATTGCCCATTTAATTGACCATTATTGCCTGCCCAATCATGTTAATTGTCTCGGCTTTGTTAAAGAGAAAACTGTTTTTAATTTGTTTTGGTAGGGAAAGGTGGGGTACAGTGAAACAACCACAATAACTCCATCACTTTCTGACTAATCTATTATGCTTATTTGAGAGATATATTAAGCTGTCAATTCTCCATCTGAGCTAAATACTCGCCAAAATGATCCTGCGCCACCATAAAAATTATAAATACCTGTCACTTAGAAACACGAAATAGTTGACACATCCGACTGTAGACAAACAGTTTTGCTAGCTAAACATAGCTTTGGTAGTATTTCTGGAAATTAAAACTACCATGTCTGCCACTGCGGTCAAGTGTCCCCAGTTTCCCCTACTCACAAAATGAAAAATGAGTTTTCTCATTAACGAAAACGAGACAATTAAAATGATTAGGCAGGCAGTTATGGTCAATTAAATGGGCAATTTTTGGTAATAGACATGTCTCCACTACGTGCCTATTTAGGTGGTTGCCCAGCTGTAGAAACGTCATCTTGGCACGGCCACAAACCAATCATATATCTCTGAAACGGCTCTTCGAAGACTGATTAAATTTTGTATGAAGAATAGACAATTAAATGGGCAATTTTTGGAATAATCAGATCTTCGCCAAGTGGCTGCTGTAATGGTGGCTTAGCTATAGAAACGTCATTTTGGCACGGCCACCTATCACATGGAATATCTTTTAAACGGCGGGGAGACAA
Source organism: Phthorimaea operculella (assembly GCA_024500475.1). Lineage (NCBI taxonomy): Eukaryota > Metazoa > Arthropoda > Insecta > Lepidoptera > Gelechiidae > Phthorimaea > Phthorimaea operculella. The sequence continues at coordinate 156,955 of JANFCV010000187.1, read as the reverse complement.
TTTTTTTACTTGTGCGTCAATTAGAGGCAATTAGAGGTCAATTATTTCACACCATCAAACTTATGGTATTCCATGGTGGCCGTGCCAAAATGACGCACACAGAAAAAACCTATTTAAACATGGTGGACCCGTTTGCTTTTACCGCCTAGCGCCTTTCGAAATGACTCTTCAGCAAAACATAGAAAATGGGTCCGCTGTTTACTCTCTGCCATTATCTCCTGCAGATTTTGTTCCGTTAAAGCACATTCCATTCTGCACTCGCATTCGTGCCATTTCAACCCATATTTTGGGCATTCAAATACTAGAATGTGTCGAACAGTTTTCTCTTTGGACCCAAAGACCCTACATAATTTCCGACCTCCCATACAAAGTCAGTCAGCTCATCGTGAATTTTGTATGGTAGGTCGGAATTTATAATATCATCGTTTGGACCCATCGCAGGTGCAGTATGGGTTGTCTACTACATACAGCTTGACCACGCTAAGTTGAACATTGGAAACAAAAGAGTAGCGATGCAGTTTTCGCGGAGCTAATCCGAAAATCGGTAGTACCAGTTTCAACCCTCTTCTACCGATTGTAACACAAATTATTCAAGTTACAAAAAAAAAATTAAAAAGAGATGTTTGGCATAAAGATTGCATTATCCATGTCTTTACACTTATTACTATGCAAAAAAATAAAAGAATATTTTTCAATTGTATTTCCTAATCTGCGGTGTTTTGAAGTAAAATATTAGATGGACTAAATAACAATTTGGATTAAACCGAGCGTATTATTTGGTGAAAATATGAATCTTCCAAATCTACCGGTTTATTGTGTCTATAAACCGGTACCTACCGATTTACGATTTGGACAACGTTTTTGAAGATTTTTGACATAATCATAAGGCCCTTTTTCCACTACTCCGATCCGTAACCGGATATCAGATGTAGCGATCCGAAAAATAAGTACCGGAATTCCGGTCACCGCTTTTCCACCTATCCGGTAAAAAACGGACAGTAAAGTTTCATTATCTCGACGGACTCGAACTCGGACGGACGACATAGTAGAATGTACAATTGTTTTAAAGCATGCATAATTTTTGTACCAATAGGTACCAATTGTTCGGGAAATTACCGTTTCGGTTAAATCTGGATACCGGTGTAGTGGAAAAGCGAGTATAGTATTTTAATAGATTTCTAAATCGGATCGGAAATTATCGCATACCGGATCGGAGTAGAGGAAAAAGAGCCTAAAACTTGAATGTGCGGTAGCGATGGCAAAAAAATAATGACCCTCTTGAGGGTCTATGAAACTTTAGAAAGTTACATAGATTAATACCACTTTTGGACCCGTGTTGTCCAGATGATAAAAGTATGTTTTAGGTCGGAAATTTAATTTAAATAAGAATTCAAAGTTCTTCTAATTGCTCATGAAACTTGGAAATGAACCAAACACTTACTTTAAAGTAACAAAGAATTTTCAATCTATTACTTTAAGTATATTCCGAATATGTCCAACTTAATCAAGCCTTTTTGGTCACAAAATGACTTGACAATGGACACATGCATAGAAATATAGACAGGGACAGCTAGAAGACTTACTCCGAAACAAGAAGTGCGGTCAACAGCCGTAACGGATGCTCCATACATCTTGATACTGTCAATACCTATTTTTCAATACGACCTATTCAATTGTAAGTGGAATAAAAAGAAATTGGGCATACAATACAATGACATTTATCAAATTTGAGTATTTTAGAGATGATGTAACATATCTATCGAAGAATTTTAGAAATCCAAGACATTTTGAAAATTGACAATAAGGTTCAAAATCGCTTGCACCACTTTTTTTGCTTTGAAATCGGTAGTAGAGTCAATAAACATGGTGCAAGCAATTTTCGACCTTATTGACATTTGGCAAATTTTCATACAGTATAGATGTAGTGACATTTAAAAAAAAAACATAAATCAAAGGCACTCTAAAAAATTGTCAATAAGGTCGAAAATTGCTTGTACCACTTTTTTGCTTTAAAATCAGTAATAGACTTGAAAAATATGGTGCAAGCAATTTTCGACTTTTATTGACATTTGACAAGTTTCATTCAATATTAAATAGTAAAATTTCAATTTTTATATTCATAGTCAAATTTCTATAATTTGAGGCATTCTGAAAATTGAAAAGAAAGTCAAGAATCGCTTGCATCACTTTATTAGTTTTGAAACTGTGGAGACAAAAAATATGGTACTTACAAGCAATATCCAAGTCAATTCATCAATCTTTCGACCCAACTAAAAGTTATTTTGCTTGCATTTGTCTGCTTAAGGTAAAAGTTAATTGGATATGTTGCCTGAAGAGAGACAATATCCGACTTATTCTTCTATAGATATAAGTCGGATATTGTCTAAAATCATTAGTTATAAAATATTTTAATTCGAAGTGGACGTAGAGTTTTTGAATTTGACTGATGACTGTCGACTTTGATCAGTGGCATGGTGGTGGCAGTGATACCAATTTTCTCCTCGAGTTGGAGTGGAAACCATGTCGTCCAACTGCCCGATGAACCCCTGAACCCATAGAAACTAACCCGGCTTGCCAACACATTTTGTATGGGAGGTCTAATATTTATTTTATTTCGACCTATGTTTTTGGAGAAAGTTGCTTAGTTTAGTGGACTGATTCACCTCTAAAAATATTTGCATTTGTTTTTTTCAAACCGTATTGTTACATAGACGGACAGGGATATTAATAATGTTAACCATAGTTACATATATAATGAACTTTTTTGTTATCAGTACAACATTTTTGTGCAACTGACAGCTTCGAATGCCAAGAACCTGTGGTGGTGTAGTAGTTTAAATCTGTAGAGATATGCTCTTATTCCTCCATGCCTTGTGTTTTATCTAATGTTTTTGACGCCTATTTTGATTAGGACCTTATGAGCCAGTCTGACATCTCCAAAGAACATTTTCGTGGTAGACCCTGTATTGCTGCTGGTATCACAGATGAACTTAAATATGTAGACTAGCCAGCTGGTATATAGGTTATGCTGTTTAAATTATATAAAATTAAATTATACATTATTGTTACTGCAATTGAATCGTATTGCCTACATATTTATTTAAACAGACACTCGCATTATAACGCCCCTAGTTAAATGAGAGTTGCATAAAATAAAATAAACTTCATTATGTCATGTAGTACCTATTTAGCCAACTAGAGCAAAGCAAAAAAGAGGGTTATGATTTTGTTGTTTCCTGTACTAGATTTTTTCAGGCCAATGCCGAATAGATCGATGCATTTGCGATTGTCCGGCGTTTCGCGAAGGGCCTAGGAAATACCATCGCGATTCACCGGATTTCGTCGTTGACCTGCTACATATACATACAGAATGAAACTTCATAATACATTTATTATTAATGATTTTATTTTTGAATATCAATTACACTTTTTCTTTTGTTGTTATTTTATAAATTTTACAGTACTTTCTCATTATATTATTTACCATAAATGTGCTTTCTAGATATTAGCATTATTAATTAATAGCTTACTTAGGTATATCTTTTTCGTTTAAAAAGGGATTACATGGTAATTTTTCTGTACCTAATGCTTTAAAATTAAAAAATAAAGTCATCTTTTAATTTTGTTCTATATTTCGTTGTTCTAAGCAAGTAAAGTGTAATAAATAATTATGAAGAATAACATTTCAGAGTCACTCGTTTCATTTTTAAAGGAACTTTTATCTCTTTCTTGTGTTCATCGCACGCACTATACATATTTCACAACCACATTACTTTTTTTATTCAATTACTTTTAAGAACGATTTTTTTACTAAAATTGAAAACAATAACCCTAATTTGAGCAACTTTTAGAAGTGACAATAAAACGTTATTCGACAAAAGTGTGTTGAGTCGTTTCAAAAACGACTTCAATAATGGAGGAAATGTATTTTAAAAGTTTCACTACAATATCCCACATTTAAATTGAATTATCAGCATAATAGGTATTCTGATATATTTTCGCCTGACAATATCTCCAATTGTTCAAATAATAATTTTGTTTTAGCTTCGTTTCAACCTTTCAATATATTTAACTAGACATTTAACCAATTTGAAGGTAAATATGGGGCATTTACCGTTTTATATTTTTCACATAATATACCAGATGAATTCTTTCAATCATTCATTTAATTTGATAAATCAAATATCGTCGTATTTTCTGTGAATAATATATTTAATTAATAGATTTATATTATTACATTATAAATGCCCATAACAATATATTTTTGATAAATTAAAATACCATGATACCCTGTCATTTCATGCCGCAAGTACACAAACAGAACGAATTAAATGCATGTTTAACAGTGTTAACTTGGCACTACTCTGAGATAAATAACACATGCATAAAGGTATTAAAAATGTAATAGGTAGGTATATATATATATATGATGTTAAAAGATATATCGTTCGTATTCAAATAAATATAAACATTAAAAAAAACGAGATATGGAAATAAATAACGACAACAGTGTTTTAAATTGATTTAACATCACGATTTCGTAAATTATTTGATCGTTTGTTACAAAACCAAGAAAGTATTTTTTTAAATAGTTGTTAAAACATCTTCTAAGATGGTTTATAACCAAAGTATGAGATTTCGAGTAAAAATGCACGATACAGTCATCATAATCGATCGTAATATTTTATTCCTTAGGCTATCTTATAGTTTAATTAAAGCTGCCACGCTTGTATTTAACTCGCGTGAATCATTTAATTCATTTATGATAATTAATTACATATAAACTATTTTTCAATGAGTTCTAGTGTGTACACACACATTTTAAGGTGGCTGGGAGTCTAATAAAGCAGGTGCCTTCAAAAATTAATCATTAGGAACAAGGTTCCGTGGCTACCCGCGATTTTTTAAACATATAAAGTTAAACCATAAGGTAGCATTAATCATTGGTTACACTATCTCTACATTCAACCTTTATATTTCATTAAAATTATTATTTTACATATCTATAATACCAACGTACAGTTCTTGGGCCGGAATAAAACATAATATTTAACTTACGTTATAATTTATTTACAAACATTTTGAAGCACTACTAGACAATTAAACTTGGCCCGGTGCACTGCCGTGTCTCCAAGATACATAAATCTACTCGATTATAGGTACAATAACACTGTCGGCAAAACGTAACCCATTTTCTCAATCCCAACAAATAATTGAACAGATTCAACATTTATAGAAATTAAGCCCTTTTCATTTATTTTTTTTAAATAAAACAATAGCAGTAGGTACTAGGTAGGTATTCTTACCTACGCAACTTTCTTTTATTCACATGTGGCCCTATTTTATAATTCGTACTTTTTTCCTTAAACATGTAATAAATATTTCTAGATAGACGCTTTTTATAAATTGCGATGTGCGTTTGATTCCAAAAATATGTAAGTATAGGTAGGATTAAGAGTGTAAGGTTTAATTTAATTATAACAATTGAATATATTTAATTTGCTGGGTTGCCTGGAAGAAATTGTTTAAAGCGACAAGGCCTTTATTTGTTATTTGTTCTTGTGAATTTTAACTGTGAGCAATAAAGTGTTTTTGGCTGTCTGTCTGTCTGTCAGTGTCTAAACTTTTAATTCCCAGTAAAGTTTTTTATACGGGCCTTTGGGTTGAATTACATTTATAATGTACTTATTTACTTTATACAGAGTGTTAGGAACAGTAGTATGTTTCTTTAAACGGCCACTCGAGTTCTGTAGTTATTACAAAGTGTCATGTTACGTTAAAATAATAATTTACAAAATCTTTTTATCAAAATGTTTAACCCTAGTTACTGTTCTGAGTACGACATAGCGCGTCGGTCGTCACAGTCACAAATAATGATAAGTACAAACAAAGTCAAATAACGACATAAAAAGAAATTAAGTGTATAGGTAGAATTTTTATTTTTATATCTTAAAACAACTTTCCCTGAGGGCCAAAATTCAAACCCTTAAAAAAAATTGTAAGTAGGTACCTACCTCCCATACAAAAATCAGCTGTCTGCGCAAATTTCTATGGGAGGTAAATTTTTTTAGGCTTTGGTCTTTGGTCCCTAGGGAAAGTTGTTCAGACTGACCTGTTGAGCTTAGCGTTTTCGGGAAAGTGGGTCGTTCGGTAGAAATAACTGCCAAATTAAAGTAAGAAACTACAAAGCGTTATAAAATTTTACAGATAAAATAATTTATAAAGATTTTACAGATAAATTTTAGGATCGAATTACGTACATTGATAGGTACATATTTAGAAAATGTATTGGACTTGTTCGCAAAATATTGAGCAAATTGAGCAACAGTAACAAATCTATTTGCTATGAAAGCGTTCTATCAAGCTTTTTATTTGTCATACATAAATTAATTCCTACTATTATATTACTATAAAAAACAACATTTTGTACACGTTTTAACAAAAATACACAAAATCTTAATTTACTTCAATTATTCCCCAGTAGGTTTTTGGTTTATTCACGATCTTAAATTAATGCTCTCATTACCTTACATAAGTATCTATTAATTTTAAAACATTGTCTTAATATATACAATTTATTAACATTGTTTCAGTAATATATTTATTTGTAAAAGTCTGTTTTCAAACGGCGGGGAGACCATTTTTTAACCACTTAGTTAACCATTTAGTTAACCACTTAGTTCACACAACCACACAACACTTGTACAGACGGCATAGGTTTACCTCAGAGAAAAAAGGAGAGAACCGCCCTACGTGAAGCCAAAAAACCTAGACCGATTCGGATTTTACTTGACAATTGCTTATATAAAACTACATAAAATGCACAAAATGAGTTCCTTGTTTCATGACATGAAATTATGATGATAGATTAGGTAGGTAAGGATATATATATTTTTTAAATGTTCAGAGATTTTGGCAAACGATAGAGCAACGTAAAGTTGATAGTCGATAGATTAGGCGCAAGCTCTATTCTATAGAGAAGACATGAGACGTGAGGCATCTGTCAGACAAGTGAGCGTCAGCCGTCATCGATACGAGGCGCGTGGGTCTCATGTGTGTAGCTTTGATACATATTGTTTCAAACGTCGCGATCTCGTATGTATTACGTCTCATGTCTATTGTATGGAGCAAGGGACACAGTGCGCCGGTCCGTATCGTCAGGGATTTCGATTTGAGTCAAACCTCTCGTGTGGTTACCTACTATAGTACCGTCATTCGAATAGGCCATATTCGACAGCTGTCAAAATCATGTTAATGCTATGACATAAGGTCTATTTTTCTTTGTTGACATGTTGCCTAGTATGGGTTTGACAGCTGTCAAATATGGCCTATTCGAATGACCGTACTACAGTATGAAATATCGGTAGGTTTGAAGAGAAGATTTAAAAATCATGTTTGTGTTTCTTTTTTTGGAACGCATGTCAAGTCTAAAGACAGGTTTAATGGCTTCACCTGAGGGCTTTACACTAACTCCGGTGGGTTCTTTCATACCTGACCTCTGAGGCGTTTAACAACTAATCTCCGACTCCATGCCATTGCTACCCTGTTCCTCGATTTTCCTTTTGGCGTTGACGACGACCTCTTTGTTGATCTTGTTCTGCTTGTTGACGTGCTTCCCGTTGCCGCCCGAGCTGGACGACGCGTTGTCGCTGTCGGCGTAAGGCACGTCGCACATGGGCCCGTTCAGCAGGCTAGCTGCCGAATTCGACTGCTTCAGCTTACCCTTCTCTACGTGCTCGTCCGGGCTCTGTAAGTCGTCTATGACCGCTTTCATTGGATCTATCTGTTTGACTTTCGTTTCGGAGAGCTTGTTCGGCGTGACGACATTGATATAGGGCGGTAGGATGTTCATAGTGTTCAGATTTACCGAACCGCTGTTTTTCTTGAGAGCGTTAAGGTTTTGTTCTAGTTTGGCGGCGTCCAAGCATAGAGGTTTCGGTTTGGGCAGTAGCATTGGAGGTTCTTTGGCCCAGGCGTTGATTCTCGGCGGGTCGGGCGAGGCTATAGGGGCGGTCTTTCTCTCTGGCACTAGAGTGTTCTTGTGGTTAGTTTTGTCGATGACGTTCGCCTCTATTGCTTTGGTTAACGCGTTCTCGGGCGGTTTTGGAGACGTCGGCGTTATGCTGATCAGTTTGTCGACCTGGGGAATTACAATAATATTTTAAAAATTGCTTAGGTTGGAAAACGAAACTCAAACAAAGTTAGTCGTTTTAGAAAATTCACAGCTTGGCTAACACATCTGGTCCAAAAACACTTGAAATTTGACACCGACACATCGCGGCAAGTGCGATGATACTGCCTTAGATTTTGTCACTTTAATTTTAAACTTTAAACTGTTATGTTGAGCCGACCTAGAAAAGGGCTACATAAAAAGCTCATGTGGAGTGGATCTGATTTTATAATAGAAGTCTTTTGATAGTTAAGATATGTAGGGAGGCCGTAGGTAATTGACAAGAGTGTAGTAGCTGTGTTTTTTGCTGTGTTTGCTGTGTGGTACCGGCCTAGAAAAGTAGTAGCTCAGTATGTGTAGTCCTTAGCCGTGTGGTGCTATCCCAATACTACCCATGGGTGTCGTAAAAATCGACTAAGGAATATTCATCCAGGAAATGGGCAGCAACGACTGCGCCCGCCAGTCCGCCCTCCAAGCGTGGTGAGTATGGCAATACCCCCGATAGTGGGAGGCCCATGTCCAGTTGTGGACTGTTGGGGCTGTTATGGTATGGTGTAGTAACTCACCGCTGGTCCACTGATGGCCTGCTGCCTCTCCACGGAGTTCTGTTTGGTCTCCTTGGTCGGAGGGCGCTCGTGGGAGAATGACGTCTCCCAGACCGCCGCCGCGTCGTCCACGTCGTCAGGAGTGTCGTCGTCCATCGAAGCGCCGTCTAGCAATCTAGGAAAAACAATCAAACTGCTTTTTAGGAGGTAAGCTTTCCATACAAAAGTTAAAAGGAGTTACGTTTGTAAAGGAGACAAAAATCTGAATAAAAAACTCAATGGAAAGACCCGTGATTATAAAACATGTTCACAAAGTAGTAAGTAGGTATAAATATTTTTTTAACCAATGATGCTCTGCAAAAACCGATCTGCCACTTTATGAAAATAGAGGAAGTACTGCTGCTATAAACACGATGAAATTTGTTGTGGAGAAAATACTTATATCTTTTGACTATAAGCAGGTTCGAGCCCCGGTCGATGCATGTGATTTTTTCAATTTCTTATTTCTATTTAGGTATAATCTGTACAGTCGGGGTCAAAAAAGCATACCTAGGAGCGCCTCAAATGGTTCAAAATATCTCTGAAACTACATTACTTTTGTAAATTATTTTTTTGGTTGTGAATAGAGTTTAACTAGCTGCTTTGACAACAAAAGAAATAATTTACAAAAGTAATGTAGTTTTGGAGATATTTTGAACCATTTGAGGCGCTCCTAGGTATGCTCTTTTGACTCCGACTGTACCTACCTGTCAGTGGAGTTAGACGGCAGAAACTTTGCAGCCCTCGTCTCGTGCGTGGAAGCAGTTGAACCGTCGGCGGGCCTTGCGCCGCCCGCGACCCGGGACCCCATTGGAATGTTGCCATATTCTTGTGATGCTGCACCGACAAATGAAATTAAATTTATATGTTCATTATACAGGGTCTCCTTTTCATGATGGTTATTGTACGTATACGGATTGTAGTATTTTTAATTAATATTGTCACCCCGTTTCGGCTTTACGTTGAGTTCTGGAACAACCTGTATTCTTTGAATAATTAGATGTGTAGATATATCTCGTACAGTCTATTTTTACAGGGCTATTTTAGCCAGTACCTAATTTTAACATACCTAATTACATCAAGTATTAGTATCCTGAGCCCAGTGAAGGATTGATTAATTTTATTTTTGTTTTCTTTGGGAAACTTACAACGTACATAATTACAGTAAATTACCTAAAACAAAAATATAAACCTTCTCTACGGAAACTGGCGTGTCGTAGCGCTTCGCTACGGAAACTTCATGTGGCGTGTCGTAGCGCTCCTCTACGGAAACATCATGTGGCCTGTCGTAGCGCTCCTCTACGGAAACTTCATGTGGCCTGTCGTAGCGCTCCTCTACGGAATGTTCTTGTGGCGTGTCGTAGCGCTTCGCTACGGAATGTTCTTGTGGCGTGTCGTAGCTCTTCGCTACGGAAACATCATGTGGTCTGTCGTAGCGCACCTCTACGGAATGTTCATATGGCCTGTCGTAACGCTTCGCTACGGAAACTTCATGTGGCCTGTCGTAGCGCTTCGCTATGGAAACTTCATGTAGCCTGTCGTAGCGCTCCTCTACGGAAACTTCTTGTGGCCTGTCGTAGCGCTTCTGTACGGAAAGTTCATGAGGCGTGTCGTAGCGCTTCTCTACAAAAATTTCATGTGGCCTGCCACAGTTAGTTAACGTCAGGGGTACGTCCACGCAGCTTTCTGTCGTACCTCTTTCATACTCTGACAGTTGGTAGTACATAGGTGATAGAAACTTTCTCCTTGCAGGCGTGCTAAGTCTCAGTTCAATGAACTGTCATCTAAGAAAATTCCTACTATAAACAGCACGAACGTGTCCCCGATTAACTTTAGGACGAAACGCAGATCTACCTATTAGTAAGTCTAGTGGCTACATCTATCGTTAGCCCGTAATTACTTCATCAATCTTTTAGAGTTATACATAATTGTACCTAATAAAATTACAGGCGATAATGGGCTGACAGCTTATCACTACACGGGATAACACTTAAAAATTCCTTCACCCTATGCTATAATAAAGTTACCTTTCAGTAGAGGTGGATATGGTAAATCCTCCGTTCCTGGCTGGTCCGGGCCCGCCGTTTGCGATTTGCTATGAAGTACCAGCTGATCCGTTGAGCTAAAATACACAGCGGTTAGAAATCTGCATTTAACACTACATACACATTGACACATTTAGTGTTGTGCTGACACAGGGGCAGAGAATATTGTCATTTCAATTAGGTATGTGTCAAAAAATGGTCAAAAATCATTTTAAAATACGCAAAAGAAGTCTAAAAGTTGTGATATCTAAACATTTGACTGCCTATTTAAGTCTACAGGGAGTAACAGAAAGGGTATAACAAGCCGAAAGGAGGTGAAGGTACTCATGAAACTGAACAACTTTCCCTATGGAACATGAGTCGAATTACTTTTTCTGTTACTCCCGGTATATTAGTTTTACCTATTTATATTATATATTTAAACAATTTTTATTACTTTTTACTGGTTTCTGATACAGTTTAGTAAGAGTTGTTTTTAAAATGACAATGTTCAATGCCAAATATTGGGGTGCAAACATACATCATTAGCCAGTTTCTTTTATTCTTAAAAGTTTGCATTTGAATAAATAACAGTATAAGAAAGAACTGACTCAAGAAGAAATAAATACCTACCTTCCTATACAGTAAGCTTTATATAAGTAATTATTTATTTTTTATTGTCACTAGATAGTTCACAGGAAGGGGAAGAATTTGGACGTTTCTCTATTACATGCTGATTCTCACTACTCTGTTTTTTGAGCAGTTGCATTCACTTTTATTTTTATCTACGTACAAAAGTATCTTCAATTTGGTCAACGCTGGATCTGCTATAGTATATTATTGACGTGGCCAATAAAAGGCCAATTTGGGGTCGAATAATATTGGAAAGACGAGACAAAGTCGAGGATTGTTATTTTGGCCGAGGCTTTAGTACTTTTTTCCATTTGCAATGAAACATCGTCAGAATCAGTATTAGAATCAGAAAATATGTATTCAAACAAACCCTTTAGGTGCATAATGTCCATTTTGCAAAATGTCCAGTTTGCATAATGTCCAGTTTGCATAATGACCAGTTTGCAAAATGTCCAGTTTGCAAAATGTCCAGTTTGCAAAATGTCCAATTGCAAAATGTCCAGTTTGAAGATTATCTGACTTGAAAATTACCAGTTTGCAAAAGTACAATTAGCGAAATTAAGGTGTGAGTTCAGACCATGAAAGCGATCAACTTTCCCCATTACACATTGGTCAGTGAATCGGTATTTCATGTAAACTGGACTTATTGCAAACTGGACATTTTGCAAACTGGACTTTTTGCAAACTGGACATTTTGCAAACTGGACATTTTGCAAACTGGACATTTTGCAAACTGGACATTATGCAAACTGGACATTTTTTCACCACTGGACATTTTGCAAAATGGACATTATGCACCTAAAGGAAACAAACATTGTAAACGTGATAGAGAACGTTGAAACTTTATAACATAACTTTTGAAATGCACTCATGCGTTGGTTTTGCTTTTGTTAAAAAAATATGCGCGGAAAAGACATATTCAGCCTTTGAGTGATTATTTGAGAGGTCAAAAATTGCGGCCTCACGTTAATTTTAAATTTCTTGGTCCTAGGTCCAGTGGTAGTGGTATTGAAATTTTGCATAAAGGTTATTTGAAAAGGCTTAATTAAGACCATGAAAGAATTTAAAAAACTTTATCTCCTAAGGTGGGAGAATAGTATGAAAAGTATAAAAAATGGAATAATTAAAAGTTTGTTTGAAACTTGATGGTTTTCTTGAAAGCAGCTGATTTACGTTTTTTGAGCAAATGGAAGAAAAATAAATTGTATGTGTACCTAGATTTTTATAATTGTGTCAAATTTAAAATACTTTTGCCGTAGATACCCAATAAAACCTGTAATGAATATTTGTTACTATGACGACATCCAATGGAAGGTGCACATTTAGGTATATTGTTATTTAGGAGTTTAGTTACATTTATATTATTATGATTTTATTTGAAGAGACTGTCAGACCCTGATGCAAATGTAGCAAGAGGCAATTATATAGTTCGTTAGGGAGTTATATTTTTCGTTTGATTTGAATTCTTCAATTAGAATAAAATTTTAAAATAAGCGATAGACTTCAGCGTCATCTATTGTTTTCATCATAAATTAATATGCGATATTTGTAGGCTTCCGTGCGTAAAGGGTCCAAGTGTCAACATTTTTCCGACAAAAGTGTTAGAAAAATGTATGTTTTTTGTAGTCATTACAATAAAGGGACTAGATTCTGAATTTGACTTACTGGACCTCCGAGATATTTGCATTTTTGTGAAGTTGGGTTTTTAGGATTTAAAACTTTGGAGGCCTGCAAAACTAACAGTTTCAGGAAATAAAATATGTTGGTTTTTATAGTCAGTACTAGCTTTTCGCCCGCCGCAGTTTCACTCGCGGTATTTAGCTATTAATTGGTCTAATAAAAAAGTTTGAAATACATTATACACTTTTTTATTAGACCAACTGCAACTCAAATAATCGTTGTTCTGAATGGAGTTCAACTACTCGACAACAGATGGCACCACTGTTGAAGGATTGGAAATGCCCTTTTTAAAAATACGCCCTTTAATTTAAAACGGGAACTTTCTTGTTCGAGGGGGGATAAAGGGCTATTGCACTATATAAGTCTCTTTATCGTACCGGGAATCCTTTTTAAGTTTTATCGGCACGTACATTTTATCAACTTAGTTTTATTATATATAATGATGATTGAGGGACTCTTGTAGATATTGAAACTAATGTTAACTGGCATTATAATTTAAATAATTAATATATTAGTGGAACTAGTGTATAAACTTTTTAATTTACCCAGAACTGGATCTACCCCAAGGTATGTGAGGCACGTGCCTAGGGGCCCATCATGGACAGGGGCCCGCAGCTACAGGCAAAAAAAACATGGATCGAAAATGTTAAAATGGTCGTGTTTTATAATTTACGATTTTCATGAATTACAACACATGATTTGGTCAATCAGAGTGAAAAAGGGGGCCCGAGAATTGCCTGAAGGCCCACGAGAGGGTTAATCTGACTCTGAATTTACCTAATCTTAACTCAATAATACCCTAATGATGGACCCTTTCTGCGCAGTAGCCCATATTTTATCAGTAGCTTATAAATATTGATAAACGACGAGGTCTGTCAGTCTCCCCATGGTAGTGGGGGGCGTCTGGGGCGTGGTTACCTAGAAGTGGTCGGTGGCGCGTCCTGCGGCGACATCGGCACCAAGTAGTCGCACGCCGGCGCCCGCTGCCAACATGCCACGCTCAGTAACACGCACACAGATGCAGGGAGGTTTGTTGTGTTGGCAATATTGCTTGTTTCAAACTAAGTTCCATTGTCTTTATTTTAACGCCATCTATCGACTGCCCCGTTTAATTCAAAAGCGTATAAGCCCCTTTCAAAAACGTTACGTTTAAAATATTCTTTATTGTTTTTAACGTTAACTGTAAAATGGAATAGCTAACCAAAAATCAATGCCCGTACTGCAATGGGATTTATAATGCACTCACAGTGTTAAATATTTTCTCGTAAATAAAAATAAGAAAAGATGAAAAATTCATTAGTGTAGGCCGGGACTTGAACTCTGGAACGTGGGGTGGGACACCGTCCCATTGCTCCAACTGTGCTACCAGCGCCTGGCTGACCCTAACGAATCTGTCAACCTCTTGATGCTCGTCAAGAAGCGACGATATAGCGACATCTAATAGAAAGTATTTGAACTTGATCTTGATGGGATTTTTACAAACTTTTTTAAGACAATGGAACTTCTAATTATTTTTACAAATGATAAAATTAACTTGTATCTCCCTGGATCTTTCACTGTAAATCTACGCGTGCAATTTCACTGGGTTTTATAAAAATTTGCTCTGTTATTTTGTATTACTTAGTTTGGTATTCAAAAGAATGTGAAATTATTTTTCATAGTGAAAAATAATGTTACACAAAGTATTAAAATCTCAATTCATATTATTATATTTTTTTAAGAATGAATTTTAAATGTATTTTTTCCAAATACATCTTCTAATCAGTAGTCACATAATGTTTGAAAACATTACTTCTTTTTTAAATACTTATTTTTAAAAACCCAGTGTTAGGGGCTAAAGGTAAATATAGAAAGATTATATATAGGTATAGATTCCCGCTATAGCTACTAGGCAAGTACACGCAACTTCTTCAAGTTTCTCGGTAAAAAAGAGATTCTTTGAAATGTTTTTTTATTTTTTTAAATGAAATGTGATGAAAAATACCTGTTATTGATGTACATTCATGTTAACTGATCGCGTCAAAACATTTAGAATGTGAAGCCATGCTGTCAATGAAATGAAAGCGCTGAGAAAACATTTGCCGATCATTTTAAATAAAATAAAAAAGTAAAAAAATAATATTATGTTTTTCGTTTACACATTCCAACGAATCTCTTCTAACTACAGGGTCTAAGTACTACGCGACTTCATTCAGGAGGGGTAGAGGGGTAAAGTTAGAAAAAGTTCAATTTAAAAAATAAAAATATGGTTGGGGAACATGCGCCACTCGCAAGCCATTTTTTTGCCATGGATCTCTAACATCAAGTTAAAAATGTATGGAAAATAGAAAATAAATCCAGTTACTTGCTTCTAGTAGCCAGAGCGAAAACATTTGAAAAGAGAAAAGAATTCGTTAAGTATACTTTTAATAATTTTTTTTTATTTCTGTGTAGGGGGTCACTAAATACTCAAATGTTTAGAATTCAATTATTTCAAGGGGCTCCAAATTAACTGTTTATAATAATGTTTTTATCATAATTAAAACTTAAATAAAAATAGACACGTTGTTCTATTTATGCATATATTGTTTGTAATATCATATCATGTTGTTTTTAATACAATAAAAACCACTGAATAAATAATTCCAAGGATTTGTGGCTATGAATATTCAAGGATTTTTCATTTTTATTCACTAGGTTACTAAAATGTCTTAAATGTTTACGTTTTTCTGCTGAATGTTATTTGTAAAATATAATTTGTAAAAAAAAACTGCAAATATTTTAAGGGGTGAACCAGCCCTTACACTCATTTACTTACTTTCCCCAAGAAACATATTTACGTCGAAATTATGAAGAAAAAAAGACCTCCCATACAAAATCTACCAGCCTCCCGAGCCGATTCGTATGGGTGTGAGGCCCAATTTTTTCCATATTTCGACCTATATTTCGTGGGAAAAGTTGTTCAGTTTCATGGGCTTAAAATATTTGCAGTTCATTTTTTTACATGTTGTATAAGGTGACTAAATAAGTACAAATACAAAGTTGTGACTAAGGATATGTATTTTTCTTTCTTTCTTGAAATATTTTGAGGGTGTGCTCTACTCACAAAATTGAACGATTTTTATTAGAAAGTTTTCTTTGAAATATGATATGTATTTGCTATAAATACAGGAGCGGCGAGCATAATTTAAAACAACGTCTCTTTGTATTCGTGTCTAACATACACATAGGGGTTGTACCAGTACCTGTGGTCCGTTCGCGTTGACCTGCACCTCGGTGCACGGCGGCAGCAGCGACCGCACCACCGGCAGCGGAGCACCCACTATCTCCGGGTCCTGCGGCCAAACAAATATGGGTTGAAAAAATAACTTAATTTCTTGTCTAGGTATATAGACAAAAAAAAACTCAATCTTCTTCTTCAATTGTGACACCAAGTCGTCCAACGACCCTATGAACCCTGGTGTCAAAGTTTTTCAACCGGCTACTGCAAGTATCAAGCCTCTGTCATGGTTGTGTAACGACCGCCATCTAAGATGTGATCACAGCAACTAATGTTTCAAGAGATTAACCTTAAACCAATTCTTGAACAACCTAGAATCTAGAATCTGCTTTTTGACTATGATTTCCTTACCTGTAGGAAGCGCTGGAGTGTGTCGAACATGGTGGAGAAGGCTGGCCGGTCGGTGGGAGTGGGGTTCCAGCACTCGCACATCAGGTGGTAGATCTCTTGCGGACAGCCTGTACACAGAAACGAATATCTTTACGGTATGCATCAAATGATGCTTTCGAAATATGTCATCAACAAGTCAGATTTAAGCTTGATATTTTAGGATTATTACCTACTCCTGTAAATTTTAGGATTATTACTAAAGGCTTTAAGGCTTGAAGTAATTTTCGTTAATAAATACACTCATTCTTAGAGAAAAACTTAACACGAAAAAGTATAGTTTGCATACAAAAAAATATGACTGTGTAGCAGCTGGTGGTTTTCACTTTTCAAAAAATAAATATTGGAACCCCATCTGTTTGTTCTGTAAATGTGCTGAATAAATTGTCTCCATTGCAACTTTTATTTACAGCGCCATCTGGATTTTACCAGAAATATTTAAATTACATTTTTAGATTAGATTGATCTATACCTACTATTAAATTTTCCGTAAAATCAAGTTTATGATTAAAATCAAGTATTT
The DNA here is from genome assembly GCA_024500475.1 of Phthorimaea operculella. NCBI lineage: Eukaryota > Metazoa > Arthropoda > Insecta > Lepidoptera > Gelechiidae > Phthorimaea > Phthorimaea operculella. Next base: position 139,695 of record JANFCV010000187.1, on the reverse strand, counting down.
TTTTAGATTTAAAGATGAATGTACTTACTTACAAACAAAATGCATTAACAGATAAATATTTTCTTTTAACAGTGCGGTGCCGGGTGCTGGCTTAGAATAGCATCATCCCACCCATTTCTGTAAAAATATTTTTTTGGTCCATTCCGTAACACGTTGTGTTAGGTACCTATATGTATGTATGTGTGGGGACTGACCGTAAGGTTTCTCGAGCCTCCCGCCGCCGGAGACCATCTCCATGACTTCCCTGTTGGCGCAGCCGGTGTAAGGCATCACCCCCAGAGAGAACACCTCCCACAGCAGTACTCCGAATGACCTGGCGACAACATTCACTTTAAAGTGGGTGTCCCAGAACTCAACGTCAAACCTAAATGGAGTGACACGATTGATAACTATCACGAGAGAAAAATATTCTATCCCATGCTATTTGAAAGATTTGGGCATTTAAAAATACCAAAAAAAATGGTTAAACTGAAACCATTATTTGGTTATTGTGGTTAACTTTTATTCTACAGTTTAAATTAACAAAATAATTCAAGTTAACCACAATAACCGTGAAATGGCTAAAGTTTGACAAATTTTCTAGGTTTTTTTATATGCCGAAAATTTACAATCTGTAGGTACCTATGGGAAAGCTATTTTTTTATTTTTCTCATGATAGTTACAATCAATCCTGTCACCCCGTTTCGGCTTAAGTTCTGGGACACCCTCTATACTGGGTGTTACAAAACAACCAATAAAGCTGAAAGGAGGTCAAGGTACTCATGAAACTGAACAACTTTCCCCAAGAAACATGGAAATACGAAAAAAAAAATTTGGACTTCCCATACAAAATGAGTTAACTTTGTATGGGAGATTTATTGGTTGTTTTGTAACACGTTGTATATACCGGAAGTAACTACAACTATGATTCAGTTTTGTGAGTAGAACATGTCTTTAAAATATTAGTAGGTCCTTAATTAAATAACCCGCCATTTGTTGACACTACACTGAAGAGATGGACGGTGCGCGCGTACGCACATTCAGGTACTGAAACCCGGTATCAAAGTGTTTCCGCCGATCGCTATATAGGGTGAAATTTTACTAGTGACCGATAGCAAAAACTCAGAACCGGCTGGTGATAAGGAACAACTTTCCCCAAGGAACATAGGTCGAAACACGAAAAAAAAATTTTGACCTCCCATAGTAACTCAAATCAGCTGATCGACAATTTTGTATGGAAGGTTCAAATTTTTTTTTTCGTTTTTCGACCTATGTTCCTTGGGGAAAGTTGTTCCTTATCACCAGCCGGTTCTGAGATTTCGCTATCGGTCACTAGTAAAATTTCACCCCATATATACAACTTGCAAATATGTCCGGATGGACCAGTCGGTCCCCTGGTCACATACTACAGAACGTACCAAACATCGGTCTTAATGGTGAACACCCCATCGATGTACGCTTCGGGCGGCATCCATTTAATGGGCAGCATTGCCTTGCCTCCCTTCTTGTAGTAGTCGGCCCGGTAGATGTCTCTGGCCATGCCGAAGTCCGCGATCTTCACCACCCGCCCGGGGCCGCGTGACGTCAGCAGACAGTTGCGCGCCGCTATGTCCCTGATAACACACGAATTATCAATACAGGGTGTAAAAAATATTCTATAAATTACAAAGGGTGAACCAGCCTATGACAATGACATTTTTATTTGTTTCAAACATGGTAGTCAAGCTTGCAACATTATTGTACCTAGTCACAAGTCATTCATTTTGAAATAAATCATAGCATAGGTCGAAATGTTCCTGCTCGACATCGAAAAAGCTTTTGATACTGTCTCGCATGAGGGGCTTTTACATAAACTAGTTGTTTGTGGGATTCCACTAAACATTGTCAAACAAATTCAATCATACTTAACAGGGCGTCACTTCTGCGTACATGTGGGAAAAGACATGTCTGACCTAATATCAGTACCAGCAGGCGTCCCTCAGCAGGGGTCAGTATTAGGTCCGATATCCCAAAACAAATCTCTCTCTCTCTCTAGTTAGTTACCTGTGTATGAACCGCTTGGCCTCCAGGTAGCGGCACCCCTTGCATACATCGAGGGAACAGAGAAGAAGATCCTTCATGGTGAGCGCGCTCGCTCGCTCCGGCTTCGGTCTGCTCTCGCGAAGGAAGTTCTTCAGGTCCCCGCCCGCTAGCAGCTCTAGCACTATGAATCTGAAGACAAATAAATTAATTTGGATGAAATGCCTGTATGGCGTATGCCCATCAAATGAAATGGGAAACTTTCTATTGACTGTTCTGAGTCAGTGCCTTAATGTCACTTCATTGGGGTATAAAAACATGGTATAAAAGTATTGAATCTCGCTGAATGAATGGTATAACTTTAAATCACAACTAAGAAATACGCCCTCTGGTATGACATTAACTCAGAACTCTCAATAGCTAAATAGAAAGTTTCCCATTGCCTTCGAGACGCTAAGAAGAATGAAATTTATTAAATGTTCTAAAATAATTGTCCAAAGGGTTCAAACACCTACATTTTGCCCAGTTCACAACTCAGGGCGTATTTTGACATTTTCTTCATTACAGCCCGTTTATCTTAGGTGCTATTTACGCACTTGAGTCGTGAGACTTGAGATGCTTTAGCACGTCTCTTCCATTCTTCCATCACATCGTTTTGTTGACAACTCTGGCAATATTTAACAGCTCCCTGCATCTCCATCATTTCTAACAAGAATTTCCCATTCTTACCTCGGATGCCTATCGAAGCAAACTCCGATCAGGTGCACGATGTTCGGATGGTTGAACTTGGCCATGATGGCGGCCTCCATCAGGAAGTCCGACTCGGCCTGTCCGGTTGACAGCTCGGGCAGCGTTTTGACAGCTACGGGCATCTCGACGGTGTCGCCGGTGCGGTGCCGGTACAACCCTTGGTACACCTCGCCGAATGCGCCTTGGCCGAGGGCTCTGAAATATTTAAAATATTTTATTTATATATGTATAACACATATTTCCATTTCCGTGTGGTGCCGGCTTAGAATAGTATCATCCCATATCTTACCCGTGAGTGTCAGTAGTGTGTAGAGTGTAGACACACTACTACCAATATAACGCAACCGAAATTCGGTGGCTGAATCCCGTTCCGTCAGATTTCGGCGTTTTCGGTTGGGATGACACTATAAGCGCCAAAATTACGTACAAATCACGCCGAATTACTTCGGACCGAAATTCGGCTGAAGTGTTTCATCCGTTACGCAATAACATTGCTGACGTAATGGCGCCGAATTCCGTCGCGTAATTACATCACCGAATGTCAGTTCGAAGTAATTCGGCGTGTGCGCCCTCTCAACCAAAAACGCTGAAAACTGACGGTAAGGAATTTAGCGTCGAATTTCGGTCGCGTAATTTCGGTCGTAGTGTGACTAAGGGATTTGAGAGTTGTCGATCCCTTGAGGCAGAATGTTCTGCGGTTCTGAACGCCTTACTGAGAGGGTTCTAATAAGAACAGGAGCGCACAGCAGTGCCACCGCCTAGTCTACTTACTTGACAAGCTTCAAACTCTCCCTGGTTCTAATATTAACAAGAGCGCACAGCAGTGCCACCGCCTAGTCTACTTACTTGACAAGCTTCAAACTCTCCCTGGTTCTAATATTAACAAGAGCGCACAGCAGTGCCACCGCCTAGTCTACTTACTTGACAAGCTTCAAACTCTCCCTGGTTCTAATATTAACAAGAGCGCACAGCAGTGCCACCGCCTAGTCTACTTACTTGACAAGCTTCAAACTCTCCCTGGTTCTAATATTAACAAGAGCGCACAGCAGTGCCACCGCCTAGTCTACTTACTTGACAAGCTTCAAACTCTCCTGGTTCTAATATTAACAAGAGCGCACAGCAGTGCCACCGCCTAGTCTACTTACTTGACAAGCTTCAAACTCTCCTGGTTCTAATATTAACAAGAGCGCACAGCAGTGCCACCGCCTAGTCTACTTACTTGACAAGCTTCAAACTCTCCTGGTTCTAATATTAACAAGAGCGCACAGCAGTGCCACCGCCTAGTCTACTTACTTGACAAGCTTCAAACTCTCCTGGTTCTAATATTAACAAGAGCGCACAGCAGTGCCACCGCCTAGTCTACTTACTTGACAAGCTTCAAACTCTCCCTGGTTCTAATATTAACAAGAGCGCACAGCAGTGCCACCGCCTAGTCTACTTACTTGACAAGTTTCAAACTCTCCCTGGTTCTAATATTAACAAGAGCGCACAGCAATGCCACCGCCTAGTCTACTTACTTGACAAGCTTCAAACTCTCCCTGGTTCTAATATTAACAAGAGCGCACAGCAGTGCCACCGCCTAGTCTACTTACTTGACAAGCTTCAAACTCTCCCTGGTTCTAATATTAACAAGAGCGCACAGCAGTGCCACCGCCTAGTCTACTTACTTGACAAGCTTCAAACTCTCCTGGTTCTAATATTAACAAGAGCGCACAGCAGTGCCACCGCCTAGTCTACTTACTTGACAAGCTTCAAACTCTCCCTGGTTCTAATATTAACAAGAGCGCACAGCAGTGCCACCGCCTAGTCTACTTACTTGACAAGCTTCAAACTCTCCCTGGAGACTTGCGGCAGCCCCCTGACATCAATCCCTTGCGGCAGAATGCTCTCGCTGCCGTAGTGCGGGTTGAATGCCATGCTCAGAGGGTTCTCGCTGTTTCCGGGCGCGTTTCTTAGACGGTGCAGTTGCATCTCTTGCTTACCCAAAACGCTCTTGGCCCGATTAGACCCACTTTCTACCTACTAGAGTACCCAAAATGCTCTTGGCCCGATTAGACCCACTTTCTACCTACTAGAGTGCCCAACACTCTCTTGGCTTGATTAGACCCACTTTCTACCTACTAGAGTGCCCAACACTCTCTTGGCTTGATTAGACCCACTTTCTACCTACTAGAGTGCCCAACACTCTCTTGGCTTGATTAGACCCACTTTCTACCTACTAGAGTGCCCGACACGCTCTTGGCCCGATTAGACCCACTTTCTACCTACTAGAGTGCCCGACACGCTCTTGGCCCGATTAGACCTACTTTCTACCTACTAAAGTGCCCAACACGCTCTTGGCCCGATTAGACCCACTTTCTACCTACTAGAGTGCCCGACACGCTCTTGGCCCGTTTCTACCCACTTTGTACCTACTAGCGTGCCCGACACGCTCTTGGCCCGTTTCTACCCACTTTGTACTTACTAGCGTACCCGATACGCTCTTGGCCCGATTAGACCCACTTTCTACCTACTAGAGTGCCCGACACGCTCTTGGCTTGATTAGACCCACTTTCTACCTACTAGAGTGCCCAACACGCTCTTGGCCCGATTAGACCCACTTTCTACCTACTAGAGTACCCAACACGCTCTTGGCCCGATTAGACCCACTTTCTACCTACTTGAGTGCCCAACACGCTCTTGGCTTGATTAGACCCACTTTCTACCTACTAGAGTACCCGACACGCTCTTGGCCCGAAAAGACCCACTTTCTACCTACTAGAGTGCCCAACACGCTCTTGGCTTGATTAGACCCACTTTCTACCTACTAGAGTACCCGACACGCTCTTGGCCCGAAAAGACCCACTTTCTACCTACTAGAGTGCCCAAAATGCTCTTGGCCCGATTAGACCCACTTTCTACCTACTAGAGTGCCCAAAATGCTCTTGGCCCGATTAGACCCACTTTCTACCTACTAGAGTGCCGGACACGCTCTTGGCCCGATTAGACCCACTTTCTACCTACTAGAGTACCCAAAATGCTCTTGGCCCGATTAGACCCACTTTCTACCTACTAGCGTGCCCGACACGCTCTTGGCCCGTTTCTACCCACTTTGTACCTACTAGCGTGCCCGACACGCTCTTGGCCCGTTTCTACCAACTTTGTACCTACTAGCGTGCCCGACACGCTCTTGGCCCGTTTCTACCCACTTTGTACCTACTAGCGTGCCCGACACGCTCTTGGCCCGTTTCTACCCACTTTGTACCTACTAGCGTGCCCGACACGCTCTTGGCCCATTTCTACCCACTTTGTACCTACTAGCGTGCCCGACACGCTCTTGGCCCGTTTCTACCAACTTTGTACCTACTAGCGTGCCCGACACGCTCTTGGCCCGTTTCTACCCACTTTGTACCTACTAGCGTGCCCGACACGCTCTTGGCCCGTTTCTACCCACTTTGTACCTACTAGCGTGCCCGACACGCTCTTGGCCCGTTTCTACCCACTTTGTACCTACTAGCGTGCCCGACACGCTCTTGGCCCGTTCCTACCCACTTTGTACCTACTAGCGTGCCCGACACGCTCTTGGCCCGTTTCTACCCACTTTGTACCTTTTAGCGTGCCCGACACGCTCTTGGCCCGATTCGACCCACTTTGTACCTACTAGCGTGCCCGACACGCTCTTGGCCCGTTTCTACCCACTTTGTACCTACTAGCGTGCCCGACACGCTCTTGGCCCGATTCGACCCACTTTCTACCTAGTAGTCGTAGGTACCATCGGACGCGGCTCGAGCTCCTCTTTGAAACGACACCCCACACATGGGGCCCACTAGACCCGAATCTCATCCAACCAAACTGGGAACAATCTCAACGAAACAAACTGGGAACAATCTCGGCACCCACGCTGGGTACTATAGGTACAATGTTGCGCGACATGTCGTCACCGATCGCCGTAAGGGTTGTACCATCGAACGCAGCTCGAGTCCCTCTTTCAAACGACACCCCACACATGGTACCTACTACCGTACCGTAGGCGGATTTCATTTTTCATTTTTAATTTTTAAGTTCTAAGTTCTAAGTTTTCGCGAGGCGAACGTGTCCGCGTGGCGAACACTATGCACCCCGCACCTTTATCACATCGCAGAAAACATTTCATTACCGCGTTTTAAAAACTACTAGCGCCATCTAGTTTTTATACGAAAATACTTTCGACGATCGAAATGTGACTTTATTTCTACTGTAGGCAATTTTTATTGTTTTGTAATAAAACTTGCATAAAGCATTAATACCGTAATACCGGGATCCCGGTATTGATGAAAATGATCCGGTATTCAATACCGATATTCGAAAGCCCTAGTTCTAATATTAACAAGAGCGCACAGCAGTGCCACCGCCTAGTCTACTTACTTGACAAGCTTCAAACTCTCCCTGGAGACTTGCGGCAGCCCCTGACATCAATCCTTGCGGCAGAATGCTCTCGCTGCCGTAGTGCGGGTTGAATGCCATGCTCAGAGGGTTCTCGCTGTTTCCGGGCGCGTTTCTTAGACGGTGCAGTTGCATCTCTTGCTTACCCAAAACGCTCTTGGCCCGATTAGACCCACTTTCTACCTACTAGAGTACCCAAAATGCTCTTGGCCCGATTAGACCCACTTTCTACCTACTAGAGTGCCCAACACTCTCTTGGCTTGATTAGACCCACTTTCTACCTACTAGAGTGCCCAACACTCTCTTGGCTTGATTAGACCCACTTTCTACCTACTAGAGTGCCCAACACTCTCTTGGCTTGATTAGACCCACTTTCTACCTACTAGAGTGCCCCACACTCTCTTGGCTTGATTAGACCCACTTTCTACCTACTAGAGTGCCACACACTCTCTTGGCTGGAGTATACCCACTTTCTACCTACTAGAGTGCCCGAGACTCTCTTGGCTTGATTAGACCCACTTTCTACCTACTAGAGTGCCTGACAGGCTCTTGGCCCGTTTCTACCCACTTTGTACCTACTAGCGTACCCGATACGCTCTTGGCCCGTTTCTACCCACTTTGTACCTACTAGCGTGCCCGATACGCTCTTGGCCCGTTTCTACCCACTTTGTACCTACTAGCGTGCCCGACACGCTCTTGGCCCGTTTCTACCCACTTTGTACCTACTAGCGTGCCCGACAGGCTCTTGGCCCGTTTCTACCCACTTTGTACCTACTAGCGTGCCCGACACGCTCTTGGCCCGTTTCTACCCACTTTGTACCTACTAGCGTGCCCGACACGCTCTTGGCCCGTTTCTACCCACTTTGTACCTACTAGCGTACCCGATACGCTCTTGGCCCGTTTCTACCCACTTTGTACCTACTAGCGTGCCCGATACGCTCTTGGCCCGTTTCTACCCACTTTGTACCTACTAGCGTGCCCGACAGGCTCTTGGCCCGTTTCTACCCACTTTGTACCTACTAGCGTGCCCGACACGCTCTTGGCCCGTTTCTACCCACTTTGTACCTACTAGCGTGCCCGACACGCTCTTGGCCCGTTTCTACCCACTTTGTACCTACTAGCGTACCCGATACGCTCTTGGCCCGTTTCTACCCACTTTGTACCTACTAGCGTGCCCGACACGCTCTTGGCCCGTTTCTACCCACTTTGTACCTACTAGCGTGCCCGACACGCTCTTGGCCCGTTTCTACCCACTTTGTACCTACTAGCGTACCCGATACGCTCTTGGCCCGTTTCTACCCACTTTGTACCTACTAGCGTGCCCGACACGCTCTTGGCCCGTTTCTACCCACTTTGTACCTACTAGCGTGCCCGACAGGCTCTTGGCCCGTTTCTACCCACTTTGTACCTACTAGCGTGCCCGACACGCTCTTGGCCCGTTTCTACCCACTTTGTACCTACTAGCGTGCCCGACACGCTCTTGGCCCGTTTCTACCCACTTTGTACCTACTAGCGTGCCCGACACGCTCTTGGCCCGTTTCTACCCACTTTGTACCTACTAGCGTGCCCGACACGCTCTTGGCCCGATTCGACCCACTTTCTACCTAGTAGTCGTAGGTACCATCGGACGCGGCTCGAGCTCCTCTTTGAAACGACACCCCACACATGGGGCCCACTAGACCCGAATCTCATCCAACCAAACTGGGAACAATCTCAACGAAACAAACTGGGAACAATCTCGGCACCCACGCTGGGTACTATAGGTACAATGTTGCGCGACATGTCGTCACCGATCGCCGTAAGGGTTGTACCATCGAACGCAGCTCGAGTCCCTCTTTCAAACGACACCCCACACATGGTACCTACTACCGTACCGTAGGCGGTTTTCATTTTTCATTTTTCATTTTTAATTTTTAAGTTCTAAGTTCTAAGTTTTCGCGAGGCGAACGTGTCCGCGTGGCGAACACTATGCACCCCGCACCTTTATCACATCGCAGAAAACATTTCATTACCGCGTTTTAAAAAACTACTAGCGCCATCTAGTTTTTTTATACGAAAATACTTTCGACGATCGAAATGTGACTTTATTTCTACTGTAGGCAATTTTTTATTGTTTTGTAATAAAAACTTGCATAAAGCATTAATACCGTAATACCGGGATCCCGGTATTGATGAAAATGATCCGGTATTCAATACCGATATTCGAAAGCCCTAGTTCTAATATTAACAAGAGCGCACAGCAGTGCCACCGCCTAGTCTACTTACTTGACAAGCTTCAAACTCTCCCTGGAGACTTGCGGCAGCCCCCTGACATCAATCCCTTGCGGCAGAATGCTCTCGCTGCCGTAGTGCGGGTTGAATGCCATGCTCAGAGGGTTCTCGCTGTTTCCGGGCGCGTTTCTTAGACGGTGCAGTTGCATCTCTTGCTTACCCAAAACGCTCTTGGCCCGATTAGACCCACTTTCTACCTACTAGAGTACCCAAAACGCTCTTGGCCCGATTAGACCCACTTTCTACCTACTAGAGTACCCAAAATGCTCTTGGCCCGATTAGACCCACTTTCTACCTACTAGAGTGCCCAACACTCTCTTGGCTTGATTAGACCCACTTTCTACCTACTAGAGTGCCCAACACTCTCTTGGCTTGATTAGACCCACTTTCTACCTACTAGAGTGCCCAACACTCTCTTGGCTTGATTAGACCCACTTTCTACCTACTAGAGTGCCCGACACGCTCTTGGCCCGATTCCACCCACTTTGTACCTACTAGAGTACCCAACACGCTATTGGACCGATTAGACCCACTTTCTACCTACTAGAGTGCCCAACACGCTCTTGGCCCGATTAGACCCACTTTCTACCTACTAGAGTACCCAAAATGCTCTTGGCCCGATTAGACCCACTTTGTACCTACTAGCGTGCCCGACACGCTCTTGGCCCGTTTCTACCCACTTTGTACCTACTAGCGTGCCCGACACGCTCTTGGCCCGTTTCTACCCACTTTGTACCTACTAGCGTGCCTGACAGGCTCTTGGCCCGTTTCTACCCACTTTGTACCTACTAGCGTGCCCGACAGGCTCTTGGCCCGTTTCTACCCACTTTGTACCTACTAGCGTGCCCGACACGCTCTTGGCCCGTTTCTACCCACTTTGTACCTACTAGCGTGCCCGACAGGCTCTTGGCCCGTTTCTACCCACTTTGTACCTACTAGCGTGCCCGACACGCTCTTGGCCCGTTTCTACCCACTTTGTACCTACTAGCGTGCCCGACACGCTCTTGGCCCGATTCGACCCACTTTCTACCTAGTAGTCGTAGGTACCATCGGACGCGGCTCGAGCTCCTCTTTGAAACGACACCCCACATGGGGCCCACTAGACCCGAATCTCATCCAACCAAACTGGGAACAATCTCAACGAAACAAACTGGGAACAATCTCGGCACCCACGCTGGGTACTATAGGTACAATGTTGCGCGACATGTCGTCACCGATCGCCGTAAGGGTTGTACCATCGAACGCAGCTCGAGTCCCTCTTTCAAACGACACCCCACACATGGTACCTACTACCGTACCGTAGGCGGTTCTCATTTTTCATTTTTAATTTTTAAGTTCTAAGTTCTAAGTTTTCGCGAGGCGAACGTGTCCGCGTGGCGAACACTATGCACCCGCACCTTTATCACATCGCAGAAAACATTTCATTACCGCGTTTTAAAAACTACTAGCGCCATCTAGTTTTTATACGAAAATACTTTCGACGATCGAAATGTGACTTTATTTCTACTGTAGGCAATTTTTATTGTTTTGTAATAAAACTTGCATAAAGCATTAATACCGTAATACCGGGATCCCGGTATTGATGAAAATGATCCGGTATTCAATACCGATATTCGAAAGCCCTAGTTCTAATATTAACAAGAGCGCACAGCAGTGCCACCGCCTAGTCTACTTACTTGACAAGCTTCAAACTCTCCCTGGAGACTTGCGGCAGCCCCCTGACATCAATCCCTTGCGGCAGAATGCTCTCGCTGCCGTAGTGCGGGTTGAATGCCATGCTCAGAGGGTTCTCGCTGTTTCCGGGCGCGTTTCTTAGACGGTGCAGTTGCATCTCTTGCTTACCCAAAACGCTCTTGGCCCGATTAGACCCACTTTCTACCTACTAGAGTACCCAAAATGCTCTTGGCCCGATTAGACCCACTTTCTACCTACTAGAGTGCCCAACACTCTCTTGGCTTGATTAGACCCACTTTCTACCTACTAGAGTGCCCGACACGCTCTTGGCTTGATTAGACCCACTTTCTACCTACTAGAGTGCCCGACACGCTCTTGGCCCGATTAGACCCACTTTCTACCTACTAGAGTGCCCAACACTCTCTTGGCTTGATTAGACCCACTTTCTACCTACTAGAGTGCCCAACACTCTCTTGGCTTGATTAGACCCACTTTCTACCTACTAGAGTGCCCAACACTCTCTTGGCTTGATTAGACCCACTTTCTACCTACTAGAGTGCCTGACAGGCTCTTGGCCCGTTTCTACCCACTTTGTACCTACTAGCGTACCCGATACGCTCTTGGCCCGTTTCTACCCACTTTGTACCTACTAGCGTGCCCGATACGCTCTTGGCCCGTTTCTACCCACTTTGTACCTACTAGCGTGCCCGACACGCTCTTGGCCCGTTTCTACCCACTTTGTACCTACTAGCGTGCCCGACAGGCTCTTGGCCCGTTTCTACCCACTTTGTACCTACTAGCGTGCCCGACACGCTCTTGGCCCGTTTCTACCCACTTTGTACCTACTAGCGTGCCCGACACGCTCTTGGCCCGTTTCTACCCACTTTGTACCTACTAGCGTGCCCGACACGCTCTTGGCCCGTTTCTACCCACTTTGTACCTACTAGCGTGCGCGACACGCTCTTGGCCCGTTTCTACCCACTTTGTACCTACTAGCGTGCCCGACACGCTCTTGGCCCGATTCGACCCACTTTCTACCTAGTAGTCGTAGGTACCATCGGACGCGGCTCGAGCTCCTCTTTGAAACGACACCCCACACATGGGGCCCACTAGACCCGAATCTCATCCAACCAAACTGGGAACAATCTCAACGAAACAAACTGGGAACAATCTCGGCACCCACGCTGGGTACTATAGGTACAATGTTGCGCGACATGTCGTCACCGATCGCCGTAAGGGTTGTACCATCGAACGCAGCTCGAGTCCCTCTTTCAAACGACACCCCACACATGGTACCTACTACCGTACCGTAGGCGGTTTTCATTTTTCATTTTTAATTTTTAAGTTCTAAGTTCTAAGTTTTCGCGAGGCGAACGTGTCCGCGTGGCGAACACTATGCACCCCGCACCTTTATCACATCGCAGAAAACATTTCATTACCGCGTTTTAAAAAACTACTAGCGCCATCTAGTTTTTTTATACGAAAATACTTTCGACGATCGAAATGTGACTTTATTTCTACTGTAGGCAATTTTTTATTGTTTTGTAATAAAAACTTGCATAAAGCATTAATACCGTAATACCGGGATCCCGGTATTGATGAAAATGATCCGGTATTCAATACCGATATTCGAAAGCCCTAGTTCTAATATTAACAAGAGCGCACAGCAGTGCCACCGCCTAGTCTACTTACTTGACAAGCTTCAAACTCTCCCTGGAGACTTGCGGCAGCCCCCTGACATCAATCCCTTGCGGCAGAATGCTCTCGCTGCCGTAGTGCGGGTTGAATGCCATGCTCAGAGGGTTCTCGCTGTTTCCGGGCGCGTTTCTTAGACGGTGCAGTTGCATCTCTTGCTTACCCAAAACGCTCTTGGCCCGATTAGACCCACTTTCTACCTACTAGAGTACCCAAAATGCTCTTGGCCCGATTAGACCCACTTTCTACCTACTAGAGTGCCCAACACTCTCTTGGCTTGATTAGACCCACTTTCTACCTACTAGAGTGCCCAACACTCTCTTGGCTTGATTAGACCCACTTTCTACCTACTAGAGTGCCCGACACGCTCTTGGCCCGATTCCACCCACTTTGTACCTACTAGAGTACCCAACACGCTATTGGACCGATTAGACCCACTTTCTACCTACTAGAGTGCCCAACACGCTCTTGGCCCGATTAGACCCACTTTCTACCTACTAGAGTACCCAAAACGCTCTTGGCCCGATTAGACCCACTTTCTACCTACTAGAGTGCCCAACACTCTCTTGGCTTGATAAGACCCACTTTCTACCTACTAGAGTGCCCAACACTCTTTTGGCTTGATTAGACCCACTTTCTACCTACTAGAGTGCCTGACAGGCTCTTGGCCCGTTTCTACCCACTTTGTACCTACTAGCGTACCCGATACGCTCTTGGCCCGTTTCTACCCACTTTGTACCTACTAGCGTACCCGATACGCTCTTGGCCCGTTTCTACCCACTTTGTACCTACTAGCGTGCCCGATACGCTCTTGGCCCGTTTCTACCCACTTTGTACCTACTAGCGTGCCCGACACTCTTGGCCCGTTTCTACCCACTTTGTACCTACTAGCGTGCCCGACAGGCTCTTGGCCCGTTTCTACCCACTTTGTACCTACTAGCGTGCCCGACACGCTCTTGGCCCGTTTCTACCCACTTTGTACCTACTAGCGTGCCCGACACGCTCTTGGCCCGTTTCTACCCACTTTGTACCTACTAGCGTGCCCGACACGCTCTTGGCCCGTTTCTACCCACTTTGTTCCTACTAGCGTGCCCGACACGCTCTTGGCCCGATTCGACCCACTTTCTACCTAGTAGTCGTAGGTACCATCGGACGCGGCTCGAGCTCCTCTTTGAAACGACACCCCACACATGGGGCCCACTAGACCCGAATCTCATCCAACCAAACTGGGAACAATCTCAACGAAACAAACTGGGAACAATCTCGGCACCCACGCTGGGTACTATAGGTACAATGTTGCACGACATGTCGTCACCGATCGCCGTAAGGGTTGTACCATCGAACGCAGCTCGAGTTCCTCTTTCAAACGACACCCCACACATGGTATCTACTACCGTACCGTAGGCGGATTTCATTTTTAATTTTTAAGTTTTAAGTTCTAAGTTCTAAGTTTTCGCGAGGCGAACGTGTCCGCGTGGCGAACACTATGCACCCCGCACCTTTATCACATCGCAGAAAACATTTCATTACCGCGTTTTAAAAAACTACTAGCGCCATCTAGTTTTTTTATACGAAAATACTTTCGACGATCGAAATGTGACTTTATTTCTACTGTAGGCAATTTTTTATTGTTTTGTAATAAAAACTTGCATAAAGCATTAATACCGTAATACCGGGATCCCGGTATTGATGAAAATGATCCGGTATTCAATACCGATATTCGAAAGCCCTAGTTCTAATATTAACAAGAGCGCACAGCAGTGCCACCGCCTAGTCTACTTACTTGACAAGCTTCAAACTCTCCCTGGAGACTTGCGGCAGCCCCCTGACATCAATCCCTTGCGGCAGAATGCTCTCGCTGCCGTAGTGCGGGTTGAATGCCATGCTCAGAGGGTTCTCGCTGTTTCCGGGCGCGTTTCTTAGACGGTGCAGTTGCATCTCTTGCTTACCCAAAACGCTCTTGGCCCGATTAGACCCACTTTCTACCTACTAGAGTACCCAAAATGCTCTTGGCCCGATTAGACCCACTTTCTACCTACTAGAGTGCCCAACACTCTCTTGGCTTGATTAGACCCACTTTCTACCTACTAGAGTGCCCGACACGCTCTTGGCCCGATTAGACCCACTTTCTACCTACTAGAGTGCCCGACACGCTCTTGGCCCGATTAGACCCACTTTCTACCTACTAGCGTGCCCGATACGCTCTTGGCCCGTTTCTACCCACTTTGTACCTACTAGCGTGCCCGACACGCTCTTGGCCCGTTTCTACCCACTTTGTACCTACTAGCGTGCCCGACAGGCTCTTGGCCCGTTTCTACCCACTTTGTACCTACTAGCGTGCCCGACACGCTCTTGGCCCGTTTCTACCCACTTTGTACCTACTAGCGTGCCCGACACGCTCTTGGCCCGTTTCTACCCACTTTGTACCTACTAGCGTGCCCGACACGCTCTTGGCCCGTTTCTACCCACTTTGTACCTACTAGCGTGCCCGACACGCTCTTGGCCCGTTTCTACCCACTTTGTACCTACTAGCGTGCCCGACACGCTCTTGGCCCGATTCGACCCACTTTCTACCTAGTAGTCGTAGGTACCATCGGACGCGGCTCGAGCTCCTCTTTGAAACGACACCCCACACATGGGGCCCACTAGACCCGAATCTCATCCAACCAAACTGGGAACAATCTCAACGAAACAAACTGGGAACAATCTCGGCACCCACGCTGGGTACTATAGGTACAATGTTGCGCGACATGTCGTCACCGATCGCCGTAAGGGTTGTACCATCGAACGCAGCTCGAGTCCCTCTTTCAAACGACACCCCACACATGGTACCTACTACCGTACCGTAGGCGGTTTTCATTTTTCATTTTTAATTTTTAAGTTCTAAGTTTTCGCGAGGCGAACGTGTCCGCGTGGCGAACACTATGCACCCCGCACCTTTATCATATCGCAGAAAACATTTCATTACCGCGTTTTAAAAAACTACTAGCGCCATCTAGTTTTTTTATACGAAAATACTTTCGACGATCGAAATGTGACTTTATTTCTACTGTAGGCAATTTTTTATTGTTTTGTAATAAAAACTTGCATAAAGCATTAATACCGTAATACCGGGATCCCGGTATTGATGAAAATGATCCGGTATTCAATACCGATATTCGAAAGCCCTAGTTCTAATATTAACAAGAGCGCACAGCAGTGCCACCGCCTAGTCTACTTACTTGACAAGCTTCAAACTCTCCCTGGAGACTTGCGGCAGCCCCCTGACATCAATCCCTTGCGGCAGAATGCTCTCGCTGCCGTAGTGCGGGTTGAATGCCATGCTCAGAGGGTTCTCGCTGTTTCCGGGCGCGTTTCTTAGACGGTGCAGTTGCATCTCTTGCTTACCCAAAACGCTCTTGGCCCGATTAGACCCACTTTCTACCTACTAGAGTACCCAAAATGCTCTTGGCCCGATTAGACCCACTTTCTACCTACTAGAGTGCCCAACACTCTCTTGGCTTGATTAGACCCACTTTCTACCTACTAGAGTGCCCAACACTCTCTTGGCTTGATTAGACCCACTTTCTACCTACTAGAGTGCCCAACACTCTCTTGGCTTGATTAGACCCACTTTCTACCTACTAGAGTGCCCAACACTCTCTTGGCTTGATTAGACCCACTTTCTACCTACTAGAGTGCCTGACAGGCTCTTGGCCCGTTTCTACCCACTTTGTACCTACTAGCGTACCCGATACGCTCTTGGCCCGTTTCTACCCACTTTGTACCTACTAGCGTGCCCGATACGCTCTTGGCCCGTTTCTACCCACTTTGTACCTACTAGCGTGCCCGACACGCTCTTGGCCCGTTTCTACCCACTTTGTACCTACTAGCGTGCCCGACAGGCTCTTGGCCCGTTTCTACCCACTTTGTACCTACTAGCGTGCCCGACACGCTCTTGGCCCGTTTCTACCCACTTTGTACCTACTAGCGTGCCCGACACGCTCTTGGCCCGTTTCTACCCACTTTGTACCTACTAGCGTGCCCGACACGCTCTTGGCCCGTTTCTACCCACTTTGTACCTACTAGCGTGCCCGACACGCTCTTGGCCCGATTCGACCCACTTTCTACCTACTAGCGTGCCCGACACGCTCTTGGCCCGTTTCTACCCACTTTGTACCTACTAGCGTGCCCGACACGCTCTTGGCCCGATTCGACCCACTTTCTACCTACTAGCGTGCCCGACACGCTCTTGGCCCGTTTCTACCCACTTTGTACCTACTAGCGTGCCCGACACGCTCTTGGCCCGTTTCTACCCACTTTGTACCTACTAGCGTGCCCGACACGCTCTTGGCCCGTTTCTACCCACTTTGTACCTACTAGCGTGCCCGACACGCTCTTGGCCCGTTTCTACCCACTTTGTACCTACTAGCGTGCCCGACACGCTCTTGGCCCGTTTCTACCCACTTTGTACCTACTAGCGTGCCCGACACGCTCTTGGCCCGATTCGACCCACTTTCTACCTAGTAGTCGTAGGTACCATCGGACGCGGCTCGAGCTCCTCTTTGAAACGACACCCCACACATGGGGCCCACTAGACCCGAATCTCATCCAACCAAACTGGGAACAATCTCAACGAAACAAACTGGGAACAATCTCGGCACCCACGCTGGGTACTATAGGTACAATGTTGCGCGACATGTCGTCACCGATCGCCGTAAGGGTTGTACCATCGAACGCAGCTCGAGTCCCTCTTTCAAACGACACCCCACACATGGTACCTACTACAGTACCGTAGGCGGTTTTCATTTTTCATTTTTAATTTTTAAGTTCTAAGTTCTAAGTTTTCGCGAGGCGAACGTGTCCGCGTGGCGAACACTATTCTCCGCACCTTTATCACATCGCAGAAAACATTTCATTACCGCGTTTTAAAAAACTACTAGCGCCATCTAGTTTTTTTATACGAAAATACTTTCGACGATCGAAATGTGACTTTATTTCTACTGTAGGCAATTTTTTATTGTTTTGTAATAAAAACTTGCATAAAGCATTAATACCGTAATACCGGGATCCCGGTATTGATGAAAATGATCCGGTATTCAATACCGATATTCGAAAGCCCTAGTTCTAATATTAACAAGAGCGCACAGCAGTGCCACCGCCTAGTCTACTTACTTGACAAGCTTCAAACTCTCCTGAGACTTGCGGCAGCCCCCTGACATCAATCCCTTGCGGCAGAATGCTCTCGCTGCCGTAGTGCGGGTTGAATGCCATGCTCAGAGGGTTCTCGCTGTTTCCGGGCGCGTTTCTTAGACGGTGCAGTTGCATCTCTTGCTTACCCAAAACGCTCTTGGCCCGATTAGACCCACTTTCTACCTACTAGAGTACCCAAAATGCTCTTGGCCCGATTAGACCCACTTTCTACCTACTAGAGTGCCCAACACTCTCTTGGCTTGATTAGACCCACTTTCTACCTACTAGAGTGCCCAACACTCTCTTGGCTTGATTAGACCCACTTTCTACCTACTAGAGTGCCCAACACTCTCTTGGCTTGATTAGACCCACTTTCTACCTACTAGAGTGCCCCACACTCTCTTGGCTTGATTAGACCCACTTTCTACCTACTAGAGTGCCCAACACTCTCTTGGCTTGATTAGACCCACTTTCTACCTACTAGAGTGCCCAACACTCTCTTGGCTTGATTAGACCCACTTTCTACCTACTAGAGTGCCTGACAGGCTCTTGGCCCGTTTCTACCCACTTTGTACCTACTAGCGTACCCGATACGCTCTTGGCCCGTTTCTACCCACTTTGTACCTACTAGCGTGCCCGATACGCTCTTGGCCCGTTTCTACCCACTTTGTACCTACTAGCGTGCCCGACACGCTCTTGGCCCGTTTCTACCCACTTTGTACCTACTAGCGTGCCCGACAGGCTCTTGGCCCGTTTCTACCCACTTTGTACCTACTAGCGTGCCCGACACGCTCTTGGCCCGTTTCTACCCACTTTGTACCTACTAGCGTGCCCGACACGCTCTTGGCCCGTTTCTACCCACTTTGTACCTACTAGCGTACCCGATACGCTCTTGGCCCGTTTCTACCCACTTTGTACCTACTAGCGTGCCCGATACGCTCTTGGCCCGTTTCTACCCACTTTGTACCTACTAGCGTGCCCGACACGCTCTTGGCCCGTTTCTACCCACTTTGTACCTACTAGCGTGCCCGACAGGCTCTTGGCCCGTTTCTACCCACTTTGTACCTACTAGCGTGCCCGACACGCTCTTGGCCCGTTTCTACCCACTTTGTACCTACTAGCGTGCCCGACACGCTCTTGGCCCGTTTCTACCCACTTTGTACCTACTAGCGTACCCGATACGCTCTTGGCCCGTTTCTACCCACTTTGTACCTACTAGCGTGCCCGACACGCTCTTGGCCCGTTTCTACCCACTTTGTACCTACTAGCGTGCCCGACACGCTCTTGGCCCGTTTCTACCCACTTTGTACCTACTAGCGTACCCGATACGCTCTTGGCCCGTTTCTACCCACTTTGTACCTACTAGCGTGCCCGACACGCTCTTGGCCCGTTTCTACCCACTTTGTACCTACTAGCGTGCCCGACAGGCTCTTGGCCCGTTTCTACCCACTTTGTACCTACTAGCGTGCCCGACACGCTCTTGGCCCGTTTCTACCCACTTTGTACCTACTAGCGTGCCCGACACGCTCTTGGCCCGTTTCTACCCACTTTGTACCTACTAGCGTGCCCGACACGCTCTTGGCCCGTTTCTACCCACTTTGTACCTACTAGCGTGCCCGACACGCTCTTGGCCCGTTTCTACCCACTTTCTACCTAGTAGTCGTAGGTACCATCGGACGCGGCTCGAGCTCCTCTTTGAAACGACACCCCACACATGGGGCCCACTAGACCCGAATCTCATCCAACCAAACTGGGAACAATCTCAACGAAACAAACTGGGAACAATCTCGGCACCCACGCTGGGTACTATAGGTACAATGTTGCGCGACATGTCGTCACCGATCGCCGTAAGGGTTGTACCATCGAACGCAGCTCGAGTCCCTCTTTCAAACGACACCCCACACATGGTACCTACTACAGTACCGTAGGCGGTTTTCATTTTTCATTTTAATTTTAAGTTCTAAGTTCTAAGTTTTCGCGAGGCGAACGTGTCCGCGTGGCGAACACTATGCACCCCGCACCTTTATCACATCGCAGAAAACATTTCATTACCGCGTTTTAAAAACTACTAGCGCCATCTAGTTTTTATACGAAAATACTTTCGACGATCGAAATGTGACTTTATTTCTACTGTAGGCAATTTTTATTGTTTTGTAATAAAACTTGCATAAAGCATTAATACCGTAATACCGATCCCGGTATTGATGAAAATGATCCGGTATTCAATACCGATATTCGAAAGCCCTAGTTCTAATATTAACAAGAGCGCACAGCAGTGCCACCGCCTAGTCTACTTACTTGACAAGCTTCAAACTCTCCCTGGAGACTTGCGGCAGCCCCCTGACATCAATCCCTTGCGGCAGAATGCTCTCGCTGCCGTAGTGCGGGTTGAATGCCATGCTCAGAGGGTTCTCGCTGTTTCCGGGCGCGTTTCTAGACGGTGCAGTTGCATCTCTTGCTTACCCAAAACGCTCTTGGCCCGATTAGACCCACTTTCTACCTACTAGAGTACCCAAAATGCTCTTGGCCCGATTAGACCCACTTTCTACCTACTAGAGTGCCCAACACTCTCTTGGCTTGATTAGACCCACTTTCTACCTACTAGAGTGCCCAACACTCTCTTGGCTTGATTAGACCCACTTTCTACCTACTAGAGTGCCCAACACTCTCTTGGCTTGATTAGACCCACTTTCACCTACTAGAGTGCCCCACACTCTCTTGGCTTGATTAGACCCACTTTCTACCTACTAGAGTGCCCAACACTCTTGGCTTGATTAGACCCACTTTCTACCTACTAGAGTGCCCAACACTCTCTTGGCTTGATTAGACCCACTTTCTACCTACTAGAGTGCCTGACAGGCTCTTGGCCCGTTTCTACCCACTTTGTACCTACTAGCGTACCCGATACGCTCTTGGCCCGTTTCTACCCACTTTGTACCTACTAGCGTGCCCGATACGCTCTTGGCCCGTTTCTACCCACTTTGTACCTACTAGCGTGCCCGACACGCTCTTGGCCCGTTTCTACCCACTTTGTACCTACTAGCGTGCCCGACAGGCTCTTGGCCCGTTTCTACCCACTTTGTACCTACTAGCGTGCCCGACACGCTCTTGGCCCGTTTCTACCCACTTTGTACCTACTAGCGTGCCCGACACGCTCTTGGCCCGTTTCTACCCACTTTGTACCTACTAGCGTACCCGATACGCTCTTGGCCCGTTTCTACCCACTTTGTACCTACTAGCGTGCCCGATACGCTCTTGGCCCGTTTCTACCCACTTTGTACCTACTAGCGTGCCCGACACGCTCTTGGCCCGTTTCTACCCACTTTGTACCTACTAGCGTGCCCGACAGGCTCTTGGCCCGTTTCTACCCACTTTGTACCTACTAGCGTGCCCGACACGCTCTTGGCCCGTTTCTACCCACTTTGTACCTACTAGCGTGCCCGACACGCTCTTGGCCCGTTTCTACCCACTTTGTACCTACTAGCGTACCCGATACGCTCTTGGCCCGTTTCTACCCACTTTGTACCTACTAGCGTGCCCGACACGCTCTTGGCCCGTTTCTACCCACTTTGTACCTACTAGCGTGCCCGACACGCTCTTGGCCCGTTTCTACCCACTTTGTACCTACTAGCGTACCCGATACGCTCTTGGCCCGTTTCTACCCACTTTGTACCTACTAGCGTGCCCGACACGCTCTTGGCCCGTTTCTACCCACTTTGTACCTACTAGCGTGCCCGACAGGCTCTTGGCCCGTTTCTACCCACTTTGTACCTACTAGCGTGCCCGACACGCTCTTGGCCCGTTTCTACCCACTTTGTACCTACTAGCGTGCCCGACACGCTCTTGGCCCGTTTCTACCCACTTTGTACCTACTAGCGTGCCCGACACGCTCTTGGCCCGTTTCTACCCACTTTGTACCTACTAGCGTGCCCGACACGCTCTTGGCCCGATTCGACCCACTTTCTACCTAGTAGTCGTAGGTACCATCGGACGCGGCTCGAGCTCCTCTTTGAAACGACACCCCACACATGGGGCCCACTAGACCCGAATCTCATCCAACCAAACTGGGAACAATCTCAACGAAACAAACTGGGAACAATCTCGGCACCCACGCTGGGTACTATAGGTACAATGTTGCGCGACATGTCGTCACCGATCGCCGTAAGGGTTGTACCATCGAACGCAGCTCGAGTCCCTCTTTCAAACGACACCCCACACATGGTACCTACTACCGTACCGTAGGCGGATTTCATTTTTAATTTTTAAGTTTTAAGTTCTAAGTTCTAAGTTTTCGCGAGGCGAACGTGTCCGCGTGGCGAACACTATGCACCCCGCACCTTTATCACATCGCAGAAAACATTTCATTACCGCGTTTTAAAAAACTACTAGCGCCATCTAGTTTTTTTATACGAAAATACTTTCGACGATCGAAATGTGACTTTATTTCTACTGTAGGCAATTTTTTATTGTTTTGTAATAAAAACTTGCATAAAGCATTAATACCGTAATACCGGGATCCCGGTATTGATGAAAATGATCCGGTATTCAATACCGATATTCGAAAGCCCTAGTTCTAATATTAACAAGAGCGCACAGCAGTGCCACCGCCTAGTCTACTTACTTGACAAGCTTCAAACTCTCCCTGGAGACTTGCGGCAGCCCCCTGACATCAATCCCTTGCGGCAGAATGCTCTCGCTGCCGTAGTGCGGGTTGAATGCCATGCTCAGAGGGTTCTCGCTGTTTCCGGGCGCGTTTCTTAGACGGTGCAGTTGCATCTCTTGCTTACCTAAAACGCTCTTGGCCCGATTAGACCCACTTTCTACCTACTAGAGTACCCAAAATGCTCTTGGCCCGATTAGACCCACTTTCTACCTACTAGAGTGCCCGACACGCTCTTGGCCCGATTAGACCCACTTTCTACCTACTAGAGTGCCCGACACGCTCTTGGCCCGTTTCTACCCACTTTGTACCTACTAGCGTGCCCGACACGCTCTTGGCCCGTTTCTACCCACTTTGTACCTACTAGCGTGCCCGACAGGCTCTTGGCCCGTTTCTACCCACTTTGTACCTACTAGCGTGCCCGACACGCTCTTGGCCCGTTTCTACCCACTTTGTACCTACTAGCGTGCCCGACACGCTCTTGGCCCGTTTCTACCCACTTTGTACCTACTAGCGTGCCCGACACGCTCTTGGCCCGTTTCTACCCACTTTGTACCTACTAGCGTGCCCGACACGCTCTTGGCCCGATTCGACCCACTTTCTACCTACTAGAGTGCCCAACACTCTCTTGGCTTGATTAGACCCACTTTCTACCTACTAGAGTGCCCAACACTCTCTTGGCTTGATTAGACCCACTTTCTACCTACTAGAGTGCCCAACACTCTCTTGGCTTGATTAGATCCACTTTCTACCTACTAGAGTGCCCAACACTCTCTTGGCTTGATTAGACCCACTTTCTACCTACTAGAGTGCCTGACAGGCTCTTGGCCCGTTTCTACCCACTTTGTACCTACTAGCGTGCCCGACACGCTCTTGGCCCGTTTCTACCCACTTTGTACCTACTAGCGTACCCGATACGCTCTTGGCCCGTTTCTACCCACTTTGTACCTACTAGCGTGCCCGATACGCTCTTGGCCCGTTTCTACCCACTTTGTACCTACTAGCGTGCCCGACACGCTCTTGGCCCGTTTCTACCCACTTTGTACCTACTAGCGTGCCCGACAGGCTCTTGGCCCGTTTCTACCCACTTTGTACCTACTAGCGTGCCCGACACGCTCTTGGCCCGTTTCTACCCACTTTGTACCTACTAGCGTGCCCGACACGCTCTTGGCCCGTTTCTACCCACTTTGTACCTACTAGCGTGCCCGACACGCTCTTGGCCCGTTTCTACCCACTTTGTACCTACTAGCGTGCCCGACACGCTCTTGGCCCGATTCGACCCACTTTCTACCTAGTAGTCGTAGGTACCATCGGACGCGGCTCGAGCTCCTCTTTGAAACGACACCCCACACATGGGGCCCACTAGACCCGAATCTCATCCAACCAAACTGGGAACAATCTCAACGAAACAAACTGGGAACAATCTCGGCACCCACGCTGGGTACTATAGGTACAATGTTGCGCGACATGTCGTCACCGATCGCCGTAAGGGTTGTACCATCGAACGCAGCTCGAGTCCCTCTTTCAAACGACACCCCACACATGGTACCTACTACCGTACCGTAGGCGGTTTTCATTTTTCATTTTTCATCTAAGTTTTCGCGAGGCGAACGTGTCCGCGTGGCGAACACTATGCACCCCGCACCTTTATCACATCGCAGAAAACATTTCATTACCGCGTTTTAAAAAACTACTAGCGCCATCTAGTTTTTTTATACGAAAATACTTTCGACGATCGAAATGTGACTTTATTTCTACTGTAGGCAATTTTTTATTGTTTTGTAATAAAAACTTGCATAAAGCATTAATACCGTAATACCGGGATCCCGGTATTGATGAAAATGATCCGGTATTCAATACCGATATTCGAAAGCCCTAGTTCTAATATTAACAAGAGCGCACAGCAGTGCCACCGCCAAGTCTACTCACTTGACAAGCTTCAAACTCTCCCTGGACACTTGTGGCAGCCCCCTGACATCGATCCCTTGCGGCAGGATGCTCTCACTCCCATAGTGAGGGTTGAATGCCATACTCAGAGGGTTCTCGCTGTTTCCGGGCGCGTTTCTCAGACGGTGCAACTGCATCTCTTGCTCTAGGAGCCGCTTTTGTCGAAGCTCCGACTCTCTCTTGCGCTGATAGTTGTTGTCTGAAATTACAGATGTTCGTATTATCTATTTGCCGAGATTCCTTCAAGAACGTCTACTTAATAAGATATCCCTTGATAGCCCCGCTTGCTTGACATCGGCTAGTTCTATGAGTTGGTACTTGAGCATGCTTGAGCTACGCCACGCATGTTTGCTAACGGCTAACAGCTACTGCTGTGTGTGAGCAATACTTCAGCTCGCAAACCTATAAAAAGTACAAAATATACAGGATGTAAAATAAATAAACTGCAAATATGCTCATGAAATTGAGCCACTTTCCTCAGCGAACATAGGTTGAAATATGAAAAAGAAATTTGGGCCTCCCATGTAAATTGTCAATCAACTCCATCGGCTGGTACATTTTGTATGGGAGGTTCAAATTTTGTTTACTTTCATCGGCTGGTTCACCCCTTAAAATATTTGCAGTTGATTTTTTTACAACTTTACTATTGTGGCTTGAAAATTTTATACGGTTTTAAACTTTATATTTTTTATAAAATGTTTAAACATACTTAAAATATCCTTCACCCTGTATACTGTCAGTTTGAAGCACTTACACAGATACAGGCAGCCGCAGAGGATGGCGATGAGGAAGACCAGCACGGCTGCAGACAGCACCAGCACCAGCACCCACGAGATCCTCTGCAAACCCCCTGTGTACTGTTAGTTGAAGTACTTACACAGATACAGGCAGCCGCAGAGGATGGCGATGAGGAAGACCAGCACGGCTGCAGACAGCACCAGCACCAGCACCCACGAGATCCTCTCCAAACCCCCTGTGTACTGTTAGTTGAAGTACTTACACAGATACAGGCAGCCGCAGAGGATGGCGATGAGGAAGACCAGCACGGCTGCAGACAGCACCAGCACCAGCACCCACGAGATCCTCTCCAAACCCCCTGTGTACTGTCAGTTTGAAGTACTTACACAGATACAGGCAGCCGCAGAGGATGGCGATGAGGAAGACCAGCACGGCTGCAGACAGCACCAGCACCAGCACCCACGAGATCCTCTGCAAACCCCCTGTGTACTGTTAGTTGAAGTACTTACACAGATACAGGCATCCGCAGAGGATGGCGATGAGGAAGACCAGCACGGCTGCAGACAGCACCAGCACCAGCACCCACGAGATCCTCGGCCACGCGTCCTCCACTGCAAGCAGAGGATATATCAGTGATAGGTACCTACTTGGTGATACTCAGGTCAGTAAAGGAATTCAATAAATTCAATAAAGATCCCTAGAACAAGAAACTACCATTTTAAACATGTAGAGATACCCGGTGGTTCTAGTGGGATAAAAGTATGTACCACTAGAACTACTGGTGGTTTTACCCGTATAATTTTACATGTACCATTAGAACCACCGGTGGTTCTGGTAGTCCTAGTGGTCGAGATGCAGCGATCAGTGAGTAACACTCAGGTCAGTAAAGGGATTCAAAATGGCTTCGCATATCTAGTTATAAATATGCCCCGCTGTGTCAGGAAAAACTACGCGCATGCCGGTCCGCGTGAGAAGTTCACTTTACTCAAAGCCGTACAGATGACGTCAGTGAACTTCGTGAGTGCTCGCATTGCGGGAACGCGCGTACAATACGCGCCCCGCAGCGGAGGCACTAAAGAGGTATTTTCTGCCAGCTACTAAAAATCAAAATGTAGTACTTGGTATGGCAGTTAGTGAAATCATCCATAGATGGCCCTGAATGACTTGCACTGGCCTTTTATGACAGCAATTATTTAGTTCTCTTCCTCTACCAGTGAGAAAATGCAAAACCGCATGTTCACAATCAAACAAAACGGTAAAACTAATAAGTGAGATAATTTCAAAAAAATCTATATGAAGGATGATATTCGAAATTCAAATCACTCGACTTTTCAAGCTGAGCAGATGAAAATAAGTGAAAAGAAAATCGGCCAATTATTGCAAGACTAAGTCGGACTCACGAGTGCACTAATGTCAAACTATTAAAACGCCATAATAATCACGTTTGTTATACAACAAAACCGTGGGGTGATGCTGTTCTACTCACGTATGCATTTAGTCGCGTCGTGTGCGTCGGTGGCCCAGGACGCGGGGCAGTAGCATGTCACCTCGCTGCGGTATGAATGATAGTGGGGTGATGCTGTTCTACTCACGTATGCACTTGGTCGCGTCGTGTGCGTCGGTGGCCCAGGACGCGGGGCAGTAGCATGTCACTGCATGGGGTGATGCTAGTTGGGGTGATGCTGTTCTACTCACGTATGCACTTGGTCGCGTCGTGCGCGTCGGTGGCCCAGGACGCGGGACAGTAGCATGTCACTGCATGGGGTGATGCTAGTTGGGGTGATGCTGTTCTACTCACGTATGCATTTAGTCGCGTCGTGTGCGTCGGTGGCCCAGGACGCGGGGCAGTAGCATGTCACTGCATGGGGTGATGCTAGTTGGGGTGATGCTGTTCTACTCACGTATGCATTTAGTCGCGTCGTGTGCGTCGGTGGCCCAGGACGCGGGGCAGTAGCATGTCACTGCATGGGGTAATGCTAGTTGGGGTGATGGTGTTCTACTCACGTATGCACTTGGTCGCGTCGTGTGCGTCGGTGGCCCAGGACGCGGGCAGTAGCATGTCACTGCATGGGGTGATGCTAGTTGGGGTGATGGTGTTCTACTCACGTATGCACTTGGTCGCGTCGTGTGCGTCGGTGGCCCAGGACGCGGGCAGTAGCATGTCACTGCATGGGGTGATGCTAGTTGGGGTGATGGTGTTCTACTCACGTATGCACTTGGTCGCGTCGTGTGCGTCGGTGGCCCAGGACGCGGGCAGTAGCATGTCACTGCATGGGGTGATGCTAGTTGGGGTGATGGTGTTCTACTCACGTATGCATTTAGTCGCGTCGTGTGCGTCGGTGGCCCAGGACGCGGGGCAGTAGCATGTCACTGCATGGGGTGATGCTAGTTGGGGTGATGGTGTTCTACTCACGTATGCACTTGGTCGCGTCGTGTGCGTCGGTGGCCCAGGACGCGGGCCAGGAGCGTGTCACTGCATGGTGTGATGCTAGTTGGGGTGATGGTGTTCTACTCACGTATGCACTTGGTCGCGTCGTGTGCGTCGGTGGCCCAGGACGCGGGGCAGTAGCATGTCACTGCATGGGGTGATGCTAGTTGGGGTGATGGTGTTCTACTCACGTATGCATTTAGTCGCGTCGTGTGCGTCGGTGGCCCAGGACGCGGGGCAGTAGCATGTCACTGCATGGGGTGATGCTAGTTGGGGTGATGCTGTTCTACTCACGTATGCATTTAGTCGCGTCGTGTGCGTCGGTGGCCCAGGACGCGGGGCAGTAGCATGTCACTGCATGGGGTAATGCTAGTTGGGGTGATGGTGTTCTACTCACGTATGCACTTGGTCGCGTCGTGTGCGTCGGTGGCCCAGGACGCGGGGCAGTAGCATGTCACTGCATGGGGTGATGCTAGTTGGGGTGATGGTGTTCTACTCACGTATGCACTTGGTCGCGTCGTGTGCGTCGGTGGCCCAGGACGCGGGGCAGTAGCATGTCACTGCATGGGGTGATGCTAGTTGGGGTGATGGTGTTCTACTCACGTATGCACTTGGTCGCGTCGTGTGCGTCGGTGGCCCAGGACGCGGGGCAGTAGCATGTCACTGCATGGGGTGATGCTAGTTGGGGTGATGGTGTTCTACTCACGTATGCACTTGGTCGCGTCGTGCGCGTCGGTGGCCCAGGACGCGGGGCAGTAGCATGTCACTGCATGGGGTGATGCTAGTTGGGGTGATGCTGTTCTACTCACGTATGCATTTAGTCGCGTCGTGCGCGTCGGTGGCCCAGGACGCGGGGCAGTAGCATGTCACTGCATGGGGTGATGCTAGTTGGGGTGATGCTAGTTGGGGTGATGCTGTTCTACTCACGTATGCATTTAGTCGCGTCGTGCGCGTCGGTGGCCCAGGACGCGGGGCAGTAGCATGTCACTGCATGGGGTGATGCTAGTTGGGGTGATGGTGTTCTACTCACGTATGCACTTGGTCGCGTCGTGCGCGTCGGTGGCCCAGGACGCGGGGCAGTAGCATGTCACCTCGCTGCGGTATTCGTTCATCGCGACGCAGCGGTAGTCGCAGCCGCATTCCTGCCAACATAACACACATTTATTATTAATATGCTTTTTTTTATTGTCCGCCATTAAATATACAGATAAACATACAATTGAAAAACAAGCGAGCTTATCTCTATAAGATTTTTCTTCCTGACAACCTAGAGTGGATGAAAATCGAGGAGTATACCTACGGGAGCATTAGAAAATAAAATAAAACAGGAACAATTTTCAAATAAAACACAATAAGATAAATAAATAAAACAAAACATGTTGCAAAAATATATACCTACTAATTAAATTTATACAGGGTGTTAATTTATATGCATGTCATAGCTTCAGGATAGGTTTAATATCGATAAAGGTTGCCATAAATAATACTGCAAAAATGAAGACGAAGACATGCTGAATTAACACCTGTATTTAAGGTCGTATTAAATTCACTGCAAATATTTTAGGGTATGTTCTACTCGTGAAACTGAACAACTTTTCTTCGTAAGATTTTTCTGGAAAATGAAAAAAAAAAATTACATTTTTGTATGGGAAGTCCAAGATATTTTTTCATGTTTCGAAAAAATAATACTAAGAAAAGTTGTTCATTTTCATGAGTAGAATATACCCTAAAATAATGGGGATTTTTGGACTGACTGCTTCACGAGTCAAAACTAGATGGCGCTGTTACAATAAAGGGATCAGCTGTCAAATGTCAAATTCAACCACCATGACATCACAGATTATACGAAACATGTGTTGCCGCTTTCTAAACTGCAAGTCCTTATAAAGTGTAGATTTGGCGTATTTCCTCGATTTGGGGTATCGTAAGGTCCAATCCCTCCATACAATGTTAGTTAATTTGAAGCTCCGTTAAATATTTTAAAGGTCAAATCCCACCAACGCACCGCGCGGAACCGCGGCTAAGCCGCGCGTTACAACTAATATTGTTTACATCAATCTAATATTGCTGCAGAGGATTGGCGTGGTGTGGCGCAACATATTTACTTGCGGAGAATATATTTTAGTTGATAACAATCGGCAGAGGAGTGGCGCGGCGCGAATTTGGTTCTTGTAGAAATATGTAACGTATCACATGCAAAAAAAGGCCGAGCCTCTCCGCTGCCACGCCGCTATAGTAAGGCTGGTGTGCATACAACGTTTTACCTGTCACTGTCGCCATTTTCACGCTGTACGATGAACGATACGCGCTTAAGGGCGACGTTGTCACGCCTTTTCCCTTTAAAGTAGCCGCAGTTGGATGAGCCACCTTGTCTTTGTGATGCAGCCCATCTATTTACGAAAGTACATGACATCTTCCGCAGCCACGCCCTCCAAACCCAAGTTGCCGCTAGCTGATGAGCACAATTTGAGCCTCCCTCCTAATGGGGTATTACCTAAACTGGTAAGATCTCGCAACGGCGTGATGTTTCGCCTGCAGGACACCTGGAGAGGTGCATGGCTAATTAGAGCAATTCAACCCCTACCCCATAAAGCTCAGTCTTGAAGGTGAATCGCCGCCGGCCTCTTTGCGGCCGTTGTGAAGATCTCCACGTCAAATTGCCGTAGTCATAGATATAAATTTCTAGGAGATATTTGTGCCTGTACGCTTATTGTGCCCTCAAAATTACATTTTAAGCCCCCCATCATAAGCCCCCAAAATTGGGGTATCACACACGTTCTTGTATGTCATTTGTTATTTCCAAGTTATCGATTCCCAAGAGGTATGAAAAGTTGAAATCATACAAGCATGGGACAGCCTAGTGTTGCGCTCTACTCTAGGGCCTTGCGCAACGAGAGCAGACTACACTTTACTACCAGACTAGGCTTGAGCAACCGCAGCTTCCGTCAGCAAGAGAATGTTCGTCCGCACGTACCCACGATTCGCCTAGCAGTGACACATCGTCGATTTCTCCCCGTTTTGCTATAGACGCCCTCTGAAGGGCCCCTGAAAAGCGCGACTACTAGGGTCACGCCACCGCTTTCCTTGTCCCTGATGTATATTTTGGGCTCAAGAATTAGCTCAACGACGTCTTCAAGCGGCCCCACCTGGCAAAATACCTACGTGTCAGCTTCGGCAGGATCTTAGCGTAGAATACTGGATTCGGCATTTTAGCAAAGACCAAGCAGGGGTTTTGGTTCTACTATCGCTACCTGCCAGCGCTGGAGGGCTCCGGGACCGAAGTCTTCTGTTTCACATGCGCACCCTCAAAAAAGCGTCCCTTGATGATCGCAATACGAGGTCTCCCCGTTAACACTGTTCCAGAGACATCCAAATAGAGCTGACCACCCTAAGCCACGAGGTGGACTTCGTGCGCCCCATCAAGGCTCGCGGAGGACGCCCAGGGTGCATTTGACACAACTGACACATTTTGAACTATCGATACTATCGAATAAGTAGATACTAAATGATTGTTGAACGATACTTGTGCCGTGTGATGCTGGCTTAAAATAGCATCACCCCATTTTTTTCCGAAGGTGTTCTAAAAAACGACTATGGGATTATTATACAGGGAATGGGTGGCAGCGTTTCCAGTAAATTAAACATCTTGAATTGCGTTCGCCAATCCGCCTGCCAATCATGGTGAGTATGGCAGTACCCCCCGACAAGGGAAGGTCCATGTCCAGCTGTGGATTGTTGGGGCTGAGAAGTTTGAAAGATAGCGTGAACTATCGATTAGACTCTGCAAAACGCGCGACACAATAAGGTCGAAAGTATGTCAATGCCAAAGTTTAGTTACTTCTCATTGGTTGTCGTTGCATCAACATTGTCGTACTCACAGGTAGTACTGCAATCTGCAATACGCTTTGAGTTTTCCTCCCCGTGTTGGTCCGGCACGAAACGAGTACCTACACAGAGTGACAGCCGATGTGGCGCAGTGGTTAGTATGCCTGCCTGCCACGCAAAGGTTCCGGGTTCAATTCCCGGTGGGGTCACTCACAAAGTTGATATTTATCACTTTGTGAATTTGTTCCCAGTCTGGTTAGGACATTGCAGGCTGAACCACCTGATTGTCCGCAAGTAAGATGGTTCCGTGCTTCGGATGGGCACGTTAAGCCGTCGGTCCCGGTTGCTGTCTATGATGGCGGTCGTTACACAGCCATGTCAGAGGCCTGCTCTTGCAGTAGGCGGTTGAAAAACTCTGACACCAGGGTTCATCGGGTCGTTGAACGACTCGGTGTCCCACACGAAAAGGAGAAGTCTATGTAAGCCTTTATGGTTTTCGAATGCTTCACTTTTGACAGTTTTGACTCAAAATGTTGTCAAAGTCCTAAATCGGGCGTTAAAGTTAATGACAGCTCCGGGGACCTGTTAGATTTTTAACGGCCGATTAGTTGTCGTCAAAGAAATGTGACATGCGCCGCATATACAGCTGTCAAATAAGTGACTGCTAGAAATGCCAAATAGACGCCACATTGAAAGCTGTCTTAATTGTCAATTGTCCCAAATCATAAAGGCTAACACAGACGGTACGCGATACATCAAGTAAATGAGCTAGTATGAAGGTGCGCGACGCACCTCCCGGGAGACTTTTTTGTCCGCGGTTCAGGAGACTACGCCGCGACGCAACTGTCTCCAGGTATATATTATCCCACCAAAAACATTTACTTGTAAAAAGAACCAAGTCTCGCCTCTCAGTTCATCTACTGTAAAAAGTTGTGAGATCCATGTGATGCCAAGTCGGTTATTGATTTATTCAAGGACTACTTCAGGGATCTTTTATCTTAAGCTATTGCGTAATTAGGTAACAGACATCATCTTACAGTAACTATATCGATATTTAAAAACTTTTATATTTACAATAACTAGAATGACCCGGCCATCGCACTAGACCATCGTATCTCACTAGCAAATAGTGTGCGATTGCCAAGTCATTCTAGTTCGCACATGACATCCTAAACTGACCTAACTCAAAAAAGCAAGTTTGTGGGAAAATGGATTTTTAACTTCTAATACGTCTTAAAAATTAACTACATGTCTTGGAGTTTTGATTGATATATCAAAAAAAAGGTTGGAATATCTTTATTTTGTTTATTGAAAAATATATTAAAATTAAACATTTTTATTATTAATTATTTAATATTTCAAAAAGCACTTTGACTTATGCCGTTACTTCCCGATATTTTTAAATCTTTTTCGTTTTATGCCTGTATAGACTGTACTATTTATTCAAAACTATCGCGTTAATTCAAAATAAATCAGTTTAGTTGGTCCATGAAAATATGATTAGGGAGTGTTATTTCAAAATAAAATAATAATTTTATTTTTTTACTACGGGAACCTTACTACAACACTACATTTTGAAAGAAAAAAATATTATTTATTATTTTTAATTAGGTTTTAGGTAAAGTATGTTTAGAAATCGATTTCATAATAACATCACTTCAGCATACTGCTGGACATAGGCCTCCCACAGAGTACGCCACAAGGCACGTTCTTCCGTTTTTACCATCCAGTCTCTACCATCCGCTCTCTTTAATTAATCGGTCCATATGGCAGGAGGGCGTCCAATGCTACGCTTGCTAAGTCTATGCCTCCTCCAAGAACCCGGTAAACCCGGTACGATACGATGTCGTACAAAATCGGTTCTACGACAAATGTGGCCAACCCACTGTCACTTCAGTTTGCTACACTTCCAGGCAAGTCTTGGCTGATAATCTCTTTCCGGACCTTTTCCATTAGCGAGGTCCCTAGCATAGACCTTTCCATGGCTCCCTGAGTGACGTGTAGCCTATGGACCAGTTTAACTGTCATGCTATGTCATGGTAATTTCAGCCTCAAAGTTAGCTCTTCTTAAATGCAATGTTTGCCAAAGGTATACATTTTTTTTGAACTACTTTCAGGTGTACACGTTCGGCGGAGACTGACTCAGAAATTACGTGCTGATTGAACATGACCTTGGTCTTTTTCAAGTTCTTTCCGAGTCTAACACGCCTCGAGGCCATATTTAGACTGGAAATATTTTTTCCATATCCTGCAGTGATTCGGCCATAATAACTATGCCGTCAACAAAACGGAGATGCGTGAGATATTCACAATTAATAATGATGCCCAGTCTGTCCCACTGTAAGGTCTTGAATACATCCTCCAGCAGATTGGTGAATTGTTTCGGGATATAATTTCACCTTGTCTTACACCTGTATTTGTATGGGTCTTGATATATGGTTTCGTACTTGAACTGACATTGTCGCCAATTCATAGGCTTCTCAGCACCTCTATCATGTCACCAGTTGACTTGGCACCGCTTTAAGGACTTTAGAACAGCCAAGGTTTCATTCGAGTCAAAAGCTTTCTCCATGGTATAATAAGATACTCCGCCTGGTATTCCATTCCGAGACTCGTGAACCACGTGACTAACACAAGCCTACCTCATCATGCTTGTGGGTTACCAAAATTACCCACTCTTATGATTATTTTTTAAATCATATAAGATCTGTTAACTAATTAATACAATTTAAGTGTTTTTGTAAAGTTCAAGTTAATACACACGTAAATCTAAATTATAAAATTATTCAGAAATATTTTAACTAATTTTTCTGAGATTGAATTTACCCTATAACGTATTTTATTGAAATAAAGTGGCAATACTAGTGACGTAGGCTTGTGTTTCTTTGGGCATGTAAGACCATGTTTTATAAGACTATGGCTTTCTCGTAGTCCACAAAACGGTAGTAAACAGCGGTCGGTTGTACTCTTCTGACTTCTGTATAACTTGCCGTACAATATGATGTGGTCTACAGTGCTGAAGTCCTTCCGAAACCCAGCTGTTGTGACTGGTTGGCGCCAAATCTTGATGCCAGGCAAATAGTTACCACTCCCGACAAGAGGTTCTAAACGTAGCTCAGTAGTGTGATCGCCTCAGTAGCCTATAATTTTGAGGAGTGTTTTGTCTCCTTTTTCAAAAATAAAGCCGCAACACTGCAACTTGATATACGTTTTGTGTTGTGATTTCTTGATGGAACTCCATAGTATGTTAGTAAATAAAACACTTTTTACACTAGTTCCACTATTTATAATTAAAATTCTATTAAAGCGCGACCGGTTTCATAACATCATCTTCAGGCAACAAATTCAAAAATCAAAACAATACAATATGAAGTAAACGTGGGTAGTGGAATAATTTCATGTCGCAGTGCAATAAAAAGTCAGTCAAAATAAAGAATGTCAAGTTTTACATAAAATGACAAATTAATTTAAGATTAAATTACGAATAACATACTGCTACTTGAGCTTGGCCCGGCCGTTTACTAGCACATTCATCGGGATCTATTTTGTTCTGTAAGTACAACAAAATTACTTACCTTAACTAAAAAAAAATATAATTTATCTACACCCAACACTGACATAACTAAAAACTACACAAGATTTTTATAAATTAAAAGTTTATAGAGACCTAACACAAAATTTCCGATCGCTATACAGGCATAAGTCAAATAATACGAAGTAAATTTTAACAAATGCATGAATTAAAAAAGGCAATAGTGCACTAACCCAAAACAATACACGGTATTAGCAAAAAAAAATACAGGATAAATAGGCATAACTCAAAAACTGTCACTATAGACTTTCTTATCTTGGCGGAAATCGTAAAAATGAGAGTATTTTTTTTAATAGTAGCGCGCGCAGCGTGCTTCCGTCCCTTCGCCGGCGCACTAACTCAGAAACATCTTTTTTGACTTGCAGGGGCGGTGCAGGGTGCCGCGGGCAATATAGACATTTTATTGAATAACTTTTAAACTAAATTATTTACCACTGCGATTGTTTTACCCATTTGTAGAGAAAAAAATATATTATTTTTATACATTATTAACTAGATTTGCCACTTTTTTGAGTTAGGTCAGTTTAGGATGTCATGTGCGAGTTATTGTAAATATAAAAGTTTTTAAATATCGATATAGTTACTGTAAGATGATGTCTGTTACCTAATTACGCAATAGCTTAAGATAAAAGATCCCTGAAGTAGTCCTTGAATAAATCAATAACCGACTTGGCATCACATGGATCTCACAACTTTTTACAGTAGATGAACTGAGAGGCGAGACTTGGTTCTTTTTACAAGTAAATGTTTTTGGTGGGATCTCATTTTTTTTTGTAGATAGTCTTCCTCTTTCTCTTATCTGGAACTACTTCTTGAGCCTCAGCTACAGATTTCCTCAAAGCCCATCCGCAAAGTTAACTTTGTAATCCTATACATTTGTATGGAAATACAAAGTTAGTTATGCGGTTGCAACCGAATTTGCAGAATGTTATAGTTTTCCCTTTATTCATACACTAAATACAAGGTGAATTCTAAGTTTCAAGCTCCTCAGTCTGCTAGAAGTATCTTAGAATTTTGATGATCGGTCAGTCAGTCAGTCAGTCAGTCAGTCAGTCAGTCAGGCAGAAAATTAAGAAACTTTGACTAACTATAACTTCTAAACTACTGGTCCAAATTAAATGAAATTTGAAATGTATCGTGTCTATTCAGTGCTTGATAAGATATTTTAAAATGAGGGTTCTAAACTTATCGACAAGGGAGTTATGGGGGGGTCAAAAATGGCCTGAACTGGTTCGAGAAAAGGATGGTACGGCCGTGCCGCTTTCAGCTCGACTTGGTGGGGGCACTGCCGTGCCCCCAGATATTGGTTTCAAATTTAATGCACAAGTGCGGGCACTGCAACAAAAAAGTTTCGGGTTCGCATAAGCTTCGACTATAATCAACAAGGTCGTTTGAAAGCATACAAAGGCATTTCACTACCTGCGCATTTGCTACCTTCTTGCTACGAACCTATTTAAAGACAAAATGTTAGTCTGTTTGAAGAAAAGAAAAGCAGAACATTCTTGTACCTACTTATGAAATAAATAGGTATTCGTGCAAAATCTACAGTTTTGGAAAGGTTTTCCAGTAGCTTTTTCTTTCAGGTTTGAGATTGAAACTGATCTCAAGTTCTTCTTATGTCGTGTGAGAAACCTAATAAACGACCAGATGACCCGGTGTCAGAGTTTTTTGACACCGACTACTTACTAGTAGGTACTAAAAGGCCTCAGATATGTTTGTAACGGCCTCCGCAGGTTACCAGTTAATCGAGGCCGAGGGCTTTGCGTGCTCTCCGAAGCACGGATCCATCTTTTTTATCAAACATTCAAGTGATTCAACCAGTTATGAAGTAAGAAATGTGTGAAAATTTTCAAAAAGTGATGATTACAAGGTTTTAAGGCTTCCGTACCTCAAAAGTTAAATAACGGAACCCTTATAGGATCACTTTGTTGTCCGTCCGTCTATCTGTCATTCTGTCAAGGCCCTTTATCTCAGGAACACGTAAAGATATCGAGTTAAAATTAAAACCGTATACTCAAGTCTATGAACGCTAGTAGTTGTGAAAAAATCAAGCACCTAACTTCAAGTAAAAAAGATATAACCGTTTATGCAGTGAAAACCTCGTTATTCCCCGTTATTTTTCGTCCCAACGCCCCCAATTCAAACTTTTAGAGATTCGGGGGCCGTTGGGACGAAAAATTCCCAACGGGCCCCTCGGGGGCCGATCTGCGGGGACCGTTGGGAATAACGGGTAAAATCGCTTGTTTTTTACCCTGTCAAGGGCATCAAAATTGAGAGGGTACTTCCCGTAGACCTAAAAGTACAAATTAAAGAAAATCGCAAAATAAATCATTTTCATAAATATAAATGGTGTTTATGGAGGCCGAAAAATAAACAAAATTTAAGAAATTTGGCTAGTTCTCCAAGTGGAGTATCATATTATGAAATATAGGTCTACCAACCAGAATAAGCTACAAATCTTAACACGGAACCCCCGGTGGGCGAGCCCAACTCGCACTTGGCCGATTTTTTTACGAAGTATTCATAAGCATAATACATAATTTTCCCAGTATATCTCCCCTATTCTCACTCCTGCGAACGAAGGTCCATTTCATAATGGACGTAGTCGTACACAACATTGTTTTTCTCTAAAAGTTTTTTGTTCTCAAAACAAGCGCACAGGCACAACTATCTCCTAGAAATGTATATCTATGACTGCGGCAATTTGTCGTGGAGATCTTCACAACGGCCGCACAGAGGCTGGCGGCGATTCACCTTCAAGACTGAGCTTTATGGGGTAGGGGTTGAATTACTTAGTTAGCCATGCACCTGTCCTGCAGGTGAAACATCACGCGCCACGGCGAGATCGTAAAAGTTTAGGTGATACTCCATTAGGAGGGAGGCCCAAATTATGCTCATCAGCTAGCAGCGGCAACTTGGGTTTGGTGGGCGTGGCTGCGGAAGATGTCACGTACTTTCGTAAATGGGTGGGCTGCATCACGAAGACAAGGTGGCTCATCCAACTGCGGCTACTTTGAAGGAAAAAGTCCTGACACGCGTATCATTTATTTCACAGCGTGGAGATGACGACAGGTGACAGTTAAAACGTTGTATGCACGTCAGCCTTACAATAACGGCGTGGTAGCGGAAAGGTTCGGTCTTTTTTGCATGTGATACGTAACATATTTCTACAAGAACTAAATTTGCGCCGCGCCGCTCCTGCCGATTGTTATCACCTAAAATATATACTTCGCAAATAAATAGGTATCTAACGCCACACCACGCAAATCCTCTGCAGCGATATTGTAGTGTAGGTTGATGTAAACAATATCAGTTGTAACGCGCGGTTACGCCGCGGTTCCGCGCGGTGCGTTGGTGCGATTTGACCTTTAAAATATTTAACGGAGCTTCAAATTAACTAACATTGTATGGAGGAATTGGACCTTTTTGCAAAATTATGGTTTGTTTTTCTTAAATTATATAATTTCTACAAAATACTAAAATAAAACATACTGTTTAAAAAAAAAATATTACCCATTATTAAGGGAAATCGCTTCTGAGCATTTCCATGATTCGCTATCAGCGCCATCTACTAGAAGCTAGATGAACTAATTAAAACTATCCCATTGCAGTGAATTTAGTAGGACCTTATAATATATGTCGAAGTCAATATGTAAGATTCTGACGCTTACATAATGACCCGTTCGTATACAGACGAAAAGCAGTATACAAATTGTCGGCACGACATCCGGCAATATGACTTTGAAATGAACGTTGCTTAAACGTCAACGTGGTGATCATAATAGTGTGACCATGATTAAGAAAAAAACGATATTTATTCATTTACATATTATTTACTTGAGTATCTTCGACGGTCACATTTAAACTGTTTGATAGATATATTTACAATCATAGCTCGTTAAAGTGCTATGATTGTAAATATCTATGTAAGTTAAACCTTACTTTTTTACATTATGATTTAAGTTGTGTTGATGAGTGATCTGATATTTTTGCTAAATAAAAGTTCTTAAGGAAAACAGGGCTGTGTGAGAATAATGTCGCAGGTTTATGATAAAATCGGGTTTTTGATCTGCAAAATATGAGTATTTCTCCGGACCATGCAAATTCACGTGATTTCTCTGGCGAATTTAAATTTTGAGTTAATTGAAATAATACCAATGGATATTGAAAACATATCTCAAAAGACAGAAAATGATACCTTTGGCCCTCGTTTCTCACTTATAGTTCCAGAGAAAAACAAGTTTAAAAAAATCTCGCCAGAGAAATCAATCAAATAGGACAGAGAAATCAAACTCGTAACTTTAAATTCGTTATTTGTATCATTTACTAATGTCAGTCATTATTTATCGTGGCTGTTGTCTGCTCGCAGGCTTGCCACAGACCTAGCCACCGGGCAGGCTAGCGTGGCTGTTGTCTGCTCGCAGGCTCGCCACAGACCTAGCCACTAGGCAGGCTAGCGTGGCTGTTTCCTGCTTGAAGCGCTGCGAATAGATGCGGCTACAGGCCTAGCCACCTAGCAGGCTAGCGTGGCTGTTGTCGCTCGCAGCGCTGTGAGCAGAAGCGGCCACAGAGCTAGCCACCGGGCAGGCTAGGGTAGATGTTGTCTGCTCGCAGCGCTGTGAGCAGAAGCGGCAACAGACCTAGCCACCGGGCAGGCTAGCGTGGCTGCTGTCTGCTCGCAGCGCTGCGAGTAGAAGCGGCCACAGACCTAGCCACTTAGCAGGCTAGCGTGGCTGTTGTGCTCGCAGAAATGTGAGCAGAAGCGGCAACAGACCTAGCCACCGAGCAGGCTGGCGTGGCTGTTGTCTGCTTGCAGCGCTGCGAGTAGAAGCGGCTACAGACCTAGCTACCTAACAGGTTATTGTGGCTGTTGTCTGCTCGCAGCGCTGTGAGCAGAAGCGGCCACAGACCTAGCCACCGGGCAGGCTAGCGTGGCTGTTGTCTGCTCGTAGGCTCGACACAGACCTAGCCACTGGGCAGGATAGCGTGGCTGTTGTCTGCTCGCAGCGCTGTGAGCAGAAGCGGCCACAGACCTAGCCACCGGGCAGGCTAGCGTGGCTGTTGTCTGCTCGTAGGCTCGACACAGACCTAGCCACTGGGCAGGATAGCGTGGCTGTTGTCTGCTCGCAGCGCTGTGAACAAAAGTGGCCACAGACCTAGCCGCTGGGCAGGCTAGCGTGGCTGTTATCAGCTCGCAGCGCTGCGAGCAAAAGCGGCCACAGACCTAGCCCCCAGGCAGGCTAGCGTGGCTGTTGTCTGCTCGCAGCGCTGCGTGTAGAAGAGGCCACAGATCTAGCAATCTAGCAGTCTAGCGTGGCTGTAGTCTGCTCGCAGCGCTGTGAGCAAAAGTGGCCACAGACCTAGCCGCTGGGCAGGCTAGCGTGGCTGTTATCAGCTCGCAGCGCTGCGAGCAAAAGCGGCCACAGACCTAGCCACCAGGTAAGCTAGTGTAGCTGTTTTCTGCTCGCAGGCTCGCCACAGATCTAGCCACCGGGCAGGCTAGCGTGGCTGTTGTCTGTTCGCAGCGCTGTGAGCAGAAGCGGCCACAGACCTAGCCACCGGGCAGGCTAGCGTGGCTGTTGTCTGCTCGCAGCGTTGTGAGCAGAAGCGGCAACAGACCTAGCCACCGGGCAGGCTAGCGTGGCTGTTGTCTGCTCGCAGCGCTGCGAGTAGAAGGGGCCACAGACCTAGCCACCGGGCAAGCTAGCGTGGCTGTTGTCTGTTCTCAGGCTCGCCACAGACCTAGCCACCGGGCAGGCTAGCGTGGCTGCTGTCTGCTCGCAGCGCTGCGTGTAGAAGAGGCCACAGATCTATCAACCTAGCAGGCTAGCGTGGCTGTTGTCTGCTCGCAGCGCTGTGAGCAGAAGCGGCCACAGAGCTAGCCACGGGCCAGGCTAGCGTGGCTGTTCTATGCTCGCAGGCTCGACACAGATCACAATTGTACAACTACACCACATGTGGTAATTTTGTTGAATAAATTGAATTGAATTGACCTAGCCACTGGGCAGGATAGCATGGCTGTTGTCTGCTCGCAGGCTCGTCACAGACCTGATTGATTTTTCGGGTAATTTTTTTGACTTCTCTGGCATTTTCGCCAGAGAAATCAATGCCAGAGAAAGCAAAAAGTAGTGATTATTTAGAATAACCCTTAAACCTTAAAAGCGAATATAATCGTAATTACACAACCAGCTCACCACCCAAAAAGCTACGTTTCTTTAACAAAATCACAACATTATGACTGATCAATTACTTATTAACTTTACCAGAGAAGTCAAATGTATAGGTGTACCAAAGCCAGAATAGCACATGATTACCTCGATGAATCCAAAATGTAACATGGAATCACGAGTGCATACACCTCCGCTGCTGCGGCGTTACTGACTCTTTTGAGCGGCCGGGATACCGACAGCGTACCTACAAAGACTAGTGATGTGTGCGATGTTTTTTACGCGCCAGAGAATCCCAGGATTTTACGCGGACAGAGACATTTTATTCTGTATCTCGCTAAACTGGTTAAATATTAATTGTAGTTAAACTAGAACATATAAAAGGTCTGTGAACATCGTCACAAATTCGTATCATAAATAGTTATCGAAATATAAACCCATGAATGTAGCAGGTCAGCTTTCGGACACGCCAGAGAGCGTCAATTTGGGGGACATATATATTTTTTATAAAAAAAGCGTAATATCCCTACATATTTTTATTGCTTCTCCAATCGCAGTAATAGCCGTACTAACCATATAAAAAATACTGTTCCTCTATAATAACAAAATGTGCAAATTTTAGGCCAAGACAGTGATTTCTCTGGTGCTGAAGAAAGACCCATATATGACAAAATTTAAACTTAATCTAACCATACACATACATAGGTTTTTGATCAAATCCTGCTCTAGTTTAGGTTTATGATAAAATTCATCCTAAAAACATTAGTTTGCTTAGTTTCCTGACAAAATTTTCGGCGTACAAGCAAACGGCACTGTGTAGATGTCGGCTGGCGACACCTTTCAGCGACAACTGGTAATGGGCTGATGACAGCAGCGGTCAACAGGTGTCGCCAGTTGCCATCTACTCAATGCCGTTCGTCTGTTAGCAGCCATAGTCTAATAAAACATGGTCTTTCCTTCCCAGAGAAACACAAGACAACGTCACTTAGTATTGCCACTTTATTTCAATAAAATACGTTATGGGGTAAATTCAATCTCAGAACATTGGGTTAAAATATTTCTTAATAATTTTATAATTTAGATTTACGTGTGTATTAACTAGAACTTTACAACAACACTTCAATTGTATTTATTAGTTAACAGTATCATAAATGATTTACAAAAAACATCGTAAGAGTGGGTAATTCTGGTAACCCACAAGCATGATGACGTAGTCTTGTGTTGGTCACGTGGTTCACGAGTCTCGGAAAGAAATACCAGGCGGAGTATCTTATTATACCATGTTAGCAGCATCTTTTGTCAGTAAACTAAGCAAAACTCGTGTTTTTAGGAAGAATTTTACCATAAACCTGAACTAGTGCAGCTTTGTGATCAAAAACCATACCATTTATTTTATTAAAATACCTTTTATTAAAATAAATGTTAGTTACCATCTCGAAATTCTTGCCCTGTAGTAACATTTTGTCATCAAAATAATTTACCTATGCGTGTGTGCGTCGTTTGTTCGATTTTCCACCTTATTTTCATACAAATACGGTTTATATCCAACAGTTTGACAGACGCATTTGTCGACGCAGCGTTGTGCGATGCCGTTTTACATAAACCGTATTCGTTCGTATGAAGGTTGGTATGAGTATGACACTAGCGAATCGAATGAATGACGCACAATAGTAGTTTAAGCAACTGCCTAACAATGAGAGGCTTTAGGATGTGAGTGTCTGTTTATCACACGAGGCGCAGCTGAGTGTGATAATAGTTTGACACGAGCATTCTAAAGCCTAATTTTATGCAGTTGCATACACTATCTTATCTACACTCTACAAGAAAAACTATGAAAAATAATTCAAACCTCCGCACTGCACTATGGCGATTGCAAGCCTATCTACTGAACCACCAACTGAACGACTTTTGTACATAAGTAACTTTTTAACTAAACGTTAAAATGGAGGCTCATAAAAACTGAACAACTTTTAAAATTAAAAAGCATTTATCGGTGAATTTTAATTCGAAAAATGATTTGAAGCAAAGATTTAATAATAAATAAGTCCTCATAATTTCAATCTCATCGACCTATCGAATGC
This sequence comes from Phthorimaea operculella, assembly GCA_024500475.1. Lineage (NCBI taxonomy): Eukaryota > Metazoa > Arthropoda > Insecta > Lepidoptera > Gelechiidae > Phthorimaea > Phthorimaea operculella. The sequence goes on along the minus strand of JANFCV010000187.1, from coordinate 96,296 downwards.
AAAATCAGCTTTACAACGCACATCACGGTACTTCGCAAATGGGTGAATATCCCAAGCCCGAAAATTTAGTGTCCGGGCTGATAACGAGGGTGTATCGTGTAGATATCTACTGATGCAATTTTTTTTTGGGTAGAAGATGTCGTAAACTACCTGGTACAATAAATATAATTTAATTTGAAAAGCAATAAGTCACATAAAAAAAATATTAAAGTGCCATTTTTTCATCGCGGTAGGGTGTCCGGTTTACATTTTTGGTTATTAGATACCCTGTAACGCTAAAGTGGTCTCATATAGACATGAAATTACAGTTATTTTTTAATAACAGTGAACCAATGAATCGATGTAAGTATCACTGATCTCTTTAGCTATAATGTACTACGTTTGAGAGACCTAAATACATGTGTCCGACGAAGCCCTTTCATTCCGGAGGGTAAAAACTTATGACAGAATAGCTCCTCACTCCCTGCGCTTACGCACTCCGCTTGCCCTTCGACGCCTTTTATTAGTCCCGCTCTAAAGCTCGGTGCAGATTTACGAGAGCTATGTCACTTCGTTTTTCCGCCATTAACGAAAATATTTCATTCCTGTGGAGAGGCGACATTTTTTTCATCATTTCGGTGCCTTTTTTAACTCTTGTATTGCTCATTTCTTTTGTCTCAAAATAACTGTGTTTATGTGCTTTAGGAACTGTTTGACTTGAGTGCTGTTGATTTCACTATAATCGATATAGTTAAAAAAATATTTGAAATTTACTGTTCTATTTTCATTTCTGCGTTCTCATTTCGGAGGATTCGGTGGACTGAAATGTCTATATCACCCCTCAGAAATGATAACACCCCACGGAAATTTGGAGAGGCTCGTTGCCTTAGGGTTCCTTGTGGAACTCGAAGGTAGGGTTTGTTAATTTACGAAACTACTATGAAAACCTCGCTAGACAAATGTAAACTGCCCACACAATAATAGCATACCTATACCTACCCCCTTCGTACTATCTGGTCAGTAGGTAAGTTAGAGACCTACCTACCTACTAATAGGTAGGTGTGTTAGAGAGCGCGCCTACTAGTAAGTGAGTGTGTAAGGGAGAGAGTGCGCATGCCGCGTACCCATCTACCTACTAGTAGGTAGGTGTGTTAGAAAGCGCGCATGCCGCGTACTCATCTACCTACTAGTAGGTAGGTGTGTTAGAGAGCGCGCATGCCGCGTACCCATCTACCTACTAGTAGGTAGGTGTGTTAGAGAGCGCGCATGCCGCGTACCCATCTACCTACTAATAGGTAGGTGTGTTAGAGAGCGCGCATGCCGCATACCCATCTACCTACTAGTAGGTAAGGGTGTTAGAGAGCGCGCATGTCGTGTACCCATCTACCTACTAGTAGGTAGGTGTGTTAGAGAGCGCGCATGCCGCGTACCCATCTACCTACTAGTATGTAGGTGTGTTAGAGAGCACGCATGCCGCGTACCCATCTACCTACCAGTAGGTAGGTGTGTTAGAGAACGCGCATGCCGCGTACCCATCTACCTACCAATAGGTAGGTGTGTTAGAGAGCGCGCATACCGCTTACCTATCGACCTACTACCTACTTACTCTACTACCTCCCTACTACCTCCCTACTGCCTACCTACTACCTATCTACTACCTACCTACAACACCCTCACTCTGCTACAACTGCTGATTCTTCACTCGTCCCACTCTGCAGAAACTACTGATTCCTCACTCGTCTCACTCTGCCATAGTCACCAGTTCTTAACCAGTTCCACTCTGCTGTTGTTACCAGTTTCTCACTCGTCCCACTCTGCTGAATACACCGGTTTCTCACTCGTCCCACTTTGCTGTAGTCATCAATTCCTCACTCGTCCTACTCAGCTGTAGTCACCGGTTCCTCATCTGTCTTAATCTGCTGTAGTCACCAGTTCTTCACTCGTCTCACTCTGCTGTAGTCACCAGTTCTTCACTCGTCCCACTCTTCTGTAGTCACCGGTTCCTCATTGGTCTCACTCTGCTGTAGTCACCAGATCCTTACTCGTCCAACTCGGCTGTAGTCACCGGTTCCTCACTTGTCCCACTCTGCTGTAGTCACCTGTTCCTCACTTGTCCCACTCAGCTGTAGACACCGGTTTCTCACTCGTCCCACTTTGCTGTAGTCACCAGTTCCTCACTCGTCCCACTCTGCTGTAGACACCGGTTCCTCACTCATCCTACTCTGCTGTGGTCACCAGTTCCACACTCGTTCTACTTTGCTGCACCTGCTGCGTTGGTTCTTCGCTAATCCCTTTCCATACAGGCTTATTTTTGACTATTGGTTAAATCCAATCGCATTGAAAATTACCATACAGAAACAGAACACTGCCTGCCTAGAGAGACTCGCACTTGACCACTTCATTTCGATGGACATATTTCATTTCGGTGCACACTCATTATTATTTCGGTGGACAATTATCATTTCGGTGCACACTTATTATCATTTCGGAGGACTTTTTTCATTTCGGTGCACACTTATTATTATTTCGGAGGACTGTTTTCATTTCGGTGCCTTTTTCAAAATTCAAACTCGAATATCTCAGCTTCTGATTAAGATATTGCTAGCATTTTTCCACAGTTAGAATAAATCACCATAAAGATTACCATTATGTACAAAAAAATCCAATACACGGAAAAAATAAAAAATCCTCCGAAATGAGACAAAAAACGCAGTTGTCGATATTCACCCAAATGCATACTGGACCGAGCTTTGTCAAAGCATTCAATCATGCGCTGATATGGGAAACTTTGGTGGTGTTTACGCTGGGCTATTTATTAAAAAGGCCCTTGGTCCTTTTCCTAAAAAAACAGCCCCCCTTAAAGAAGCGGACGGCACTGTTATTACAGATGCTCAACGCCAACTCGAACGATGGGTAGAACATTATGTTGGTCTCTACTCAGAACCAGTGAACATAATGCCAGAAGCTGCAGATTGCATGCCAAAAGTAGCTACCTGGACTGAGTTAGATGATCTTCCTACCATAAGGGAGTACCACTTCCTACCTTCCTACCACAAGGCTGTAAAGCAGCTTAAAATTGGAAAATCACCTGGAAACTATGGCCGAAATTATCAGGCTCAAGTGCATATTACCCATCCTGCACAATCTGCTGTGTAAATGTTGGGAAGCGGGATATATACCACAGGATATGCGCGATGCTAACATCATTACCCTATACAAAGGCAAAGGTGACCGCGGTGACTGTAACTGTTATCGTGGAATATCCCTTTTAAGTATAGTAGGTAAATTATTTTCTCGGTTAGTCTTAATAAGACTCCAGAAACTTGCTGATCGTGTATATCCCGAATCGCAATGTGGATTCCGCGCCCAACGTTCCACAACAGATATGATCTTTACACTTCGCCAACTGCAGGAAAAGTGTAGAGAGCAGAAAACACCTCTGTTTGTGGCGTTCGTCGACCTTAACAAAGCCTTCGACACCGTGAGCAGGGAAGGACTCTATACTGCACTTTTAAACATCGGGTGCCCTCCAAAACTTCTAAGCCTCATTAAATCCTTCCACGAGGACATGAAAGGATCTGTTGTTTTTAACGGCAATACATCCGAGCCGTTCGAAATGCGTAGAGGTGTTCGCCAAGGCTGCGTGTTGGCTCCTACCCTGTTTGGTATTTTCTTCTCATTGCTTTTTAAAGTTGCTTTCGGCGATGACCAACAGGGTATACACCTGCACACTAGGGCTGACGGGAAGCTGTACAATATCTCGCTTCTTAAGTCAAAGCGTAACCGCGATGACTTATTCGTCGATAGCCTTTTGTTCGCTGACGATGCAGCCTTCGTTGCTAATTCTCAAAGTGAGCTTCAAGACATTGTTGATAAGTTTTCCCACGCGTGTTCTCTGTTCTCAATGTCCATTAATGCCAAAAAAAAACAGTAGTGCTAGCTCAAGGAGGAGAAACACCACGTATTTTGCTCGGTGGCGTTCCCTTGAACATAGTTGACAAGTTTTGCTACTTGGGGTCGACTGTGTCGAACAATCTCACCCTCGATGCTGAGATCAATACTCGTATCGGCAAAGCGGCGACCATGTTCGGCAGGCTTAGTACAAGAGTATGGAATAATAAACACCTGACCACAAAACCAAGATAATTGTTTACCAAACTTGCGTTTTAAGCATACTCTTGTATGGAGCTGAAACCTGACTTCGTACGCAAAACAAGAACGTCGACTCAACACATTCCATATGCGCTGCGTAAGAAACATCTTGCATATAACTTGGCAGGACAGAGTCACAAACGAGCGAGTTCTAGAAATTGCACAGCTACCTAGCTTTACCGCTTTGCTTAAGCAAAGACGATTGCGGTGGCTAGGGCATGTGTACCGCATGGAACCTTCGCGTCTACCGCGGCGTGTCCTGCTTGGCGCCGTAGCTAACGCCAAAAGAGGAGTTGGAAGACCGATGCTACGTTTCAAAGATTGCGCCAAACGGGACATGGCTGCGTTTGACATCGATCATCAAAGCTGGGAGAAGCTTGCTGAGAATAGGGATGTATGGAGAAAGCGTGTGTTTGATGGGCGTAAAGCTCACGATGATGCCTGGTTCGCTGGTCTCGCAAACAAAAGGCAAAAACGACATCTAAACATGCATGTGCCAGTCTCTAATTCCACCTTCGTTTGTAGAGCGTGCGGAAAGTCATGCCGCTCCCGTATCGGCTTATACAGCCATGAAAAATCTTGCCTCAGACACTGAATAAATCGTCTGTCACAGACGTATGAGGCCAATGATAATTTCAAGTGTCGTCCCGCCCGGGTGACACTTGTTTTTTTTTTCATTTCACTTACTGTTGGCCAGTATCAAATTGGAACAGATTGCAATTTGGTACGCGGGTCAATTCGTTTAATTTTTTTTCAAATACTAGAAATCGAGTTACTTTATGTAGCTGCCAGTAGTATGAAAGTTTTTTTTTTAAAAGCTGTATATTCGTAATGCAGTTCATTACGTTCGTACTTTCGATTCTGTAAAACGAATATTACGAAATGAGTGTAGATAAACGGTTTTTCACTTTGAGTTTGAGCTGGAAACTCACGTGTATAGCAGGTATGACGAGCACTTCCCCGGGGCCGGTGCGCGGCGTGATGGTCACCTCGCTGTGACGCGCCGCTGCGCCCTGTCAATGTGTGATCACTCACGTGTATAGCAGGTATGATGGTCACCTCGCTGTGACGCGCCGCTGCGCCCTGTCAATGTGTGATCACTCACGTGTATAGCAGGTATGATGGTCACCTCGCTGTGACGCGCCGCTGCGACCCGTCAATGTGTGATCACTCACGTGTATAGCAGGTATGATGGTCACCTCGCTGTGACGCGCCGCTGCGCCCTGTCAATGTGTGATCACTTACGTGTATAGCAGGTATGATGGTCACCTCGCTGTGACGCGCCGCTGCGCCCTGTCAATGTGTGATCACTCACGTGTATAGCAGGTATGATGGTCACCTCGCTGTGACGCGCCGCTGCGACCTGTCAATGTGTGATCACTCACGTGTATAGCAGGTATGATGGTCACCTCGCTGTGACGCGCCGCTGCGACCTGTCAATGTGTGATCACTCACGTGTATAGCAGGTATGATGGTCACCTCGCTGTGACGCGCCGCTGCGACCTGTCAATGTGTGATCACTCACGTGTATAGCAGGTATGATGGTCACCTCGCTGACGCGCCGCTGCGAGCTGTCAATGTGTGATCACTCACGTGTATAGCAGGTATGATGGTCACCTCGCTGTGACGCGCCGCTGCGCCCTGTCAATGTGTGATCACTCACGTGTATAGCAGGTATGATGGTCACCTCGCTGTGACGCGCCGCTGCGAGCTGTCAATGTGTGATCACTCACGTGTATAGCAGGTATGATGGTCACCTCGCTGTGACGCGCCGCTGCGCCCTGTCAATGTGTGATCACTCACGTGTATAGCAGGTATGATGGTCACCTGACGCGCCGCTGCGACCTGTCAATGTGTGATCACTCACGTGTATAGCAGGTATGATGAGCACTTCCCCGGGGCCGGTGCGCGGCGCGATGGTCACCTCGCTGTGACGCGCCGCTGCGACCTGTCAATGTGTGATCACTCACGTGTATAGCAGGTATGGTATGATGGTCACCTCGCTGTGACGCGCCGCTGCGAGCTGTCAATGTGTGATCACTCACGTGTATAGCAGGTATGATGGTCACCTCGCTGTGACGCGCCGCTGCGAGCTGTCAATGTGTGATCACTCACGTGTATAGCAGGTATGATGGTCACCTCGCTGCTACTCCGCGCTGCGAGCTGTCAATGTGTGATCACTCACGTGTATAGCAGGTATGATGGTCACCTCGCTGTGACGCGCCGCTGCGAGCTGTCAATGTGTGATCACTCACGTGTATAGCAGGTATGATGGTCACCTCGCTGTGACGCGCCGCTGCGAGCTGTCAATGTGTGATCACTCACGTGTATAGCAGGTATGATGGTCACCTCGCTGTGACGCGCCGCTGCGAGCTGTCAATGTGTGATCACTCACGTGTATAGCAGGTATGATGGTCACCTCGCTGACGCGCCGCTGCGAGCTGTCAATGTGTGATCACTCACGTGTATAGCAGGTATGATGGTCACCTCGCTGCGCCGCTGCGAGCTGTCAATGTGTGATCACTCACGTGTATAGCGGGTATGCTCGCTGTTGTTAGGAGCTAGCCTCCTTTGTGGTCATGTCCATCACGTAGTACTGACACTACTGACTGACAGACACATTCATAGTTACAAAATAACAAGAAAATATACAATCCTATCAAACCTACCAATATATTTATTTACTATCTTTAACAGCTGTGACGCGCCGCTGCGAGCTGTCAATGTGTGATCACTCACGTGTATAGCGGGTATGATGGTCACCTCGCTGTGACGCGCCGCTGCGAGCTGTCAATGTGTGATCACTCACGTGTATAGCGGGTATGATGGTCACCTCGCTGTGACGCGCCGCTGCGAGCTGTCAATGTGATCACTCACGTGTATAGCAGGTATGATGGTCACCTCGCTGTGACGCGCCGCTGCGAGCTGTCAATGTGTGATCACTCACGTGTATAGCAGGTATGATGGTCACCTCGCTGTGACGCGCCGCTGCGAGCTGTCAATGTGTGATCACTCACGTGTATAGCGGGTATGCTCGCTGTTGTTAGAGCTAGCCTCCTTTGTGGTCATGTCCATCACGTAGTACTGACACTACTGACTGACAGACACATTCATAGTTACAAAATAACAAGAAAATATACAATCCTATCAAACCTACCAATATATTTATTTACTATCTTTAACAGCTGTGACGCGCCGCTGCGAGCTGTCAATGTGTGATCACTCACGTGTATAGCAGGTATGATGGTCACCTCGCTGTGACGCGCCGCTGCGAGCTGTCAATGTGTGATCACTCACGTGTATAGCGGGTATGCTCGCTGTTGTTAGAGCTAGCCTCCTTTGTGGTCATGTCCATCACGTAGTACTGACACTACTGACTGACAGACACATTCATAGTTACAAAATAACAAGAAAATATACAATCCTATCAAACCTACCAATATATTTATTTACTATCTTTAACAGCTGTGACGCGCCGCTGCGAGCTGTCAATGTGTGATCACTCACGTGTATAGCGGGTATGATGGTCACCTCGCTGCGCGCCGCTGCGAGCTGTCAATGTGTGATCACTCACGTGTATAGCGGGTATGATGGTCACCTCGCTGTGACGCGCCGCTGCGAGCTGTCAATGTGTGATCACTCACGTGTATAGCAGGTATGATGGTCACCTCGCTGTGACGCGCCGCTGCGCCCTGTCAATGTGTGATCACTCACGTGTATAGCAGGTATGATGGTCACCTCGCTGTGACGCGCCGCTGCGACCTGTCAATGTGTGATCACTCACGTGTATAGCAGGTATGATGGTCACCTCGCTGTGACGCGCCGCTGCGCCCTGTCAATGTGTGATCACTCACGTGTATAGCAGGTATGATGGTCACCTCGCTGTGACGCGCCGCTGCGAGCTGTCAATGTGTGATCACCACGTGTATAGCAGGTATGATGGTCACCTCGCTGTGACGCGCCGCTGCGAGCTGTCAATGTGTGATCACTCACGTGTATAGCAGGTATGATGGTCACCTCGCGACGCGCCGCTGCGAGCTGTCAATGTGATCACCACGTGTATAGCAGGTATGATGGTCACCTCGCTGACGCGCCGCTGCGAGCTGTCAATGTGTGATCACACGTGTATAGCAGGTATGATGGTCACCTCGCTGCGCCGCTGCGAGCTGTCAATGTGTGATCACTCACGTGTATAGCAGGTATGATGGTCACCTCGCTGTGACGCGCCGCTGCGAGCTGTCAATGTGTGATCACTCACGTGTATAGCGAGTATGCTCGCTGTTGTTAGGAGCTAGCCTCCTTTGTGGTCATGTCCATCACGTAGTACTGACACTACTGACTGACAGACACATTCATAGTTACAAAATAACAAGAAAATATACAATCCTATCAAACCTACCAATATATTTATTTACTATCTTTAACAGCTGTGACGCGCCGCTGCGAGCTGTCAATGTGTGATCACTCACGTGTATAGCGGGTATGATGGTCACCTCGCTGTGACGCCGCTGCGAGCTGTCAATGTGATCACCACGTGTATAGCGGGTATGATGGTCACCTCGCTGTGACGCGCCGCTGCGAGCTGTCAATGTGTGATCACTCACGTGTATAGCAGGTATGATGGTCACCTCGCTGTGACGCGCCGCTGCGCCCTGTCAATGTGTGATCACTCACGTGTATAGCAGGTATGATGGTCACCTCGCTGTGACGCGCCGCTGCGACCTGTCAATGTGTGATCACTCACGTGTATAGCAGGTATGATGGTCACCTCGCTGTGACGCGCCGCTGCGCCCTGTCAATGTGTGATCACCACGTGTATAGCAGGTATGATGGTCACCTCGCTGCGACGCGCCGCTGCGAGCTGTCAATGTGTGATCACTCACGTGTATAGCAGGTATGATGGTCACCTCGCTGTGACGCGCCGCTGCGAGCTGTCAATGTGTGATCACTCACGTGTATAGCAGGTATGATGGTCACCTCGCTGTGACGCGCCGCTGCGAGCTGTCAATGTGTGATCACTCACGTGTATAGCAGGTATGATGGTCACCTCGCGGTGACGCGCCGCTGCGAGCTGTCAATGTGTGATCACTCACGTGTATAGCAGGTATGGTATGATGGTCACCTCGCTGTGACGCGCCGCTGCGAGCTGTCAATGTGTGATCACTCACGTGTATAGCGGGTATGCTCGCTGTTGTTAGGAGCTAGCCTCCTTTGTGGTCATGTCCATCACGTAGTACTGACACTACTGACTGACAGACACATTCATAGTTACAAAATAACAAGAAAATATACAATCCTATCAAACCTACCAATATATTTATTTACTATCTTTAACAGCTGTGACGCGCCGCTGCGAGCTGTCAATGTGTGATCACTCACGTGTATAGCAGGTATGATGGTCACCTCGCTGTGACGCGCCGCTGCGCCCTGTCAATGTGTGATCACTTACGTGTATAGCAGGTATGATGGTCACCTCGCTGTGACGCGCCGCTGCGCCCTGTCAATGTGTGATCACTCACGTGTATAGCAGGTATGATGGTCACCTCGCTGTGACGCGCCGCTGCGACCTGTCAATGTGTGATCACTCACGTGTATAGCAGGTATGATGGTCACCTCGCTGTGACGCGCCGCTGCGAGCTGTCAATGTGTGATCACCACGTATATAGCAGGTATGATGGTCACCTCGCTGCACGCGCCGCCGCGAGCTGTCAATGTGTGATCACCACGTGTATAGCAGGTATGGTATGATGGTCACCCGCTGCACGCGCCGCGAGCTGTCAATGTGATCACTCACGTGTATAGCAGGTATGATGGTCACCTCGCTGTGACGCGCCGCTGCGAGCTGTCAATGTGTGATCACTCACGTGTATAGCAGGTATGATGGTCACCTCGCTGACGCGCCGCTGCGAGCTGTCAATGTGTGATCACTCACGTGTATAGCAGGTATGATGGTCACCTCGCTGTGACGCGCCGCTGCGAGCTGTCAATGTGTGATCACTCACGTGTATAGCAGGTATGATGGTCACCTCGCTGTGACGCGCCGCTGCGAGCTGTCAATGTGTGATCACTCACGTGTATAGCAGGTATGATGGTCACCTCGCTGTGACGCGCCGCTGCGAGCTGTCAATGTGTGATCACCACGTGTATAGCAGGTATGATGGTCACCTCGCTGCGACGCGCCGCCGCGAGCTGTCAATGTGTGATCACTCACGTGTATAGCGGGTATGCTCGCTGTTGTTAGAGCTAGCCTCCTTTGTGGTCATGTCCATCACGTAGTACTGACACTACTGACTGACAGACACATTCATAGTTACAAAATAACAAGAAAATATACAATCCTATCAAACCTACCAATATATTTATTTACTATCTTTAACAGCTGTGACGCGCCGCTGCGAGCTGTCAATGTGTGATCACTCACGTGTATAGCAGGTATGATGGTCACCTCGCTGTGACGCGCCGCTGCGCCCTGTCAATGTGTGATCACTTACGTGTATAGCAGGTATGATGGTCACCTCGCTGTGACGCGCCGCTGCGCCCTGTCAATGTGTGATCACTCACGTGTATAGCAGGTATGATGGTCACCTCGCTGTGACGCGCCGCTGCGACCTGTCAATGTGTGATCACTCACGTGTATAGCAGGTATGATGGTCACCTCGCTGTGACGCGCCGCTGCGAGCTGTCAATGTGTGATCACTCACGTGTATAGCAGGTATGATGGTCACCTCGCTGACGCGCCGCTGCGAGCTGTCAATGTGTGATCACTCACGTGTATAGCAGGTATGGTATGATGGTCACCTCGCTGTGACGCGCCGCTGCGAGCTGTCAATGTGTGATCACTCACGTGTATAGCAGGTATGGTATGATGGTCACCTCGCTGTGACGCGCCGCTGCGAGCTGTCAATGTGTGATCACTCACGTGTATAGCAGGTATGGTATGATGGTCACCTCGCTGTGACGCGCCGCTGCGAGCTGTCAATGTGTGATCACCACGTGTATAGCGGGTATGATGGTCACCTCGCTGCGCGCCGCTGCGAGCTGTCAATGTGTGATCACTCACGTGTATAGCGAGTATGCTCGCTGTTGTTAGGAGCTAGCCTCCTTTGTGGTCATGTCCATCACGTAGTACTGACACTACTGACTGACAGACACATTCATAGTTACAAAATAACAAGAAAATATACAATCCTATCAAACCTACCAATATATTTATTTACTATCTTTAACAGCTGTGACGCCGCTGCGAGCTGTCAATGTGTGATCACTCACGTGTATAGCAGGTATGATGGTCACCTCGCTGTGACGCGCCGCTGCGAGCTGTCAATGTGTGATCACTCACGTGTATAGCAGGTATGATGGTCACCTCGCTGTGACGCGCCGCTGCGAGCTGTCAATGTGTGATCACTCACGTGTATAGCGAGTATGCTCGCTGTTGTTAGGAGCTAGCCTCCTTTGTGGTCATGTCCATCACGTAGTACTGACACTACTGACTGACAGACACATTCATAGTTACAAAATAACAAGAAAATATACAATCCTATCAAACCTACCAATATATTTATTTACTATCTTTAACAGCTGCGCCGCGCGAGCTGTCAATGTGTGATCACTCACGTGTATAGCAGGTATGGTATGATGGTCACCTCGCTGTGACGCGCCGCTGCGAGCTGTCAATGTGTGATCACTCACGTGTATAGCGGGTATGATGGTCACCTCGCTGTGACGCGCCGCTGCGACCTGTCAATGTGTGATCACTCACGTGTATAGCAGGTATGATGGTCACCTCGCTGTGACGCGCCGCTGCGAGCTGTCAATGTGTGATCACTCACGTGTATAGCTTGTATTATGGTCACCTCGCTGTGACGCGCCGCTGCGAGCTGTCAATGTGTGATCACTCACGTGTATAGCAGGTATGATGGTCACCTCGCTGTGACGCGCCGCGAGCTGTCAATGTGTGATCACCACGTGTATAGCAGGTATGATGGTCACCTCGCTGTGACGCGCCGCTGCGAGCTGTCAATGTGTGATCACTCACGTGTATAGCGGGTATGCTCGCTGTTGTTAGGAGCTAGCCTCCTTTGTGGTCATGTCCATCACGTAGTACTGACACTACTGACTGACAGACACATTCATAGTTACAAAATAACAAGAAAATATACAATCCTATCAAACCTACCAATATATTTATTTACTATCTTTAACAGCTGTGACGCGCCGCTGCGAGCTGTCAATGTGTGATCACTCACGTGTATAGCAGGTATGATGGTCACCTCGCTGTGACGCGCCGCTGCGAGCTGTCAATGTGTGATCACTCACGTGTATAGCAGGTATGATGGTCACCTCGCTGTGACGCGCCGCTGCGAGCTGTCAATGTGTGATCACTCACGTGTATAGCGGGTATGCTCGCTGTTGTTAGAGCTAGCCTCCTTTGTGGTCATGTCCATCACGTAGTACTGACACTACTGACTGACAGACACATTCATAGTTACAAAATAACAAGAAAATATACAATCCTATCAAACCTACCAATATATTTATTTACTATCTTTAACAGCTGTGACGCGCCGCTGCGAGCTGTCAATGTGTGATCACTCACGTGTATAGCAGGTATGGTATGATGGTCACCTCGCTGTGACGCGCCGCTGCGAGCTGTCAATGTGTGATCACTCACGTGTATAGCGAGTATGCTCGCTGTTGTTAGAGCTAGCCTCCTTTGTGGTCATGTCCATCACGTAGTACTGACACTACTGACTGACAGACACATTCATAGTTACAAAATAACAAGAAAATATACAATCCTATCAAACCTACCAATATATTTATTTACTATCTTTAACAGCTGTGACGCGCCGCTGCGAGCTGTCAATGTGTGATCACTCACGTGTATAGCAGGTATGATGGTCACCTCGCTGTGACGCGCCGCTGCGAGCTGTCAATGTGTGATCACTCACGTGTATAGCGGGTATGCTCGCTGTTGTTAGGAGCTAGCCTCCTTTGTGGTCATGTCCATCACGTAGTACTGACACTACTGACTGACAGACACATTCATAGTTACAAAATAACAAGAAAATATACAATCCTATCAAACCTACCAATATATTTATTTACTATCTTTAACAGCTGTGACGCGCCGCTGCGAGCTGTCAATGTGTGATCACTCACGTGTATAGCAGGTATGGTATGATGGTCACCTCGCTGTGACGCGCCGCTGCGAGCTGTCAATGTGTGATCACTCACGTGTATAGCGAGTATGCTCGCTGTTGTTAGGAGCTAGCCTCCTTTGTGGTCATGTCCATCACGTAGTACTGACACTACTGACTGACAGACACATTCATAGTTACAAAATAACAAGAAAATATACAATCCTATCAAACCTACCAATATATTTATTTACTATCTTTAACAGCTGTGACGCGCCGCTGCGAGCTGTCAATGTGTGATCACTCACGTGTATAGCAGGTATGATGGTCACCTCGCTGTGACGCGCCGCCGCGAGCTGTCAATGTGATCACTCACGTGTATAGCGGGTATGCTCGCTGTTGTTAGGAGCTAGCCTCCTTTGTGGTCATGTCCATCACGTAGTACTGACACTACTGACTGACAGACACATTCATAGTTACAAAATAACAAGAAAATATACAATCCTATCAAACCTACCAATATATTTATTTACTATCTTTAACAGCTGCGACGCGCCTGCGAGCTGTCAATGTGTGATCACTCACGTGTATAGCAGGTATGATGGTCACCTCGCTGTGACGCGCCGCTGCGAGCTGTCAATGTGTGATCACTCACGTGTATAGCAGGTATGATGGTCACCTCGCTGTGACGCGCCGCTGCGACCTGTCAATGTGTGATCACTCACGTGTATAGCAGGTATGGTATGATGGTCACCTCGCTGTGACGCGCCGCTGCGAGCTGTCAATGTGTGATCACTCACGTGTATAGCAGGTATGATGGTCACCTCGCTGTGACGCGCCGCTGCGAGCTGTCAATGTGTGATCAATAACGTGTATAGCAGGTATGATGGTCACCTCGCTGTGACGCGCCGCTGCGAGCTGTCAATGTGTGATCACTCACGTGTATAGCATGTATGGTATGATGGTCACCTCGCTGTGACGCGCCGCTGCGAGCTGTCAATGTGTGATCACTCACGTGTATAGCAGGTATGATGGTCACCTCGCTGACGCGCCGCTGCGAGCTGTCAATGTGTGATCACTCACGTGTATAGCATGTATGGTATGATGGTCACCTCGCTGCGCGCCGCTGCGAGCTGTCAATGTGTGATCACTCACGTGTATAGCATGTATGGTATGATTGTCACCTCGCTGTGACGCCGCCGCGAGCTGTCAATGTGTGATCACTCACGTGTATAGCAGGTATGATGGTCACCTCGCTGTGACGCGCCGCTGCGAGCTGTCAATGTGTGATCACTCACGTGTATAGCAGGTATGATGGTCACCTCGCTGTGACGCGCCGCTGCGACCTGTCAATGTGTGATCTACCACGTGTATAGCAGGTATGATGGTCACCTCGCTGTGACGCGCCGCTGCGAGCTGTCAATGTGTGATCACTCACGTGTATAGCAGGTATGATGGTCACCTCGCTGCGCGCCGCTGCGAGCTGTCAATGTGTGATCACTCACGTGTATAGCAGGTATGATGGTCACCTCGCTGTGACGCGCCGCTGCGAGCTGTCAATGTGTGATCACTCACGTGTATAGCAGGTATGATGGTCACCTCGCTGTGACGCCGCCGCGAGCTGTCAATGTGTGATCACCACGTGTATAGCAGGTATGATGGTCACCCCGCTGCGACGCGCCGCTGCGAGCTGTCAATGTGTGATCACTCACGTGTATAGCAGGTATGATGGTCACCTCGCTGTGACGCGCCGCTGCGAGCTGTCAATGTGTGATCACTCACGTGTATAGCGAGTATGCTCGCTGTTGTTAGAGCTAGCCTCCTTTGTGGTCATGTCCATCACGTAGTACTGACACTACTGACTGACAGACACATTCATAGTTACAAAATAACAAGAAAATATACAATCCTATCAAACCTACCAATATATTTATTTACTATCTTTAACAGCTGTGACGCGCCGCTGCGAGCTGTCAATGTGTGATCACTCACGTGTATAGCAGGTATGATGGTCACCTCGCTGTGACGCGCCGCTGCGAGCTGTCAATGTGTGATCACTCACGTGTATAGCAGGTATGATGGTCACCTCGCTGTGACGCGCCGCTGCGAGCTGTCAATGTGTGATCACTCACGTGTATAGCAGGTATGATGGTCACCTCGCTGTGACGCGCCGCTGCGAGCTGTCAATGTGATCACTCACGTGTATAGCGAGTATGCTCGCTGTTGTTAGGAGCTAGCCTCCTTTGTGGTCATGTCCATCACGTAGTACTGACACTACTGACTGACAGACACATTCATAGTTACAAAATAACAAGAAAATATACAATCCTATCAAACCTACCAATATATTTATTTACTATCTTTAACAGCTGTGACGCGCCGCTGCGAGCTGTCAATGTGTGATCACTCACGTGTATAGCAGGTATGATGGTCACCTCGCTGTGACGCGCCGCTGCGAGCTGTCAATGTGTGATCACTCACGTGTATAGCGGGTATGCTCGCTGTTGTTAGAGCTAGCCTCCTTTGTGGTCATGTCCATCACGTAGTACTGACACTACTGACTGACAGACACATTCATAGTTACAAAATAACAAGAAAATATACAATCCTATCAAACCTACCAATATATTTATTTACTATCTTTAACAGCTGTGACGCGCCGCTGCGAGCTGTCAATGTGTGATCACTCACGTGTATAGCAGGTATGATGGTCACCTCGCTGTGACGCGCCGCTGCGAGCTGTCAATGTGTGATCACTCACGTGTATAGCAGGTATGATGGTCACCTCGCTGTGACGCTGCGCTGAGAGATGTCAATGTGTGATCACTCACGTGTATAGCAGGTATGATGGTCACCTCGCTGTGACGCGCCGCTGCGAGCTGTCAATGTGTGATCACTCACGTGTATAGCGAGTATGCTCGCTGTTGTTAGAGCTAGCCTCCTTTGTGGTCATGTCCATCACGTAGTACTGACACTACTGACTGACAGACACATTCATAGTTACAAAATAACAAGAAAATATACAATCCTATCAAACCTACCAATATATTTATTTACTATCTTTAACAGCTGCCGCTGCGAGCTGTCAATGTGTGATCACTCACGTGTATAGCAGGTATGATGGTCACCTCGCTGCGACGCGCCGCTGCGAGCTGTCAATGTGTGATCACTCACGTGTATAGCAGGTATGATGGTCACCTCGCTGTGACGCGCCGCTGCGAGCTGTCAATGTGTGATCACCACGTGTATAGCAGGTATGATGGTCACCTCGCTGCGACGCGCCGCTGCGAGCTGTCAATGTGTGATCACTCACGTGTATAGCAGGTATGATGGTCACCTCGCTGTGACGCGCCGCTGCGAGCTGTCAATGTGTGATCACTCACGTGTATAGCGAGTATGCTCGCTGTTGTTAGGAGCTAGCCTCCTTTGTGGTCATGTCCATCACGTAGTACTGACACTACTGACTGACAGACACATTCATAGTTACAAAATAACAAGAAAATATACAATCCTATCAAACCTACCAATATATTTATTTACTATCTTTAACAGCTGTGACGCGCCGCTGCGAGCTGTCAATGTGTGATCACTCACGTGTATAGCAGGTATGGTATGATGGTCACCTCGCTGTGACGCGCCGCTGCGAGCTGTCAATGTGTGATCACTCACGTGTATAGCAGGTATGATGGTCACCTCGCTGTGACGCGCCGCTGCGAGCTGTCAATGTGTGATCACTCACGTGTATAGCAGGTATGATGGTCACCTCGCTGTGACGCGCCGCTGCGACCTGTCAATGTGTGATCACTCACGTGCATAGCAGGTATGGTATGATGGTCACCTCGCTGTGACGCGCCGCTGCGAGCTGTCAATGTGTGATCACTCACGTGTATAGCAGGTATGATGGTCACCTCGCTGTGACGCGCCGCTGCGAGCTGTCAATGTGTGATCACTCACGTGTATAGCAGGTATGGTATGATGGTCACCTCGCTGTGACGCGCCGCTGCGAGCTGTCAATGTGTGATCACTCACGTGTATAGCAGGTATGATGGTCACCTCGCTGTGACGCGCCGCTGCGAGCTGTCAATGTGTGATCACTCACGTGTATAGCAGGTATGATGGTCACCTCGCTGTGACGCGCCGCTGCGAGCTGTCAATGTGTGATCACTCACGTGTATAGCGAGTATGCTCGCTGTTGTTAGGAGCTAGCCTCCTTTGTGGTCATGTCCATCACGTAGTACTGACACTACTGACTGACAGACACATTCATAGTTACAAAATAACAAGAAAATATACAATCCTATCAAACCTACCAATATATTTATTTACTATCTTTAACAGCTGTGACGCGCCGCTGCGAGCTGTCAATGTGTGATCACTCACGTGTATAGCAGGTATGATGGTCACCTCGCTGTGACGCGCCGCTGCGAGCTGTCAATGTGTGATCACTCACGTGTATAGCGAGTATGCTCGCTGTTGTTAGGAGCTAGCCTCCTTTGTGGTCATGTCCATCACGTAGTACTGACACTACTGACTGACAGACACATTCATAGTTACAAAATAACAAGAAAATATACAATCCTATCAAACCTACCAATATATTTATTTACTATCTTTAACAGCTGTGACGCGCCGCTGCGAGCTGTCAATGTGTGATCACTCACGTGTATAGCAGGTATGATGGTCACCTCGCTGTGACGCGCCGCTGCGAGCTGTCAATGTGTGATCACTCACGTGTATAGCAGGTATGATGGTCACCTCGCTGTGACGCGCCGCTGCGAGCTGTCAATGTGTGATCACTCACGTGTATAGCAGGTATGATGGTCACCTCGCTGTGACGCGCCGCTGCGACCTGTCAATGTGTGATCACTCACGTGTATAGCAGGTATGATGGTCACCTCGCTGTGACGCGCCGCTGCGCCTGTCAATGTGTGATCACCACGTGTATAGCAGGTATGATGGTCACCTCGCTGTGACGCGCCGCTGCGCCCTGTCAATGTGTGATCACTCACGTGTATAGCAGGTATGATGGTCACCTCGCTGTGACGCGCCGCTGCGAGCTGTCAATGTGTGATCACTCACGTGTATAGCGGGTATGATGGTCACCTCGCTGTGACGCGCCGCTGCGAGCTGTCAATGTGTGATCACTCACGTGTATAGCAGGTATGATGGTCACCTCGCTGTGACGCGCCGCTGCGAGCTGTCAATGTGTGATCACTCACGTGTATAGCAGGTATGATGGTCACCTCGCTGTGACGCGCCGCTGCGAGCTGTCAATGTGTGATCACTCACGTGTATAGCAGGTATGATGGTCACCTCGCTGTGACGCGCCGCTGCGAGCTGTCAATGTGTGATCACTCACGTGTATAGCAGGTATGATGGTCACCTCGCTGTGACGCGCCGCTGCGAGCTGTCAATGTGTGATCACTCACGTGTATAGCAGGTATGATGGTCACCTCGCTGTGACGCGCCGCTGCGCCCTGTCAATGTGTGATCACTCACGTGTATAGCAGGTATGATGGTCACCTCGCTGTGACGCGCCGCTGCGCCCTGTCAATGTGTGATCACTCACGTGTATAGCAGGTATGATGGTCACCTCGCTGTGACGCGCCGCTGCGAGCTGTCAATGTGTGATCACTCACGTGTATAGCAGGTATGATGGTCACCTCGCTGTGACGCGCCGCTGCGACCTGTCAATGTGTGATCACTCACGTGTATAGCAGGTATGATGGTCACCTCGCTGTGACGCGCCGCTGCGAGCTGTCAATGTGATCACTCACGTGTATAGCAGGTATGATGGTCACCTCGCTGTGACGCGCCGCTGCGAGCTGTCAATGTGTGATCACTCACGTGTATAGCAGGTATGATGGTCACCTCGCTGTGACGCGCCGCTGCCTGTCAATGTGTGATCACTCACGTGTATAGCAGGTATGATGGTCACCTCGCTGTGACGCGCCGCTGCGAGCTGTCAATGTGTGATCACTCACGTGTATAGCAGGTATGATGGTCACCTCGCTGTGACGCGCCGCTGCGAGCTGTCAATGTGTGATCACTCACGTGTATAGCGGGTATGCTCGCTGTTGTTAGGAGCTAGCCTCCTTTGTGGTCATGTCCATCACGTAGTACTGACACTACTGACTGACAGACACATTCATAGTTACAAAATAACAAGAAAATATACAATCCTATCAAACCTACCAATATATTTATTTACTATCTTTAACAGCTGTGACGCGCCGCTGCGAGCTGTCAATGTGATCACTCACGTGTATAGCAGGTATGATGGTCACCTCGCTGTGACGCGCCGCTGCGAGCTGTCAATGTGTGATCACTCACGTGTATAGCAGGTATGATGGTCACGCTGTGAGCTGTCAATGTGTGATCACTCACGTGTATAGCAGGTATGATGGTCACCTCGCTGTGACGCGCCTGCGAGCTGTCAATGTGCTCACGTGTATGCTCGCTGTTGTTTGAGCCTCCTTTGTGGTCATGTCATCACGTAGTACTGACACACTGACTGACAGACACATTCATAGTTACAAAATAACAAGAAAATATACAATCCTATCAAACCTACCAATATATTTATTTACTATCTTTAACAGCTGTGACGCGCCGCTGCGAGCTGTCAATGTGTGATCACTCACGTGTATAGCAGGTATGATGGTCACCTCGCTGTGACGCGCCGCTGCGAGCTGTCAATGTGTGATCACTCACGTGTATAGCGGGTATGCTCGCTGTTGTTAGGAGCTAGCCTCCTTTGTGGTCATGTCCATCACGTAGTACTGACACTACTGACTGACAGACACATTCATAGTTACAAAATAACAAGAAAATATACAATCCTATCAAACCTACCAATATATTTATTTACTATCTTTAACAGCTGTGACGCGCCGCTGCGAGCTGTCAATGTGTGATCACTCACGTGTATAGCAGGTATGATGGTCACCTCGCTGTGACGCGCCGCTGCGAGCTGTCAATGTGTGATCACTCACGTGTATAGCAGGTATGATGGTCACCTCGCTGTGACGCGCCGCTGCGAGCTGTCAATGTGTGATCACTCACGTGTATAGCAGGTATGATGGTCACCTCGCTGTGACGCGCCGCTGCGAGCTGTCAATGTGTGATCACTCACGTGTATAGCGAGTATGCTCGCTGTTGTTAGAGCTAGCCTCCTTTGTGGTCATGTCCATCACGTAGTACTGACACTACTGACTGACAGACACATTCATAGTTACAAAATAACAAGAAAATATACAATCCTATCAAACCTACCAATATATTTATTTACTATCTTTAACAGCTGTGACGCCGCTCCGATCTGTCAATGTGTGATCACTCACGTGTATAGCAGGTATGATGGTCACCTCGCTGTGACGCGCCGCTGCGAGCTGTCAATGTGTGATCACTCACGTGTATAGCAGGTATGATGGTCACCTCGCTGCGACGCGCCGCTGCGAGCTGTCAATGTGTGATCACTCACGTGTATAGCAGGTATGATGGTCACCTCGCTGTGACGCGCCGCTGCGAGCTGTCAATGTGATCACTCACGTGTATAGCAGGTATGATGGTCACCTCGCTGTGACGCGCCGCTGCGAGCTGTCAATGTGTGATCACTCACGTGTATAGCGAGTATGCTCGCTGTTGTTAGGAGCTAGCCTCCTTTGTGGTCATGTCCATCACGTAGTACTGACACTACTGACTGACAGACACATTCATAGTTACAAAATAACAAGAAAATATACAATCCTATCAAACCTACCAATATATTTATTTACTATCTTTAACAGCTGTGACGCGCCGCGAGCTGTCAATGTGTGATCACTCACGTGTATAGCAGGTATGGTATGATGGTCACCTCGCTGTGACGCGCCGCTGCGAGCTGTCAATGTGTGATCACTCACGTGTATAGCAGGTATGATGGTCACCTCGCTGTGACGCGCCGCTGCGAGCTGTCAATGTGTGATCACTCACGTGTATAGCAGGTATGATGGTCACCTCGCTGTGACGCGCCGCTGCGACCTGTCAATGTGATCACTCACGTGCATAGCAGGTATGGTATGATGGTCACCTCGCTGTGACGCGCCGCTGCGAGCTGTCAATGTGTGATCACTCACGTGTATAGCAGGTATGATGGTCACCTCGCTGTGACGCGCCGCTGCGAGCTGTCAATGTGTGATCACTCACGTGTATAGCAGGTATGGTATGATGGTCACCTCGCTGTGACGCGCCGCTGCGAGCTGTCAATGTGTGATCACTCACGTGTATAGCAGGTATGATGGTCACCTCGCTGTGACGCGCCGCTGCGAGCTGTCAATGTGTGATCACTCACGTGTATAGCAGGTATGATGGTCACCTCGCTGTGACGCGCCGCTGCGAGCTGTCAATGTGATCACTCACGTGTATAGCGAGTATGCTCGCTGTTGTTAGAGCTAGCCTTTGTGGTCATGTCCATCACGTAGTACTGACACTACTGACTGACAGACACATTCATAGTTACAAAATAACAAGAAAATATACAATCCTATCAAACCTACCAATATATTTATTTACTATCTTTAACAGCTGTGACGCGCCGCTGCGAGCTGTCAATGTGTGATCACTCACGTGTATAGCGGGTATGATGGTCACCTCGCTGTGACGCGCCGCGAGCTGTCAATGTGTGATCACTCACGTGTATAGCGAGTATGCTCGCTGTTGTTGGAGCTAGCCTCCTTTGTGGTCATGTCCATCACGTAGTACTGACACTACTGACTGACAGACACATTCATAGTTACAAAATAACAAGAAAATATACAATCCTATCAAACCTACCAATATATTTATTTACTATCTTTAACAGCTGTGACGCGCCGCTGCGAGCTGTCAATGTGTGATCACTCACGTGTATAGCAGGTATGATGGTCACCTCGCTGTGACGCGCCGCTGCGAGCTGTCAATGTGTGATCACTCACGTGTATAGCAGGTATGATGGTCACCTCGCTGTGACGCGCCGCTGCGAGCTGTCAATGTGTGATCACTCACGTGTATAGCAGGTATGATGGTCACCTCGCTGTGACGCGCCGCTGCGACCTGTCAATGTGTGATCACTCACGTGTATAGCAGGTATGATGGTCACCTCGCTGTGACGCGCCGCTGCGCCCTGTCAATGTGTGATCACTCACGTGTATAGCAGGTATGATGGTCACCTCGCTGTGACGCGCCGCTGCGCCCTGTCAATGTGTGATCACTCACGTGTATGTATGAGTCAGGCTATGTCAATGTGATCACACTGATGGTCACCTCGCTGACGCGCCGCTGCGAGCTGTCAATGTGTGATCACTCACGTGTATAGCAGGTATGATGGTCACCTGTCGCTGATGTCGCGCGCCGCTGCGAGCTGTCAATGTGTGATCACTCACGTGTTTATCAGTTATGATGGTCACCCGTCGGTGACGCGCCGCTGCGAGCTGTCAATGTGTGATCACTCACGTGTATAGCAGGTATGATGGTCACCTCGCTGTGACGCGCCGCTGCGAGCTGTCAATGTGTGATCACTCACGTGTATAGCAGGTATGATGGTCACCTCGCTGTGACGCGCCGCTGCGCCCTGTCAATGTGTGATCACTCACGTGTATAGCAGGTATGATGGTCACCTCGCTGTGACGCGCCGCTGCGCCCTGTCAATGTGTGATCACTCACGTGTATAGCAGGTATGATGGTCACCTCGCTGTGACGCGCCGCTGCGCCCTGTCAATGTGTGATCACTCACGTGTATAGCAGGTATGATGGTCACCTCGCCGTGACGCGCCGCTGCGCCCTGTCAATGTGTGATCACTCACGTGTATAGCAGGTATGATGGTCACCTCGCTGTGACGCGCCGCTGCGACCTGTCAATGTGTGATCACTCACGTGTATAGCAGGAATGATGAGGACTTCCCCGGGGCCGGTGCGCGGCGCGATGGTCACCTCGCTGTGACGCGCCGCTGCGACCTGTCAATGTGTGATCACTCACGTGTATAGCAGGTATGATGGTCACCTCGCTGTGACGCGCCGCTGCGACCTGTCAATGTGTGATCACTCACGTGTATAGCAGGAATGATGAGCACTTCCCCGGGGCCGGTGCGCGGCGCGATGGTCACCTCGCTGTAGTCGCGCACCGCTCGCGAGCTGTCAATGTACGACCACCCGCCCATGCCGTGGTTGCCTTCCCCGTCGTTGGTGTTGCCGCCTTTGTATCAAAAATAAATTTTAAAAATTAGAGCTTATAATAGTTTTACTGAAAAGTAGGTCTCTTTTGTTTGCGCTGCGCAAGAAATAAGCAATACTTATAATGCGCTCCAATTTACGGCAGGGAAACAAGGAAAACAATGTTGTTGTTAAAAACGGGATGCTATCCGCCTGGCGGCACAAACTTTCACTTATACTGGGTTATTTTTTAGTCAGTGCGCAAACTTTGCAGGATGTTTCTACTCGTGATTATGATCAACTTTTACTATGGGACCACCGCCGAAATCACAAAAAAAAATTTGGATGTTCCATAGAAAAATTCATACCTACTCGGCAAAAATGTACGAAACAACTGAAATTTTTTTTTAGATTTCGCAGGTGGCCCCATAGTAAAAGTTGTTCAGAATCACGAGTAGAAACATCCTGCAAAGTTTGCGCACTGACTAAAAAATAACCCTGTATATTTTAAACGCTGATATATTTTAGCTGCTGTGCGGTGTTTGGAAGTAAGTGCTTTTAAGGCCCTCCGCTGCGTCAGTCAGGCAGACTGTAATACGCGTTACGCAGCGCAGGGCCTAACCCGTGTCGGCGTTCAGAAGATACTTGTTTATTTATGCTTGGATTAGCCCTCGGTATTAAATCACTGTGACGTGACACCATTACATTACACAACTGTGGCGTTATTTGACCACTGCGGCGTTATTCAACCACTGTGGCGTTATTCAACCACAGTGGCGTAATTCGGCCACTTTGGCGTTATTCGATCTCTATGGCGTTAATCGACCCCTGTGACTTTATTCAACTACTGTGGCTTTATTCGACCACTGTAGCATTATTCAACCACCGTGGCGTTAATCTATTTCTATAGCGTTTTTCAACCACTATTGCGTTATTGGACCACTGCGGCGCTATACGACCGTTGTGTTGTGGCGTTGTTAGACTCCTCTGTGGCGTTATTCGACCACTGCGGCATTATTCAACCACTGCGCCATTACCACCTACTGTGCTGTGATGTGAACAGACACTCACCAACATATCCACCGCCGCCACCCCCCCGCAAGCAGCCGCCCCCGCCCCCTCCGAACCCGCCGTGGGCGTTGCCCACGCAGGCCACGCCCCCCGCGCCCCCCTCCTGAAGAGACGCGCCGAGGATCAGCTCGAACCCGGGCGTTATCGGGCCAGAGCGGGGCTTCCAGCCGCCGCCGGCACCTGAGGTAAAAAAGGGCGTCTTGTACTCAGTACTACCCGCTTTATAAATACAAGATCTAAAAAAAAATAACTGCACATATTTTAAGAGGTGAAGTAGCACATGAAACTGAACAATTTTCCCTAAGAAACATGAGTCGAAACATTAAAATAAATAACTCCCATACAAAATTTCAACAATACCAGCAGCCGGACGAGTCAAATTCATGGGCTGGTTCACCCCTTAAAATATTTGCAGTATTTTTTTACATTCTGTAGATAGGGAAGATTATAAGAAAGAAATTTTTCTCCAATTTGCTCGGAAATAGCTTCATTACTTTAAAAAAAGAATACGTCAATGGGCTCATTTATGTTCTCAAGGCGCAGAGGACTATAATAGAAATTGCCGGACTAGGCCGGTAATAAAAGGGTTCTTAAACTTCACACTTTCGTGATTAGGTGTTTTATGGAACACAATTTGTTTGAAGTTTGAAGGCTGAATGTGAATTTCCCGCGCATTCTTTATGAAACGGAACGTAAGCAAAACCAGCGCATGCGCTTTGCGAACTTTAGAAGTTGTGAAGTGTCAATTTTGTCACGTTAAATGTTTATTATTTATGTTTCCTTGCAAATTGGAGAAAAGCACTATACAATCCGCGGCCGAAATAACAATTTCTGGTCTCGTTTACTTTAGAAGGCCTCGACTTCGTCGCGGCCTTCCAATGCCACTCGACCAGAAATTGCTATACAGGGTGTTAGGGACGGTGTAACGAAAACTTTGCAGGCATGCTCAGACCATGAAACTGAACAACTTTTACTATGGAGCCAATGGTGGGAAACGAAAAAAAATTTCCGATCTCCCATACAAACTCAGTCAGCTGATCGTGAATTTTGTATGGGAGGTCGGAATTTTTTTTTCGTTTCCCACCATTGGCTCCATAGTAAAAGTTGTTCAGTTTGATGGTCTGAGCACGCCTGCAAAGTTTTCGTTACACCGTCCCTAACACCCCGTATACTCGGCCTGTGACGTAATGTACTATTAAACAGGGCGGTCCGTTTTAAGTGGTCCAAGGAAAAATCACAATAGTTTTTTATAAAGGGGGCTTTTGCAAAACAACCATCTATTTGAAATCTTACCAGAAGTCCGCCCAGGTTCGCCGTACATCCACCCGGAGACCGGCGTGGCGTTGGTAGTCGGTTTGCCATGCTGGGACCCGTCGTCTCTGAACGTCCCGAACGATATCCCTCCCCCGCCGCCCGCCACTAGTAGCGGGATCGGCACGTTGTCTTTACTCATCTGGAAATGGGACAAAATTGCAGTCTATCATCATCTGCTTGCCCTTACTTCAAATCTTGAGATAACGATTGAGATTGAGGGAAGGAGCAGTAAAAGTATTGTAAGGTCCAGCCTTTTTCAAGTGCCTGGCACCTCATGTTTTCAGAATTAGAATTATTTTTCGCTCATTTCGCTGACACGAAACGCTGAACGAGAAAATGTCGCGATAGCAATTGTGTAAAGTTCTCGATAATATACGTAGTTTTCGTGCAGTACCTAAGTACCCCCTTACCCTACAGCGGCGTTATTACCCAACTGTGGCATTATTGTTAAACTGTGGCGTTATTACCAACTGTGGCGTTATTACCCAACTGTGGCATTATTACCCAGCCGTGGCAATATTACCCAACTGTGGCGTTACTACCCAACTGTGCCGTTATTACGCAACTGCGGCGTTATTACCCAACTGTGGCGTTATTACCCAACTGTAGCGTTATTACCCAACTCACCAGGAATACGTAAGTGGCGCCCCCGCCGCCGCCGCCGCCGTCGTTCACTTCTGTGTTCCTGATCTCGTGGGTCTTGCTGGTGAAGCTCAGCGCGGTGTCGTTTGACACCTGGTGACAGATCTCGCCCTCCTTCGCTGACAGGGTCTGGTGAAGGCAATTAATTATTAAAATATTTTGTATTTGTAAGTTTTTTTTTTATGTAAGATAGGCCCGCCCGCTTTTGTTTGCTATATCAGCTCAGGGGTAGTGAGGTCAGGAGTTTATTCACAAAAACAGCTTCTTATGCTATGATGGTGGATTGTCATACAACAGCCATAACAGTCCACTGCTGGACATGGGAACGCACCACTTTTCCTGACCCCATGTATAGGTAATTACTTGGGTATTTTAAATATGAATACTTATACCACTGCCGTGTGACGACGGCTTAGAATATTAATGTATCACCCCGTATCTTTCCCGTGGTTGTGTAAAACACGACTAAGGTATCCGAGAGTCGATGCCAAATTTAGGTAACAGGCTACTTGTCACTATGGTGATACACACACAGTCTTCCGAAAGACTTAAACTACTCGAAGAGTGCTCTTGCCTGCGCGCCGTGCGACACCCCGGTGTACGCCGTGCCTACCCCGTAAGGGATACAGGCGTGATACCAACCTTCTTACAAGCATTCAGCCCCTGCTGGCCAATCAGCATGTATATCTTCTCACTCATATGCAACTCGAAGAGTGCTCTTGCCTGCGCGCCGTGCGACACCCCGGTGTACGCCGTGCCTACCCCGTAAGGGATACAGGCGTGATATATGTATACATATTGCCCCTGGGTAAATAGTCAGTACGGGACCCTTTTGGAAAGTAAAGAAAGCGAATAATGATCTATCCACCCATGCCAAAGCCGCTCAAATTTTTAGGTCTACCAGCGAACAATACCTAGATGTCGCGAGCGGAGCGAGCTCGACATTATAGTCTAAAAGCCTGGAAAATTCAATTAGTAGACGAAGAAAGTCGTATAACGAGCGAAACGAGCTCAACTTTTCACGCTAAATAGCACCAAAAAGTAATAAAGAATGGTATGCGCGACATTGTCAAGAGAGATTGTCGATCGTTCGGGGGCCCATCCCTTATGGGAAAGACGGTAGTGTACTAACCTTCTTACAAGCATTCAGCCCCTGCTGGCCAATCAGCATGTATATCTTCTCACTCATATGCAGCTCGAAGAGTGCTCTTGCCTGCGCGCCGTGCGACACCCCGGTGTACGCCGTGCCTACCCCGCAAGGGATACAGGCGTGATATATATTACATTGTGCAGGCAGCGTGGTCGTCGCCTCGTCAGCAGTAGATGCGTCCAGCGAAGTCAGCATTCTGTGTGCAACGCGGGTTTCATATTTCGTTGTCGCGCTGCTACATATGTATTAATATATACCTTTTTACAAGCATTCAGCCCCTGCTGGCCAATCAGCATGTATATCTTCTCACTCATATGCAACTCGAAGAGTGCTCTTGCCTGCGCGCCGTGCGACACCCCGGTGTACGCCGTGCCTACCCCGTAAGGGATACAGGCGTGATACCAACCTTCTTACAAGCATTCAGCCCCTGCTGGCCAATCAGCATGTATATCTTCTCACTCATATGCAGCTCGAAGAGTGCTCTTGCCTGCGCGCCGTGCGACACCCCGGTGTAAGCCGAGCCCAGACCGCCGGACGCGCCGTTCGCTATGATCCTGGGGAAAAAAAAACACTTTAGAAACCAATGGGAAACTTTCTATTGACAGGTTCTGAGTCAGCGCTTTAATGTCACACTAGAGGGCGTAGTGCTAAGTTAAGAAAAAATTACGTTATACCAACCAATCAGCAAAATTCAATAGACATGGCTAGCGGCAACAAATAGAATAGTATCTATCCAATTCTACCCAGAGAATGGGCAGCAGTGTTCGCAGTAAATCTAACATCTTGCACTGCGCTCGCACATCCGCCTGCCAAACGTGGTGAGTATGGCACTACCCCCCGATAAGGGGAGGCCCATGTCCATCAGTGGACTTTTGTGACTGTTAAGGGGTTGAGGTACTTACTGTAGCTGCGGTGGTGATAATGACAACCATCTGATAAGCGTGGTGACGTTGTATCTTCAGATATAGTAGGTAGTAAAAGAATTCTCGGTGAGTGTTCATAATCCCTACTACCCCTGTATACGCCACTGGGTCATATGATGTCCACTGCTGAACATAGGCATCCCCTAAATATTTCCGATTAAAAGCGGCCTGCATCCAGCATTTGCTTGGTGACTTGACCAGATAGTTTGTCGTTGACCTCGCCGGGGGTACTTACGTGTAAAGTCCTTCGGCGGGCACCTCCCAGACTTGTATCCCTGTGTTGTTGGCCACTTTGACGGACACGATGGTCTGGTTGTACGCCGCATCGCACATGGTCTGGTTCGGCCCGAAGCGGCCGGTCGCGCCGCACGGCGTGAAGCGATAGTCTACGGAGGTTTACACGATATACTTACAATTTTAATTAGAAAAAGGAAGAAGTTCTTAAACCATAGGGACAATTTAGTCCCATTTCATAGTCTTCAAATTAAGATCAGAAGAAGCAGGGCCGGCTTTAACCTTTAAGGGGCCCTGGGCATATTAGGATAATTGGGGCCCCTATAGCAGTGGTGGACACATTTGCTTCAGATAGACTATTTTGCCACCCTTTCAAGAGACTTATGACGTGTTGAAGTGTACGTATAAACAGAATGAATCCTCTATAATTTACGTCTAAACAACTTGAGAACGTAAAACCCCGCGAACGTAGCGAGCGCGTTGTTTTTTTAAATTTAAAATAAACCACAGACAGCTACAATCGCTTCATGAATAGAGAGCTCGACAAGTAATACTGAGAACAAGCAAGGAACACACAAATGAAACACCAACAACTTGTTACAGACATTTTACAGATGGGGGCCCCAATCGGTAAGGGACCCTGGACAAGGGCCAATGTGCCCAATGGATAAGATGGGCATACTAAATAAAGACATACCATACTTTATGATGTCACTATGAAAACAAAAGTTGTTAACTTACAGACAGTACTTTTAAGTATTCATCACAAACTTACAAGTTTTATCAGCGAACGCAGCATGCGGCGTGGTCTTCTCTTCAAAGATCGGATCGTAATAATTATAGTCGCCCAATTCGTCAGGGTCTATATTGAGTCCGAAACACTCGGGGGCCATCGAGAAATCGTCTATAGCCGAGTCTGAGTAGATCCTCATGCCCATCCTGGTTTTGAAGAGGAGGTAGTATCTGGAACAAAATGGTAAACGATTAAGGTATATCTTGTAAGTTCGGTTGCGATCGATCGTTGCGCCGTCTCTTACACCACGTATATTTTGACTGGGCTGTAGGTTTTGTGAGATTTGGGGGGTTAGTGGAGTTAGGATCGGACGAGTAGATTCAGAAGCTTGGCTCTTCTTGAGATCTGATTACTTTATCATAGGGGAAGCCATCTTGCACTTGCCGCGGCAACATTATTTACATGAAAACGACCTGTTTCTGAAGGGATTTGTAAAATTAAAAGTAAGTTGTACAGAGAACCGTTTTAATCGTAAGTTGGTTAAAATAGCCCGTTTCTAATATACCTACCTACCTATGTCGTTCATCTCAGAACAGGACTTCACGTATAAATAGACTTCGGTCGCAGTAGCGAAAATAGACTGGACTCGTAAACATTTTCAATTTATGCATTCTTGCATATATCACGCCTACATCCCTTACGGGGTAGACAGAGCTTACTCGGCTGTAAAAAACGACCATTTACCTACACCATGTCTAACAAAAGTTTGAGAGTCACTCAGAAGAATGTGTAAACTTGCAAAACACATTAACTCTCAAATCCCTAGTCGCTTCGTACGAGACCCACGGAAAAGATATGGGGTGATATTCTAATGCCGGCACCGCACGGCAAATTCTAATTCCGAAACCACACAGGATTCATCAGTTTGCTGTGATGTCCGACGCCACAACAAGGTAATAAGCTCACCTAGGACGGGTCCTTTCGTTTTATTCTTTATTGCAACAATATAATAGATAACAATAAATGAAGTCGCAAAGGCGAGTTTATCTCTAAAGAAGAGATCTCTTCCAGCCAACCCATGTGTCGTAAGAGAATTCAAATTTTTGAGTATGTAAGCAATAACAAAAGGGGAAAAAAAAGTCTGTTACAAATAATATAAAATACTAATCTATTCAATATACTTTACATAAATATTATAAATATACATACATAAATAATCAATACATCAAGGTAGTTGAGAAATAAAGTGCTCTTTTATTCTTTTCTTAAATGTGTGTATAGATAGACGGACTTTCTTGAATAGTCCTAGGTAGGTTATTCCATAGTTGCACAGCTCTCACGGAGAAGGAGTTGAAAAAGAATTCGGTATCCGCACGAGGACACTCCAGCATCTTTGTGATACATCCGTCAATGACAGACGTATTTTCAATTTTAATTTTATATTTTAGTTTTCTTGTTTCTTCAAAGAATATTTTTGATAGTAACTTAACCGTTGAAGTATCCTCAACATGAACTGCAAATTGAAAATCCAAACTGTAGATTCTAGTTACACCACATTTCCGGATGGTATCAAGAGGACGCCCGTGGTTCATGTAGAATAGAATGCTCTCAGTCTGCTGGAGCCTCAATTGACTCTCCCTCGCCCTGTCGTAGTGCCATATTGCTTTATCTTCATTATTTGTTACTTTTTATACATATTATACTTAATTATTAGCGAAATACGAAACAAAAGAGATGTGAAAGTTAGTGGCATTGCCTAAGAATAAGAAGAAGCTCACCTGGAAGTAACGTTGGGCAGGAAGATGGCCGCCCTGTACCAATCCGAGCCCTTGTCCTTGGTGGAGAACCAGAGCGACTTGGTGTTGTTCCCTCTACTCGTCATCTCCACCAGGTCCACACTCAGGGAGCCGTAGTTGCGACCGTTTTGCTGGTAGTAGAACCGTATCTGCGAGAACAGGGTTACATCTTTCAAGATAAAATAATAAATATTGTCTGGAAGAAAAGGCGGGAGACCTTTTGCCCAACAGTGGAAAACTTTAGGCGGAAAAAAGTAACAATATTTTTTTTATTAAAAAGTATGATAACCCGTCGTAAAAGGCGAGAGATAAATTCATCCAGTGAACCGACAACATAACAGCGTTCTTTGTGAATGCAACAACTTGCACTATACTTACCAAAACGTCAAAAAGTGGTGAGTGAGAACCTAGTTACAATATACAGGGTGTACTGACGTAAAAAAAATAAAAATAAATATGTTTCTAGACGTCACTATAATATATGGTATTCCCTGTTGATGTCTAAAGTTAATCTTTGTATAACTAGTCTGCGCGCGATTTGATGGCATTCAAATGCTATACCTACAGGAATATAAAAAATGTCATACATCGACCGGGAATCGAACCCGGGCCGCATGGGTAAACGCGTCACCTCTCTGCCACTGAGCTATCGATGCACCGGTTGATGTATGCCAAATTTTCTCTCTTGATGCTCGTCTCCAAGCGACGATAGCTCAGTGGCAGAGCGGTGGGGCGTTTACCCATGCGGCCCGGGTTCGATTCCCGGTCGATGTATGTCATTTTTTCTATTTCTTATTTTCACTTGTGAGAATAATATAGCACTGTGAGTGCATTACCATCCCAATAAACCTACAGGTATGACATGTGACCCATCAGATCGCGTGCGAATAGTACCTAGCTTTACGTGTTTTGATAATAAAACAGCTAAGTACTTACCATACAGCAATTATAATATTTGGACATAATGTTCCCGTGCACTTTTGGCGGCGGGTTGAACACGACCGTCTTCATGACGGCCGTCGACGCGAAATCCGCCTTCTCCTTGTTAGGCCCAGTCACGTTCATGTTCACGAAGAAGTAGTAGCCGACGCACGCGATGTTGGCAGTGTTGTTCATGTGGGCCGGGGCAAGGGGGGGCAGCATGTCGTGCGGGTACAGGTACAGAGGGGGCCCACAAGTGTGGTCGTAGTCCGGCCCTGTCTTGTCGGTGGGCGTGGGGCCGCTGTGGCGCGACCATTTCAGGATTGGCCTGTTGAGAAGTTGATTAGTGAGAAACAATGTCAGGTAGGTACCTATTAGGAAAACTGTAACCTCTCAATACTCAAGTGTGTAGACAGACTACGACCGAAATGCGGCGACTGAATTCCGTTCCGTCGGTTTTCTGCGTTTTCAGTTGAGAGGACAACCTATAAGCGCCGAAATTACGTACCTACTTACAAATCACGCCCAATTACTTCGTATCGGACTGACATACGGCGGCGGAATTTCGGTGAAATTTTACTAGTGACCGATAGCGAAATGATAAGGAAGAACTTTTCCCAAGGAACATAGGTCGAAATATGAAAAAGAAAATTTGTACCTCCCATACAAAAATGCCGATCAGCTGATTTGAGTTAATAAGGTAGATCCAATTTTTTTTTTTCATATTTCGACCTAAGTTCCTTGGGGAAAGTTGATCCATAACATATCACCAGGCGGTTCTGAGTTTTCGAGTAAAATTTCACCTTATAGGTATTAGGGAGTTACTTTTTCTTAATAATTTACCTAATCATTAGGGTTGCGCTAGCCAATACTTACTTTGTGTCATTAGTAAGTACCTATGTACCTATTAATAAAATTAGTATACAATATAAAATACTTACTGAGGTACGTTTTCGAACCCACAGGCATCCTGCTCGAAATTGCAGTACGAACCGTACGGCATTTTATCTGTAAATAATAAAGTAGGTAAGTAAACGCATTATTAGTATTATTACTAGGTATCTATTTTAATGAGTAAAAAGTATATTTTAATAAGTAAATATTATGAATCACATCAGTTTCAAAAATCAGTGCAGCATCTGTACTCGGGATATCAATGACGCATTTCCTAACAAACTACTAACAAATATTAAAAAGTTAAAATTAGTACTCTGCAGTTAGTAAAATCATCGATAGCTGGCCATTGAATGACTTGGACTGCCCTTTTTTGACATCGATTATTTAGTTCGTGTTTAGTTCATGCATGACATCAAATCAGTAGTGAGTTTTACTAGCAAGAAAAAAAAACGTTTTGGTAGTTAGGAACTGCATTAAATAAAATCATAGACCATAGTACTACCAGTGGCATATGCGAAACGACTGTCTACAATTTCTACAGGTGAAATTCTATGTGCACTGCGTAGTCGATTAGCCTTTATTATCCCATTAATAAACCGGCTACGCAATATACATCGAATTTCGCTTGTAGAATTTGTAGCCTGTAGTTTCGAAAAATCGGGCACAGAACGTTAGTTTAATTTTGTTATCGACTTAACGTGCGTTTGGTTTAACGCCATCTATTGGCGCAAAAAAACCCTTTTAAAATATTTTTGTACAAAAAGGCCTCATAGAGAGCGACCTCTTATAACGGCTGTTTTATTTATATCCTCTTTGGCCCTAGGGAGCTCCAATTGTTGTTGGGTTAGCAATAAATACGCCATATCTTGCTGTGGGTGGGTGTCAGAAAAGGTCAAAAACGGATAAAATGTAGAAAGGACATGTGATGGGAAGCGGCATTTCTACGAATGGATAAGGATCTTTAAATTCAGCGCTAATATTTTCAGGGTGAACCCGGGTGTACCTATCCTACAAATTAAACTTCTTCTTTTCGTGTGGGACATCGAGTCGTTCAACGACCCGGCGACCCATGAACAAATTAAACTTAACAATTTTTATTGATACGGGGTGGACCAAACAGCGAATCTGGAGGCACGCAAAACAGCAACCATTTTGCCGCATTTTCAGGCCTTTAAATTTCGTCTTTTGATTCGTCCACCCTACCCTAATACATATTACATAAGATTGTTTATATTCTTTATCGCGATGTAGATGGCGCTGAGCTAAGTTGAAAAAACGTTTCTTTACACGGAATGTCTGTACCTACCTACCGCTTTATAAATATTAATTATACTATTTTATTATAATAGCAAGACGAATTTATGTTGTAAAAAATCAAATGAATAGTGTAAATAAATAGTTACAAAAACAACAACGTGAAATGGAACGTGACAAAAGCAAAGCATGGTTGCTTTCAGCCATGTTGAATGTTGCTGATTGGTTGGTATAACGTCATATATTCAAATTAGCACTACGCCCTCTGGTTGGACATTTAGGCACTCATATATAACTGTCAATAATATATCTCATTATGATCATCAACCGCCTACAACAGCCCACTGGGCCACTGCTGGGCATAGGTAGGTCTCTTCTTTCTCACGCCAGTTTTTACGGTCTTGTGCCTCCCTCATCCAGTCAGTGATGTAGTTTGGCTTGACCGACTGAACGTTTCACGCACCTAGGCCAATAACAAAGTTTTTCTAACGTGATACATTACCACAATTTTGCCGTTCGTCGGAGCTGTCGTCGCAGTCTCGCACAAGGTCGCAGATTTGTTTCTTCTTGATACACGACTCTTGCTGCAACAAAAAATACAATTCATTACTATCTGGTGCATTTGGGGCGTAGGACACTGGGCATTATAGTTTCCGAAAAGTAAACGACTTAGCACTTTTTTACGCATTACGTTTCCGGGAGGTTGATGCGACTTGGACTTGATAAAATTAAGAGGGGCTTTTCATATAGGTAACACCATTTTTATACACAATGGTACGGCACCGATAGTGCACTTCTTGGGACACCAAGTTATCTAACGACCTGGTGTCAGAGGTTTTCAACCCCTTACTGCAAGTAGCAGGCCTCTGACATGGTTGTGTAATGATAATGACCGCCGTCTAAGTGATCATAGACAGCAACGGACCGATTGCTTCACATGCCTTCCGAAGCAAGAACCATCTTGTTTTTCGGACAATCAGGTGGATTCAGCCTGTAATGTCCTGACCAGACTGGGAATAAATTTACAAAGTGATAAATATCACCTTCGTGAGTGGCCCCACCGGGAATTGATCCCGGTACTTTCTGCGGCGCAGGCGGTTTCACTAACCACAATAACTATTTTCTAGTAAGTAGGTACCTGCATAATCTGACACTTGAACTGCCCCTGCTGGCACTGTCCTTTAGGCAGCACAGGGCTCTCTGGTAGGCACTCCACCATGCGTATGTTATCCAGCGCGATGTACGGCAGAGGCTCAGAAAAGCTGATGTGGTTGTTCGGCTTGGTGATCTCGATCATGATGCGCACTTCCTGCGTCAGCTTGCCGATCACGAAGCGGATCGAATGCCAGCTGAAAATGTAACAATATTTTACAAACTTCTTATCCCGGGGTTTCTTTAGGTAGGTACAGTGCGCGTATCAAGCGTAATAGTTCCATTCCATATTCCATTCCAAAAGTCATTTACGTAGGTATGAGAAGTAACAGGGGTTCAAGTGCAATACTGTTGTCCATAGAGTAACTTATTATTTGTAGGGGCTGTTGTCACTGGAATTTTGATGGACAGAGAGGTTGTGTTCACGGTTGTGCCACCCGTTCATAGCTGGTTGGGCGCACTCTATAGCCTCTAAGGGTTTAACTTATAAATCAGAGATTTATGGGGCTAGTTCCACAGGTGAGACGTAAGACATGAGATATGCGACTTCGAGACGCTTAAAACCGTTTCCGTATAAAATGTATGAAACACTTCGAGCAACGCATCTTCCGTCCCTAGCGTTCCTCCAAGATGAAACAGAAGAGAAAAAAAGCAGGTACTGTGTGAAAAAAAGCTACACATTTGAGACGCGCGTCACATTAATGACGGTTGACTATCACTTATCTGATAGATGTCATCTTACTTCTCATGTCTTCTCTGTGGAGTATGGGCCCAAGCTCGGATGAAAGAAACCCTATGGATCTGAAATAGTTGTCTATAGGAAAAAATGTTATACATATATGATGCGTTTTGACGGTAAACTTATAGCGTGTAACGGAATGACCCTTACAAGCCGAAAGTGGCAAAACGTACTGGTGGTATGGAACATTTGTGTGTGAGTATCACACCGGAAAACGCAAATTTTTGGAAACGAAAAAATAACATTTTTAACCGAGTATGTTAAGGTAGTACAAATTTCATCGTTCCCATCACTAACGAAATTGAGGCCCTCACGATGTCCTCAAAGCCCTCAAACAAAATGTTTAGATGAGCTGTTTTAATTTTATGCTAACCTGGTAGGTCTCAACACAAACTGTCAATAAACAAAGCTCCGAGGCCCTCACGATGTCGTCCTCAAAACTATCAAACAAAATTTTTACAAGTTTTCTTCATTTTATGCTAACCTGGTAGTTCTCAACACAAACTGTCAAAAAATAAATCTCAAATGCCGCGCATTGAAAGTCGCGGACTTTGCGCGGACGTGTTTGTCGTACTTAAGGTACAGATTCGTTCATTGCAGCCTATCACCGCAAATAGTCGACAACATTCGCATAACTCGCATGGTTGAAGTTAGTAGTAATTCAGAGATGTGCTGTGTGCAAGGCTATGTGACAGTGCGGGATGAACAAACAACAACCTTTAGGGTGAAAGTTTGTTCATTACCACAGATCATTGCCGCCGACGACATACGTCCAATGTGCACAGGAAATATGAAATCAGAGATTACGACTTATCCTCGCATCAAAAACGCGTATTTGTCGTATGTCGTCGACCGTGATCAGTCGCGAGGAACGAACTTGCACCTTAACTACACAAGAAACCTCGGTTATTCCAAAAAGTTTAAGTAAATGAAATAAGCTATGAACCTTAATATTTTATTCAAAATTTAAGTTCACAGAGCTGCCTCCTTATTTAGGTGCCTTCGACGTCACTGCACTACACTGTCCAGGGATTTTCAAAAATGCACAGTCAGACCTTCAGAACAGTTTCGACATACTTCTTTGTGTTTTTCGTAGTCTTCATTTTCTTGTTGTGTGGAAAAAACCACAAGACAAAGCAGCTTATTCTTCTGGACAAATCAATGGTGATCTCTTCAATTTTTGCGTGCCCTGTCTTGGTCCGGAAAAAGCAGCTGAATTTGTTCTTGGCCTAGGTACCTACTTCTTGTTCACTATTTGTCCTAGTCAAAGTTATTGCATGTTATTTGACTACCAAATACCGTATTGTTTTTTAATGGACTTTTTTGATAAAATAATTGTAGTCTTCAGAAAAATAAATTAATTAAATTCAATTTCTCGTTTTGTTATTAATTTTCATAAGTTTTACAATAACGTCAAAATGTGACAATGACAATTACCTATCAATGGGTATTATTCACCAACCCGCCTGCCCAGCGTGGTGACTATGGGCAAAACCCCCCATGGACAGGACGAGAAAAAATCGGCCCCTAGTTCCCGGCCGCCTTACTACCCCGGGCTACGGTAGCGGCCCGGGTAATGGTAGGGCAGGGGGTGCGAAGAATCCCCGGGCTACGGACTACGGCTGCCATAGACTGACCCTGGCGACGTATAACGGACGCAGTCTGCGGCTGGACGAAAGTCTCCAAATCCTTGAGGTGGAATTAGATAAGATACGGTGGCATGTTCTGGGATTGTCAGAAATCCGAAGAGAGGGGGAGGACACGATAACCCTAGAATCAGGTCACCTATTCTACTTCAGGGAAGGGAGCGCACAATCCCAGGGTGGCGTAGGGTTCCTTGTCAATAAAGCTCTCTGTGACAACGTGGAGGAGATCAGCAGCGTCTCGAACAGGGTAGCGTACCTCGTACTGAAGTTGACCGAGAGGTACTCTCTTAAGGTCGTACAGGTATATGCGCCGACTTCGAGCAGCTCAGATGAAGAGGTGGAGGCCCTATACGACGACGTGTCGAAAGCCATACACCAAACCACTAAGACCCACTTCACTGTTGTCATGGGGGACTTCAACGCTAAAGTGGGACAGGAGCATGGCGAATCAAGCTTGGGACCACATGGCTACGGGTAGCAGGCAGGGGCTGTTCTGTATGAACACCTTTTATCAGAAAAAGCCCCAACGGAAGTGGACCTGGAAGAGCCCTGACGGCAGGACGAAGAACGAGATCGACTTCATCATGACGGATAAACGGCATATATTTAGGGATGTCTCAGTGATCAGTAGGTTCAATACCGGAAGTGATCACCGACTAGTAAGAGGCACCCTAAATATCAATTTCAAGCTAGAAAGAAACCGCATGGTGAAGCAAGTTCTACGTCCCAATCTGCCCCAAGCCGGACATGAGGAGTTCCAACTTGAACTGAAAAATCGATTCGCTGCCCTGGAGACCCCGGCAAACGTTGACGAGGACCTAGAGAGCATAGTCGGGGCTATTCGCGAAGTGGGGACGAAGCATTTTCGTAAAAGGCGAACAGACAAGAAGTCCAAACTTTCAAGCGAGGCCCTGGAACTGATGCGAATTAGACGGGAAACACCAGAGGATGCATTGCCAGATCCCCAGTCACTTAACAAAAAGATCCGAAGTATGGTAAGACGCGACCTCCGAAGCTATAACACTCGACTCGTAAAGGAGGCGATTGAGAAAAACCGAGGGTCGAAAGTTTTTACCAAGACACTGGGAAGGAGTCATCTGGCAAAGCTAACTACCTCGAATGGTGTAACTGTCACATCGGTTCCAGAGATTCTCGCTGAAATTGAGGACTTCTATGGAAATCTGTATGCCTCATATGCGAAAAAGCCTCCACCTGATGCGACCCCAGACCCAAGAGCTCCTCTCTCCCGCCACTTTACAGAAGATCTCCCGGACGTAGATATAGACGAAATCGCGGCGGCTCTCAGACAGCTTAAGAATGGGAAGGCTCCCGGGGAAGACGGAGTGGCCTCTGAAGGCCGGTGGAAAACCTGTCCTCGAGGAGCTGAAAAGGCTTTTCAACTCTGTAATAGCCAATGGGACAACCCCGAAGGCGTGGAGCAGAGGTGTAGTGGCATTGTTTTTCAAAAAAGGAGACAAAACGCTTCTCAAAAACTATAGGCCGATCACACTTCTGAGCCACGTCTATAAGCTGTTCTCGAGAGTCGTCACGAATCGTCTGGCATCAAGATTTGACGCCTTTCAGCCACCGGAACAGGCCGGGTTTCGTAAGGGCTTCAGTACCGTGGACCACATCCATACTGTAAGGCAGGTTATACAGAAGACAGAGGAGTATAACCAACCACTGTGTATGGCTTTTGTGGACTACGAAAAAGCCTTCGACTCTATCGAAACCTGGGCTGTTTTGGAGTCCTTGCAGCGGTGCCAAGTCGACTGGCGGTATGTGGAGGTGCTGAGAAGCCTTTATCAAATGGCTATGATGTCCGTTCAAGTACAAAACCATAATACAAGACCCATCCAACTGCTCCGTGGTGTAAGACAGAAACTCTTCACCAACGCATTGGAGGATGTCTTCAAAACTCTACAGTGGGATGGACTGGGCATCAACGTCAACGGCGAAAGTCTCACGCATCTCCGCTTTGCCGACGACATAGTCATAATGGCCGAATCGCTGCAGGACCTGCAAAAAATGCTATCTAGTCTTAACTCTGCCTCGAGACGTGTTGGACTTGGGATGAACTTGGATAAGACGAAGGTCATGTTCAATCAACACATAATCCCCGAGCCGGTCTCCGTCGAATGTGTAGTCCTTGAAGTTGTCCAGAAATACGTGTACCTTGGGCAAACTTTGCAGATGGGAAGAGACAACTTTGAGGCTGAAATCACCAGAAGAGTGCAGCTTGGTTGGGTAGCATTTGGAAAGCTGCGTCACATCCTCGAATCATCTTTGCCACAATGCCTTAAGACCAAGGTGTTCGATCAATGCGTCCTACCAGTCATGACCTACGGAGCCGAGACGTGGAACTTGACAGTAAAGGTGCCTACAGACGTAGCTATAGACCTATATTGGTGTATATATCCTGGGTTGCCACTGTAGTCGATTTTAATTTTTTTTAGTGCATACTTTTTCGTTAAAGAAATAAAAATTACGCAAGTGGACACTATTATCGTCATTTCAATAACTAAAATAGAATCATGAATAAATTCCACAATTTATAATTCAATAATTCCACTAAATATATGCACTGAAAGAATCACTAAAATGGCAACATTTTATCGCAAGATTCGGCGATACTGCCCAATATATACCTCCATACATATCGCCAACCTTCATGGACGAGACGGCGATGGGATATATTGAGCAGTATGGCCCAATCTTGCGATAAAATGTTGCCGCCTTTGTGGAATTTTCCACTAAATGTGGTGGTCTAGGCTTGCACAGATTACGCCTTTATCCCTTGCGGGATGGGCAGAGCGTGGATTCAATTCAATTTCTTGTTTTGAACATACATACATACATACATACATCACGCCTTTATCCCTTGCGGGGTAGGCAGAGCGTCAACGGCCGTAAAAGTACGGTCGTTATCGCCACGTCTGACACATATTTGAGGGCCGTTTTAGCTATTGTCGTGTATCGCTATAGTGACAGGTTGTCAGCCTGTCGCCTAAAATTGCAATACACATGATACCCTCAAGTCCTTTAGTCGCTTCTTACGACACCCACAGGAAAGAAATGGGGTGATGCTATTCTAAGCCGGCATCACACGGCATTGTTTTGAAATACTGCAATAAAAGTGTTTCATCCGAGAAAAAGTCAAACAAAAATATTTAGGATCATTTTTCAATTCGCATTTATGTTTTGTGGAGTTTTTATTGTGATTTCACCCATCCGAGGATTTCACCAGTATCCAAGAAAACTGTAGTGACAGCCTAGTCTTGTAGATAGTAGATACCAAAAAGGTTGTAGGTAAAGCTATACCTAAGCTTCTTGGTAGATACCTTTTTATTTTATTTTCTGTTAATAAATGAAAGCTGTCAGTACCTCCCTGTCTATTGAACATTCGCTTTGACATTCGCTGCGTCACTGCTAGGGTAAATTCGCTGAATCCCGGCCCCCTAACTAATCCCGGCTTTTTCACAAATTTGGCTTGCTTTCCGAAAATACTGGAAACTTACAACATATTCACTCATTTACAACGTGGTCATATCTTCTTCCTTAAAAATCTAT
The DNA here is from genome assembly GCA_024500475.1 of Phthorimaea operculella. NCBI lineage: Eukaryota > Metazoa > Arthropoda > Insecta > Lepidoptera > Gelechiidae > Phthorimaea > Phthorimaea operculella. The sequence goes on along the minus strand of JANFCV010000187.1, from coordinate 54,816 downwards.
TGAAAATCCTGTACCTACCTAACACTTTGAGCTTTAGACGTCGATTGCGTCGGTGCGGACGGTTTATTCGAAAAGTTATTCATGGAAGCTCTTCACATCCACTCTGGGAGTTAGTTTTAGGAAGGGTAGTAAACTGATCTGACAATTATATTTCATCATAGCAATTAGAAGATGCTCAAAATTACATTTAAAATGCATTTTAAGTTATTTTATAGCTTAGTTACAAATAAATTATTGGGGGGCGGGCGATAATTTTGCTGAAAATTTCTCGGTCGGGGGCGAAGATAAAGCTAGGTATTTGATTAAAATATTATAATTTCGTTAATCAAGGCTATCGTTGTAAAGGTGAAATTGTTAATGTCATTTATTAGATTTACTGTTTTTATAACTCCTATACATGATTTAGTTTCATAAAAATTTGGATCTTAAAATGCGGCTGACATTAGACACGAGTATCCCAAACAACTTTAAGCCGCCTCCAAGTACTTACAGAGCGATGTACAGGAAGTCCTTCAGTAACATCAAAAGAGTTTTTACTTCTTTTCTTTATGTTTTATTAATATTTACATCATTTTCATATTGGTCATATTATGTACAAACGAAACGAACAAAATAAATGACTTTCATGTCTATTACTTACTAAAACATGGTTTTGATTTACTCATTGCGGAGCACCATTTACACAGCCGGGTTTTGACAAAATCGTGGCCGACATTAGAGCATTACGCCCTTTCCGAGTTTCAATGATTTTTTTTAATACTACCTATATTTTACAAAATTTTAGGCTGTATTTTAGAAAAAAGTTAAATAAGCTACTTAAAAATATATCAAAAGGTACCTACAGACGTAAGCTATATAAAGTTGCCTTTCAATGGTTACCTATTAGAAAATCTAAACTTAAAGGCAAACCACCAGCTGTGAACAAAATAGGTATCAAATTTTAATATAGCAAATTGTCATGTGATCAAAAGTTCAACTGGCCAAAAAGAGTAACAACATTTAACTTGTTTAGTATACTATTGGATAAATCGTTCAAATGCGAAAAAGATCATTGGCTAAATTCCTTATAAATAAACAATAAAAACGATGTATTATTTGGTTTTTTATATTTATAACTAGCATATTTTGGCCAGTCGTCCATTTGACTACACGTACATTTTATGTTAGTTCTACCTAGAATGATATCGGATAGACCTAGTTTTATCCAACAGGAAGTGGTTGGTAGGTTTCCTAGTTCTAAGAGGCTAAAACTAGGTGTAGCCGCACTTAGGGTATCAGCCGTAACATATAGGTACACTATTTACCATACCATACCATCTGTAAAGTTACTAATTGATCGTAATTATGTAAGTACTATTTTATTTTGAAATAAATTATATTATCTTATCTAAGAAGAAAAGAAAAAGCTAAAGAGAGTAAGTTGTAGTTGCATCCGAGGGGCCGAGATTCAGCACATTTACCCTACTTATTTTGCGGCATGAAGAAAATGTTAGGCGTATGTATTTTTAAGATTAAATAAAAAATTAGGCGCGTATCTTATTATGAAACTGCAGGGAACAATTCAAAGAGAAGGGACAAATTGCGTTACGATATAATATGGAACATTTTATTGAAAGTGTTCGAAAATTCCCATGCATATGGAACTTTGAATCGAATGACTACAAAAACGTAGAACTGTAAGAAGCGGCATGGAGAGAAATAGTAAAAGAGTATGATCTTCCCGGTGGTGGTAAGTGTACTTAAACTGCAACTACCCATTATGGTATCTCAGAACCTACTGCAAATTAAGTCACCCAAATTTATCCGATCGCGACAATGACCCGCCCATACCTTACTGCCTATGTTTCCAGGGGAAAGTTGTTCAGTTAAATGACATGACTGGTTCACCCCATACAATATGTATTTGCAGTTGATTACACCTTATTTTGTACTATAGGGGGTGAATACTATATTATGTACCTATTGTATCAACGTCCGTGAAAGGGGGCTATGGGTTAGGTGACCAAGCCAGGTTGCCTGTCCTACCTAAATAGGAAAATATTAAAAATCTTTAGAAATATTATTAATTTTATTTATTTTGAGAAAGAAACAAAATGTACTTACACAGGAAAAATAAAGCCTTATCTATACTTAAAAGTAGTTAAAGTTTACACATTCAATCTGTTTCTAAGCCGTGAATTTTGCCATGAAACTGCCCCGACTGTATTGAAGTATCTACAAAATTCTTCTCTTATCAAGAAACTGTCATTGATTTGAGCAGTTTCGGTACCATCCAAATCAATCAACTGGTCTAATCCTTGTTGTCTAGTGTTCCTGTCCCTCATTACATTAAAATAGGAATCCATCCGTTTTTCAATGCAATAGTTATGCAAAACGCAAGTTGCTTTAACAACTTTGTCAACTAAGCCAATCTTACATTCAAGTGGCCTCCTGTACACTCGCCAACGAGCAGATAGCACTCCAAATGCGTTTTCTACTATTCTCCGTGCTCTGCATAGTCTGTAGTTGAAAACTCTCCGGCTGTCGGACAAAGAATCTTGAGGATACACGCGCATTAAATTTGGCAATAGTGGGAAAGCTTCGTCGCCGACAAAAACGTACGGCATAGTAACTCCACCAGGAACCAAAGGCTCTTGTTCAGGCAATTGTAACTCGCCATTGTGCAATTTCTTGCCAAATTCACTTTCTGAGAAAATTCCTCCGTCGCTAAACCGTCCTTTAGATCCCACATCTATGACTGTAAATTTTCGCTGTGCATCAGCTACTGCAAGTAGCACGATTGAAAATGTTTTTTTATAATTGAAATAATCAGATCCTGAATTTGGTGGGGCCTTCACGGTGACGTGTTTGCCATCGATTGCGCCAAGGCAATGATCAAACTGACAAGTTTGTTTAAAACGATCCGCAATTTCTTTCCATTCTTCTTTTGTGGGTTCTGCAAGAACTTGGGGCTGCAGATACTTCCATAAAGCATCGCATACTTCTTCAACAATGTTAGAGACTGTCGACTCTCCGACTCTGTAACTGTATCCTATGGTCCTAAATGAGTCTCCAGTCGATAAGTAACTATAACAAAAATATATGTATTTGTTGTTAATGTTTCAGTGAAAGAAGCTAAAAGTATTTGGAAAAAGCTTCGACATGGGTTCTGTCAAGCCGTGAGAAATAGAAAAACGACATCTGGTCAAGAGGCGATAAAAACATCAAAATGGCGATACGAAGACCAGATGTCGTTTTTAATCCCTACAATGAACAACAGAAATCGTCACACAAACATAACTCCACATAGAGTAACTAACGATGATATGAATTTGGACGAGACTATGATTCCTGTTGAAGATTATTCAGACGAAGAACGAGAAGGTCCATCTGCTACTACTGGATCTGGTAACAAAGAAAATATACCGCAGAGGAAGAGTTATAAATCCTTATTAAACTTTTTAGAAAAAGACCGTATCGCCAAAAATAAAAGATCAATTGAGCGAGATATGATGCGAAAAAACATTTTGGACAATGTTCAACACAGCGACACTGCCATGGATTTTTTTTTATTAGCATGTGCGACACAACAAGCGAACTGCCCGTCCATCTCCAAATGCGGATTCAAAGAAATATTTTTAATTTGGTGATGGAGGCCAAAGAGCAGCATTTACGGGAGTCTAGTGATCAAGCAACTTCATCGCATATCGATACACAAAACACAGAACGCACGTCTCCTCCAGAAAGTACACTCACAACTGAAGCTACACCAGATATGTTTACTGTACGACAGTCCAGTTTGATAAGAACTTCACCCAGTGCTAGCGTGCAAGTTCATGCCCAACTTCACAGAAATCAAAACACAGAACGTACGTCTCCTGGTACACCCACAACTCGAGCTACACCAAATATGATTACTATACGACGGTCCAGTTTAATTAGACCTACACCCGGTGCTAGAATTATGTTGCCACGAAATACTGTAGGAACTCGATTACTTCGTCGTCAGAATGGAGTTTATTCTCAAGTTCAAAGCCCAGCGATGACTGCTAGCATACATCGTCGGAATGATTATGAACAGGATACAATTTTACTTCCTGACGAATCCAATTTATCCAGATCTATGCCTTTGCACACGCCGTCGCCGCAGAACACTTCACAACAATATTCACAAAATTTGCGTTTATAATTTCGTCAAGTCTGTCTGTCTGTGTGTCTGTATGCCGCGCCCTCATAATTTCGACAGTTTAGAACTTTGGACACCAAAGGACACAGGGCGGTGGTAGTATGGGACTTGGGCTATGACGATATATCAAGAATGTCACGATATTTAGACTTCGATATCTTATCTGTGCTTTCGTGCAAAACCGCATCAAAATCAATTCAGTGAGTATTGAGAAAATCATTTGTGAACTTTTGTTTTCTTCGTGGATATTTCTGTGCCTCCAGTGAAAAAGGGTCCAACTCACTTATACCCTTTTGCGTTTTTCTTCAAAAACAGAATCTACGTTTAAAATCCTTTCAAAGGGTCTAACTCACGCTTCTGTAAGTTGAAAAATGCCGGAATTACAATTTGTGTAAAACGATTTAACTATTGAAAAAATATGCGCATATGGGTCCATTAAAAGTAGTATGGAAAAAATGAATTTATACGTTCTGTGAAAAAAGATATATTTCTAACTAAACCACTACTTTTTACCTTCCAAAGATTTAAATGTAATTAGATCATTTGTAACAAAACTAACTTTTAACTTTGTTTAACTTCTCTTTGAATTGTACCCTGCAGTTTCAGAATAAGATAGGCGCCTAATTTTTTATTTAATCTTAAAAATACATACATCAAACAAACCAGATATTTAAACAAAACCCTATTTGTGGGCGTGTCTGACTCGCTATTGGCCGTCTTTTTATGTTAATTACAAGTTATGTTATAGTTATTTTACATTTTAAAAACAGTTACTTCTGCATTAATTTCTTTAAAATTTATCATTAAATAAAAAAATATGAATCCTTGTTTAGTTTTTTTCTTCTCTTGAACCGAGTATATTACTAGTGTAGATAAATTTCAGGACTGTCGACTGAACTTGGCACTCATTTACATATCAGCGTTGTTGTCGGCCGATCATTGAACTGGGCTATCAAATTCACATTTATGTTTTTGGTGGGATTATTCTTACCGTAAACATATCGCCAGCCTTTCTTCCGATGATATGCTTTTCCGCACGACTGCACGTATTTTACGACTAAACCAGTCCATGAAACTGAACAACTTTCCCCAGGGAACATAGGTCGAAATATGAAAAAAAGAATTGGACCTCCTATACAAAATGTTCTGGCCGGCCGGTTCAGTTTGAATGGGAGGGCCAAATTTTTATTCGTATTTCGACCTATGTTTCTTAGGAAAAGTTGTTCAGTTTCATGGACTGGTTTAGTCGTAAAATACGTGCAGTTATTTTTTTACCTACTGTAGGAAAAAATAATTGGACCTCCTATACAAAATGCTCCAGCCGTCTTGATAGCCGACCAAGTTAAATTTGTAGGGAAGGGAAGGAAATTTTTTTTCATTATTCGACCTGTGTTCCTTGGGGAAAGTTGTTCAGTTTCATGGACTGGTTCACCCCTTGGAATAGTTTGAGTAGTTTTTTTTACTACGGCTGCCATAGACTGACCCTGGCGACGTATAACGGACGCAGTCTGCGGCTGGACGAAAGTCTCCAAATCCTTGAGGTGGAATTAGATAAGATACGGTGGCATGTTCTGGGATTGTCAGAAATCCGAAGAGAGGGGGAGGACACGATAACCCTAGAATCAGGTCACCTATTCTACTTCAGGGAAGGGAGCGCACAATCCCAGGGTGGCGTAGGGTTCCTTGTCAATAAAGCTCTCTGTGACAACGTGGAGGAGATCGGCAGCGTCTCGAACAGGGTAGCGTACCTCGTACTGAAGTTGACCGAGAGGTACTCTCTTAAGGTCGTACAGGTATATGCGCCGACTTCGAGCAGCTCAGATGAACAGGTGGAGGCCCTATACGACGACGTGTCGAAAGCCATACACCAAACCACTAAGACCCACTTCACTGTTGTCATGGGGGACTTCAACGCTAAAGTGGGACAGGAGCATGGCGAATCAAGCTTGGGACCACATGGCTACGGGAGCAGAAACCAGAGGGGCCAAATGCTAGTCAACTTTCTTAGCAGGCAGGGGCTGTTCTGTATGAACACCTTTTATCAGAAAAAGCCCCAACGGAAGTGGATCTGGAAGAGCCCTGACGGCAGGACGAAGAACGAGATCGACTTCATCATGACGGATAAACGGCATATATTTAGGGATGTCTCAGTGATCAGTAGGTTCAATACCGGAAGTGATCACCGACTAGTAAGAGGCACCCTAAATATCAACTTCAAGCTAGAAAGAAACCGCATGGTGAAGCAAGTTCTCCGTCCCAATCTGCCCCAAGCCGGACATGAGGAGTTCCAACTTGAACTGAAAAATCGATTCGCTGCCCTGGAGACCCCGGCAAACGTTGACGAGGACCTAGAGAGCATAGTCGGGGCTATTCGCGAAGTGGGGACGAAGCATTTTCGTAAAGGCGAACAGACAAGAAGTCCAAACTTTCAAGCGAGGCCCTGGAACTGATGCGAATTAGACGGAAACACCAGAGGATGCATTGCCAGATCCCCAGTCACTTAACAAAAGATCCGAAGTATGGTAAGACGCGACCTCCGAAGCTATAACACTCGACTCGTAAAGGAGGCGATTGAGAAAAACCGAGGGTCGAAAGTTTTACCAAGACACTGGGAAGGAGTCATCTGGCAAAGCTAACTACCTCGAATGGTGTAACTGTCACATCGGTTCCAGAGATTCTCGCTGAAATTGAGGACTTCTATGGAAATCTGTATGCCTCACATGCGAAAAAGCCTCCACCTGATGCGACCCCAGACCCAAGAGCTCCTCTCTCCCGCCACTTTACAGAAGATCTCCCGGACGTAGATATAGACGAAATCGCGGCGGCTCTCAGACAGCTTAAGAATGGGAAGGCTCCGGGGAAGACGGAGTGGCCTCTGAGCTACTTAAGGCCGGTGGAAAACCTGTCCTCGAGGAGCTGAAAAGGCTTTTCAACTCTGTAATAGCCAATGGGACAACCCCGAAGGCGTGGAGCAGAGGTGTAGTGGCATTGTTTTTCAAAAAAGGAGACAAAACGCTTCTCAAAACTATAGGCCGATCACACTTCTGAGCCACGTCTATAAGCTGTTCTCGAGAGTCGTCACGAATCGTCTGGCATCAAGATTTGACGCCTTTCAGCCACCGGAACAGGCCGGGTTTCGTAAGGGCTTCAGTACCGTGGACCACATCCATACTGTAAGGCAGGTTATACAGAAGACAGAGGAGTATAACCAACCACTGTGTATGGCTTTTGTGGACTACGAAAAAGCCTTCGACTCTATCGAAACCTGGGCTGTTTTGGAGTCCTTGCAGCGGTGCCAAGTCGACTGGCGGTATGTGGAGGTGCTGAGAAGCCTTTATCAAATGGCTATGATGTCCGTTCAAGTACAAAACCATAATACAAGACCCATCCAACTGCTCCGTGGTGTAAGACAGGGTGACGTTATATCCCCGAAACTCTTCACCAACGCATTGGAGGATGTCTTCAAAACTCTACAGTGGGATGGACTGGGCATCAACGTCAACGGCGAAAGTCTCACGCATCTCCGCTTTGCCGACGACATAGTCATAATGGCCGAATCGCTGCAGGACCTGCAAAAAATGCTATCTAGTCTTAACTCTGCCTCGAGACGTGTTGGACTTGGGATGAACTTGGATAAGACGAAGGTCATGTTCAATCAACACATAATCCCCGAGCCGGTCTCCGTCGAAGGTGTAGTCCTTGAAGTTGTCCAGAAATACGTGTACCTTGGGCAAACTTTGCAGATGGGAAGAGACAACTTTGAGGCTGAAATCACCAGAAGAGTGCAGCTTGGTTGGGTAGCATTTGGAAAGCTGCGTCACATCCTCGAATCATCTTTGCCACAATGCCTTAAGACCAAGGTGTTCGATCAATGCGTCCTACCAGTCATGACCTACGGAGCCGAGACGTGGAACTTGACAGTAAAACTGGCCCACCGGCTACATGTCACTCAGAGAGCTATGGAAAGGTCTATGCTTGGTATCTCTATAATGGATAAAGTCCGGAATGAGGCCATCCGAAAAAAGACCAAAGTGACGGACATAGTCTGGAAGTGTAGCAAGCTGAAGTGGCAGTGGGCTGGCCACATCTGTCGTAGAACCGACGGACGGTGGAGTAAGCGGGTTCTCGAGTGGAGGCCACGCCTCGGCAAGCGTAGCGTTGGACGCCCTCCGGCCAGATGGACCGATGACTTGAAAAAGGCGGCTGGTAGCGACTGGATGGCAAAAACGGGAGATCGTGCCTTATGGCGTAGTGTGTTGAATCCATTGAAAATGTAGGCTATGCTATTTTACCTTAGATTTTTACCAAGAATACATAGCAAAGAAGAGCTTGTAAAATGGTAAAAAGTACTTAAAAAAGAAAAAAATCGTCGTTGACGTCATTTAAATTGCCATTTCATAGTGGGAGAATACCAGGAAAACATAAACAAAGAGTGGAAAGACTGTGTACATTGCTACTTTTTAGTGTTGCGTTTGTAGCCAATGCTTTTGATAAACTTCAATGTAATGCATCGCCGAGGAAGCATATCTGTTAGGAGGTGGTATGACTTGATAGCACTCTTTGAAGGTGAGGTTTGGGAGGACCCCCTTTAGTGATGGGCAAGTACCTCGTATCGGGAACTGTTACCCTTTTTTTTGATGTTGTTACTTTTTAAAATGATTGAATTGACGATTACAGTCTTCGCTAAAGGTTTAATATCACCAGTACGTTCTGCCCCTTTTGGCTTGTAATACCCATTCCGTTACACCCATACGTAATGCGATTTCTTTCTTATTTATTGTTTTCTTGGTAAGCCGAAAGAGACGACACTAATTTTGACAGTTAGCGTTTCGGAAATTATTTTCTGTGACGTCACCGTAACCATTCTTCGTGGCAAATCTGCCATTACAAAAAACACGTGTCTGTGGTAGCTCATCTGTCAACAAGCGTTGAAATAAATTTTTGTTGTTGAATATAAATAAGTACGTAATCATTTGTGTGAAAATTACTAGTAAAAAGTGAAGAAAAACGTATATAAGATGCCCCGGTGCAGCGTTATTGGCTGCGGCACCTATAGTAGAAAAATGCCACCGGATATAACATTACACCAGTAAGTACCGCGTATTTCATTAAAATATCTCAGTATTTTTCAATTTCTCAAGTGCGCTTGCTGTAAATAGACCTATTGCTTTACTATTCATACAAATACAGTCCATATTTTTATTTAGATTTGATGAAAAGTGGTTAAAATTTGTAAAAATGTTTTGTATGGGATTTAGTGATGTAGGGTTTGTTCCCGTATCGACTATCGATGATTCGGTTAGAGTGCACTTAGGCGGGCTGCCATACAAATGACCTTTTTACTAACTTTATCCCGCACCATCTCGCAATAATACTGCAACCCACAAGAACCAGACACATACTTACAGACATACCTATTCTTTTCAGTTTACCTAATATGGAAGAAAAGCGAAATGCATGGCTGGAAATACTTGGTGTGCAGAATATAGACACTGCAAGAAAGCATGTCTTTGAATGTTCACAACATTTTGAAAATTCCTGTTTTAACCGAACAATGAATAATTATAGTAAAACTACGAGATGGAGTCTTGTCATCACATACTTTATTGGTTAATAATAATTCAATTTATTAATTATTCTGCCTTCATTACATTTATTGTTTCTGATTCAAATGAGAAAATTCGTCTGTTCTCAAATAAGTCGGGTTTTCTCACTTTTTACAATGAAACCATTATTTTTTACTTTTGATTGGCTAAATGAATATACTAAAAATTTCAATCTGTTGTAAATAATTTGTAAATATTGTGAATTTTTGTAACAAATTGTAAATGATTTATACAGTGTGAGTCTTGATAAAGTGTACATATCAAAATCAGGGAAACTGCATCCAAATTTATCGATGAAAAAAATATTAAAAAAAATAAAAAAAAATATTTGAATTTTTTATGATTTTTTTAAGATTTCGAATTGTACCTGTTGACCCCATTTAGGTAAATCGTCATAACTTTTAAACTAAGTGTGTTATCAGAGTGGAATAAATTTTGTGATGATTGCTAATAATAAGCCGTACTCATGAAGTAAAAATATCCCAGAGAAATAACGTTGTTAATTTATAATTAATAGAAACATGAAGAAAATTTTGTTTTTTTGTTTCTAAAATTAAAAATTGCACGTTTACAACTCAAATACAACAGTTTCTATGAGCCTTTATAAGTGTCCATGCGCCTGCGAGGCGTGTTGTTTTTTTACTTCACACCATTGTTTATCACAGGTAGAGACCTTTTTTTGTGAGTCATTAATTTGATTTAAGAATAATAAATGATTATGCAGAAAAATACTTATGTTTTAATCATTATCCAGTATTTAACTAAGTTAACTGTTTTTAAACGCTGATTTAAGAAGTTGTAGTTGAGTTATAAACATGATTTTTACTTTTAGCAAGCTTATGCCATGTAGAATAAGTTTAAATGAAAAAAGTAGGGTTTACGGGTGACTTTTAAGAAATTGTGAAATAATCGTAAAATTTATGACAAAAAAACAAGATTTTCTTCAAGTTTCTATTAATTATAAATTAACAACGTTATTTCTCTGGGATATTTTTACTTCATGAGTACTGCTTATTATTAGCAATCATCACAAAATTTATTCCACTCTGATAACACTCTTAGTTTAAAAGTTATGAAGATTTATCTAAATGGGGTCAACAGGTACAATTCGAAATCTTAAAAAAATCATAAAAAATTCAAATATTTTTTTATATTTTTTTTTATATTTTTTTCATCGATAAATTTGGATGCAGTTTCCCTGATTTTGATATGTACACTTTATCAAGACTCACACTGTGTATATTATACATAATTTGTAAATATTCTGAATTGTAAATACTTTTGGTTAAATGAAATAAAAAATGCAGACTGTTTTAATGAATTTGTAAATATTGTAAATTGTTAATACTTTTTAAAATTTGTAAATAAATAGTATAATTTTGTTTGGTCATTTAGTTTTCTTTTATAACATTCTTAAAGTTATAATTTTGAAATAATGTTATGATATCGCCATGTTGCTATACAAACCGACTTACCTAGGGGGTTCAGGTTTGTGTTTTTTTCTAAATCAAACTATTTTGTAGGTAGCTGCTTGCATACAAACGCAGGTATAACGCCCTAGTACTCAGGTTGTCTTATCAACTCACTAGTTCTGTGAGTGCCTTAGCTGCATGGCCAATAGAAACTCACTAGTAAAATTTCAAGCTATTTAGTTCAATTGGACTAGTGTTCAGCGCCAGGTTCCAGACCAGATCCTCGAGCGCCGATAACAGTTATCTTACATTATAAGGAGGATATTCAGTTACTACAATACCAATCCGCCGATACATAGAGACAGGCGGACAAAATGAAAAAAAAAACATGTTTGGTAATCTATTTCGATTATTGTTCACCACCCCATATTTTTTTCTTGAATATATTCAATTTACCGAGGGCCGGCGCACATAGACCGGACGCCGGCGACACTTTTCGCGCGACGCCTCTTGGTCGCGGAGCACACCAAGCGGCATTCTTCCGCGCGGCGTCGCCACGTGGCGCGTGCGTCCGCCGGTTCGCTAGACAGTGTTGCCCGCTAATCTTATTAAAAATAAATTGGGTGGTTCAGATGAATCCAACCTATTAAAAATCAAAGAACATTTTACGATTGTCACTGAACTAATTTTTTCCACGTTTGAAAAAAAAATGGTCATATGTGTGGCTCGTTGGTGTTTGATGGATCGTATGGGTTATTTGTATTCGTCGTTGGTATTTTTTAGGTCGTAAGGGTTTATTACGTGGGTCGTTGATGTTTGATGGGTCGTAAGGGTTTATTACGTGGGTCGTTGGTGTTTGTTGGGTCGTTAGAGTTTCTTACATGGGTCGTTCGTGTTTGTTGGGTCGTAAAGGTTAATTACGTGGGTTGTTGGTGTTTGTTGGATCGTAAGGGTTTATGACCTTGGTCGTTGATGTTTGATGGGTCGTAAGGGTTTATTACGTGGGTCGTTTGTGTTTGTTGGGTCGTAAAGGTTAATTACGTGGGTTGTTGGTGTTTGTTGGATCGTAAGGGTATCTTACGTGGGTCGCTGATGTTTGATGGGTCGTAAGGGTATTTGTTTGGGTCGTTGATGTTTGATGGGTCGTAAGGGTTAATTACGTGGGTCGTTGGTGTTTGATGGGTCGTAAGGGTTTATTACGTGGGTCGTTGATGTTTGATGGGTCGTAAGGGTTTATTACGTGGGTCGTTGGTATTTGTTGGGTCGTAAGGGTTTATTACGTGGGTTGTTGATGTTTGATGGGTCGTATACAAGAATACAAGAATACAAGAATATTTATTTGCAGTAAATGTGGTCTTACAAGATGGTTTACAATAATTACAGAGTCACACACATTTAACCAATATTAAATTAATTGGTATACAAATAGTAGAGAGGCGAGCTTTAAACAATTATAATAATCAAAATTTAATGTCAAAAAATAAAAATTATGAACAATAATAATAAATTATACATTAATAATAATTGCAACGTCAAATAAAGTAAAGCTGTCAAAAGGTAATGTCAAAGAATTTTTAATAAATTGGTACATTATTAGAACACAAAAAATAATATAATGATATAATATATAGTCTAGTCAGTTAAAATTTTTTACATGTCATAAATTCTTGAACACTATAAAAACATCCCTCACACAATAATTTAAATAAATTTGTCTTAAATCTAGGTAGCGGCAGCTCTTTTATATGGTCCGGTAATTTATTAAAAAGTTTTATGGACATATAGTAACAATTCCTTTGGTAGCCGGTCGTGGAGCAGGAAGGTGCTACTAAGCGGTTAGGGTATCTTGTAGAGAATTTACAAATTTCTGCCTTACGTGTGTAATCTTTTAAGTTAGTTTTTACAAATACGCAAATTTCAAAAATATACTGTGATGGTAGAGGTAACACTTTTAATTTTTTAAACAGTGGTCTACAAGAAATCATAGGCCCTACGTAAGAGTTTATTACGTGGGTCGTTGATGTTTGATGGGTCGTAAGGGTTTCTTATGTGGGTCGTTGATGTTTGATGGGTCGTAAGGGTTAATTGCGTGGGTCGTTGGTGTTTGATGGGTCGTTAGGGTTTATTACGTAACGAGCCACGTAAGAAACCCTTACGACCCATCAAACATCAACGACCCACGTAATACGACCCATCAAACATCATCAACGACGTAATAGACCCTTACGACCCATCAAAAACCAACGACCCACGTAATAAACCCTTACAACCCAATAAACATCAACGACCCACAAAATAAACTCATACGACCCATCAAACATCAACGACCCACGTAATAAACCCTTACGACCCAACAAACACCAACGACCCACGTAATAAACCCTTACGACCCAACAAACACCAACGACCCACGTAATAAGCCCTTACGACCCATCAAACATTAACGACCCACGTAAGAAACCCTTACGACCCAACAAATACCAACGACCCACGTAATAAACCCTTACGACCCATCAAAAATCAACGACCCACGTAATTAACCCTTACGACCCATCAAACATCAACGACCCACGTAAGGTACCCTTACGACCCAACAAACACCAACGACCCACGTAATAAGCCCTTACGACCCGTCAAACATCAACGACCCACGTAATAAACCCTTACGAACCAACAAAAACCAACGACCCACGTAATAAGCCCTTACGACCCATCAAACATCAACGACCAACGAAAGATACCCTTACGGCCCATCAAACATCAACGACCCACGTAATAAACCCTTACGACCCAACAAACACCAACGACCCACGTAATAAGCCCTTACGACCCATCAAACATCAACGACCCACGTAATAAACCCCTACGACCCATCAAACACCAACGACCCACGTTATAAACCCTTACGACCCAAAATACACTAACGACCCACGTAATAAACCCTTACGACCCAACAAAAACCAACGACCCACGTAATACGCCCTTACGACCCATCAAACATCAACGACCCACGTAATAAACCCCTACGACCCAACAAATACCAACGACCCACGTAATAAGCCCTTACGACCCATCAAACATCAACGACCCACGTAAGATACCCTTACGACCCATTAAACATCAACGACCCACGTAATAAACCCTTACGACCCAACAAACACCAACGACCCACGTATAAAAACCCTCACGGCCCAACAAACACCAATGACCCACACATATATCCCTTACGACCCACCCAACAAAAACCAACGACCAACGTAATTAACCCTTACAACCCAACAAACTCCAAGGTTGTAGGTTATTATATATAACATAAATATTTATTCAAAAGAATGGTTAGGTATTTTGCATTTTTATTTATTTTATTCATCGACACTTTTCTTTGAGAAACATTATCTTTTTTATTTCTATTGTGATGGCAACACCGGGAGAATGTCCGCTTGCGGCCTTGGGCCGCCCGGCGGACGCAAGCGCACTCAAGAGGCGCCGCGCGGAGTCGCGCGAATTCGCGCGGCGCCGCGCGAACAAATGGCGCTCGGACTTTTTCCGCCGCCGGCCATTATCGCCGTTACGTCAGTTGCGTACGGTTCATTTTCCGATTTCTCTGTTAGAGTCGCGCGACGGCGCGCGGAAAAGTGGCCACTCTGTCGGCGGCGGCCCTCAAGCTGCCTACAGTTTGACTATACATTGATAATATCGAGATCGATAATTTTCTTTTTATACTCTAGTAACATCCCTAGTTCAATCCGCCATTACAAATTACCATCCAAATAGGCAGGCACGTTTTTTTCGTAGGTATTTCAGATCCATAGGGTTCCTTTCATCCGAGCTGGGCCCTTCATCCGAGCTGGGCCCAAGAGTCACAAGGCCGAGGTTGAACTTACAAATCAGAGTTGTCTCCGCTGGACTCCTGCACCTGGAGGGAAGATGAGTTGCTCGAAGCTCCTGCAGTATCCACTGCACTCCAGAGATGGTGCTCTCGGAGACCAGGCGGATGGTGGCGTTGTTCATACGGCTCTCGTGGACTTTGGACCCAAGAGTCACAATTAGGTACAAGTCAGAGGTTGAACTTACAAATCAGAGTTGTCTCCGCTGGACTCCTGCAGTATCCACTGCACGCCAGAGATGGTGCTCTCGGAGACCAGGCGGAGGGTGGCGTTGTTCATACGGCTCTCGTGGACTTTGGACCCAAGAGTCACAATTACAAGTCAGAGGATAAACTTACAAATCAGAGTTGTCTCCGCTGGACTCCTGCAGTATCCACTGCACGCCAGAGATGGTGCTCTACAAGTCAGAGGTTGAACTGTAAGAGGAAATCAGGGGTTAAACCTTGGGTTAAACTTACAAATCAGAGTTGTCTCCGCTGGACTCCTGCAGTATCCACTGCACGCCAGAGATGGTGCTCTCGGAGACCAGACGGATGGTGGCGTTGTTCATACGGCTCTCGTGGACTTTCAGCTCCAGCTGAGAGGAAATCAGGTGTTAAACCTTGGGTTAAACTTACAAATCAGAGTTGTCTCCGCTAGACTTGTTCATACGGCTCTCGTGGACTTTCAGCTTCAGCTGAGAGGAAATCAGAGGTTTGGGTTTAACTTACAAATCAGAGTTGTCTCCGCTAGACTTGTTCATACGGCTCTCGTGGACTTTCAGCTTCAGCTGAGAGGAAATCAGAGGTTTGGGTTTAACTTACAAATCAGAGTTGTCTCCGCTGGACTCCTGCAGTATCCACTGCACGCCAGAGATGGTGCTCTCGGAGACCAGACGGATGGTGGCGTTGTTCATACGGCTCTCGTGGACTTTGGACCCAAGAGTCACAAGTCAGAGGTTGAACAGGGTTTAACTTACAAATCAGAGTTGTCTCCGCTGGACTCCTGCAGTATCCACTGCACGCCAGAGATGGTGCTCTCGGAGACCAGGCGGATGGTGGCGTTGTTCATACGGCTCTCGTGGACTTTGGGCCCAAGAGTCACAATTACAAGTCAGAGGATAAACTTACAAATCAGAGTTGTCTCCGCTGGACTCCTGCAGTATCCACTGCACGCCAGAGATGGTGCTCTCGGAGACCAGGCGGATGGTGGCGTTGTTCATACGGCTCTCGTGGACTTTGGACCCAAGAGTCACAAGTCAGAGGTTGAACTTACAAATCAGAGTTGTCTCCGCTGAACTCCTGCAGTATCCACTGCACGCCAGAGATGGTGCTCTCGGAGACCAGGCGGATGGTGGCGTTGTTCATACGGCTCTCGTGGACTTTCAGCTCCAGCTGAGAGGAAATCAGGTGTTAAACCTTGGGTTAAACTTACAAATCAGAGTTGTCTCCGCTAGACTTGTTCATACGGCTCCCGTGGACTTTCAGCTCCAGCTGAGAGGAAATCAGGTGTTAAACCTTGGGTTAAACTTACAAATCAGAGTTGTCTCCGCTAGACTTGTTCATACGGCTCTCGTGGACTTTCAGCTCCAGCTGAGAGGAAATCAGGTGTTAAACCTTGGGTTAAACTTACAAATCAGAGTTGTCTCCGCTAGACTTGTTCATACGGCTCTCGTGGACTTTCAGCTCCAGCTGAGAGGAAATCAGGTGTTAAACCTTGGGTTAAACTTACAAATCAGAGTTGTCTCCGCTAGACTTGTTCATACGACTCTCGTGGACTTTCAGCTCCAGCTGAGAGGAAATCAGGGGTTAAACCTTGGGTTAAACTTACAAATCAGAGTTGTCTCCGCTAGACTTGTTCATACGACTCTCGTGGACTTTCAGCTCCAGCTGAGAGGAAATCAGGGGTTAAACCTTGGGTTAAACTTACAAATCAGAGTTGTCTCCGCTAGACTTGTTCATACGGCTCTCGTGGACTTTCAGCTTCAGCTGAGAGGAAATCAGAGGTTTGGGTTTAACTTACAAATCAGAGTTGTCTCCGCTGGACTCCTGCAGTATCCACTGCACGCCAGAGATGGTGCTCTCGGAGACCAGACGGATGGTGGCGTTGTTCATACGGCTCTCGTGGACTTTCAGCTCCAGCTGAGAGGAAATATCATTAGTCAATTTATTACGTACGTAGTTATTTATACGTAGGTAAACAAATCAAGCCTATTTGAGGGTCCTATTAAATTCACTGCAAATATTTTAGGGGCAGATCAAATAAAATATAAGCATGTACGAGGCAAATTTTTAAAGAAATCTACACGCTAGTTTTCGAGAATGTTGCATTTAACTAAAAAAAAAAAACGAAAAAGTGCACCCTGTTTGTCCTAGAAACACACACTTCGATAAATTTAAATTACGCGCCAAAAAAAGGTGCTGTGATTGGTTGGTTGTTAGTGTGCGTGCCGTGTAGGTGAATCCTAACTACGTGGCGGAACGTCAGTCGGGTCAGTCAAAGGATGGTCACATAATTAATTAAAAAGTTTGTTTGAAAATGAAAAAAAATATCTAGCGTGTAGATTTTTTTATTTGCCTTAGATGTTTTTCTTATACATATTTACGCATGCCCTTAAAATATTTGCAGTTAATTTAATAGGACCTTATAGAGATGGGTTGTCAGCCTGTCAATACACTAGAGTCCCGCAGTCACTTCTTACGACACGACACCCACAAGAAAGAAATGGAGTGATGCTAGTCTAAGCCGGCATCACATGGCATATATCGGGCGAAGGTTAACGCCAAAAAGGAGCCTCAACTTTGCACATCAAGCTAGAGAGCTGAAAATCGGCAAGAAGGTGCTTCTTGATCCACTGATTAAAACTAAAGTACAGCCGCTCGAATAAGTCCGATTTGACAGACCCCATACTAAAAGACTTGTCATCAAAGAAAAAAAAGAGACCTTATGACTTATTCGGGCGGTCGTACTTGAAGGGTGGTGCCAACTGAAGGAGGATGATGCACGTTTGGTTTTGCTCAGCAACTCAAGTCCCTTCATACCTACTTTCAGCTTTCTAGCTCAATGTGCATTAGTACTTTTTCACTACAGTGCTATATTATTTTCATTCACGGAAAACAAAAATGTTATCTGGGAGTACTATTATATATTCTGTGATCTGGGGCCAGGCTTTGAACCCGGTACCGTGGAATAAGGTTCCATTGCTCACTGATTGAGTTACCGGTGGTCTACTGATAGTCGTCTCGACGAAGCGATCCTAGAGGATATTCACAACTGCGAGAAAAATTTTACTTATAGGGTAAATTGATAAGGCTTCTGTTGCTGTTGTCGATTTCTTATGTTTATACAGGAGACATGAAGCTCATTATATCGGAAGCCTGATAAAGGTACTAATTATGAATAATAGAGATTTGCTTCGAAAAAATATCTAGCTAATCTTATCTCGACTTGACCCCCGGGCACACTCCCCGTCCGCTTACATCACATCAGCTTGTTTTGCTTACCTTACAAAACTCCCATAGCCCTTGGAAGGGTGGTGATTTGATAACCATACTCTGCATCGTCGGATCCATTGGCAGGTACAGGAAATGACCTGACAAACAGACAACATGAAAGTTAATAAAATAAGTAGGCAAAAGGGAACCGGGGATGCGGAAGCAAACTAGTGATGAGGTTAACGTCTACAAAGAGCCTCACTCAACTCTGCCTATTGAGCTAGAAAGCTGAAAATCGGCGTAAAGGTTCTTGGCCTAATATTTAAAATTGATGGTGGTGGAAACCGGAATTTTTTTACTATCATTTTTTTTTCGCATGGCACCGCCCTCAGTTATCAATCAGAGATATGAATATAAAGTAAGTACCTTCTTGCCGAATTTCAGCTTTCTAACTTGACGTGCAAAGTTGAGGACGTTAACCTCCAAACTACTTATACCTACTATTTTTTCGCGTCACATCGCTACTTATTTTGGTAGAATAGGTAGGTACTAAACTACTGAACTTGACCGAACATAGTACACCTACAGTAATAAATAATAATACTACTTATTAATAAATATGGATAGGACATAGGAAGCAGAGTACCTACCTAACATGTTGCATTAAAAATACGCGGTGTAAGTGTAAAGGACGGCGGCGTAACGAAAACTTTGCTGGCATGCTCTGACCATTATAAACTTAAAAAATAATTCGAAAGCAAAGTCAGTCAGCTCAACGAATTTTAAATGGAAGATCGGATTTTTTTCTTGTTTCCCACCATTGGCACCATTGGCTCCATAGTAAAAGTTGTTCAGTTTCATGGTCTAATCATGCCTGCAAAGTTTTCGGTAGGTACCTACCTATACCGTCCCGTACACCCTGTATAATTCCATTCAAAACATAACTTGTAAAAAGAAACCAAGATCCAACCAAGTTGTATTGCAGTGGCAGGTATGTAAGAAGATATCCATAACGACATCATCGCTAGATGTCAGTCCACAGACAACAAAGGACTTAGCCGCATTGGGCTCCCTAGATTTTAGCTAATTAGAACTAAATTTAGTCTTGCACTTGCAGTTAGTTGAACTTCGCAGAAGACAGAAATAGGCGACGCAAATCGTCGCATTTCTCGAAACTTCAACTAAAGCTTCAAATTAGCATCATCCAATTTGTTGATGCTAGGTTCTCGTGGGTGGGTGTAGTAAGTAAGTACCTATAGTACCGACGCCGAGAGAAGTCGGTTTGGACAGATGTCGGATTTACGCAAATGCCATAGCAGAGGGTTCATTTTCCTTTGATGACTTCCCTTTTAGTATGAAACTGACAGATGTCAAAACCGACTTCTCTCGGCGTCGGTACTATAGTAAGACGTAGAGGTAAGATTTAAATAACTAGGTGCTTATGATGAATAACTGTAAGTATTTGTTGTTTTTATGTAGGTAAACTTATTTCTCACTATATAAAACGTCACGTCAAACTAACGAAAAACAAACAAACATACAAAAGTTAAATGGACTTACGTCTGTAAAGGAGACAAAAGTCTAAATAAAAATCTTGATGGAAAGTCCCGTGATTTTATAACATGTTCGCTAAATAGTACGAATATTTTTTAACCATCAAATTTCCCTATAAAACCTATTCGCCCCTTTATGAAAATAAATCGAGCTACTGCTGCAATAAACACGTTTGATTTTATTGTGGGGAAAATACACACAATCTTTTAACCATAAGTATGTACCTATATTTGCGACACGCATTTATATTAACACCCTGTATTTTGCATTGTTTCCGAAATAAATAAGTTTTAAGTTTGACAGCTCTCATTATTAGTTATTTAGGGTTATTACGGTAAGTGTACACTTATTTCGGTAAGTGTGCCTATGCCTAACTACCTACCTATACTATGTACAATACATGCTATTTATATTTCCTCAGATTTGTTGTCAAACATTTTGTGCAGAGTTCTTTGTCGCATAATGATTCATCATTGGTCTCATACGTCTGTGACAGACGATTTATTCAGTGTCTGAGGCAAGATTTTTCATGGCTGTATACCTCATTATTTTCTCTGCAATAAAATCAAACGTATATTGCAGAAGTATCTATAGGCGTAAAGTG
This sequence comes from Phthorimaea operculella, assembly GCA_024500475.1. Classification (NCBI taxonomy): domain Eukaryota; kingdom Metazoa; phylum Arthropoda; class Insecta; order Lepidoptera; family Gelechiidae; genus Phthorimaea; species Phthorimaea operculella. The sequence goes on along the minus strand of JANFCV010000187.1, from coordinate 34,175 downwards.
GCGATCCGTTCTCTTTTTTTTTCAAGAATACCTGACAGTTATTTTTAGGGTTTCGTAGTCTACTAGAAACCCTTATCATTTCGTCAAGTCTGTCTGTCTGTCTGTCTGTATGCCGCACCCTCATAACTTCGTCAGTTTTGGAGCTATCGGCATCAAATTTGGTGTGAAAATAGATCGTGTTTACCCAAATTTAGAAATGTTGAGAAAAAAATATTTTAATTCTTTTTTTGACCTCCTTCCCTTACAAGTGAAAGGGCAAGTGAAGGGACAAAAAAATAATTCTCCTGTAATATTGAGTAGGGTATCATTGAATAGGTCTTTTAAAATACTAAAGTTTTTCAATTTGCGGTTGGTAACAGCTGGGTCATTATTCAGATTTCGATTCTCCGCGTAAGCTGCGTGGCAAATTTTAATTTAAGCAATTTGAAGATGATGACAATGAAATATGATTCTGTATACTTTTCTGATCACAGAACAGTTTGGTGCTCCTTGCTAGCACAATAACTTTTTGAGAAATTTAATTTTAAAATTTGGTGTGCCACGCAGATTACAAATCAAGCCACGCAGATTACATAGCCAATTTTATCTTTGTATTTCCATTAGTTTTCTATAAGTTTTACTTGAAAAATGATTATTCTTGACTTAAGTCTAGGTTATAAGGCAAAGATGGAGTCTGTGATGGAGACAGGTCATGGAAAATAAGTCTTTATTCACTACTACCATAAAAAGATTATAAGGTTTTATGATTTTGGAATCAACAGTTGCAGGTAATTAGTTCCTGTCTTTCAGTGTGCATAATGAAAGACGATTGTGCTTAGTCCAAATTGGTGGATTGGCAACTAAATATGGATGGTATCCCGTCAAATATACTTACAGGTATTCTATGGTGGAAAGGAGCTGGCGGAATAAGGTCGTGGAGGTCTTGGTTCAGCATAATTTTGGATAAAAATATGATGAAGACTGCTAGTCAGGCCATCTTGCGACAAAAAGCAAGGCTGTGTAGTGTGTGTAGATTGGTATTGACCAGATATGTGTCGTATTGAGTTCCATCAAATCAAGAGCAACTTATTGACTAAGTCATCCAAGGGGTGGCCGGATTTCTACACACAGGATCAGGCTTGAGTTTTATATGAATTCTTCAATGCAAACATAATAAATAACAATTGGTGATACTAAATTTAGTTACAAGGGTAGCTCACCCTTGTAACTAAATTTAAGCTTGGTTTTGTAACTTAAACTTTGTAAGCTTAGTTTAATAAGAAAGTAGTGATTTTTAGGCTCCGAAGTGCAATCGAAGTTCAGGATTGATGACAACTCAATGCCCAGTCAAGCTATTCGCAATGACAGAAATAAGTGTACTTCAGAAAAGTAGTTGTCTAATCGAGAGGACTACTTTCAGATGCAATAAAGCTCCTATGTCGTGGAAGCATTAAATGAGACCAGGGCTTTCTTTTCGCAATTTCCGCTCTGCCGATTTGGACTTGACAATGTGTCTGTGACGATACTGTCTTCTGCATACCTATGAATACCAAACTGAAGTAGTTAAAAGCTGCTCTGTTCTGTTCTAAAGGTAATCGCCGATAGACTAGATTAGAAACTTGAGGACCACAGGCATCAATGGCCATGAGGTCAGAGAGATAGCTGTTATTGATTACAAAAACTAGCTGGGTTGTCATAAACAGAAGCTTGCTGAGGAGCCAGGTCAAGGTTTCTGCCAGACCTTGTCCAGCAAAAAGCCTTCGAAATGTCAAGCGAAGTGGCAATTTCGCCATGTTTGCTTACGCAAAAAGATTCCCAGTAGTCTTAGGTGAAAGTCATATTGACGGCCACAGTTGGTAGAGGCAATTAACAAGTTAACTCACCATGGCCTAACTCCGTCAATTGCAGTAGATTTAAATAATATCAGGAAGATTTGACTCTCTACAGACATTGTGTCGCCCAGGACACGGTTATGGAATACGCAGGGTTGCCTAAGCCCTATGCGACCCTCTTGGCCTCCCTGGCTGGATCCGCAAGAAAGACAGGTCAGCTGCAGGTTAGACTTAGACTTATATGACACGCGTCTGATGGAGACCTTCTTCCTCACCATGACGTAACAGTAAATCGAGTTAACGCTATCGCCCTGTTTATGAACCAATGATACCTACATAAGCAAGTTAAGGGGGCATTGGCATTGTACTTCTTTTAGAAATAGATAGTGCAAGCGGAGATAAATTTAGCAAGATTGTCAGCACAAGAGATAAATCAGGAGCACTATGTCTCAATACAGTCGCTGGCATATTATCGGATCTAACTCACAGTTTTGACTTTTGGCCTCAAAATACAAATCAAGCCTATGAGACAACGATCACTGGCATCGAAAAATTGCTGCGAGACATAGTTAGGTGGTTGAATAGAGCCAACGTCCAGTATGTTTTGACAAAACATGCACTCAAATCCATCAAAATTGGTAAAAATTCTATGTCCAAGTAAAACAATATGAAAGCTCAAAAACTTGATAATATTTGCCAAAAGAATTCTTTTCATGTGTTTTTTAATGAATATTTGGTAAAATAATAGTATTTAAAATGGTTATTTCAACCTTTTTTTAACTCTTAGAACCATTGTGTAATCTGCGTGGTAAGAATTGTAAGCTGCGTGGGTATTTTGCCACGCAAATTACTCCACGCAGATTACAAAAACAGAGTATTTTTGATAATAACTCGGCCATCTTTAATTGAATCTAAATAAAATTATAGACCAATAGTCCCGACTATATAACAAATCAGCCCTGTAAAAGACGAATCACTAAGAGTATTAATTCTAGAAGAAATTTGAATCCACGTAACTTACATGAAAGGGTAGTAAAACTTGTGTCAGCCCTTATTTTTGGAAATATTTTTAGTTCCGGGCACTGAAGAGCCCATTCACTCTGCTTGATTATTGAAGCATATCATAATAATTTGAGGAACAAAAACTCAGCTGGATACGGTTATAATTTTAGAAGTTATGACCGATTTTACCACGCTTGGGCTAACTGTCCGAAATCGTGTGACCGAAACATATTCAGGTTTATTTTTTAAATTACACGCATTACATATTTTCTTCATCATTCACCTAATATATTGCTTTATGACGATTATTTTGATATAGGTACAATAGACATGTACAAAACATAAGGAAAGTAGTAAAATCATAATTTGTAAAAAGTTAGTGCGAGGTGTGACACGCGGAGAACACCAAAAATCCTCCCGTTTTCAACTTTCAGACTGAGTTTTGAAATACTAAGTGAATTTTAAATAAGACTTTTTAATCGATTCCACATAGGTATTGAAGTGTTAAATCATGTCCAATCGATCGATATGTCCAAATTTGTATAGTTTTGCATTTACAACCCTGTGACCGAAATTTTCGACCCTTTGAAGAATGACCCAGCTGCAAACAAACCAGCAACAAAATTAACTTTGTTACGCTGAAAGACCTGCTATTTAAAATTTGACTACGAAACCCTATTTGTGAGCGTGTCTGACACGCTCTTGGCTGCTTTTTTTGTGATTTTTTATCAGACTATTGTCTCATTTTCAGACATAAGTCCATGTAACTTTTGTATGGGACTATAATGTAATCCATGAATGATCGGAAAACTAGCGACGTTATTTATGTGGGATATCCCTGATATTCTAGGGTTATGTACCTACCTATACAGGGTGTAAGGGATTACAACACCAATTACAACACAAAATTTACGAGCAGCTGACTGAATTTGTAAGGGAAGTCAAGAATTTTTTTTCGTTTCATGGTCTGAGGACGCACGCCTGAAAAGTTTTCGTTACACCGTACCGTCTCTTACTACCCCTAGTGGTGGCAAGATGGACATACGACATTGTCACAGTCACTGGGAAGAGCTGTAATGTCTGCTTGGTGATTTTCTTTTACTTCCTTACATACAATATGGAATCATACCTACTCAATGGTCTCTAGTATTGAGCATGAGCAAAGCGGTATAAACTCTGCCAGTACCTAATTAAGCTTTTGGCTGGAAAATTACTGTGAGCCCTAAGACAATATCAAAAAAAAAAATTGTTTGAGAACATTAGCTAGCTATTTTTGTGCAGCGCTGTCGCATGCGCTAGAAAAACGCGGTTTTCCACCTTATTTTCATTAAAAACACGTTTACTTTTTTATAATGGTGTTTTTAGCATCTGTCTGACATGCACTAAAGATACGCGGGAGCGCAAGTCTTGGATTTTATTAGATAAACGATGGCCTGGAAATTGCTTTATTGGTCACTTCCGGCTGCCGCTTCTGCCGAGCGAGGCGACTGATAAGATAGGTTTAGCCAAATCTTGCAAAACATCTCTGAAATTGCACATTTGTATTAAAAGACAAAAAACCCGACTGCGTAGTATTTTTTGCGCTAGCCAATACTTACTTTGTGGTATTTTGCTGTAGAAATCCGCCATCTTAAATCTATAACTTTTTAATATAGCCAGTGTCACTCGCGTTGCTGAGACGAATCAAACGACTCCTCATATATGTCAAAATCCAACTATATGTTTGGGCTGTTCCCGTGAAAAAAAATTTTCTTGTCCACATACATACATACATACTCTCGAAAAACATAACCCTCCTTCTGAGGCAGTCGGGTAAAAACGCATAGGGTAAATATGCCAAATCCCGGCACCCCGGATGCATTTTTCAACTTTGAGTCTCTTTAGCTTCTTCAAATAATGTCCCATAAATATGTTTGATACATTTTGAGGTAGATTATTTAACCTTTTTTCAAAAGTAATGCTTAAACTTTTGTAAAATATGAGCGTTAAGAAGAAGGAGGCGTTTAAACTCTGGAAGGGCGAAAAGCTCTAATGTCGGCCGTTTTCAGTCTATTTCCGGCCACGATTTTGTCAAATCCCGGCCGTGTAAAGGGTGCTCCAGAATGAATGGATTAAATCCATGTTTTATTGAATAATGGGCTTGAAAATAATTTATTTTGTTATATTCGTAAGTACATAATATGACTTACATGAAAATAATGTAAAAATGAATAAAACACAAAGAACACAAATATAAACTCTTTCGATGTTAGTTTCGAACATCCTGTACATCGCCCTGCAAGTAATTGGAGACGGCCGGCTTTACGTTGTTCGGGATATCTAATGTCGGCCGCATTTTAAGGTCTCAATTGCTATGAAACTAGACCATGTAGCCCCGGCCGGTTTTTGAATAGGAGATGCATAAACAGTAAATCTACAATACGACGTGAACAATTTCATCTTTACAACGATAGCCTTAAAATAAATGAAATTATAAAAATGGAGTCAAATAGCTTATACTCGGCCACCGGCCGGAATTTGAAAATTTACGGAAATCTCAATCCCAATACCGGCCCCCCTAATTTATTCGTAATTAAGCAATAAAATAAATTTTAAATGCAGTCAAAATATAGTTTTGACAATCTTCTAATAGATATGATGCAATAAAATTGTCAAAACCTTTTCCTTCCCTTCATAAATGCAATGCCCAGAATGGACGTGAAGAGCTTCGATCTTACTTTTTCTCGAACAAACTGTCCGATCCAGCGCCTCCGTCACAACTAACGTCTATTGCTCGAAGTGTGAGGTGGGTAAAGGATTACCAATGGTTTTTTAGGGAAGCAGATATAATAAGCTTGTAAATAGAGTGAACAAGTTCAAAGTTTATCCAGTATTTTGGGAATGCAAGCCAAAATTGTGAAAAAGGCCGGGATTAGGCAGGGGGCCGGAATTCGGCATATTTACCCTAATTAATTGAGAACAAAAAAACCGACTGCGGTACGGTATTAATTTTTAAGTTATATTTTGCGTAAATCCGGCTAATTTTAATAGAACCTTAGGTACTTAGATCCAGTGTAGTTGTTTATCCACCTTTCAATTACTATGGTCTATGATTTATTAGTTTCTAGTGTTTTAATAGTTACCTATCTTATCAAACTAATTTTAACTCTCTAGTGCGGAAGTTAACGTCATCAACTAAGTATTCTGAGCCTTTGGCCCTAGCTCCACACATAAGACGTGAGACATGAGACGTGACGTGAGACGTGCAACATCGCGACAGTTTTGAAACAAGAAGAGCCAAAGGCCAAAGCTACGCAGGTGAGACGCGCCTCGCATCGATGACGGCTGACGATCACTTGTTTTGTCATACATAGGTACCTACCTATATAGGGCGAAATTTTAGTGACCGATAGCGGAAACTCAAAACTCGCTGGTGAAGGAACAAATTTCCCCAAGGAACATAGGTCGAAATATGAAAAAGAATTTCGACCTCCCTTAGTAGGTAACTAAAATCAGCTGATCGGCAAGTTTGTATGGGTGGTCCTTTTCTCATAATGTCGGCCTATCTTGCGGCCTATGCTCCTTGGGTAAAGTTGTTCTTATCACCAGCCGATTCTGACTTTTCTCTATCGGTCACTAGTAAAATTTCACCCTTTATATTAGTGATCTGTGATCTTGTCTGACAGATGCCATCTTACGTCTCACGTCCACTTTAAAGAACTTGCGCCTGCGATTGAGCCAGGAAGCTACTTCTTGTACTAATCGAAACTGGAGATGATGCTCTTGTGGCGTTGCACTGGCAACACCACTATATCACATTCACAGGAACTCCCGTGAACAGTGTTCCTGAACTACCCTGAACACTACCTACACCTAAGCTACAGATGTAAATCAACCGGTTTAAAACGTTTAAAACCAAATTTCGCGGTTTAAAACCTGAAATCAACCGTTTTCAACCGTTTAAAACTCGCCTACAAAAAAAAAAGTTCTGTGTTTTACATACACATACATACATACACAAATCACGCCTTTATCCCTTGCGGGGTAGGCAGAGCGTAAACAGCCGTAGGTAGGTACCTACAATACAGCCGCTATCGCCACGTCTGACTAATATTTCAGGGCCGTTGTAGAAAAATCGTGCCGAAATGCAAAAAAATTTTTGCCGAGTAGGTACTTAGGTATGAATTTTTGTATGGAACATCCAAATTATTAATATAACCCTGTATATACAAAATTCGGTGTTTCCAACGATTTTACACTGACTTGCTCATCATAGGTTACCTACGCTCGGGCCTCGGAGCGACAAACTAGGTAATAAACCCGCAAAATCACATCATTAATCCATTTCAGTGATCCTTACCTTTGTAATATTACGAAAATGTATTAAAATCAATAAAACATTGTTATCAACCATCCGCCGTTTTAAACCGAAAAAAACGGTTGTTTATGATTTAAAACGGTTTTTTTCGTTTAAAACGATTTGGTTGAATTGGTTTTAAACCGGGCTTACATCTATAACCTAAGCCTTCCGCTTCCGGTATAGACAGTCGGCCATGTTCCTTTCTTCATTCTTCTTCAAACGCCAGTTTTTATTTACATACTCTTTGTTTTCTTCTGGCTCGACACGCTTAGGAGCAACACGCTAGTCCGTCTTCTTACTGTAACGCGCATATTATAATTTAACTGTTAGTACTGTTTGTAAAACTAACTGTATTTAGTGGAGAGTGTGCGGAGATACCAATAAACCTGTGAACATCATCTTCTTGGTTTCCTTCCCTCGTCACCTACGCTTCCTAAACTCTTAAGGCACCATTCCATTCACCTTTTACCGCCCCCTCCCTTTCTCTTTTCCTTCCTTTCCAAAGCATAACTTTTGAACAAATTGATCAGGCCCCTTCGGGGGTCTCAGAGGCCCCTGAAAAGGCAGTTGAGAAGGCGAACGGGACTAACAGTCCACAAGAGGCAAAAGCATGAATTTTATAGTTATAGTTGTATTAGGTAGGGTAGGGTAGGTACCTCGTTTTTGACGTTTTCCTCTCTGTTACAAGCAATGACACAAAACTTTTAAACATGATTCTTTTGTTTCATCCGTCAATCAAATGAAAGAGTATTTTCAATTTTAATTTTGCATTAAAACTAGACACTGGCGAAATCATAATGAAAACGCCACAAAACAAGAAACTGAACTTGCATTTTTAGGGTTTCGTAGTCTACTAGAAACCCTTATCATTTCGTCAAGTCTGTCTGTCTGTCTGTCTGTATGCCGCGCCATCATATCTGCGTCAGTTTTAGAGCTAACGACATGAAAGTTGGTGAGAAGATAGATCGTGTTGACCCAAATATAGAAATGTTGAGAAAAAAATATTTGGATACAAGTGAAAGGTGGGCAAAAAAATATATTTTCTCCTGTAATATTGAGTAGGGTATCGTTGAATAGGTCTTTTAAAACTAAGGTGAGGTTTCTTTGAAACAAATTCACTGAAATGTTTCTGTCACTAGATATTTGCTTTTAAAGGGGCCGTATTTGACCCATAATAAAATTTGTTCCAGCTGTAACTTCTAAAGTATAAACGCTAAAATTTGAAAATAATTATGAAATTTAGCTTATAATCCGAAATTACAATGAAAACTATAACGGATACTGTACCTACCCCTAAAGGACTCAGAAAAAAATGTTACCTGTTGTATTTACAAAATAAAATAAAATAAAAAATTGAGTTTTTCTATTTGCGGTTGGTCATCATACAGTTGCTATAACAAACCAGCAACAAAATTATGTTTGTAACGCTGAAAAACCGGATATTTAAACGTTGACTACGAAACCCTATTTGTGGGTGTGTCTGACACGCTCTTGGCCGGTTTTCTTTTTTGTTTTATGTTATTTGAGTCTTCAAATATAATTTTTAGGGTGCCGTACCCAAAGGGTAAAAACGGAAGCCTATTACTGAGATTTCGTTGTCTGTCCATCTGATACCAGGCTGTATCTCATAAACCGTAATAGTTAGAGAGTTGACAGCTATCGTATTTCTGTTGCCGCTATAACAGCAAATAATAAAATTTTAAAAAAATTAAAAGATATAAAGCATGTTTTCTTGCTCGATATCTATGATGGATGCTTCTTTCTCATGATCGGTAATATAAGTAAGTATTTAGACAGACAAAAATTTGCACATAACATGGCATTATTATTGCCGCTATGATAAGATAACAAAAAAAGGTCAACTCGTTCTCACCAGATTTGTTATTGTCCGCGTCAGCTTCCGGGCCGATAAAGATGAGTCCACTCGTAGAATCATTCATGCGCTTGAGATTTTCTGCCGTCACCACATTGAACCCGAGGCCGTGACTCGACACCGTAGAGTTCCAGGTCCATCGACAACTATCTAACCCTTGATCATTCCCAATATTTTCAAAGTTACAGAACACCCCAGTTGACTGTGAAACGTGGTTGTATTTCTCCACGAAGTTGTAATCTGGCCCTTCTTTCCGAAGGATGTTCATTTTGTCTTTCAAAGTGTTGGTGTCGTTGTCGGGCTGCGTGCGTTGGTTGATCGCGAAACCGCCTTCGTTGTCGTTCATCATGTCATCGAGCTGGTTTTTATGTTTAGCGTTGAGTTGGAAAATCTTGTTGATGTTTTTCGACCTGTCGCGCGGCTTGTGGCGACGACTATCGGTCTTATTGTTCATCAGATTGCTTAACTTTAGAAATGAGCCCTTGTCGGGGTTAGCCGAGCGGGACTTTTGGTCTTTTTCCGCCGCCACGGTCTTCTTCGTTTTATTTTCTGCTTTGACTTCATGCTGGTCGCAAAGTACGACCGCTGAAACTGCGAGCAATATAATAATCTTCAGCTCCATTAGTGAGCAGGTTTCAGACTGGATCGCCACTTGGCGTGGGAGTACTCTTCATTCTGGGATAAGATGTTCTTGTGTTTTAACATAACAACGCTCAAAAGTCTCTTTTGCATTGGAATAGATATTCCTTGTAGGAGCGACGCAAGGAGCGATTAACGTATCAATGAAAGCGGGCACGCAGTATTGTGAAACATGGCCAGCTTCCAACACTCGCGTTCGGTCGATAAACTCACTCTTCGAGACATTTTCACGTGAAATAAAACTATTACAACTAGTAATTCACTTCTACACTAGCACTATCCGGGCGTAAGTCAGCCCTTGGTCACATCCCCTGAAAAACAGTCGTATGGCTAAATGGACGACGTATAGAGATCTGGTTTTAAATAATATTACACACACGTAACACTGACAAAATTGCACGTTAATTGTTGAAAAACTTTTGAATTGCAAATATTCCACTAAATTCCGGCTTCTCGCGGCGAAAACTACGTTTCAATTTTCGTTTAGCGGAATATATCGCACCGTGCGGGTCCGCTCCGTAGCGCCATCAAGGGGCACGGGAGTATGCGAAACTAAACGTCTGGACCGAAATAATCATTACTTTTCGCGAGATGTGATCTTGGAGGAGCGGCCGGAGATATGTGCGCAGGTGTCATGATGGGCGCTCTCCAGGCGCTCTCCGCGCGTTCCCGGGCTTTTCGCGCAGGATGTCGCCATGACGCGCGCCGGATATCAGATTGGTTGCATTAGGATTACTGCTCACGTCAACCGTCCCTCATTGGCTGAGATTTTACCTACTCTAACCTGATTGGTAGCTGAAAATTTGCCGCGAAACTGAGCGTATCAGGAGCCTAACCGGAAATTAACTAAAGGAAATTCCTTCAGAGATTTGTTTACGCGAACGGCGGGCGGCCGCATTTCCATTTCGCCGACTTCTTTTGCGGATATTGAATTGGAAGTATCAATAACTTCTTCTAGGGCTTTAATATCCCCATTTCCGCCGTTTATACGTCGTCAGACTTGAATTCAGAGAGTTGAATTAAGGGAAATCAAAACAATATTGCACTGAAACTTAGACTATTACATTAAAATCGATAGATAATCTAAAGAATTTCTTTTGGCTAGAGATGTTGTGTTTGCATCATCAAACAGAAATGGTTTTTAAGTGCTTTTCATCTGTGTTTGGATTTAACATAAAGATATGACTCATTCCTGGTAATCAAAATCCCTACGAATTAAAATAGAAGGCGGAACCCACGGAACAATGGATTGCCCGAGGATTGACAGATTTTAAAGGTGCGTTTAAAACATAGACATACGCTTATGAATATGCAAAGCTATTTATTTAATTTCATATTTTTTTATTCTCCTATTATTTTGGTACAATCGCATAAAAATGTATATAACTTAAAAAAAAATATATAGGATATCACGATAGCAAAGCTAATAAATCTTCAAAATTACTAAATAGTTTGACAGTTCACAAAAACTGTCGTATTGTTTTCGAACTGCAAAACGCGACACCACTCCTTGTGGGTTATTTTGGTTCCTATTTTCATGTATATTCTTCTTATTTTATTGAATTGATCTAGTGTATGTAAATAAAATCGTACGTGGAAAAGTATCCTTGCAACTTGTGATTATTTTCGGTGGATAATACGTGTGATTTATAAGAAAATCGGTTATGTTTGTAGCGGTAAGTGTGACTCGTCAACATCTGGCCTATTTCGGTTCAAAAATTACATTTTCTGCGGGGAACTTGTTTTTGTGGTTCTATTTGGTTACTATGTATCTATGCCTTTTTTACATTATTTGGTTATCAGGCATATTAAGACATATAGATGTGTAAAATTGCGTAAATTTAATCATGCCTGCTAAGTAGGTATATCAGCTCGTCACCTTCCCTATTAATATAAAATTCTTTAATTTACTCCTCTTTCATTGTTACCCAATACTCAACTTACCTAGAAACCTCTTAAGTGGGTAGGTTTTTTCATATTGCCAATAAGGAATTTCCAACCAATATATCTCTCTCTTATCTTACAAGCTGAGTGTGTGATAGACAATAATAAATAGTAAAATATGCAGATACAGTAAGTACCCATTCATTTGAAGTACTCTGCGTCAGTGCTTCGGCCCCACACATGCTTTAAAATACTGGGATATGGGATCCCAGTTAGATATTTGAGAGTTGTAAGAAGAGCACCAGCGGAATAATAAACTGTGTAAAAAAAAACTGGATGCTCCTTCTATCTACAGTGAAAGCTGGTTTCTCTACTAAAGGGAACAAAATAAAAGAAATGCTATACACCATTATAATCCTACTAATATTATAAAGGCGGATGTTTGTGTGTGTGTTTGTTACGACATCACGCAAAAACGGCTGATTAGATTGACATGAAATTTTGCACAAATATAGAAGAGCATCCAGAATAACACATAGGCTACTTTTTACCACGGAAAAATGTCTCATTCCTACGGGATCACGCACTTTCCAATATATTTGAAATAGGTGGCGTGACTGAGCCGATTCGCGTTTTAAAAGTTTTCGCCGAAAACTAACAGCGACATCTCTTGGCGAGTAATGCTTTTTTTCCCGCGGAATAATAGGTTGCAGCGGGTGAAACCGCTAACGGACAGCTAGTTATCACATAAATATGATCAATGCTGTAGGAAAGGTGTTTGAAACTGTGCACAAGGATAGATAGATTCTGGCTAAACACCAACCTGTGCTGCCTGTTATACTAACAAATATGAACAAATCTTAACTTTTCTTCAAAATATTAAATAAAATTTTGGATCTCCCATACTAAGTTATGAACTTTTCAGCATGGTTGTATAGGAGGTCTAAAACATTTTTACATATTTGGAAGAAAAGTTTCTAATAAAAGTTGTTCAGTTTTGTGAGTAGAATGCTCAATGTACACACTTGAATTACTATGAGTTATTTTGTTATAATCTGGATTGTCAATTTGTTTTTTACACTATCACCATCATATCAACCTCCCCATATAAGGGATCAACCTACCTATACATTTGTTTTTTGTATTTGTATGAAAAACCATTATAAGTTGGTCCCTTAAATGGGTAGGTTCATGTGCTGGCAATAGTGCCTATGTAATTAATACATACTATAATATTATGAAGTTGATTTTTGCATTTCTGTCTATTTGTCATGGAATTTGCGAACTCCTCTAACGCAACAGATTTTGATTTGGTTTTTTGTAATAGATATTGTGATTCAAGAGGAAGTTTTATATGTGTGTTGCAGCGGGGGAAGCTGCTAACGGTTCACTAGTTAATTATTAAACAAAATGTCACTATCATTGTCTTTGTCCCCAGATAAAAATGGCTACTTGAACCATGTCGGGCGGCAACTCTAAAAACAAATCGCGGGCGTCGCGCGGGGCGGGCTGGGAGGAGGCGGGGGGAGAGTTCTACCAGGAGCTGTATCCCGGGCAAGAGCAGGAGCTATTCGAGAACCTGCAGCAAGCTGACACGAGGCGACTGGCCACGCTGTTACCTTCCAAACAGGCTAGAAGTAAGTCTTCAGGACTTTTGAACCGATCGCAGCCGGATCCTCTAAAACGCGAGGAGTCCGGCTTTTTTACTTAAATGTTGCCTAAAAAAATCTTGGCTTTTACATTTATTACATGCTCATTTATTAATACAAAATTTACATAAAAAAACAATACACAAATTAAACTTAAAACTACAAATATTAATTACAAATAAAAAATTCCCTCCAGCGCATCTCCGCGCGGCAAAGTGCCCAAAAGGCTGGCAGCATTCCCTCTTTGGATTGCTATACTCAACCTTTGAGCGAGGTAGCTGCCAGACTTGGGGTCACCTGACGCCTCACGAAGACGCGCCGAAATTTCCTTAAAAAATAATTTCGCCTCTGACCCCCACGGACCCATAGTCTCCACAGCGAAGGGCACAAAAACATATTTATTTAAGAGATCCGCATATTTACGGCGCTTAAGAATCTCAGCCGAAGCTGCCGCAGCCCCGGCGCAACGAGAAGTAGAAGGCAAGTGAGTGGGAGCTAAGGTGTCAACACATGTGGCGTCCCAAACCACGCACTTGCCCAACTTCCACGGAACCATTGACATGCCATCAGGTCGTTTGCCGTCTGCTCGAAACAAACCATTTGGCTCTAAAACCGCTGGTACCTTGGCAGAAACGAGGGCTCTGCGCAAAATGTCGTTCAGACTGGCATGACGTGATTGACGACCAGCACTCCTTTGGCACGACAAGCCGTGGTGTCCAAAATGATTCACTTGGTCCCCACAGACACATTTATGCGGCTCATTTACTTTGACACCTAAACGCAACCCAACAACCAACACATTTATTTACATGAAGATTAAAGATTTACATGAAGGTGTCCGACTTTTTTCAGCCAAATGTGAGATCAAATTCACAAGTGCGGCAACCCTAAACACAGAGGAATCAAATTTCATAGATGACTTTTTGAGCTCTATGTAAAGGCTTAGGGAACATTCTTTTAATTCACCTGTAATTAATTGCAGCGACGACAGTGAAACGCGCGAGGTCCCAGAATGAGCGTCGCCAGTCCACTTACGCGCGCACCACGCAGAGCAGGGACAACCACCTCTCCATGCTGCCGGATTTGTCAGGTTTGTGACGCGCAAACCGGTTATTTTGACCGATTTCAGAAGGCACTTGAATGAGCGTCGCCAGTCCACTTAAGCGCACCACGCAGAGCAGAGACAACCACCTCTCCATGCTGCCGGATTTGTCAGGTTTGTGACGGGCAAACCGGTTATTTTGACCGGTTTCAGAAGGCACTAAAATGTGCGTCGCCTCGCCAATCCACTTTCGCGCGCACCACGCAGTATATACTTCCGTAATATTTAGGGAATTCTAGAAATCAATGTATGGCAAATCATAAACTAGGTAGGTAATTTACAAAAACATTTTATTGAAATGTTCAACCCTAGGACTGAGCGCGACATAACACATCGTTTGTCACACACAGTTGCGGTTGCACGCACCGTTGTAGACCTTATTGTGCGCGGCGAAGGAACGGTGCAATTGACTGTACAGACACTGTAAAGCGTGCTGGGTTTTAGAGAGGTTTTTGAAATATATTTTAATCATCTAATATTTTTTATCTACACTCATTTCGTAATATTCGTTTTACAGAATCGAAAGTACAAACGTAATGAACTGCATTACGAATATACAGCCTTTAAAAAAAAACTTTCATACTACTGGTAGCTACATAAAGTAACTCGATTTCTAGTATTTGAAAAAAAAATTAAACGAATTGACCCGCGTACCAAATTGTATTCTGTTCCAATTTGACACTGGCCAACAGTAAGTCAAATGAAAAAAAAACATGTGTCACCCGGGCGGGACGACACTTGAAATTATGAGGACTTATTCATTATTAAATCTTTGCTTCAAATCATTTTTCGAATTAAAAATCACCGATAAATGCTTTTTAATTTTAAAAGTTGTTCAGTTTTTATGAGCCTCCATTTTAACGTTTAGTTAAAAAGTTACTTATGTACAAAAGTCGTTCAGTTGGTGGTTCAGTAGATAGGCTTGCAATCGCCATAGTGCAGTGCGGAGGTTTGAATTATTTTCCATAGTTTTTGTTGTAGAGTGTAGATAAAATAGTGTATGCAACTGCATATAATTAGGCTTTAGAATGCTCGTATAAACAGACACTCACATCCTAAAGCCTCTCATTATTAGGCAGTTGCATAAACTACTATTATAAAATGTTTGAACACGCTTTACATACTTTGTTATACGTATAGAACGAACGCGTGGTTTGAAGGAACGTACTACTTTTCCTAACACCCTGTATAATGTGTTTAAGAGCCGCCATACATTGATTTTCGATAATTCCCCAACTATCAGTTACATGAGTTCAATGTGCTTGACTTTGGCCTAGTTATATTGAGAGTGAAATCAGTAATTATCATAACACTCATCTATAAGTGCCTACTTCTCGTTATGCTGAACACACGTTTTCAGTTCTAACGCGACCATGAAACTTCCTAGTGCGTTTACGCCTTCGTTTGTCGTTTTTTTAAAGAAAAAGGGTAATGTTTTTCTTTGTTAAACTTATTTTTAACTAATCATCTGGTCTGGTTTTTAGTAATTCATTACTAACAAGTGTAGATTAATGAGAAAGTGGTTGCCCAGTGTAAAAACACGTCATTACAATGGACAATGGCTAACTATAATAATTTAATAATGTAAATTACAAAGAGTCAGTATCTACTTAAAATGTAGATTCAAGTGTTAGCTTACGTAGAGAATTTTATGCAACAATGTTAAGTAAGATTGGTTAGCAAATTCTTTACGAGAAGTAATCTAGCACAGTTTCTAAGACAAAACTCTATCTTTAGTTAAGTATCATGAATACTGTGTAAATAACTGTTTACTTTTATTAAATTAAATAAATATATAGTTTAGTTTAGTTTAGTTATGTTATGTTAAGACGAAGTGCTGCAAACAGAAAAAAAGCTTTTACAACCAATGAATTCAGGTGTGAGAGCTTTTAAATCTTAGAGTATATATAAGCAAGCTATAGAGTGCGCATTAGGCCCTGCGGCGTACTGTCAAAGCGTAAGCAGTTGCACACGTCAAAAGAGACATCCGGAAAAAGTATGAAACGCGGGCGAAGAATTTCGACTGAAGTGAGAGTTATACAGGTTTAAAGTACATAATTAATAAAGCAAAACTCCTAAGTTATATTTTAAAAAATCATCGCCGTTTTTTATTAAAATAAGTTTTAAATAAGTGAAGTGGTAATCATAATGATAATGCTGGCAACACTATGGTAAACTCTCAGTTTGGCACCGCTAAAAGAGCACGTATCCGAGCCAGAAACCCTTTTATTAATGCTCCAGCAGACCGAATGCTACGTCGCGTAGACGCAGACGCACGCAACGGTTGTAATGTATGGAGCTGTATGAAGTGCGCATATACGCGACATTTTCTGGAATTCTTATTTTAATTGCATTGCGTGCCTTATCTGGTGTGCGGGAGCCTTAACGCAGACGGAGCGCAGCGCGGATGCTTTCGTGCAGTAAATAGTATAGAGATGACAGTGCCCCAAGTCTGCTAAATGAAAATCGTTTCACTTGGATGTCGATGGCTTGTCAGTTGCATGGTTTCGGTCATTTCGTAGTCTGCTAACAGTTTTTAATGGAAAATCATAGTGGCAATAGCAAGAGAAACAGTTGTGTGTCGCTGGCATTACAATGGCTAAAAAAACGGACTTGGCCTAGGGCTATTACTGCGTTGCGTGCGTACGTCTGTCATCTGACGTCTCCATTCCATTTCTGCACGCACGCACGCGTGTTACGTTCGGTCTGGGACTATCAATGCGAGGACCTGCACTGCTTGAAGTAAGGGCATGCGCTGCGTATGCTTGCCGGTGTGACAGGATCTGCGCGCCTGCGTAGAAATACACGCTACGCGACGTGACACGACACAGGGCGGCGCGTCCTGTCTGCGGGAGCCTTTACTTTTGTAGGTACGCTACGGCATGCAACCTCATTAAAAAAACTCTTTAGATGCAAAAAAATATCCCTTGGTTGTCAAGTATTATGTTTGACAATTGATTTGTTTACTTTGAGCCTTGATTTATTGTTGTAAATACATATAAAAACACAATTGTTTAATACATATTTTACCGTTACCTGCAGACCAGGGGATCGTCAATAATAATTACATTAGAAGGTTTTAAGTGATTTATTGTGCTTCTTATCGAATAATATGATTTCTTGTGTTTTTGCCTCTAAATCAGTACAATCCAGTATACAACATGTGCAAATGAAATCCTATTTGAATACAATTTAGGTATTTAATAAAATTCGATGCATAGATAAGTTAAAATGTTCTAGGGCATTAAAATATAGCTATTTATAAAGAACGAAATACAGTGTTTGTGTTTGTTTTGGTTTAATGACAGATATGAATGACAGTTTACTTTTTAACATTGATACTTCTGCCATAATTCATGAAGTTTTTATATATACTATGCCGTCATCTAAGAAGGTTCCATATGATTTCGATGGCAATGTAACAAAAATGCATGTTCGTTTCATTTTGAGTATTGTCCATTTGGTTTTTTATAAATATAAAAAGAACGGCGATCCTTACAATCAAATGAAATATGTGCCTAAGTAGCATTTTAACTAAGCTTTAAAATGATATGTTTTTTATATCAGTCGAAATTGAACTCCCGGTAAAAGACGTCACCTTTATGAGAAGTTAGAGGTTAAGTAGTGCTGTCACTGTCGTTTTGCTACTGACAGACAGAGAGGGTGCCCCCAGACTACTGCCACCAGTTCCTACTTTTTACGCGCACTCTATAGCTAGCTTTATATACCTACTCTTAAGTTTTAAATACATGACTTGTACTACTAAAATACTTGACAGTTGCCCTACTAAAGTTGCCCTGAAAGAATACTGAACATGACTGTTCACTAAGTTTTCGTTATTTCTTTACAGTCCAGTTCATTCAGTCCATAACTCTTTAAAGCCGTTGTTGTAAGCGTATTTAGGTATTTTATGATTGACGATAGTAAAATAAAGTAATAATATTTCAGAAAACCTCAGCAATGAGGAGCGCACGTGGGAGGAGATCATGCAGATCAAGGCCATGCCGGTGCCCATGGCACACAAGCGGGACCTCAAGACACAGTTACAGGTACATGGCAAATTTATTAATATCGGTAAAATTTTATTAAGTGCAAATATTTTCAGTGTGTTCTACTCACAAAACTGAACAACTTTTATTATAGTCCGACAAGTTCGCGCACGACCTTCCTTAGGGGTAGCAGACGGTAGGGGGACGAGGTATCCAAGATGTCAGCGGATAGCGGGAGGTGTAGCGAGGAAGGGAAACGCGTGCATACGTGCAGGCTGCGCGTGTTTTTTTTCTTTATAGTTGATTAAAAGCTTTATTCAATCTGTTTCAGAACGCTACGAAACTCCGTCTGCAAGGGTTGGAGCAGTTGCACTGGCGACAACGTAAAGTATGGTACCGGTTCCGGATCAGGTTCGGCGAAATCATGGGGAAACTCGAGCTGTGGCAATCCCCCATGAGGGAAATCGAGGGCAAGTTCGGAACAGGCGTCGTATCATACTTTCTATTCTTAAAATGGCTCCTATTTCTAAATCTTATTATTTCTTTACTCGTGATCTCGTTTTTAATTTTACCACACGTGTTGCTAGTCGAGGAGGAGTCGGATTGTGACGTGTCACAGAACTCCTCCGCATGCTGCGCGGAGGCTTATTTACGAAGGAATTTAACGGATTCCAATATAGTGCGAGACGTGATTCAAGGCACGGGGGTGATGGAGAGAACTATACTTTTCTACGGGGTGTACAGTAACCAGACTTACTCGTATTATGTGAAAGCGTTGTGGGACAGACCTATGTATTATAATATGCCTCTAGCGTACATCCTGGTGGCGGTGTGGTGGGCGGGGGTGTCCCTGCTGGGCGCGGCGCGGGCGGGCGCGCGGGGGTTCAAGGAGCGGCTGGTGCAGAGCGAGGGACAGTTCTACATGTACTGCAACTACGTCTTCGGCGGGTGGGACTTCTGCATCCACAACGACAAATCCGCCAAAATCAAACACAAAGCCCTGTACAACGAACTGAAAGGCTGCTTAGAGGCGGAGAGGCGCAAAGAAGAAAAGTCGTCGAGAAGCAGGGAGAGTCAGATCCTGCTGTTTCTGAAAAGATTTTTAGTAAATATCGTAGTTTTGGTCATTTTGGTCGCCGCTGGAGTTCTAATTTATTATGTTTTCAAATTTTCTGTTGATTTACTTGAAAACCAGCCCGTTGTACACACGTATATGTATAACTATGATATGACCCAGAATTTCACCAGAACGAAGCCATTGATGACATTTTCTGCAGAATCCGTCAGAGAAGTGCGAAACACGTTTCTTGAATTCTTACCATTTCTCTGTATAGTAATTTTGAACGTAATCGTGCCAGAAATATTCGGATATCTAATAAATTTTGAAAGTTATACCCCAAACCAAGTTATCATAGTGAGTTTGCTGCGAACAGTGTTGCTCAGATTGTCATCATTAGGTGTTTTGGTTCAGCAAATGTTTAACCACATTACACAAAACGGTGGCGTCCAGTGTTCTCATAACCGAGACCAATCAGTCGACTGCTGGGAGACTTACGTCGGACAGCAACTGTACAAGTTGATCCTGACTGATTTCGCCGTACAACTATTTACGACATTCTTCATCAACTTGCCGCGGGCATTCATTGCGCGGCACACGGACAGCCGATGTTTCAAAATGATCGGTGAACAAGATTTCTACTTACCGAAACACGTATTAGACGTGGTTTATACTCAAACTATTATATGGATGGGAACATTCTTTTGTCCATTCCTTCCTATAATAGGCACAACATTTTACTTCCTAATATTTTACGTGAAGAAGTTTACATGTCTCGTCAACTGCACGCCGTCCCCGGTGGTGTATAAAGCATCCAAATCCAAAAGTATGTTTATGTCTGTACTTTTGCTCGGCTTTATAATATCTATCGCCCCGGTCGCGTATTCTATTGCAGAAATCTCTCCGAGTATCAATTGCGGACCTTTTCGGGGCTTACCATCCGTATGGACTTACGTCATTGAAACTTTCGATAAATTCCCTGATATAATAAGGGATGGGGTATTTTTGTTAGGTACTGCCGCATTTGGCGTACCCGCTTTTGCCATTTTACTGTTCTTCCTATATTACTATTGGGCTGTAGCGACGGCCAATAGGCATATGGTGGCAGTGTTAAAAAACCAGCTAGTCTTAGAAGGCCATGATAAGCAGTTCCTGTTGAATCGACTCAGTGCATTTATAAGGCAACACCAAAAACGTTGCGAAAGAAGGCAAAGGGCTAGTTTTGCTGATGACGATTCGTCCATTAGGCAAAGTTCTAGGTAAACTGTCATAAATCCATACTAATATTATAAATTCGAAAGTAACTCTGTCTGTCTGTCTGTCTGTCTGCTACGCTTTCACGCCTAAACCACTGAACCGATTTTGATGAAATTTGGCACAGAGATTGCTCATACACCGAGAACGGACATAGGCTACTTTTTCTTCCACTTGAGGGTCTGGAGTACCTGATGTAGACCATCAGAATCACCACCAGCAGCCCAGCTAAACTATAGGAGATACAGATATGACTCCAAAGCAAAAGTTGTTCTGCTTGATGGGACGCTTTTCCTGGTGAAAAGAAATAGTAGGTTTGGAGTACCTCATGTAGACCACCAGGTGCACCAACAGGAGCCCAGCCAAACTATAAGTGATTCAGATATGACTCCAAAGCAAAAGTTGTTCAGCTTGATGGGACGCTTCTGCTATCGAATAGACATCGAAGGTTTGAAGTATCTGAAGTAGACCACCAGGTGCACCAACAGGAGCTCAGCTAAACTATAGGAGATACAGATATGACTTCAAAGCAAAAGTTGTTCCGCTTGATCGGACGCTTCTGCTGGTGAAAATACATCAAAGGTATCGAGTAGCTCATGTAGACCACCAGGTGCACCAACAGGAGCCCAGCCTAAATATAAGAGATCCAGATATGATTCCAAAGCAAAAGTTGTTCAGCTTGATGGGACGCTTCTGCTGGCGTATAGACAACGAAGGTTTGGAGTATCTGCTGTAGCCCACCAGGTGCACCAACAGGAGCCCAGGTAAACTATAGGAGATACAGATATGACTCTAAAGTAAAAGTTGTTCGGCTTGATGGGGTGCTTCTGCTGGCGAATAGACATTGAAGGTTTAGACTACCTGATGTAGACCACCAGGTGCACCAACAGGAGCCCAGGTTAAACATAGGAGATACAGATATGACTCGAAAACAAAAGTTGTTCAGCCTGATGGAACGCTTCTGCTGGCGGAAAGACGTCAAAGGTTAGGAGTACCTGATGTAAACCATCAGGTGCACCAACAGGAGCCCAGCTGAACAATAGGAGATACAGATATGACTTCAAAGCAAAAGTTGTTGTTCAGCTTGAAGGGACACTTCAGCTGGCGAATAGACATCGAAGGTTTGTAGTACCTGATGTAGACCACCAGGTGCACCAACAGGAGCCCAGCTAAACCATAGGAGATATTGAAATGGCCCCAAAGCAAAGTTGTTCAGTATCATTAAACGCATCTGCTGGCATCTGTTGGCAATGCGATTATGGTTTGAGAAATGTAGTACCAACAATATTAGCGTGATGAATATCCAGAGTAAAATTTTTAGGATGCTGGTGTGAAAATAAGAATTTTGCAAAGGTGTAAGGAATGAAACGAAACGAAGTTCGCGGGTACCAGCTAGTAAATAATAATTTAGGTTCCATTTTATTATTTACTGTCCCATTGATAAATTCATACAATCATTACGGTGCTTGATTATCGGCAAATATACCGTTTGCAATTTTGTATAAAAACGTGACACGCATTGTAAATTGTAAATACGTACTCAAATACGCAAACGAAGTACTGAACCAGCGAAAGGAGATAAAGAACGTAAATTAACTAGATAAATACATCGGACAATATAGGTAGGTACTTACCGTATTATGTGTGAGAGATAAGGACAACGTAGAATAGAAGGATACGGAGAAATGAAACGTATGATTAAATATTGTGCCAACAAAATAAACACCCGGGATGTGACTTAAATTAGCCTTCATACATGTCACTCTATTATTATGATTATGACAGTTGCATAATAAACTTTTATACAACTGTACCTTACCATAATTATGAATATTGTGTATGTCACCGTGAAATTGCAAACAACGCTAGATTATAATATATCTCGCTAAATTACAATCTGTCGAAATATTGTAAGACATAAACACGGATCACAATTTAACGTATCAATTTTCAAAATATTACAATATTATGAAGTAAAACAGTAAAACTGTCAACTCGCGTTCTGATTGGTCGAACCTCATGTATATCGCGCAGCCATGTTATTTTGACAGCTGATCGCCATTTCGATGGGTATCGAACGTAAACAAACAGTGCTTAAGAGATTATTTTCTTATTTAATTAGTTTATATGAGCAATTTTCAACACGAAACTATAATAAAATGGAACAAAAACGGTTTGTTTACGCTTGAGAACCAACGAAAGCAATCAGCTGTGAAACAAAGATAGCGTCGTTGGCGACATGATGCTCGACTTGACCAATCAGAACGCGAGCTGCGTAATCGTATCACAGTTTCACGGATTTAGTTCGTTATATTGTAATCTACTGAAAAATTATACGTTAAATTGGAATACGAGTGAATGTGTTACAATATTTCGACAGATTATAATTTAGCAAGATAGATTATAATCCAGCGTTATTTCCAATTTTACGGTGACATGTATATAACTTTAAGAATCATTTGTAAATAATATTTATTGATCTAGAAATAATATGCCATAGACCTTTTTGTAATAAACACTGCAAAATAATACAGACCCTCATACAATACATTAAAATTAAAACACATTGAGTTTGTGTTATTTTATAAAGTGTAATTTTATATCAGATAAGAAGTTTTTTGTAAGCATTTTGTATGTAAACATTCCTTCTTGTATCGTCCTTTCTAAATAATCGAGATTAAAAATAAAACTGTTATTCCAAGCCGTTTACTACAGATAATAGATATAACCAGTTTAGGTCTTCCCTAATGATTTCATCTCAAAGACGTATTTAGGCCTTTAAAAGCAAGAATGATTGAAAAATATTATGACGTTACCAATGAAAGTACCTTGTTTAGATATAATTTAATTTCAATGAAATTCAGTATTAATGAAAGAAATGTGAAAGAAACGTTTTTTCACTGAATTACATTAAATGTTTATTTAAAAAAAATCCAGTGAGAATTACATTAAAATTAAATTAACTCTAAATCTTAAACCGACGACAGTAAGGTCAGGCAAGGTCCGTTTCATTAATAACGTCACATTTATTTGAAGTTAGTGAAGACTAAAACCGGTTATATCTATTATCTATAGTAGGTAAACGGTATGCGAAAATAACCGGTTTATTTTCTGGTATTAAGAACCGACTGTAAACGTACGATTTCCTTATTTTAATGTTTTTTAATATACCTACAATTTTGTAGCATTTTTATTGATCTCAAATTTATACGTCTGTGTATTTGGTATACTTAGGTTTTGATGGTTATCTTATCTATCATATTAGGAGTTATGCGACTAATGTCTAAAATGAAAAATGACTAGGTATAATAATGTCAACTTGAATACTAATGTCAACTAATAATAATGACGAAAATGAAACTTGACAACATATAAAAAGGTCGAAGTATAATAATGTCCACCTCAAATCTAGCTTCTTCATTAGAATAATGTCAAGGTATAAAAATGTCCACTCATATTTTTCTAAGTCTTTTTCCCTTAGCTTTTTGCTCAGGGTTTGGAATCCAAATGTTGGACCTATTAAAAAACTGGCCAAGAGTGTGTCAGACACTCTGACCAATGACTCTGACGGTCAAGTTTCGTAGTCAACGTTTAAATATTAGGTTGTTCAGCGTTACAAAGGTAATTTTGTTGCTGGTTTGTTTGCAGCTGTATGGTTACCAACTTCTTTAAAATATTTTTTTCATCTTAAGTCTTTAGTGGTAACTGCAGCTTTCATGGTAACTGCAGGTTGAGAACTATATTCATTTAAAAAAAAAATTACATTTAAATCCTTACAGCTGGAACAAATTATGACTCAAAAACGCCCCATTTAAAAGCAATTATCTCAAGACAGAAACATTATAGAGACTATATTTTCTGAAGTCCTCCCCTTATTTTTAAAAGACCTATTCAACGATACCCTACTCCATATTACAGGAGAATTTTGTTTTCTGCTCCCCTTTCAATTGTATAGGAAAAAGTATCCGATATAAGTATTTTTTCTTAACGGTTCTATATAGGGTGAATGGAATGAAATGGTTTTCGGTAGTGTATGGAAGTGAATAGTGGTGTAAGTAGTATACCTACGGCCTCTATTCCCATTGATCACTACTTAGTGACGAATGGGACAAAAAATCCCAGTTGCCACTTGTGATGTCGCAACCACTTTCGTTCGCTTCATATTGATCGTGTCATCGTTTTGGAAACTGTATGCCTCCGTCTAGCCTCTTATCTTATCACATAAGCGGCTTGGGAACAGATGCGGAGCGGAGGCAGATGTGCAGCGAATTCGGTGCGGACGCGCGGGGATTTGTTTTGGCACAAATATCGCCGGCATCCGCCGCCGCGCGTCTCCAACACATTCGCTGCGTATCCGCCTCCATTCCGCATCCGCTTCCAAAACCACTTGTGTGATAAGGTACAGTGCAGGTACTATGCTATTTTCAAAACTGGTCATTTTTATACTTGTCATTTTTTTAGGTGGTCATTTTTCTATTTCGGTTTTGGACATTATTATACTTAGTCATATTTCATTGTAGACATTAGTCGCATAACTCCATATTAGTACCTACATAATTAATTTCGATCAACAACCGAAAGCTATTCACAAACAAATACGTTACTTGTTTGTCTTCCCGAAACCTTTTTACTTATTTTGTTATTCCTAAGTATCTTCGACCAAGTACTCGCTCAAAAGCGATATAGGGAGTAACGGAAAGGGTATAACAAGCCGAAAGGAGGTCAAGGTACTCATGAAACTGAACAACTTTCCCCGTGGAACACGGGTCGAAATATGAAAAAAAAAGTTGGACTTCCCATAGTAAATCAATCAGCTGGTCGGCAATTTTGTATGAGAGGTCCAATTATTTTTTTCATATTTCGGCCCATGTTCCATGGGGAAAGTTGTTCAGTTTCATGAGTACCTTGACCTCCTTTCAGCTTGTTATACCCTTTCTATTACTCCCGGTAATAGGTACCTAAGCTTGTCGCAGGTTTTTGAAAAATCCGGGCATATGACAAAATCGAAACTAAAACAACATGGGTCTGCTTTGTATCCTAACAAGGGCAAAACATGCTGCGTACAGACGAACAGCACTGTGTAGATGGCAGCTGGCGACAACTGTCAGCGGCAGCTGATAACGAGTTTATGCCAGAGTTTATTGGCTTCTGGCAAACAATGGGTCGATGACAGCGGTCAACAGGTGTCGCCAACTGCCATCTACTCAGTGCCGTTCGTCTGTAAGCTGTCTGTAAGAAGCATATTCTATCAGCAAACTAAGCGAACTCATATTTTTAGATATAATTTTATCATAAACCTGAACTAGTGTTATGATTAGGTTTTGATTTTATCATATGCCGGATTTTTTGATAAATGCGTTTCATGCATCAATATTATTATCAACTTGTGAAGACAATAAAAAATAATATTCACGAGATTACCAAAGTGGAAAGTAACCTTTTCATAGACTGGATAGGTTTAGTTCTATTTCCCTAACATTTTATTATCTGTTCCTACCTATCGTATACCTACTATAAATTTTTAGCGTTAATTAAGATTTTGACTGCATTCTTTATCAAACTGTAACTTCAATTTATGCATTTGTAAGATAGGCTCACTTATTCACTGCCAAAAACTTTGTATAAACATTTACTGTGCAACAAGAAATAAATTATTGTAGCTATACATGTTCTTTTATTTTTTATACTAAGTATTAATTAATAGATTTACACCTAGGTAATCATCATCCATTACATTTTAACGCATTTTATAACTCTGAAGAATTGAGTCCAGGAATTTGATAGGAATACAAGGCGAGAGATTTTCCTGTAAGGCCCTCGCATATTTGTCAGATGCGACGTCGTGATAGTGACCGTACGTATTTCTACTCGACGACGACTGCTAATATAAATACCTATTTAACACATTCCTACAAGGGTAAGGGCCATTATTATTTCAAAATTAAATTAAACTATACGCTATGCTGATTAGTTTTTATTTGAAAAAAATTACTTTGGCTCGTACACAAAATACAAAACTTAACTTTTATTCCAAAGTATGTCGCTTTTTTTTCTATTGTAGTTTGCTAAATATTTTTAGCCACTACCAGAGTGGCTATATTATATAAGGTGTAAAAAATGAACTGTACCTAAATATTTTAAGGGGGTGAACCAGCCCATGAAACTGAACAACTTTCCCCAAGGAACACAGGTCGCAATTCAGAAAAATTAATTTGAACCTCCTAAACAAATTGACTCGGTCGGCTGGTACACATTAAGTACCTATGGGAGGTCCGATCGATTGTTTTTTCATATTCCTTGGGGAAAATTGTTCAGTTTCATGAGCTGGTTCACCACTTTTAATCATCATAGATAATAAACGACAATTCGCTACAATTAATTAAATACAAATGAATGAATAAATATTACACTATAGGTACATAATTAATGTTATATTGTCGTGTTTTCCTACTTTTTATCGCTAAAATATTACAACTAATTAATAATAATAAACAATATTATTATATTCGTCTTATTTATACAATTCATAGCAGCACGTTTCACCCGCTGCAAATGTAACTCTTTTCCCTCTTTGCCGCGGGAAACAGACTTTGTCGGTAAGCGTTACACATATAAACCGACTTCTTAAATTACTCTATGTATTACAAAAAAACCGCATCCAAATCAGTTGCGTGGTTTAGGAGGAGTTTGCTTATTTCACTCCACCTTGTTTGTCGGCAATTTCTAATTTATATTTAATCCCCAATTTCTAATTTATATTTAAAACAAGTATCACACATAATTATTAAGCCAGACGGAATTACAATCCTGAATGGAATACGCTGCTCTTCCGACAGCCAAAAATTTTGCGCGGCTGAAATGGAAATAAACTTGTAAAACATTGTCGCACAAAAAAGAAGGAAAGGAAACGAATCAGAACTATGACATTGCAGGGCCAGAACTCTGACCTGGCGATACTGCAGGGCCCGATCTCTGACCTGACGACACTGCAGGGCCCGATCTCTGACCTGACGACACTGCAGGGCCCGATCTCTGACCTGACGATACTGCAGGGCCCGATCTCTGACCTGACGACACTGCAGGGCCCGATCTCTGACCTGACGATACTGCAGGGCCCGATCTCTGACCTGACGACACTGCAGGGCCCGATCTCTGACCTGACGACACTGCAGGGCCCGATCTCTGACCTGACGATACTGCAGGGCCCGATCTCTGACCTGACGACACCAGGGCCCGATCTCTGACCTGACGATACTGCAGGGCCCGATCTCTGACCTGACGACACTGCAGGGCCCGATCTCTGACCTGACGACACTGCAGGGCCCGATCTCTGACCTGACGACACTGCAGGGCCCGATCTCTGACGACACTGCAGGGCCCGATCTCTGACCTGACGACACTGCAGGGCCCGATCTCTGACCTGACGACACTGCAGGGCCCGATCTCTGACCTGACGATACTGCCGGGCCCGATCTGACCTGACGACACTGCAGGGCCCGATCTCTGACGACACTGCAGGGCCCGATCTCTGACGACACTGCAGGGCCCGATCTCTGACCTGACGACACTGCAGGGCCCGATCTCTGACCTGACGACACTGCAGGGCCCGATCTCTGACCTGACGACACTGCAGGGCCCGATCTCTGACCTAACGACACTGCAGGGCCCGATCTCTGACCTGACGACACTGTAAGGTCCGATCAGTAATCTACAGCACTGCCAAATTCTTTTCAACATACACAAAACGGTGTCTCGTCACGGCAAAATCTAATTCTTGGGCGAGCTTTTTTTTCACATAATCTTTGTTATTTTTCATTTTTGGAAAATCATATTTTTGGTGTATTCATTCTAGTTTTCGTGAAAATTCAAACATCTGTAAAACGGGGCACATTTCAAGGAGGAAAGGGGGTTACCGGAGTGCGGGTGGCACGATTATGCGTTATAATTTACTCATCCAGATAGGTATAACACAGCAGTAGTTTTAAACAATTATAAATTTTTCCATGAAAACATCTAGGATGAATTTACTATTTAGGTTTGGTTGTCTGAACAGCGACGTATTCCAGCCCAGGATGTTTTTCCTCCAGATGGCTGAGACCACTAGAAAAAGTTTCATTCCACAGCATAACCAGCGAGATTTAACAACAAGGTCTTGGTTTTAGACCAAAGATCAGTAAATATTTTGTAGAAAAAAATCACATAGTTTATACCCTGTGAGTCTGTGACAATTAAGTAGCTTAAGTGGGTAACTTTTCGTATATAACCGGTGCGCGATGAACACTTCGATACCGCGTTTCAGGGCCCTAGTTCTGGCTGAATCTGTCAGGTGGCGCCATCTTGCAGATATGTTGAGAACTTCTGTTAGGTCTTGCTTGCGTGTGAACCCCTTTGGGTGAGCTTCGTGTCGTAGCTCCCAGGGATCGCGACAGGCTCTTATTTCTGCCGGTGAGTGTATTAATTATTATTATTAAACATGAGCTGTAAAGCAATTACTTCTAGTGACCGATATAGCGAAAATTCGGAACCGGCTGGGCCCTGTGTTACGAAAGTACAATTACAATCCTACAATTACAGGTGAAAATCTGCCTGTAGCATAGTTACAATTTACAGGCTACAGGCGTTTTACGAAGACACGTAAAGCTACCATTGTCAATACTTCACCAAAATCTCGATTACAGGTAAACTTAACAAGTCGAAGTACAACACTATCGATTCATTCAATTCATTCACTCAAATTCAATGCCAATGTGATAGTGATCTGTGTAAATGTGAAAGTTTCTGAAATTATAACAAAATAAACAAAATATTAAACTGATACCTATGTTTATTTCGAAGAAAAATAAATCTTTTGGTATAGCTTACAAAAGCGAATTATTCCTAATTAACATGATATTGAAGTTTAAAAACCTTTAGAACCGACTTTAACATTGAGTAAAAGAACTCTACAACAAATAAAAAACCTCCTTTTTTTAATCGGTTTAAAATGAAACCAAGCAAGGTTGCTTTTGCGCCGTTCAAGAAGAAAACGCCTTTGATTCTATATATACTCTAGAATTAATTTTTAAAACCTCTACCAAAAGTGAACTAAAAATTTGCAATTGAAGGCGTAATTTTGTTTAAATTAACAATTCAAGAACAATAATTAGATAAGAAACTTATTTTAAGCAATCTTTGACCACTTGGATAGATGTTTAAGCAGAAATCTTACACTTGTTAGATAATTACCTAGGTCAGATGACCTGTAAAATTGTTCACAAGTTGTAGGTTTTTACAATTGTAGAAAAACACCTGTAAAAACTTGCTCGATTGTGTTTTTAAAAGCAAAATCTACACTATGGTTTGTCGATGGTAAGCTACAGGGCCCCGAGTCCGCTAAATGAAAATCGTTTCAGTCGAGTCACGATGGCATCTCAGTTGGATGGTTTCGGCCATTTCGTAGTCTGCTAACAGTTTTTAGTATGGAAAATCACAGTGGCAGTAGAATGACAGTTGAGTCTCGCTGGCATTACAATGGCTAAAAATTAGCAGACTTGGGGCCCAGGTGCCTGTGCCTGTAACTTGTAGAATTGTGGACCGGTAGCTTTCGGTAGCTTTGAAAAACGCCTGTAATTGTAATTTTCATAAGTGTTGCCATGTAATTGTTAATTTTGGCGCGATGTTGCCACTTTTTTGCCTGTAGAATTGTAGTTGTAGATTCGTTGCATAGGCCAGTAGTCTAAACTCCCATTGACAAAGTCTTACCTCATAAGTCTACCGAATGAAAGTATGCTATAACGATAGATCATGTTTAGGAGGTCAAAACATTGTATGGATGGCCATCTGAAATCCTGGCAGATTTTTTTTTATCCGACTTAAAAAACTTATTTTATTTCCAAAATGTACATCACACAGCTTTACCGTTCGAAACGTATACCCTTCTAAAGAGACACCTTTGGTGATGGGAACCCGTTTAGGTTGCCAGCTCCAACACTGGCAATTTCATTAACTGATCATGCCTGCAAAGTTTTCAGTACAGACCGTCTTTACATAGTATAGGTTTGTAACTATGGCGATAGAAAAAGTATTGACGTTTTGTATTAGTTGAGTCACTGCACTAGCTTGGGTTCAGTGTGGCTCAATACTTCAAGTTAAATTTATCGTTTTTTCATTGAATATCGAAGGGAAATGAACATCATTGAATAAGTAGAACAATCCCAAACTAACATTCTAATCTTACTTAGCAAGCTATTTACTGTTAATAAAGGCATCAATAAACTGAGATCGTTATTGTTACCCATTATATGGTGGAATATTATAATCTTTATTTGTAAATTAACGATACTATGATTAACACCATTGTTCGACACAAAATAATAAAAATAGGAAAAATACAATAATTTTATTGTAGATCCACCTAAAAAACCAAATCAGTCATTTTGTACGACTTACTGGCAACACTTACGTACAATTTTCAATCGCTAATTTTATATATTATTTAGTGATATTGTACTAGAAGAATACTTTCAGATGAAAAGTGATATTGTTCTGTTGTAAATTTGTATTTTTACATATTTTTTAGGCATTATTAGCTCTACAATTCGGCTTTATCGGAGCTCATTTGTGCGCGACTGGACTCGTTCTAGAAATAATCTGATAGCAACTGGTTTTTGTAATAAGATAAGCTTGCGTGGGCAAAGCCGTGACAGAGAAGTGCTTCGTATAGCGTCTCCCTACCCCAGCTCCTCCAGGACGCTGACGTCAATAAAAAGAAATTAGATTCCTCACATCTTATGTATGTTCCGCGATTATTTTTAGTTTCCGAGTTATTCAACTTTTAAAGTTGTATGGAAAAATTTCGACAGGCAGTAATTTATCCTTTCCTTTTTACTTCCGTATAAGGGCTTCTCGCGCAGTTGATTTCATAGCACAATCTTTATGATTTGTACTTTTGCGAAAAATAAGAAAAAAAGTCTGCCATTCGAGTTTTTCATACAACTTTAAAAGTTGAATAACTCGAAACTAAAAATAATGCGGAATACATGGGGTATTTTCGAATACCCCGAGATGTGACGAATCTAATTTCTTTTTATTGACGTCACTCTACGGTCCACCCTGTATAATTTAAGGTCTCACCTTAAGGGCTGCGCTAGTTGAGCGTAGCGGCGTGTGTAAAGTCGCCCTTATCGGAAGGGCGGCGCGGCCCTTTGGTGTCGCAAATCAGCATCGACACGCGATCCGGGCTCGTCTTGTTGCGGTGCATATCTGCGGGATCACAGTAAATTAAATTGGTAATATTGACTAGGGATGTCACGATATAACTAGTATCGAAATTCGATAAATATCGATATATCTGTTACAGGCAAAACCCTTATCCGAATAACGTTCATGACTAGCAAAACCAGTCAATAACGTTAAATAATAAGCAATATTGCCTTAGGTACTCAGTCAAACCCCATTGACTAATTTTATCTATTAAAATCAGTCAATTTTATCTATAAAATCAGTCAATAACAATATTGACTGACGTGCCCAGTCCCAAACCCTTAATAGGTACGTTCGCCCCGGCTGCACCAACCTAGGGTGCGATGCGGCGGGTAGCAGTAGCTGGGTGCAGGTATCTGGTCCGGCAAGTTTCAAATTATGGCTTATGTATGTAAATACCGGAATCCCAGTATAGGATTTTTAATACCGGTACTGAAAAGAGGTCAAAAAGTCCGGCATCCCGGTATTGGCTAATACCGGTATACCGGTTTTGAAGCCAGAGATGGGCAAAATTATTCGCCGAATAAATTGCTCGGCGAATAAATTTTGATGGGTAGGTAAGTTGATTGAACAAGGAATAAAATGCAAGATTTTTATATTCTTTATTATAAGATACTTGTGTACCTACCTACTCTCAATTTCATCCAAAAGATTTTTTATGGGTAATTGCCATTTGTCAATATTTTACTCGTGAAATATTTATTTGCCAGGCAATTTATTCGGCGAATAATTTTAGCCCATCTCTGTGGAAGCCCTACTCATCGCAGGCTGAGCCGCCTCTTGTGCGAGGCGCCCAGCTCCAACTGGCGGCGGACCAGCTGCGAGGCGGACGCGGGCCGGTGGTCGGTGGCGGGACGATGCTTGCTCCGCGGCAGAGTCACTTCTGACCAAACTGTATGCAGCACCCTGTATGATCCACTGGTCCTCCCTGCGTACCCAAGTGTGTGACTCACAGCGCAGGCTAAGCCGCCTCTTGTGCCAGCTCCAACTGGATGCTTGCTCCGCGGCAGAGTCACTTCTGACCAAACTATGGTCCTCCTGTATACACTAAGTGTGCCACTCACAGCGCAGGCTGAGCCGCCTCTTGTGCGAGGCGCCCAGCTCCAACTGGCGACGGACCAGCTGCGAGGTGGACGCGGGCCGGTGGTCGGTGGCCCGGGACGATGCTTGCTCCCCGCGGCAGAGTCACTTCGACCAAACTGTAAGCTGCTCCTGTATGGTCCTCCTGTGGTCCTCCCTGTATGGTCCTCCTATATGCACTAAGTGTGTGACTCACATCGCAGGCTGAGCCGCCTCTTGTGCGAGCGCCCAGCTCCAACTGGCGACGCACTAGTTGCGAGGCGGACGCGGGCCGGTGGTCGGTGTGGGACGTGCTTTCCCGCGGCAGAGTCACTTCTGACCAAACTATATGGTCCTCCCTGTATACACTAAGTGTGCCACTCACAGCGCAGGCTGAGCCGCCTCTTGTGCCAGCTCCAACTGGATGCTTGCTCCCGCGGCAGAGTCACTTCTGACCAAACTATATGGTCCTCCCTGTATACACTAAGTGTGCCACTCACAGCGCAGGCTGAGCCGCCTCTTGTGCGAGGCGCCCAGCTCCAACTGGCGACGGACCAGCTGCGAGGCGGACGCGGGCCGGTGGTCGGTGGCCCGGGACGATGCTTGTTCCCGCGGCAGAGTCACTTCTGACGTCGCGGTTTTGTTCCCGCCGTAATCTGCGCACAATCACAAAATTCTAACTATGTTGCGTTTCATCTTATAGTTACTCTCGCTTAATGTTGGTAGCATTGGAATGCCACACGTAATATAATATTATGGCCGCCGTCAAGCCGCCGTATAATGCTACCAACATAACGCCAGAGGAACTTTATGATGAAACGCACTCCACCTCTACCTGATTCATAGAAGAACGGGATCCAAAATGACAACATTATTGTTGACACCTTGCTCATAAGTGATGTGATATGAAAAAGACGCAAACAATAATTTATGCCATTTCGGGTCCCCTTCTTCTACGAATTAGGTTACGTGGTCTAAGCAGCGGAAGGTAATTTTCTAGTGATTTGGTAAAGAAAGTGATTAATGTTTTCAGATTCTAGGTAGAATAAGAAATGACTGCCTTTAGTTAAGGCGTGGTGCTCCTAAACACGTCTACACGCCGTCGTTTACGCGCGAAACCAAATTGGACAACACATTTATTACTGAATAGTCTTAGGCCCATCTTAGACAGTTACCTACGTCACGTGACACCAAGACGAGACGCATGGCAGCAATAGGTTGTGCTAAGCTAAGCTAGAATCAGAATCCGCAATTGTGCAAAAGTTGGAAAATCCAA